>CM062295.1:193120729-193800961 GCA_031216915.1 Pictodentalium vernedei
TGGCATCAGCACAATCCGTCCGCGCTTTGAGAATTACTGTATCCGCCTCTGCAAAATATACATGAGGAACAGAAAATATCTCCTACAAAATACGCATAGCATATACAGAATGATTTGCTCCTATTGTTATTTTGACCCTGTGTTTAACACAGGTATTCGACATGTGCCAAAGATCATGAAAAATGGTGTATTTGAAGGTTTTTTGACAAATTATGTATTTTACAATGATTCAGTATGAAAAGGGGAAATGATCTCAAAACTTGAAAAAAAAAAATTATTGGGACAAATCGACCCGATATTTGGGATGAATCGTCATGGTTGTAATTTTGGGACGAAGCATCCTGGGACGAACTGGTTTTGGGACAAAATGTCCCGTAACCCCTTTAGGGGCCATCATGGCATTCAGTATTTAGTAGGAGCAGAATTATCAGGGAATGGTGATTAAGACTTGTTTGAAACTGTAGCGTCAAGTTTTATTGTCTCTCTTTTGAAGTGTGTTGTGAAAAGGTTAATCATGTCCTGATAATGGCTTTTGGTAATGAGTTGTTTCACTTACCTGAATAAAGAATTCAGGCAAAATGTTCTTCAAAAGAGAAATCAACATGCCAAGGATACATGTATATAATTAATTGAAATGTTTGGACAACATTCATAACAGTATTTGAATACCACTACCAGTAATGCTTCATCAAATGGAGGAATATTGTACCAAAAATCATCCATAAAAATCAATAAATCTATATATAATGACAGGATCGTGTAATAAGCCATTAGAGATTCATCAATACAGACATGATACTATTGATAGTTAATTTACACAGCAAGTCCTCACTAAATAACATCAATGCTTATAATCACCAGATTTCTACATGAATAAACAGATATTTCTCATCATCATTGTTCCACTGAAAACACACCTGATTTTTTCTAATTATCTCCCTCACACCAAGTCAAATAAATTGTGATTTGTTCCTCATCTCTAATATTAAATACACAGAACAATGCATGGACAGAAGGAAATAAAAATAACTAAATCCAACATCAAAGCAAATACTACTGGCGATCACAAAAAAACGTATCTCTGTCACGTAGCCTAAATTATGCATGACCTAATGGCCCAAGATATGTCTTTTTACTAATTATCATAACCATCTCATTATCGGGTCAGGTACCTGCTGAATCAACTGACATTGACAATCTACAAAAAAATACACAACAGGTTCTGACCTATAAATTAAATCACAACTTGTTTTATATGGGCCAATATCACTCATGGATCAAATAAAGTGACAGAAATATCACAAATGCATTAAATTTTTTTAATTTCTTTTGTCCAAACTGGCTTTGTCCGGGAAGAACATGGCGGTGATATGTAATGCGACGTCATAAAATTCATTTACAATATGGTTTTGGCAATTCGGCGTCTTTGATGAATCAATTATCAGTTTTTGTTATTTTAAGAGATTATCAAGGTGTTAAAACTTTTAGGAACTTCTGGAAAGTGTCAAAGACTTCAAAACATAAAAACAAATGAATGATTTGAGAATGGTAGAAATAAAAATGGGGCCTCATTAACATCAAAATGATTTGGTGAATATTGGTGCTAACACGGGCGACATTTATCGATCGGGGTAAACACAGCGGAGCAGCATCCAAATTCGGGAGATACACACCAAAATATCCGCCTCTTTCTCACAATTTATTCTGGGTAAAAATGTCTCAAAATCGACTCAATGACAGAAAAATCATTCACAAATCCTCACCGACAGCCACAGGAATTTTCTTGCTCCAGGTTAATAATTCTTTCCGAAATGTTCTTCTTTCCTGGGCACACCGTAGGTTCCCACAATCAACCATTTTGGCTTCGCTTTGGTACGTCACGACAAATTGAAACACAAAACTAATGACGTAGAACACATTCCAACAGGTGATTCTTCTTTTTGAAGTGACAACTTTCACTAATCAGCACCAAATCAAGGTATTTCTTTTCTTTCTACTTTACAGCTAATCTAAAATGGCACCACGGGGCAGGATAACAAGACTCAAAGGGATTTATATACACGACAGGTGCATAATATGATGAATGAATACAAAAACTAAACTTGTGTCACGGTCGGAATGCTTGTTCGCACAAACCCTTATTCAAGTGGGATGGTGAAAGTAATTCACACGCTTCGGCTTTTTTTTTTTTTTTTTTTACATCACAAGCAACACATTACACACTCACCTTTACCACGAGGATGTGGAATATGTTTTTCAGAGTTATATAATTGGGGGGAAAGTTGAAAATTTGTGGAGTTCATTGAAAACCCCAACAATGTGTAGGGATTTTTTTGTCCCTGGAATAGTGGCCAATGGCAAAGTGAGCTGTGGCGGTGGAGAGGTTTCCGCATCTAAGGCGTGTAGCAAGGTTTCTATAATAGAGTGAGACAGTTTTGTTGTGGGGGGGGGGGGGGGGGGGCAAAAGATGATATTTGAAAGGCCATTGTGTGGGTTTTGGGGGCCTCCCTTAGTCCTAACTATGACCCTTTGATCGTATCGTTGCACCCTCTTCCCATAGTCTTTGTAAGACTGTTAACCCGGGGCCTTCCTGGCCCTCCAGGAGTGCACCGGGTCACAGTCTTACAACTCTTCCCACTATTCTTCAGGGAAGATCTGACAACGACCAGAGAGTAGCCTACTTGTTTGGACCCCCCTCCCCCCCCCCCCCCCCCCCACACACACACACATCCTGGAGAACATTTTGCAAAATTTAATGTTCTAAGAGGGAATCTGAGGAATTTATAACATGTGTCACCCCTATATTGTCAACCATTTTGGGGCTCGAGATTGTTTGAAAGTTGCATTGGGCCAATGTTTTATTGGGAGGTGGCTGGGGTAGCGAAATATTAGGGGCCAATGCCCCTGGACCCCCCTCCCACTACACCACTGCATCTTTTTGCCCCATTTTATCGCTTCCTGGCCTGAACATGTACTCCCCCCCCCCATCACACACATCAAACGTATTGTCAGAAAAGTTTTGCCTCATCAGGGAAAATGTCATTAGGTCTTTTACTGGTAAACTTTCGTAAAATGGAAGAATAATTATAGATATTTTGGCTAAAACAATACCACTAATTCTCCAAATCCCTAATACTCTCACCTTAAAATTAAATTTATTACATGTAGGTCATTTTGTTATAGTTAGGCCTTCCCTTTCATGGAATTTAACTCTTAACCCGCTGAGTATTTTAAAAATATTTTTCTTCAAATTTAGTCTTGACTGTTGTGAAGCAGCCATGACTTGATTTGAAAGAAAATTTATGAAAAATTTGCTCAAGTAATCACAGGAACCAAGTTTATTCAATTTACTGGAAAAAATGGGGTTAAAAATGACCAAATTATTCTTCATTTAGTGGCAAGAGATTTTCTATCCTGGGAAGGAATATCCTCCAGCAGCATGCAAGGAGTTAAAGCCATAAAAAGTACTCCAATTGGCAAGAAAAATTAATTTTTACTCTGAACCTTCACCTGTTGGGGACACACACTTTTAACCATTGCCTCAAAGTGAAATGAAGGTGGAGGTTTAGCCAAGCTACACTATGGTACTCAGTTGCTGCCTTGTTTGTCACCTTGCAAGTTGCTCCTTGAAGGACAGTGCACTCCATCTTAGAAAAAAAACATTTAATGTGCATCTTGAAGATATACAATGTATTATTCATAAATTACACGTACATTACTGTCTTTTCAGCAAAGCTTTGAATACAATGACAAAGTCAGCTGGTGAAGGAACACACACCCAAGACATTCCACATCCCACAATTTTAGCTTACAAAACCTTGTTGGGAGCTTTTCAGTGAATATTATAAATAAATTTTTTTGGCAAAAAACATCAGATTTCATTGAATGGCACTGTACTAAATGTTAGTTACAGTACATGTTGAGTGTATTATCACTAAATCACCCACAGAGAGGAGATTCCACCCAAGCAATAATTGCAAATTTGTTGCAAAACGTAACAAGCACAAGCAAAGTTCCAGCCAATGAACCTCCAGGTTAAACCCAGAGGTCTATTGGCTGAAACATTGCTTCAGCTTTTTGTCCATATGTACAAAATTTGAAAGTAATACTTTGGGTGATAACTCCACTCCGTGAGTGATTTTGTTACAATCCACTCGCCACATACTGTATTTGGAATTTCATTCTACCCTTGAGTTTCTCATATCCATAACTTGTGGTATGCTATTGGTGGATGGGTGGGGGTATTTGCCCTCAGAAAATTCAAAATTATAAAATTTGCTCCACACACACAAACCGATCTCTCCAATGGAGAACCTTCACTTCCTTGACCCTCATCCATGAACAAAAAGCTGGTACTGCCACTGTCCATTGCACTGATTACATTGGTATTAAATTGATACTCATAATTTTTTTACGATAAATTATCAGAGATTCATGAGACACTCTACAATAGGCTGTGCAATGGATCTTAACTAATCATCACATATAATAATAGAATTAGGGAAATCATTGAGAAAACAATTGCGGGAGAGGAAAAAAGGTTTTGAAAAGGATTTATGGTAGTCAGTTTGTCAATTCTTGATGTGCCAATATCAAATTATTAATTTACAGATTGCCTTCCATAACAAATCAACTGATAAAATAAAGAGGTGAGCAATTTTAAATTTCAAATCCACTGCCAATGGGAAGTAATTTTGAGATTTAAAAATGTTTGTTTCTTCAAAATTGTAACAAAACAATTATATAGATTGCCTTCCATAATAAATTTGCTTAGTTTTTATAGTTTATATGAAGAACCTATTGCCAATGTTTTTTTTGGGGGTACATCCATCCATCAAAAAACAGTTTTACCAGTACTCCACTTTGTTGTTTGGAATAAACTCCTATTACTCCATAATGTTGCTAGATCACTAGCATAGATACAAGTAATTTAAAATATGATGAATGAAAAGTTTCAGTGCACCGAAGTCATACATGGATGATGCGGGAATAAAATTCATCACCCTTACCCTCATTTATATTAAAATCTACTTGTTACTAAAAACACAATTTAATGGCAACAATAACATTTAAAAAAAAGCCACTCAAAGAACACCCAAGGTGACCAAGTCCCTCATCAAAGGTGACACTACAAGCCATGTAACCCATTATCACAACATAAATACTGCACAAAAACAAAGAAATGTCAACAGAGATTGACAAATACTGTGAAAAAAAACAACAGTTGGTGTTAAGAAAAAGTGAAAAAAAGGCAATTATGATTTTAAAAAATTGTGACGGGCATTTTTTCTATTTTATATTTTCTGGATGGACATTTTATCTGATGGGCATTTTATCCATGGGTATTTTTCCATGTGCATTTTGTCTGCATACCCAGGATTACCATGTTAAATGTGTTTAACTGTTAAACTATAAATAATTTATCACACCTTGTACCTTTAGACCAAACTTTACCTATTAGTTGCATTTGGGATTCAGGGTAAATCCTTATAACTTGTAACTGGAAGAGTGCTGTAAGTCCATATTTGGGCTTTATTCTGCAGGGCAGGTGTATCTCACTTCAGGGGCTCATTTTCTTTGGACGTTCTTTATAATATATTTGAAGTAAAATTATTTTATCTTAAGTGATTTGCCTGGTCACAATTTGGGGGTGGGGGTGGGGTGGGGGGGGGGGGGGGGGGGGGGAAATGCTCCCATAAATTGTAATGAGTCAAAGAGGTGAAGAAATTTTAATATCAAAAAATAATTCAGCACTTTACCCAGACTTTTTATTTTGAAAAGGGGCAGTGCATTGTATACTACTCACTACCATTTGAAGTGAAACATGCTATTAATGTTAAGTACCAGTGTTACAGTTTATCTTCCCTCTTCCTGATTATCTCTCCCCCTCCTCCCCCCCCCCCCCGCCCCCCACACATGACATTTTTTTGCCTTTCCATGTAATATGTCAAAAGAGTCTCTTTGAAAGCTCTCTGTGAGAGCAGAAAATAAGGGCTGACCAAAGGCTGAAAATCTTCTGAGTAAAACTATTTTAGTCTTTGTGTGCATCTTTAAAAAAAGTTTGAACTCATGAATTTTTTCTGCTGGAATCAGTATTTCTGAAATATTTTCTGAAAATATAATCCACGTAAAATATTTTTGAACACAACATTTTAG
The DNA here is from genome assembly GCA_031216915.1 of Pictodentalium vernedei. Lineage (NCBI taxonomy): Eukaryota > Metazoa > Mollusca > Scaphopoda > Dentaliida > Dentaliidae > Pictodentalium > Pictodentalium vernedei. The sequence continues at coordinate 193,126,886 of CM062295.1, forward strand.
GAGGGTGGAGGTGATAGATAACATGACGAGTGTATCTTCTCCACCTGGGACTTCAAGGACAAGAAATATTTCTTTCTCAAATCTGATTGTTTTTCCTTCATATAATCTTGTTTCAAGACTGATGTGGGATATTCCTTGGATGAAGACCTGTGCATCTTACCTCCCCTCCCCACCAACATGTCAAGGTCAAGAACATTTTTTCAAGAATCATTTTTCCTGCACACACACACCTGAAAATTGTTTGAATTGAATCACAATAAATGATAAAAGGAATCTAACTTTTGAGTAGGTAGTGAGGTGAAAAAATTCTAGGTGTGGGGGGCGGGGGGGGGGGGGGGGGGGGGGGGGGGTAATCAGGGTGGGGAAAGATAAACTAGTTTATCTCTCCCCTGGGGGTGGGGGGATAAACTAGGTAAAACCAGTTTAATATTCCCCTGGAGGGGGGGGGGGGGGGATATTGTAGTACACCAGCATCAGGAAAATGTTTTCAAGAAAAACATCAGCGAACATCTGCACACCATTCAATCCACTGGTGCACAGTAAGTTGGGATTCCAAGAATATTATACAATTTTTAGCTTAACTTGACAAAGTCAAGATAAGCTATTGCCATCACGTGTGCGGAAGTCTGTTAGTCTGTGAGTCTGTTCACATTTTCCTTTAGCATGTGTGCTACACCCTGCAGTTCTTGTCTGATCATCACGGAATTTCATATACAGGTTTGGTTCTCATGTTTAGATGAGAACGTCCACTTTTGGTCGCGATCGGTCAACTGGTATGGCTGCCCAAGCCCAAAACCCAAAAACCATTAGCACAGTCTACAGGTCGTATTTATGAAGGGATTTTATTGTAACTTGGCAGGATGCCTCTGTATAATGCCTAGATGAGAACGTCTCCTTTTGGGCATGATCTGTCAACCATGATGGCTGCCCAAGCCCGAAACCCAAAATATTTTAGCACAGTCTGCAGGTCATGTTTAATATGGAGGGATTTCATTGTAACTTGGTAGGATGACTCCTTATGATGTCTAGATGAGAATTTCCCCATTTGGGCGTGATCTGCCAACCGTGACGACTGCCCGAGCACAAAACCCCAAAACCTTTAGCACAGTCTACAGGTCATATTTATTGAGGAATTTCCATATTTATGAAGGGATTTCAATGTAACTTGATAGGATGACTCGTTTTGGAATAATTTCACTGTAATTTGGTAACTTTCGTTGATACATATTAACTGTGAGGTCATATTAACCCACCCCTCAGCTCTTTAGTACAGTGTACACCTCATATTATTTTTATCAAAAACATAGCGTACAGGGAACAGAAATGAACATATTCCCAATTATCACAATTCTTGTCTTATTTTATAATCCTTTCATAAACATTGAACATTATCCTTTTCATCAAACACAACACACAAGTTAAGCTACAGTGTCATTGACACTTTCATTCAAATAAGCTTTTTGCAGCACAATCCAATTTATTTGAGTTCAATATGAGGTGTTCCCTCATTCTGCCTACAGCTCATTCTGCCTACACCCAGTCTGCCTACAATTTTCAATAAATAATCTAATTACTTCTACACTGATAAAAGCTAATCTCCCTTGTAATAAATAGACTGCTCCTATTTTCATAACCACTTTTGTTCTCTTATGTCATAATACTCAGATTTCAGTCGGCTAATTTTTCCTAAGTTGATTTAGTATAAATTACCCTGTAGGGGAAATTTGATTTCTGAAATTTCGGTATTTTAACATGAAAGAGCAAGGTGTGTTTTCTGTAATGTGACAAGAAATTTTAAATCTGAATATTTATTTATTTATTATTTATTGATGTTTAAGGTCACATATTTATGCACAATGGCTAATCATGACCGCGACAGTTTTACGGGTGGAGGAAGCCGGAGTACCCGGAGAGAACCACCGAGCAACGACGAGCAGCTGCCAGCTCCCCAACATAGTAACTCCGCACTACAGCACAGGCAGGGTTAGATTGGTTGAAGACATGCATACCATCGACGTGCAGTACGCCTTAGTACAAGACGTCATCGTGCCCCCACACGGGCAATGGAGATGAAGTGTCTTGCCCAAGGACACAACGTGGTTGCCGCAGGTGGGATTCGAACCGAGGACCTCTCGGCTTGCAGCTTGCACCTCTACCTACTGAGCCACCGCGCTCCCCTAAATCTGAATAAAATAAAATTAAATTACATAAATTTACAATAAAAATCACAAATCAAGCCTTCAAAACATGGCTAGCTGCATCTGAAAACTGAATGGGTGACTTTAGTCCTTGTCTGAGTTGTTCCTTGAGGCAAATAAGACGAGAGTCTATTTTTCTGTAGATGCATTTTCTGGCTGCTGGAGCAGCCCCATGGTCAAGCTGAGCCCTTGTCTTTCTATCTCTGTCTCCAATTGTCTTTAATTGTGTTACAAACTCATACATATTTGGATGTGCTTTAGACAGTGATTGATTCAGTTTTGAGTGCCAGCCCTCCAGATGATTATTAATCTGTGGTCCCACATTACCATGCTGATTCCACATTGGTAGTCTAAAAACTGCATCATCATCTACCCAGGTAGAAGTGACATAATCAATAAACTCTATAATTTGTGGGGTGTGATCAGGTCCCTCATTCATTACATCAGTCCACACATCCTGTACCTGGTCTACAGACAACAGTGGCAAACACGCTGCTCATCTCACTAAACATTGCACACCTTCATTGGTCAGATATAATTGTGCAAGCCCAAGTCCCTGCACCTTCCTCAATATACACTGACTGAAATGAAACATGCACCCACAAGTTTCTGTGTCCGGAAATACTTCCTCTATGGCCTTTATCACTGACCCTTCAAAGTCCGTTTGAATAGTTTCTGGAAATAAAACAGAGCCAGTCTTTTCATTCACTACAGCACACAGTTCATTAAAAAGACATACACAAGTCACTTTCTACCTATTGGGCATCAAAGCGAAAGCTACAGGGAACATCGTATTATCAGACAAGCAATGTATTGCATATAGTTGATTCCACAGGCTAAGACATGAATAAAATGTTCCATCTATAAATAAAACTGAGGCTTCCTGCATCGTACACAACATCTCATCTGTCGCAAAAACAGAATTTTGTCACCAGATCCATTATCAATAGCAAGAAATCTTCTTCCATTCTTTGTGAGACTCCATTCATCTTGTAGGTCCACTTCTGCATTGCTGGAAGTTTTGGTATATTTTTTCGGTGTTGTCTATAAAGACCAGAGTCTAGACTTGTGAAAGAAGGTGTAATAGCAGCTTCATCTTCTGTCATGTTGTCCAATTCTTCTCTGTAGATTTGTTGCATTGGTGTTACCTCTTCACGGGCACGGTTTCTCATGTTACTTATGAGTCTCAAAACATGAGGCATTTCCAGTCGAGGATGTATATGCTCTGTTACATTTTTCACAAAATCATCAACTGTACTGAGTCGACCTTTGCAAAGATCAAATACACATTTCCAGTGAGTTGTTGACTTTCGGTGTACATTTAAACGATACCTAAACCCATCAAAAAGAACCTGTTGACCACCAGCTTGAGAGGTTATAAATTCTACTCTGTGTATTCCTGCCATAGTGCAAAGATTACTGATGAACCTTGTCTATGAATCTTATATATATGCTAAGAATATGAAGCCAGTTTTTAGTAATTTTGCATTTTTAGCTTAACTTGACAAAGTCAAGATAAGCTATTGCCATCACGTATGCGGGAGTCTGTTAGTCTGTGAGTCTGTTCACATTTTCCTTTAGCACGGGCTACACTGCGCAGTTCTTATCTGATCGTCATGAAATTTCATATGCAGGTTTGGGGTCATGTCTAGATGAGAACGTCCCCTTTTAGTCGCAATCGGTCAACCGGTATGGCTGCCCGAGCCCAAAACCCCAAAACCATTAGCACAGTCTACAGGTCGTATTTATGAAGGGATTTCATTGTAACTTGGTAGGATGCCTCTGTATAATGCCTAGATGAGAGCATCCCCTTTTGGGCATGATCTGTCAACCATGATGGGTGTCCAAGCCCGAAATCCAAAAACTTTTAGCACAGTCTGCAGGTCATGTTTAATATGGAGGAATTTCAGTGTAACTTGGTAGATGACTCCTTATGATGTCTGGATGAGAATTTCCCCATTTGGGCGTGATCTGCCAACGGTGATGACTGCCCGAGCCCAAAACCTGAAAACCTTTAGCACAGTCTACAGGTCATATTTATTGAGGAATTTCATTGTAATTTGGTGGGTTGACTTCATATAATGTCTACATGAGATAGTCCCCAGGGGCCCGAAGCCCGAAAACCTTTAGCACAGTCTACAGGTCATATTTATGAAGGAATTTAATTGTAACATGGTAGGTTGACTTCATATAATGTCTAGATGAGAACAGCCCCTTTTGGACGCCATTAGGCAACTGTGACGGCTACAGGGGCCTGAAGCCCGAAAACCTTTTAGCACAGTCTACATGTGATATTTATGAAGGGATTTCATAGTACCTTGGTAGGATGACTCCAAATAATGTCTAGATGAGAACATCCCCTTTTGGTCGCGATCATTCAGCCTTTATGGCTGCCCGAGCCCAAAACCCCAAAACATTTAGCATAGTCTATAGGTCATATTTATGGATGGATTTCATTGTAACCTGTTAGTTTGACTCCATATAGTGCCTAGATGATAACATCCCCTTTTGGTCGTGATTGGTCAACTGTGACGGCTTCAGGGGCCCGAAGCCCGAAAACCTTGAGCACAGTCTACAGGTCATATTTATGAAGGGATTTCATTGTAACTTTGTAGGATCACTCCAGATGATGACCAGATGAGAATGTCCCCTTTTGGTCACGATCATTCAGCCTTGATGGCTGCCCGAGCCCAAAACCCCAAAACCTTTAGCACAGTCTACAGGTCATATTTGTGAAGGGATTTCATTGTAACTTGGTAGGTTGACTTCATATAATGTCTAGATGAGAACGTCCCCTTTGGACGCAATTGGGAAACTGACGGCTACAGGGACCCAAAGCCCAAAAACCTTTAGCACAGTCTGCAGGCCATATTTATGAAGGGATTTCAATGTAACTTGATAGGATGACTCGTTTTGAAATAATTTCACTGTAACTTGGTATGGTAACTTTTGTTGATATATACGTTAACTGTGAGGGCCACATACATTAACTGTGAGGTCATATTAACCCACCCCTCAGCTCTTTAGTACAGTGTTCACCTCATATTATTTTTTATCAAAAACATAGCACACAGGGAACAGAAATGAACATATTCCCAATTATCACAATTCTTGTCTTATTTCATAATCCTTTCATAAACATTGAACATTATCCTTTTCATCAAACACAACACACAAGTTAAGCTACAGTGTCATTGACACTTGTAGCACTACTGACATTTGAAGTTTTTCAGATTATTTTGCCAATTTCCCACAAACAGTTTTTAACCCTTTACAGAAAACACCTGATATCAAAATTTGTTATTTTAAAAAAAAATATTAACAAAACCATATCATGTGACTCTTCATTGGAACGACCTTGACAGACAGGCCCGTTCCAGTGAGGGGGTCCTCATGATTTGATTTTGTTGAATTGCACAATTTGTATATTATGCGGGGGATACAGCCAATTCATAAGTTAAGATTAATTGTTCGCTAGGTAGTTCTAACCAAGACACACTCTTGTCTTCTCACAAAAAGTGAAAATTGCAGGTGTGATGGTGGCAAGAGCTTGCTCTACTAGTTAACTGGATGAATGCTTGATCAGTTTAGGTAATCAGAATTTGTTCACCTGGAAAATTTGTGTTATGATTTATTTGAGAGAAACCTATCATACACACCTTTGATAAACTGCATCCAAAATATATTCATTCACATGTACATGTAGTTAAAGAGTCCTTGCTTCAAACTGAATAAGAAGCACAGGCTGGGACAAATTATAAGTTTTAAGGCAACCTAAAAGAGTGTTAGCTTGTTAGCTTAACTTGAGTCAAAATAAGCTATTGCCATCACGTGTGCAGAAGTTTGTTAGCCTGTGAGTCTGTCAGTCTGTTCACGTTTTCCTTTAGCAAAGTCCAATCATCACAAAATTTCATATGCAGGTTTGAGGTCGTGTATAGATGAGAATGTCCCCTTTTGGTCAGGATCGTTCAACCGCGATGGTTGCCCGAGCCCAAAACCCAAAAACCTTTAGCACACTCTACAGGCCGTATTTATGAAGGTATTTCATTGTAACATGGTAGGATGACTCTGTGTAATGTCTAGATGATAATGTCCCCTTTTGGTCATGATCTGTCAACCGTGATGGCTGCCAAAGCCTGAAACCCCAAAAAGTTTAGCACAGTCCACAGGCCATATTGAATATGGGGGGATTTAATTATAACTTGGTAGGATGACTCCATATGATGTCTAGATGAGAACTTCCCCATTTGGTCCCGACCTGTCAACTGCGATGGCTGCACGAGCCCCAAACCCAAAAACCTTTAGCACAGTCTGCAAGTCGTTTTTATGGAGGGATTTCATTGTAATAGGATAACTCCATATAATGTCTAGATGGGAATGTCCCCTTTTGGTGGTCAACTGTGACGACTGCAGGTAACATTGTAACTTCGTAGGACCACTCCCGATGATGCCCAGATGAGAATGTCTCCTTTTGGTTGCGATCATTCAACTATGATGGCTGCCTGAGCCCAAAGCCCGAAAACCTTCAGCACAGTCTTCAGTTCATATTTATGAAGGGATTTCATTGTAACTTGGTAGGTAGACTTCATATAATGTCTAGATGAGAACAGCCCCTTTTGGACACCATTTGGCAACTGTGACGGCTGCAGGGGCCCAAAGCCTGAAAATCTTTAGCACAGTCTACAGGTCGTATTTATGAAGGGATTTCATTATAACTTGGTAGGATGACTCCAGATATTGTCTACATGAGAACGTCCCCTTTTGGTCATGATCATTCAACCATGATGGCTGCCCAAGCCCAAAACCCAAAAATCTTAAACACAGTCAACTGTGATGGCTACACAGGCCTGAAGCCCGAAAACCTTTAGCACAGTCTACGGGCCGTATTTAAGAGATTTCATTGTAATGTGATAGGATGACTCTTTTTGGAATAATTTCACTGTAACTTGGTTGACGTATATTAACTGTGAGGGCCACATTAACCCACCCCTCAATTCTTTAGTACAGTCTACACCTCGAATTATTTTTATTGAAAAGTGAACAGAAATTAACATATTCTCAATTATCACAATTCTTGTCGTATTTCATAATCCTTTCATAAACAACGAACATTATCCTTTTCATCAAACACAACACACAGTCAAGTTAAGCTACAGTGTCATTGACACTTTCATTTTTTTCAGGCAGTTTCTTTTTCTGTTTTTTTTTTTAGCAAAAGAAAGGTAAAAGTAATACATTGGAACCCTGTTAATTGAATTTTTTAAACATCCATTTTTCCAGAGAAAATAACAGGGGTATTCAGTTAAAAGGGATACATGTATGATCACATTCCTGTATTGTAGAGATAAACTGCACCATCATTTATTCTTTTGTGTTTGACAGAATTTACTGAGAGCTTTGGAATAAGATATAATACATTAAATGCCTGTATTGGATGTCCTAATAAGGCCAAATTGGTCTATTTTTATTTACCTTACAAGATTTTTCTTTCAGTAAATGGGAGTATACTCTGTAACCTGTACATTTAACAGATCGGATTTGTACTGAAGGTGGGAGCACGGTGGCTCAGTGCTTATGGTGTTGAACTTCAAACTCAAAGTGACTGCATTGTGTCCTTGGGCAAGGCATTTCATCCCAATTGCCTGTATGGGGGCATGGTGGTACGTGTGCTAAGGCTTACTGCACGTCAATGGTGCGCTTGTCTTCAACCAATGCTATCCCTGCTTGTGTGGAGTTAGTACGTTGGGGAGCCTGGCAGTTGCTTGCCATTGCTTGGTGGTACTCACCAGGTACTCCGGCTTCCTCCACCCGTAAAACTGTCCGACACGAGGTGACCCTAGATGTTGAGAGTGTCATTAAATCCCAATAAAATTATTTACTGAAGGTATGATAAATGGTTTTGTGTTTGGAAATTATATTCAAATAAGTGGACTCCACCTTCCTGATACATGTATATTTATCAGTGTTAGAACAAAGGTTGAGATGAGTAATGGAGAGTACTGCAACTTATTTATTCAAATTCTTTCCTTTAGCTTATGTTATGTTGTGATGTACATGTGAATACAGCAGAAACCTGTTAATTGAATACCCACAGTGAAAAATATTCAATTAACAGGACTTTGATCATTTTCATGTAATCTAGTCAGAAATTCGGCATTTATTCCATTGTATTTTGTTTGACAGGGCTCCTGGAGCACTGTGAAATAAAATAAAATGGATTAAATGCCTACACTGGATGTGCTGAGGCCCAATACATTGTAGGTCAATAACCATAGAGAATTCCATGGTTATCAGAGTAAATATTTTAAAAATAAGATTTTTTTTTCAGTTATCACACGTTTACTTAATGAACTAGGGGCAGACTGGCCAAACAAAGTTGCTAGGAAATGCACCAAGGGGGCTCCAGATCCAGACAAAATTTTGATTTTTTCAACCGAAAGAATGCTGCTTCCTTGCATCTGAGTGATCAATGGCTGTCCACATAGAGGACATTTGCGATGGCATTTATATATCATTTTTGCCACTCATTTGGCAAAAATGGTTGCACCAAAGGGGGCACCATACTCATCAGACTGAACATAGTAACTTTCGGTAACTAGTAACTTGTTAACTGTGAGGGCCACATACATAAACTGTGAGGTCATATTAACCCACCCCTCAGCTCTTTAGTACAGTGTACACCTCATATTATTTTTATCAAAAACATAGCATACAGGGAACAGAAATGAACTTATTCCCAATTATCACAATTCTTGTCTTATTTCATAATCCTTTCATACACATTGAACATTATGCTTTTCATCAAACACAACACACAAGTTAAGCTACAGTGTCATTGACACTTTCGTTTGCTGTGACTGAAATATGTGCAGCTCTAGAAGACTAGTAGAAGTACATTGTACTGTATGTAGCATTATATCTTAATTTTGTTTGTTCCTTTATAATTAAAGGTATGTTATGTATTATCAGCATGATCTAAAAGAGATTTTATAAATTCAAAACATTTACATGACTGTCACAGCTTTTTGGGTACCTGCACTTGTTTTACCTTTGAAAATGTCTGTTGCAGTCACTGAACCGCTGCAGAAGCCTTTAAATTAAGCAGACATAAGAATAACATATCAATATCCATGTGCTCCTGGCTTCTCATGATAACTTGAGAGTTTAATTCATTGTATCTTGTCTGATGGAGCTCTTGGATTAATGACTCAGTTTTGATGCCAAATTGTGTTTTTGAAATACAAACTAATTATATTTTCTCTGCTAATTTTGGGAAGATTCAAATTATTCTGTGCAGTTAACTGGAATTTCTACTTTCAGTAATATGCAATCTTCTGTTCAATGTCTGGATGTGTATTGATGCACTTATTCTGGCACTTGATGTACATTTAATTGGTATCTTCAATACAATATGTGGAGAGTGGACTACAACCAAGATACCCATAAAGTGGAGTTTCCACTTGGGAATTCAGTCTCAAATTTTGTTAAAAAAGACACACATGTAAGAAGCAAAAGTGAACTTTCTGCCAATGTATTTCCAATTTAAACCCACAGCTTCTGTGGTTGAAGCTTGGTTTGTATTTCTTCTGCTTTTAATAGAATCTTAGCTATGTTCTATGTAGAAACTCATCTTTCTGGACGGTTGGTTGTAGGCAATGCACCAAGGACTGTATTCATTATACATTTAAGTTAAGTAGCTACAGTACTATCATTATAAATGTGAAAGAGAATTTTGACTGGATCACAACTGAGTTCTTTTGATTTGAAGGCATGCAGTTACTAATGCATTTTTATGCCCCTGAGAGATTCTCTCGGGAGCATTATGTTTTTGCCATGTCCATCCATCTATCCGGCATCTGGCATCCATCCATTAACTTTTGGTTTCCATCGTATAACTAAGAACTGCATACTTTATCAAATCATAATTTTAGGGGTAACTTAGGGATGACTAGACAATGCTTCCTCTCGATTTTGGTCCAGCTAGCCAATTCAAGAGTGTCGCCATATTGAATTTGGTTTCCATCCAATAACTTGCTGACTCGAATCATATATATTTTTTGATTATGTATTGTTGGTGTCCAGAGGAAGCTTTCTTTTGATTATGGACCAGTTAGCTGATCCAAGATGGCCACCAGTGGCCAATTCATTATGGTGGTCATCTTGAATTGGATTTCCATCCAATAACTGATGAATACTGACTCAAATAATTTTCAGTTTTTTGGTTATGCATTATCGAGGAAGCTTCCTTTCAATTTTGGACTGGCTAGCCATATTGAATTTGGTTTCCGTCCAATAACTAATGGATGCTGACTCAAATCATTTTTTTTTTTTAATTATTCATTCTTGGTCTCTAGAGGAAGCTTCCTTTCGATTTTGGCCCAGTCAGCTGAACCAAGATGGCAGCCAGTGGCTAATTCATTATGGCTTCCATCTTGAATTTGGTTTCTATACAATAACTAATGAATACTAACTTGAATTAGTGTTTAGGTTAGCTTTTGTGCAGATTGTGTTGCTTTAATTTCTCATTATAGTGCATTTTTTAACTCGGCTAGATCAATGAAGTTGTTATTAGCTCAGCTGCTTCATTGAAGTGGCGAGGTTTTGTGGTTACACCATTGGTGTCCAGTTTTTGGAAGATGTAGTGTTTAGGTCATTTTCTCAAAGTTAAGTGGGCTCAGGGCTTTGATATTACATTTGTAAGTTGTAGGGAGCCGGGCCTGAAAATAAGCAGTCTGACATTTGCAGATTGAGGTCCCCAGAGGGTAAATTGATGATGCTATCCCATACAGTCAGCCAATTTATCCTCTGGGTACCTGTTTCTGTTTAGTTTTGAGACCCTGATTCAGATTGAGGTTCACTGAGGGTTAACTTAGTGATGCTACACTGCTATGCACGGTAGCATCACTGAATTCACCCTCTGGGGACCTCATTTTGCAGATGACAGTCTGCTTATTTATTGGCTTGTAGGGAGCAGCCGTATCCAGTCATAATACTGTGACTTTTTTTCCCAATTTCACCTAAACTTTTCAGCCCAAATGTAGTTAATTTCTGATTATAAGTGTAATTAGTGTTTAGGGCTGGCTTTTGTGCAGGTTGTAGGGCCATAACTTCTCATTACCATGTATTTTTCAATTCAATTCAATTCACCTTTGTTCACAGTATATCAATTACATATAAAGTACAGTAGGTAAACTAAACAATTCATTTTAACATACTTTGATATACTGCAAGGAAGCGACATAACAAAGTTAGCTGTCTTCCTGTTGCCCCTTGTAAAAATAGAAGAATTTTTCGACAGCTGATCGTGCATTAGAAAACAGTTTTTAAGTTGAGCAATTTTGTATTATTAACAAAATGACCAAGCATATAAGGATCACAGTTATTGAAGAAATATTGGATAGACCGAGAATACCTAATTATAGCGACTTGACTGTGTATCATACAAAGCATAGTTCAACGATGTACTGAGTCAAAGAATGTTATATATGCAACACGACTACGACCACCATCTATTCCAAAAGTTTTTAAGGTTGTAGCCAGGTCTGAAAGCCAAGACCCTTTTTTGACGAGATCTCAGGTTTCAGGCCCTGTCTTACACATGTTATTGTAACTGGTCTTAATTTAGTATTCATGTACACCAAAGAACAAAAATTAACTGAAACAGCAAGGTGTAAGCGGGGAACACTCCATGATAGCCTAGGCAATTGATCACGTCGCTTGGCTGCACCTAGAGGATAAAGAGGCTCCAGAGAGAGTGAAGTGTTTATGTTAATTTTCAGCACTGTACTGAGCTGAACTGAACTGAAATAAAGTAAAGGGGACGGAATCATGGCATCAACAGACATAATTTAAAATTTTTTTTTTATATTTTTATTTTCTTATCTGGTAATTAAACGCAGTCAGGACAGTTTCGAAAGTTACAGCATACAATCTCTGAATATTTGTCAAGGGGTAAGGCCATCAGCTTCTTTTTAAACTGCAGCCTGGTTAAGTTCTGTGTATTCTGATTGATTGTATTCCATAATCTGGGGAACGTATGGAAATGGAGATCTGATGAAAACTTTGTCCTCGGCTTAGGAAGTTGCAATTTACCGGGCTGCCTGGTCATCATGCCTGTTGGATTTATATATTGCTGGAACATGTTATTAAGTGATATGGGTAATCTGTTATTCTGCCAGTCATGCATAAACAAAAGAACTTGTGTTTTGTGGAGGTCATAAAATTTAAGAACTTTGAGGGTTTTAAAAAGAGGATCAGTATGTGATATTCTTCTTTTCTTACTGTTACGGTATGGAAATATTATTGATATTGGTAACAGAAAGAAATCTGAGAATCAGCAACAATAACTATGAATTTATCTATTCTGAAATTTAATTAAAAAAAATTAATATAAAAAAAAATGATACAAAGATCTTTTACACTAATTGGTTTACAGAAAATAAAAACAGTGGTACTTATCAATTACTGAATTAGTCCAAAGTACAGTTTGACAGAATCCAGTAATCCAGTGGTGAAGAATCTTGTGAAGAGTTACCAGCTGGTAGTTTTAAATCCAAGAATGTCTCTTCAGAAACAGTATCCCGTAGATTTGTAATAAAATTTTCACTTAGAAATTTCAGCAGTCTCCAATAAAATATAACAAAATTGTCCGCAAAATTCAAATGGAGTAAAAATCCAAGAAGTATTGGTGCCACAGGTAATTTCCAAATAATCCAGTAGAATCCTGACTTTTCACAAAATAATATTCTGTTTCACAGAAAGTATAAATTCTCTTTTCCAAGATGAATAGATTCTCTTCAAAATTCTCTTTTGGAATCAATCTTCCAAATTCACAAAGAAGCACTGCTTCTATAATAAATGCACTGTTCTGAAACAATAATAATCTCCAATGGAAACAACTGAAGTGAGTCTTTCTGAAATGGCTTTCTAAAAAAAAAAATGAGTTTTTGAATTCTGTTGACAAACCTTTATATAGTAACCAGATAAAATGTCCTAGAAGATGAAATGTCTACAATGTTCTGTCAGTTTCTATCAGTTTCCAGGTGATTCTGTCACAATCCAAGTAAACAAGGTCCCTGACCTACTTAAACAATCAACAGCTATATGTCAGGGTGCCAACAAGGGAACTTGGGTACACAGTGAACGAAGAACTGAAAAGGGCCATAAAGGGAAGAAAAGCTAAATGTGCTGCATACAGGAGAAGTAGAAAACTTAAGGGGGTGGAAAGCAATGAGGCCACAGTTGCTAAGGAAGAATACCACCAAGCACGAAATAAAGTAAATAAGATTAAAGACGATAATCGGAGAGTACGAAATAGCAGTCTTATTAGGACGATAAGAACGACAGGGGGGGTCGAGTTCGAACGTATTTTGGAAATGGGTGAATAAACGTAACAAAGGAAGTAACCCGCAGAGTATTAAAGTAGATGGCAGAGTTACAGACGAGCAAGATCAAGTCGCATCAGAACTAGTCAAGCACTGGGAAAAGGTAAACGATAAGCGATGGGGCATGGGGAGCCCACCAGAGTGTCCAAATCAGGTCGAGGAAAACCTATCGAGCTTCGTGTGCAGTGAAATTAAAACGGAGGAGGTGCGAAAGGTGATACCAAAATTAAGGGATGGAAAAGCGGGAGGAGTGGATGAAATTCCTAACGAGTTTATCAAAAAAGGGGGAGAGGAACTCGTGGAAAGCCTAACTGCCCTATTCAATCTAGCCATAGAAAATCAAGAGGTCTCAAAGGAGTGGAGAGAAAGTAAAGTGACATTTATTCACAAAAAGGGGGAAAAAGACGTTTTGGATAACTATCGAGGGATCTCTGTCAGTAGCAACATTGGAAAGGTTTTCTGTAAAGTCCTGTATGGGAGACTAGAGGAGGTGATTGAGGAGAAGGGTTTTTTGGGAGAAATCCAGAATGGCTTCAGGAAGGGAAGGAGAGTTACTGACCATCTTTTCACACTATCCCAAATGATAGAATCCGCGAAAGCAAAAAAGAAAAAGATGTTTATGGCCTTTTTGGATATCAAAAAGGCATACGATAGAGTATGGAAGGAAGGTATGTGGCGCAAGCTGGAGGCTATGGGCTTAGGAGGCGAGTTTGTTGGAATTATGAAAGCATTATATAAAGATGTACACAGTGAACTTAGCCTGGGAAACATTACAACGAAACGTGTGCCTATGGAGATAGGCCTAAAACAGGGGTGTATCCTTTCGCCGATCCTGTTTGCATTGTACATCAAAGGTTTAGGAGATGAACTCCTGCATAGCGAGGAGGGGGTAGCAGTTGGGGACTTGAAGATCCCAGGGCTATTTTTTGCAGATGATATGGTTCTAGTGTCAGAAAGCGAAAAGGGGCTAACGAAAATGCTGGGATTTGTTGGGAAATATGGGAGCAAATGGAGACTCGAACTTAATGAAAGCAAGAGCAAAGTTATACCTGTGGGCCGCAAAGTGGACCCCACTCGAAGGTGGAGAGTGGGTGAGTTCTGCATTCCGGAAGGGAGCAGCAAACTTCTCAGTGTGGGAGAGACAGGTGATTACGAGTATTTGGGGGTAAATATAAACATTAAAGGAAGAGGCATCTACCGGAACCACACAAATAAATTGATTCTGAAGGGGAAGCGAATCCTTAACCAAATGAAACTTATAGGGAGAAACAGTTTCAATAAGGTTTTCGTGGGGAAAACCATTTGGGAAATGGTGGGGCTGCCAAGTATAACATACGGTACGGAAGTGGTACCCCTAAACCAGACGGCCGTAAAGAGCTTGGAAATCCTGCAGAACGATGCAGGCCGACGGATAACAGGGTCGAGTAATGCCGCAGCGCTAGAAGCAATCAGGGGTGAGCTTGGGTGGATGAGGATCAAGGACAGGATAGACCTGTTGAAGCTTGGTTATCTTAATTATTTGGTAAATCTCCCCGACAGCTGATGGTGTAAAGTAATGTTCCTGAGAATTTTCAACTCAAATATCAAAACGGGGTGGATGGTCCAAGTGAGGGAGCTAGTGGTGAACTACTCATTGGAGATCTCGGACCTGGACGTTGGGGCAAACCAGGGTAAAAAAATCGTCAGAGAAAGGGTCATGGAGGATTCTAACCGTAACTGGCGAGAGAGGGTCAAATCAAAGAGGTCTTTGAGTGGCCTGCGTGATAAAGAGAAGCCAGGTTTTGAAGAGTACCTTGATGGCACCTTTGGGGGGTCACTATTGTTCAAGCTGAGGTCACGATCCCTGGAGCTGAGGGGAAAAATTGGGAGAGACGGTGAAATGGAGTGTCAGATGTGTAACTTGGACATGGTGGAGACTCTGAGACACTTTCTTCTAGAATGCCCAAAGTATCAGTCTAAAAGAATGAGATTCACTGGGAGTATAATGGGGAAGTGGGATGGGAGAATGAAGGACATGTGGTTAGGGGGAGACTCAAAGGAGAGGGTTTATATGCTAATCGGAGAGATTGGGAAGAATGGGACAAGGGATATCATCAAGCAGTTCGTCTCCAAGTGTTGGGAGGAGTGGAGAAGCGTGGGAATAGGGAGGCAGTTGGGAGTACAGGGGTAGCCATAGCCTTCTCGTCCGAGAACCGCGACAAATCAGCGGCTGGCCAAAGTGTTATTAATATCATTAATTAATGTACAATAATTGTAGATCAGTGTAACAAAGATGTCAACAAGGTCACTGAGTGCAAATGAGAGAGACCAGTTAGAAAATGCAGAAATAAAAAATATCTTTCTCTTATAATTATCTACTAAGGATATATCAATCTCAATATAATATGGGGGCTATAACACTTACTAATAATTCGAATCGCTTTTTTCTACAACATGAAGAGTTTTCTTGTAGACGGTGAATGACCCCATACTTGAATTCCATATAGAAAATGACTGTGGATTAGCGAGAAGTACAAGGTCTTCAGGGCATTTAATGGCAGCAGATTTTTTGCCCTGTTAATGGCATATATAGCTCTAGACAATTTTGAACAAACAATTGAGATATGGTGATTGAAGGTTAAATTTTCATCTACGTGGACTCAAAGAAATTTTGCTGCTTTTTCATTACATTGGTTGCCGATACGCTCCAGATGCATATCACCTAATCTTAACCTTCTATTATCAACTTGACATGAATCATTGGGAGGATGTAGCATGATGAATTTAGTTTTCAATACATTAATTACTAATTTATTGGCAGCACACCATTGCTGGACTTTTATAAGCTCTTCATTCGTATTATTAAAAAGTGTATCTAAGTTATTACCAGACCTAAAAGCTGTTGTATCATCCGCAAATGATAAAATATCAAGGATGGTACAGTTTGATAAGTCATTAATATAGATGAGAAATAAAATTGGTCCAAGAATAGACCCTTGTGGGATGCCAGTTGAGATTGATTGTAAATCTGAGGCGATATCTTGAAATTGTACATACTGGCTTCTATTGGAGAGTTAATCCTTAAACCAAAAGTTTTCTTGACCCCCTAATCCCATAGTGTTGTAGCTTATTTACTAGTATCACGTGATCAGTTGTATCGAAGGCTTTCGAAAAATCTAGGAATACAGTCAAAGTTGGGTCTTTGGTCGTTCATCTTAGCCACATTATTTAGAAGACGGAGAATTGGGTGAAAACTTGAGTGCTCTTTTCTAAACCCCAATTGAAACGGGTATAAGATTTCATGGGTATTAAGGTAACTTGAAAGTCGTGTATACATTATTTTTTCTAGGATTTTTGAAAAAGCAGGTAGGATGCTAACAGGTCTATAATTGTTGAAAATATGTTTGTTTCCAGATTTATAAATAGGTATAACTTTAGCTATCTTCATTTTATTGGGAACAATGCTCGACAAAAAAGATGGATTAATAATATGGATTATTGGTTCAGCCACTTGAAATATTATGTCTTTCAACAGTTTTGAAGTAACATTATTGCAATCTTGACTTGTTTTGGGTAGGAATGAGTTAATAGTAAGGATCACTTCTTGCTTGTTTGGGGGGAAAATGAAAAAAGAGTCACTGTTGCTGATAGATATCCTTCAGATATTCTATATGTGGACGACAAGATGAGGGTATTTTGTTATTTAGCATTTTTCCTATTTCAATAAAAATTGATTAAATTTGTTGGCAATGGCATTAGGATTGTCAACTTGGATATCATTATCCATGAAAAATAAGGGAACTGCTTGGCCATATTGGGACTTACTAATTGCCTTACGTAATATGTCCCAAGACTTTTTGAGATTGTTTTTGTTGCACTCAAGAATCCTCTCATAGTAGGTGGCCTTTGCCATATGTATTAATTTGTTATAGAGTTCACAGTATTTTTTATATTGTTCTATGTTAGCTAGTATAGGGGATTTCAGTTTTTTTTACTTAGAGGTGCCTTTTATTTTTGACGATTAGATTTGTCCTGAGGTCATCTAGGACTCTCTGTTGGCCTATCTCTTGGGAGTCACCATCACTTTCAAGGGGAATGCTTGGTTAAAACAGCTATCGAAGTGAGAAAGAAATATATGATGTATTAATGGCGCAGATGTGTCTGTGAGTCTTGTCGGCCTGGTGATAACGAGCATAAAACCAGCACTAAAATAAGGTCTATGTATTGGTTTGTTTTATTGTGGCTTCCAAATTTTAGAAGGTTTATGTTGAAGTCTCACATGATGTACACGCTCTTATTTCTTCTCTACTCATAATTGTTTACAATTGGCTGTAACGTAAGTGCAAGCTCTACTTCGGAACTAACTCAAGCTAATAAACGTTTCCAAACGAGTTGGAAAAGTGGAAGAGTGCAAAAGCACGAAAAAAAGATCGAAAAGAGGTTGAGCGAGACCGGAGCTCGACATTACAGATACTCTTTCTGCACACCTCTTGCATTTACCGAGCGCATGTGCAACAACCGTGACATTAATTCCTTTTATTTCCGCCATAGTGCATGGTCGGAAATTTTGTGACTCGTGCTGCTCAAATTGTTTTCCTTTGTGAACAACTTGATTATTTTGCCCGCTATTATTGTTATTTGTGCAAGTGGACTGTATCCTTTACTCAAGCTCAAAATTGATTACATTATATTTATGCTCATTTTCGCTTGTATTCTCTTAAGTTGTCTTGCTTTTTCCATGTGCTAAACGCGACGCATTGTTCAGTTTTCCGTCGGTGGGAAGCTTGATTCTTTGGATTTTCTTGAGTTTTTTTCCTCAATAGAAATTCTTCTGCCACCTTTTTGGACAATGCCTAAATTGTCCTTCTTGTTTGCAGGTGAAACATGTAGATGATGTTCACGCTACTTGTGTCACTTGCAACAGTTGCTCTCAGGCCCATTCCTGTGGTGTTTGTGGGGTTTGGTCCTCCAAGTTCTGGGCTTCCTTGAACAAGGTGGTTCTCACCTGAGCTAGAACCCCTCATTCTCGGGGCAAAGGTAACAGTGCCTCTTCAGATATTTCTGAGAGTGCACGTGGTGACTCTGTCACGCAAGATGTTGGACAGCCTTTTTCGGTAGCAAGTTCCTCTGCAACTGTTGGCGGTGCTGGTGCTGGGATGCCTGAAGTGGGGATTGCGGCCTCTCTTCCTTTGGCTCCAGATGTCACCCTTGAGGCGGCTGTTTTCGTTGAGAGTTTTTCAGAGGTCAGCTCAGTCACTCTCTCCGATTTGCCACCAGCATCGTCGGCAGTTGCTGGGGAAATTGTTCCTGCTGATCCTATCTTGCATGACAGTGATTCTGCCAACTCTTCCGGGGATGGTATACAGTCTCGGGGTCCAAGGCTGTATCTGGTGGTGTGTCTCTGGGCTCTCAGCCTTCCCTGGCTTCTTAGCGAAGCTGTTCGGGTTTGTTGGTTGCCCTGTCTCATCTGGCTAGGTTTGCTCCTGGTCGGTTGGGACGTTCGGTCGCTTCGGCAGTGATTCCTCGTCCCTCGACTGAAGCGTTTGTTGTTCCGCCTTCCCCTGCTGGTGAGCCGACTAGCAGGATGGGGCTGGGACATTGGCATCCAGGGCCTGCTGTTCGGCAGAGGCCAGTGACAGCTCCTGTTAGCTGTCACTCTTGGGACCTTCCTCTGGTGATTTCTCACTGTGTTCCCAGTCTGGCTGTTGATCGATGCTTGTCATCAGTCTCAGAGGATGGGCAGTTGGGGCCTTCTGTCACGCAGAGGCCAATGGCAAGTTCCTGTCATTCTTGGGACAATCCTCCTGTGTCTTCTCATCACGTCCCAGGTCCAGCTACCGATCGACGTACACCGTCAGTCTCTCTAGAGGATTTGCAGGCAGGGCCTTCTGTTTTGCAGAGGTCAGTGAATGCCCCTGGGTATCACTCTTGTGACTGTCCTCAGGTGTCTTCTCACCATCTCCCTACTCTGTCTGCTGATTGACGTTCATTGTCGGTCCCTTCTGAGGATTTTGTTCTTGGGCGTGGCGGCTATGACGGATTCTCAGGGTGACCTGAGGCATGCCGTTCTGGCGCTCATCCGGTTGCTTTCTAGCAACCCTCAAGTTGGCTTCCCTGTGCCTTCTGAGGCACAACCTCCTTTGGTCGGTCACAGAGATTCCTCACCTGGCCCTTTGGATGCTGTTCAGTATTCACAGGAGGTTTCCGCTGGTCAGCCCGAGTTGGGCTACGGCTCTTCTGCCACAGAGGATGATGATTTTCTTGAAGGCGACGGGCCCCCATCGTCAGTCTTGGGGCAGGCTTTAGATTCTGTCTTTGGCTTATTGTGAGACATTCAGCCTCCAGACCAGCCATCAGTGACCGTCCGGCCGCGGTCCTCTGTGGAGTGCCGCATCCCTGTTGAGCCTTCTAGCTCTGGGGTTTTGCACCCTCTGCGATCAGCTCAGGTTGTTGAGTCCTTCCAGGGCCTGGACGCCAAAATGCATTCCAAGGCCCTGAAGGGTTCTTTCTTTTCACGATCTGATGCTTTTCTGCCTCCATCGCGGTTTCGTGTCTACGAATCCGTCTGTCCACCAGTCTTCCAAGGGATGACTCCTGTGGACGAAGATTCTTCTTCCCTCGGGTTGACTAAGCCTAAGTCAGCAGTTCTCCCGATGTCAGTCATTGAATCTCTGGTGGGCCTGTCCCGAGAGATGCTGGGCATGTTATCTCTAACGGACCACGTTGTCGCTGCCCTGGCTGCCTATTTTCCTCCAGGGGAGTTTGATGATGCCCAGGTGCCTTTGCTTGTTTTGTCACAGGCTCTTATGAACCTGACATGCTCACACCTGTAACATGGCTAATTTGGAGCTTGCACGCCGGGATGCAGTGTTGGACACTTCTCCATCCCTTCCTTCTGAACAGCATGCTGTTCTGAGGTCTGCTTCTTTGGTTGGACCTCAGCTGTTCCATGGTTCTGTGGGAGCTGTCCGTGGTGAGGTTCTTCGTTATTCGAAGGACCAGCTTTTGTTACGACAGCTGGACCAACCTGCTGCTGTGGGTGGTGGTCATTCCAGGCCCGCCTAACGCCCAGCTGCATCAGCCATGTCAGCCACGCCTTCGACTCCGTCCGCTCCGAAGAAACGCCGACACGGCCAAGCTCGCTGGCAACCTCTGAGAGGAAAGTCTCAGGGCTTCCTGAGGGGGTGGTTTCTTCTCTCAGGGGCCTCATCGAGGCCGCAAATAAAAGTCCTCACCTCGATTCGCCTCCAGTCGGGGGAAGGCTGTCACTGTTTTTCGACTGTTGGACAGAGATAACGTCGGACCCTTGGGTCCTCGATGTCATCCAATCCGGTCTGTGACTGTCCTTCCGTCGGCACCCCTGTTTATCTCGGGTGCCCCTCCCGACTCAGGTCCCTTCTGATCCTCAGCGTCGGGACCTTCTGGTGCAGGAGGTCGAAAGTCTCCTCTCCAAAGGGGCGATCGAGGTGGTCAGGAACACCCACCCTTTCACCAGGGTTTTACTCGAGACTTTTCTTGGTGCCGAAGAAAAACGGCCAGTTTCGTCCTGTCATCGATCTGAGTATCCTGAACGAGTCCATCATAGCACCTCGTTTCAGCATGGAGACTTTCAGGTCAGTTCGACCTTCGATTCATCAGGGCGATTTTGCAGCCAGTATCAACCTGCCTATTTCCATGAACCCATTCATCTGGCGTCACGGAAATACCTCCGGTTCTCGTTTCGGGATCGTGTCTTTCAGTTCAAAGCTCTCCCGTTCGGTTTGAACCTGGCTCCTTGGGCCTTCACCCGACTGATGTCACATGTGCTTGCTTTTCAAACTGATTCGGCACTTTTCTCTGAAGAGGCCTCAAGTTTTGCGTCTTACACCCAAATGGAACTTGGCATGGGTGTTACATTGTTTGGAGGGAGCGCCATTTGAGCCTTTATCTGAGACTGATATGCGTTTTTTCACATTTTAGACTGCTTTCCTTCTAGCATTTGCTTCTGCCAGACGTGTCAGTGAGCTTCATTCGCTTTCTGTTGATTCAGCTTTCTTCAGAAATGAGCCTAACAGTGTAACCTTCACTACTGATTGCTCTTTTCTGGCCAAGAATCACCTTCCTGATTTGGTACATCCTCCCATCTGCATTCGGTCTCTCCCTGCTGTCGATGGCTGGAGGCCTCTTCTTTGTCCTGTTCGTGCGATCAAGACTTATATTAATCGCACGTGGTTCATTCTGAGGGGTCGGAAGAGATTCTTTCTGTCTCTCATTCCTGGGAGGCAGTCTATCTCTTCCCATTCTATTTCCAGATGGATCTGTCTTGCAATCAAGCTGGCTTATTCCAGTTTGTCTGCTTCGGATCTTGTTTCGAACCAGTTTAATGCTCATGAGGTTCGTGCCATTTCTACATCCTGAGCGTTCTCCAATTCTGTTTCGCGCAGGGATGTTTTGAATACGGCTTACTGGAGGAATGCTTCTACTTTCTCCTCCTTTTTTCTCCACCATCTACAGCAGCAATCTAAGGACCTTTTTTCTTTAGGCCCTCTCGGTGCTGCTCAGGCTGTTGTGCACCCTCATTAAATATGTATTTTCAGGTTTGTGCATCGTAAGAAGAAAGTGCTTAATGTTGAGACATAAATGAGTTAAAAGAGATCTGCTGTTGAGAATAATTACAGGTGTGTAACCTGTAGGAAACATTGATATAATTAGTGAACAATTTTCCTTATGTGTTTTATTATTACTATTATTATTATGAGATGGTGGTTCATGGCTTTGTAATAAGACCTTAAGTCGTGTTCAGAACTGTGAACTCTTGTTGGCCCATGCCTTGGTGAGGTTTCAGCAGTAATCTGATTATGCATGTTTTGTGAGGCTGATCAAAAGGACATTGTAGCTGATTCCTTTGTTTATTATATTCATATATTGGGCACAATGTGCTGTATTCAACTTTTGATTGCGCAGCGAAAAATGTGAGTCAATTCTCAAGTCAAGATAATAAATATAGTTCTTCGACATACAGTATTCATTTGTTTTGGATAAGAAATCATCAATACTTACTGAGAAGTAGATTTAATTCATTAGTCGTTCATTTACTTCTCAAAAACATTTGTTTGCATGCTTTATCTAAATCAGGTCAATGCGGTTATTGCAATATAACTCGATATTCACAGGTCCGAACCAATAATACAATATTTACCATGACACACTTTTGTGTTAAGGCGTGAGGTGTAATGGTTTGGTTCATGTTTTGTCTTGTCACAATTCAAACAATAATTTAGTATTCACTTTGACACACTTTTGTGTTAAGGCGTGAGATGTAATGGTTTGTTTCATGTTTTGTCTTGTTCAAACAATAATTTAGTATTCATCATGACACACTTTTGTGTCAAGGTGTAAGTTGTCATGATTTGGTTTATGTTTTATCTTGTTACAATCCATAGGCTAGTCCCATTTGGCACTCTTCCAAGATTTTGTTTAGGCATAAGTTGAAAGGGTTTGGTTCATGTTTTGTCTTGTTACACCTCAAGCAATAATTCAGTATTCACCATGATGCACTTTTGTGTCAAGGAGCAAGTTGTAATGGTATGGTTCATTTTTGTCTTGTTACAATCCATAGGCTAGTCTCATTTGGCACTCTCCCAAAATTTGTAACAAAAAAAACCCCAAGAGAAAAAATACTTTCAGCCTTCAAATTGCTGGCCATGGTGTTCAGAGTTAAGCCCAATTATTTAATATTTATTTGTTAGTGCTTAAGATCACTTTACTGCAGCTTTAAAAGTGCAGACTGCTTTATCTTGATACAGAATCACTTCTTTTTTACCGATATGTAGTACAACTACAGAACCTCAGCCATAAAAGTACAACTATAGAATTTTTAGCCTTCAAATTGCCGAAGCCATTAGTTCTAAATAAACCCATAGATGGGGGTTCAGTGGTGTTGTGGTAACCGGTTCTCGTCAGATCACTGAAGTTAAGCAACGTCGAGCCCAGTTAGTCCTCGGATGGGTGACCATCTGAGCGATCGATTCAGACTCCCACGTTGTGTCCTTGGACAAGGCACTTAACCCTGATTCTCCACATGGGGGCACGATGCCGCCGTGTACTAAGGCATACTGCACGTCGATGGTGCACATGTCTTCAACCAATCTAACCCTGCCTGTGCTGAAGTGCAGAGTTACGATGTTGGGGAGCTGGCAGCTGCTCGTCGTTGCTCGGTGATTCTCTCTGGGTACTCCAGCTTCCTCCACCTGTAAAACTGTCACGGTCATGATTAGCCATTGTGCATAAGTATGTGACCTTAAACACCAATAAATAAATAACCCCTAGATATATAATAATTTCACTTTGATGATGACATGGAATACAACACAACCATTAGCCTTCAAATAGCTGACCCTAGAGTTAGGATCCACTGTGGTAGTCTCGCAAAAAATTGTAACAAGCAGCTCCATAAGAAAAGTAGGCGTCATATTGAAGATAACATGGAGCACAACTATAGGGCATTTAGCATTCAAATTATAATCCAACACTTCAGAGTAAAGCCCTCATATTTAATATTAATTGTTAGTACTTAAGGTCACCTTTCTGTAACTATAAATGCCTATGTACACTTGATAACAGATTTCTATACCTGTAGTTCAAACTAATTAAAAAAGTTACCCATTATACGAATTTATAGAAATAGAACAATTTCAATTTATTTCCTGAATGTGGCACAACTGCAGACCTTCAGTATTCAAATTACTGAATCTATATTTCAGAATAAAGCCCAAATATTTGATATTCATTTGCTGGTGTTTATGGTCCCTTTCTGCAGCCATGAAAGGTTCATGTTTTTGTCTTGTTACAAATCCATAAGCTAGTCCCATTTAGCACTCTCCCAAAATTTGTAACAGAACAAACCCCTAGAGGTATAATATTTTCAGCCTTCAAACTGCTGGCCATGGAGTTCAGAATTAAGACCAATTATTTACTATAAATTTGGTAGCACTTATGGTCACTTCTCTTTACTGTTAATGTGTAGTGCAACTACAGAACCTCAGCCATAAAAGCACAACTACAGAACTTTTAGCCTTCAAATTGCTGAAGCCTTTAGTTCTAAATACATTGAAGATAAAATGGAGCACAACTATAGGGCATTTAGCATTCAAATTATAATCCAACACTTCAGAGTAAAGCCCTCATGTTTAATATTAATTGTTAGTACTTAAGGTCACCTTTCTTAACTCTAAATGCCCATGTCCGCTTGATAACAGATTGCTATATTTAATATCTATGTATTGGTATTTAAGTAACTGTAGTTATGAAAGGTAAGACTATTTTATCCTGTTGTGAGTAAGAAGGGGGGGGGGGGGGGGTGGCTATTGGCTTTTCACTTTGATGTTAAAATAGAGCACAAACAAACTATTAGCCTTCAAATTGCTGAATCTAAGCACCTAAAGCCCAAATATTAATATCTGTTTCAAAACTATTAGCCTTCAAATTTCTGAGCCTGTAGTTCAGAGTAAATCCCAAATATTAATATCTATTTGTTGGTGTTTAAGGTCACTTATCTGTAGTTATGAAAGCTTTCATATTGTTGAGCCTGTAGTTCAGAGAATGCCCAAATATTTAATATCTCTTTGTTGGTGTTTAAGGTCACTTATCTGTAGTTATGAAAGGAAAGGCTATTTTATCCTGTTAGAGTAGGGAGGGGGGGGGGGGGGGGGGCTATTGGCACCCGTCCAATTTTCATTTTGATGCTAAAATAGAGCACAATTAAAAACTATTAGCCTTCAAATTGCTGAACCTGTAGTTCAGAGTAAAGCCCAAATATTAATGTCTATTTGTTGGTGTTTTAGGTCAAGGTCACTTATCTGTAGTTATGAAAGGCAAGGCCATTTTATCTTGTGACAATCCGAGGGAAGGGGGGGGGGGGGGAGGGCTGGGTATTGGCATTCTCCCAAACAATTGCATCTTCTATGCCCTCCTGGTTATTATGCAAGAGGTGAATCCATACAGACCAAATATTTTTACTCTGAGGTTAGTTTAGAGTACATACTAATTACAAAATTTGAGCATTATAAGAATGTGGTGGGAAAGGGGTAGGAGTCTTCTTTATCCACCAGATTATTATTGATAGAGGTTTAGTTTTCAGAATATGATGGGGGCTGAGAGTTTTCTATTTTTAGCTCAACTTTGGTGAAGCCAAATTTGAGCTTATGCCATGGCCAGTTGTCCGTCTGTCCATCTGTCCATCAACAATTCAATACGGCTCGGGCTAGAGGCCGTATTTATGAACCGATCTTTACGAAACTTCTTGGGTAACTTTGTTATGACCGTGGAACGAGAACGAGTATTTTTGGGTCCGATCAGAAATTCAAGTTGGCCGCTGGCGGCCATTTTGTACAGACTTAGGTGCAATCAGATTTTTGCGCAGAACTTCCATATGAAAGCGCTGATTTGAATAATTTTTTGTAAGAATGTTTAGTACCATGGGATACATCACATATAATACAGGTTTTTTTCTCATACGTAAATTATGCAAATTAGACTAACTTTGATGTATTTAATGTTACTTTCAGCACTGTAAGTTCAAATGCCAATACGGCTGGGGCTAGAGGCCGTATTTATGAACTGATCTTTACGAAACATCATGGATACCCTTGGTATCACCGTGGGACGAGAACGAGTGTTTTTGGGTGCGGTCCAAAATTCAAGATGGCCGATGGCAGCCATTTTGTACAAAATTAGATGCAATCAGATTTTTGCACTGAACTTCCATATGAAAGTGTTGATTTGAAAAAAATTTTGTGTGAATGTTTAGTACCATGGGATACATCACATATAATACAGGTTTTTTTCTCGTGCAGAAATTATGCAAATTAGATGAACTTTGATTTTTTCAGTGCTACTTATACACAGTAAGTACACATGTCAATACGGCTCGGGCTAGAGGCTGTATTTATCAACCGATCTTCACAAAACTTCTTGGGTACCTCTGTTATCACCTTGGGACGAGAACGAGTGTTTCTGGGTGCGGTCCAAATTTCAAGATGGCTGCCAGTGGCCATTTTGTACCAAAATTATGTCTAATCAGTTTTTTGTAAACAACTTCTATACGGCTCAGGCTAGAGGCCGTATTTATGAACCGATCTTTACGAAACTTCTTGGGTACCTTTGTTATCACCGTGGGATGAGATCGAGTGTTTTTGGGTGTGGTCCGAAATTCAAGAAGGCCACCAGCAGCCATTTTGTACCAAAATTAGTGCAATCAGTCTTTTGTACAGACCTTCTGTATGAAAGTTCTGATTTGAATAAATTTTTGTATGAATGTTTACTAAAATAGAATACATCACATACAGTACAGGGTTTTTTCTCGTGCAGAAATTATGCATATTAGATGATTTTTTGGGTACCTTGGGACAGGAATGAGTGTGTTTTGGGGGTGCCTTGGTTATCACTGTGCTATGAGAACAAATATTTTGGGGTTCAGTCAGACCCACTCTGGGACTCAAAGATTTCCTTTCTAGTTTAGCATCTGACTGTCACCCACCTTTACAATACTTTACCTATACATTTGTTACAGGCTACGGCCAGTATTTATGTACAGACCGTTACAATACTTTATATGTACTTTTGTTATCAGGTCATTACCTAGATGTTTGTCATTGCAGTGTCACATACTATACATGTACATGTCTTGACAAGTTGAGCTACAGTGTCATTGACACTTTCATTAATTATTAATTCGTACCTTCTGCTCAGTTATGTTAGAACAAAAATAAAAATACAAAAAATTTAATATTTATGTGCAATAAAATATTACAGATATGGATGTCATTGGAACTGGCTCACTTCCAATGACATCCATATTTGTCTGGTTTTGTTAAGAAACTTACAATGTACAAATTTTCTGTCAGTTTTTCCCCACAGTTTAGGTTAAAGTATTAAGTGCACCAAAATTCTTGGAAAGGAATCCGTTATCCTCGTGTTTTCCAGGGTGTATGGGAGTTTACACCTGTCTAGGAACTCATACACCCTTCTGCTTTGCCTCAAGATGTATGAGTTCCCAAACTGGTGTAAATTCCCACACACCCTGGAAAACACAATCATAACTAATGGTGTCTAGGTAAGCTGATTGTGGTGCCTTAACTTCTCTGTTTTGTATAATTTTACTATTTCAATAACATCTTTAGGTATTAACCCTTCTGTATATGCAAACAGTATGGAATTTTTTTATCCATAAGTTATTTTTGGCTCACCAACGATAGTTGTGTGAGCCTATGGCATAGCCCTCATGTCGGCATCAGCGTCGGCATCCGGACTCATTCATTTTGAACTTTTGTATGCAGGTTTTTATTTTTTTATTTTTTTTTTTTTTTTTTTATATCAGCATGCTTTTCAGGGATAGTAATATTTTATTCATCCCTTTCCATGCTTAGTTACTTGAATTTTGGACTTTTGTGTACAGGTTTTTGACTTTTGTGTACAGGTTTTGAAATTTTGTCTTCGAGTGGAGTTTTACCTTACTGGCATATTGCCATGGTGGTTACCTCAATATTTCAGGGTATTTTTCTCAATTTTAACCCTTTGAAACAAATGTGATACTTTTTTGACTTTTATGTGCAGGTTTTGAGGTTTGAGGTTTGTCTTTCTTTTCATCCAAGTGGATATTTTTCAAGTAAAGTTTTCACCTTACTGCCATATTGCCATTGTGGTTACTGTGACATTTACAGGGTATTTTTCTCAATTTTAACCCTTTGAAACAAATGTGATACTTTTTTTTACTTTTATGTGCAGGTTCTGAGGTTTGAGGTTTGTCTTTCTTTTCTTCCAAATGGTGACTTACCTTGTAGGATATTGCCATGGTTCCTATTTTATGTTAGGATGCTTCTTGGGGCTAGTATTATATTATTTAACCCTTTAGCTGCTTATTTACCTTAATTTTTTACTTTTGTGTGCAGGTTTTTGACTTTTGTGTACAGGTTTTGATATTATTTTGGCTCACCAACGTTAGTTGTGTGAGCCTATGTATGACATAGCCCTCATGTCGGCGTCGGCATCAGTGTCGGCCTCAGCGTTGGCATCCGCTCTCAAATATTTTGAACTTTTGTGTACAGGTTTTGATTTTTTGTCTTTTAAAATTTTGTTTAGTTTCTGCATATTGCTATGGTGGTTCACTATAACATTTAACTCTTTTCCAAGGTATTTTGTCTTAATTTTAACCCTTTGAATCAAATTTTAGACTTATTTTTTATGGGTTTTTTTTTCCTTTCTTCCAAGTGGAGATTTACCTTACAGCTTTTTCTTTATTTTCTTCCAAGTGGATATTTTTCATGTAGGGTTTCACCTTACTGGAATATTGGTGATTACTGTGACAGGGTATTTTTCTCAATTTTAACCACTTAAACAAATGTGATACTTTTTTTTACTTTTATGTGCAGGTTTTGAGGCTTGTCTTTCTTTTCTACCATGTAGTGACTTACCTTGTAGCATATTGCCATAGTTCCTATTTTATGTTAGGATGCTTCTTGGGCTAGGATTATATTATTTAACTCTTTAGCTGCTGATTTACTTTAATTTTGGACTTTTGTGTGCAGGTTTTGGCCTTTTATGTGCAGGTTTTGATATTTTTTTTAAGTGGAGTTTTACCTCACTGGCATATTGCCATGGTCGTTACTGTAATATTTTCAGGGTATTTTTTCTAAATTTTAACCATTTGAAACAAATGTGGTACTTTTTTCACTTTTATGTGCAGGTTTTGAGGTTTTTCTTTCTTTTCTTCCAAGTGGATATTTTTCATGTAGGGTTTCACCTTACTGGCATATTGCCATGGTGGTTACTGTGACAGGGTATTTTTTCTCAATTTTAACCCCTTAAACAAATGTGATACTTTTTTTTACTTTTATGT
Source organism: Pictodentalium vernedei (assembly GCA_031216915.1). Taxonomy (NCBI): domain Eukaryota; kingdom Metazoa; phylum Mollusca; class Scaphopoda; order Dentaliida; family Dentaliidae; genus Pictodentalium; species Pictodentalium vernedei. The sequence goes on from CM062295.1 coordinate 193,156,321, forward strand.
GCAGGTTTTGAGGTTTGTCTTTCTTTTCTTCCAAGTGGAGACTTACTTTGTAGCATATTGCCATGTCTCCTATTTTATGTTAGCATGCTTCTTAGGGGTTATTATTATATTATTTAACCCTTTAGCTGCTTATTTTCTTTAATTTTGGACTTTTGTGTGGAGGTTTTGAACTTTTTTTTTTTACTCCAGCCATCCCTTTACATTGGCCACCTGTTGGTGAGCCACAGGGTACTGATACCCCCTCTAGTTTTTAGCTCACCTGACTGAAAGTCAGGGTGAGCTTTTCTTATCACTCTTCGTCCGTCGTCTGTCGTCTGTCGTCCGTCGTCCTGCATGAAGGTGGTGTTTGAGCCTCTTTCTCCTAAACCACTGGCCACATTTTAATTAAATTTCATGTAAGTAGTGGTTATATAGGGGCATTTTGATTTTTATCCAAATTAGGTTTCGGCTCACATTGAGCAGAGGTGTGGGGAAAAAATGGCCAAATTTTTTTAAAATCTTCTTCTAATGAACCACCATTAGCAGAGACTTGATATGTGGTATACAGAGTCCTTTTGAGGTGTAGAATCAAGTTTGTTCAAGAGAAGTTTGTCGGGCATTATTTGCCTTCGTTATGGGAGGGGCAAAAATTTTGGCCACTCCTAAAATTTCTATTTTCTGAACCATGAGGTCAATTTGAACCAAATTTGATATGAGATGATAATGGGTCATAAGTAGTTGATTGATGCCAAAAAAATTGTTCTCATTGCCCCATGGGAACCTCAGGGGCTAAAAATAGGAAAAACCTTAAAACTGCCGTATCTTCAAAACTACACGGCACAGAGAATTCTTATTTTGTACAAAGCTTACTTTTATCCAGTAGAATAGAATGATTTAAAAAAATCCCTATCGGTTTGATCACAAGGTACTTTTTTCAGGACTTTGAAAAAGTGCTGAGTCAGCACTTTTTAACATGGTAGGCAGTGGGAAAAAGATTAAAAAATCTTCTTCTCCAGATCCAGCAGGCAGAATTTTTTCATATTTGGTATGCAACATTGTAGGGTGGATCTGATTCAAGTTTGTTCAAATCGGCTCCCTAGATTCATATTTGGGCTCACTATAGAAGCTTGAATTCGAACTTAGTGCATTTCAGGCAAATTTCTTCAAAAATCTTCTTCTCCAGATCCAGCAAGCAGAATCTTTTCATATTTGGTATGCAACATTGTGGGGTGGATCTGATTCAAGTTTGTTCAAATCAGCCCCCTGGATTCATATTTGGGCTCACTATAGAAGCTCGAATTCGAACTTAGTGCATTTCAGGCAAATTTCTTAAAAAATTTTCTTCTCCAGATCCAGCAGTCAGAATCTTTTGATATTTGGTATGCAACATTGTGGGGTGGATCTGATTCAAGTTTGTTCAAATCGGCCCCCTGGGTTTATATTTGGGCTCAGTATAGGATCCCAAATTTGAACTTAGTGCATTTCAGGCAAATTTCTTTGAAAATCTTCTCAAGATCCAGCAGGCAGAATCTTTTGATATTGGGTATGCACCATACTTAGGGGGGTGAGATTCAAGTTTGTTCAAGCCAAGTCCCTGGGTTCATATTTGGGCTCACTGTGGTAGCCCGAATTATAACTTAGTTCAAAATGAGGAATTTTCTTTAAAAATCTTCTTCAGATCCAGCAGTCGGAATGTTTTGATATTTGGTATGCAGGATCCTTAGGGGGGTGAGATTCAAGTTTGTTAAAGCCAAGCCCCTGAGTTGATATATGGGCTCCCTGTGGGAGCCTGAATTATAACTTAGTTCAATATGAGGAATATTCTTTAAAAATCTTTTTTTTTAAGATCCACTGGTCAGAATCTTTGGATATTTGGTATAAGCTTTTCTTAGGAGGAGCAGATGCAACTTGTTGAAATCAAGTCTCTGGGTTGATATTTAGGCTACCATGTCAGGTGAGCGCCCTCAGGCCCCTTGGGGCCTCTTGTTTTTACTTTTATGTGCAGGTTTTCAGGTTTGTCTTTCTTTTCTTCAAAGTGGAGACTCACTTACCTTGTAGCATATTGCCATGGTTCCTATTTTATGTTAGAATGCTTCTTAGGGGGTTATTATTATATTATTTAACACTTTAGCTGCTTATTTTCTTTAATTTTGGACTTTTGTGTGCAGGTTTTGAACTTTTTTTTTTTACTCAGCCACCCCTTTACATTGGCCACCTGTTGGTGAGCCACAGGGTACTGATACCCCCTCTAGTTTAAGTGGAATTTTACCTCACTGGCATATTGCCATGGTGGTTACTGTAACATTTTCAGGGTATTTTTCTAAATTTTAACCCTTTGAAACAAATGTGATACTTTTTGGACTTTTATGTGCAGGTTTTGAGGTTTTTCTTTCTTTTCTTCCAAGTGGATATTTTTCAGGTAGAGTTTCACCTTACTGGCATATTGCCATTGTAGTTACTGTGACATTTGCAGGGTATTTTTCTCAATTTTAACCCTTTGAAACAAATGTGATACTTTTTTTTTACTTTTATGTGCAGGTTTTGAAGTTTGTCTTTCTTTTCTTCCAAAGTGGCGACTTACCTTGTAGCATATTGCCATGGTTCCTATTTTATGTTAAGATGCTTCTTGGGGCTAGCATTATATTATTTAACCCTTCAGCTGCTTATTTACCTTAATTTTTGACTTTTGAGTGCAGGTTTTTGACTTTTGTGTACAGGTTTTGATATTTTTTTTATTTTTTTTAAGTGGAGTTTTACCTCACTGGCATATTGCCATGGTGATTACTGTAACATTTTCAGGGTATTTTTCTAAATTTTAACCCTTTGAATCAAATGTGATACTTTTTGGACTTTTATGTGCAGGTTTTGAGGTTTTTCTTCCTTTTCTTCCAAGTGGATATTTTTCAGGTAGAGTTTCACCTTAATGGCATATTGCCATAGTGGTTACTGTGACATTATCAGGGTATTTTTCTCAATTTTAACCCATTGAAACAAATGTGATACTTTTTTTCTTCACTTTTATGTGCAGGTTTTGAGGTTTGTCTTTCTTTTCTTCAAAGTGGCGACTTACCTTGTAGCATATTGCCATGGTTCCTATTTTATGTTAGGATGCTTCTTGGGGCTAGTATTATATTATTTAACCCTTTAGCTGCTTATTTACCTTAATTTTGGCCTTTTGTGTGCAGGTTTTTGACTTTTGTGTACATGTTTTGATATTTTTTTTTTAAGCGGAGTTTTACCTCACTGGCATATTGCAATGGTGGTTACTGTAACATTTTCAGGGTATTTTTCTAAATTTTAACCCTTTGAAAGAATGTGATACTTTTTGGACTTTTATGTGCAGGTTTTGAGGTTTTTGGCTCACCAACGTTAGTTGTGTGAGCCTATGGCATAGCCCTCATGTCGGCGTTGGCGTCCGCTCTCAAATATTTTGAACTTTTGTGTACAGGTTTTGATTTTTTGGCTTTTTAAAAATTTTTTTAGTTTCTGCATATTGCTGTGGTGGTTCACTATAACATTTAACTCTTTTCCAGGGTATTTTGTCTTAATTTTAACCCTTTGAATCAAATTTTAGACTTATTTTTAGCTTAACTTGACATAGTCAAGATAAGCTATTGCCATCACGCGTGCGGAAGTCTGTTAGTCTGTGAGTCTGTCAGTCTGTGGCATCTGTTCACATTTTCCTTTAGCACGGGCTACACCCCGCAGTTCTTGTCTGATCATTACGAAATTTCATATGCAGGTTTGGGGTCATGTCTAGATGAGAACGTCCCCTTTTGGTCGTGATCGGGCAACCGGTATGGCTGCCCGAGCCCAAAACCCGAAAACCATTAGCACAGTCTACAGGTCGTATTTATGAAGGGATTACATTGCAACTTGGTAGGATGCCTCTGTATAATGCCTAGATGAGAACGTCCCCTTTTGGGCATGATCTATCAACCGTGATGGCTGCCCAAGCCCGAAACCCAAAAACTTTTAGCACAGTCTGCAGGTCATGTTTAATGTGGAGGGATTTCATTGTAACTTGGTAGGATGACTCCTTATGATGTCTAGATGAGAATTTCCCCATTTGGGCATGATCTGCCAACCGTGGCGACTGCCCGAGCCCAAAACCTCAAAACCTTTACCACAGTCTACAGGTCATATTTATTGAGGAATTTCATTGTAACTTGGTGGGTTGACTTCATACAATGTCTAGATGAGAAAGTCACCTTTTGGGCGTGATTGGGCAACTGTGACGGCTACAGGGGCCCAAAGCCCGAAAACCTTTAGCACAGTCTAGAGGTCATATTTATGAAGGGATTTCATTGTAACTTGGTAGGATGACTCCAAATAATGTCTAGATGAGAGCGTCCCATTTTGATCGTGATCATGCAGCGTTGATGGGTGCCCGAGCCCCAAAACCTTTAGCATAGGCAAAAGGTCATATTTAAGGAAGGATTTCATTGTAACCTGTTAGGTTGACTTCATGTAATGCCTAGATGATGACATCCCCTTTTGGTCATGATTGGTCAGTTGTGATGGCTACTAGTGCCCAAAAACCTTGAGCACAGTCTACAGGTCATATTTAAAAAGGGATTTCATTGTAACTTCGCAGGATCACTCCAGATGATGCCCAGATGAGATTGTCCCCTATGGTTGCGATCATTCAGCCATGATGGCTGCCCGAGCCCGAAGCCCGAAAACCTTTAGCACAGTCTACAGGTCATATTTATGAAGGGATTTCATTGTAACTTGGTAGGTTAACTTCATATAATGTCTAGATGAGAACGTCCCCTTTTGGACATGATTGGGCTACTGTGATGGCTAAAGGTGCCTGAAGCCCAAAACCTTTAGCACAGTCTACAGGTCATATTTATGAGGGGATTTCATTGTAACTTGGTAGGATGACTCCAAATAATGTCTAGATGAGAACGGCCCATTTTGATCGCGATCATTCAGCCTTGATGGGTGCCCGAGCCCCAAAACCTTTAGTATAGGTAAAAGGTCCTATTTATGGAAGGATTTCATTGTAACCTATTAGGTTGACTCCATATAATGCCAAGATGATGACATCCCCTTTTGGTCGTGATTGGTCAGCTGTGATGGCTACAAGTGCCCGAAGCTCAAAAACCTTGAGCACAGTCTACAGGTCATATTTATGAAGGGATTTCATTGTAACTTCGTAGGATCACTCCAGATGATGCCCAGATGAGATTGTCCTCTTTGGTTGTGATCATTCAACCATGATGGCTGCCCGAGCCCGAGCCCGAAGCCCGAAAACCTTAAGCACAGTCTACAGGTCATATTTATGAAGGGATTTCATTGTAACTTGGTAGGCTGACTTCATATAATGTCTAGATGAGAAAGTCCCCTTTTGGACATGATTGGGCAACTTTGATGGCTAAAGGTGCCCGAAGCCCGAAAACCTTTTGCACTGTCTACAGGTCATATTTATGAAGGGATTTCATTGTAACTTGGTAGGATGACTCCAAATAATGTCTAGATGAGAACGTCCCATATTGGCCGTGATCATTCAGCCTTGATGGGTGTCCGAGCCCAAAAACCTATAGCATAGGCAAAAGGTTATATTTATAGAAGGATTTCATTGTAACCTGTTAGGTTGACTCCATATAATGCCTAGATGATGACATCCCCTTTTGGTCATGATTGGTCAAATGTGAGGCTACAGGTGCCCGAAGCCCGAAAACCTTGAGTACAGTCTACAGGTCATATTTATGAAGGGATTTCATTGTAACTTCTCAAGATCACTCCAGATGATGCCCAGATGAGATTGTCCCCTTTGGTTGCGATCATTCAACCATGATAGCTGCCCGAGCCTGAAGCCCGAAAACCTTTAGCACAGTCTACAGGTCATATTTATGAAGGGATTTCATTGTAACTTGGTAGGTTGACTTCATATAATGTCTAGATGAGAACGTCCCCTTTTGGACACGATTGGGCAACTGTGACGGCTTCAGGGGCCCAAAGCCTGAAAAAATCTTTAGAACAGTCTACAGGTCATAATTATGAAGGGATTTCATTGTAGCTTGGTAGGATAACTCCTAATAGTGTCCAGATGAGAATGTCCCCTTTTGGTTGCGATCATTCAACCATGATGGCTGCCAGAGCCCAAAGCCCAAAAACCTTTAGCACAGTCTACAGGTCATATTTATTAAGGGATTTCATTGTAACTTGGTAGATTGACTTCATATAATGTCTAGATGAGAACGTCCCCTTTGGACGCAATTGGGAAACTGACGGCTACGGGGGCCATATTTATGAGGGGATTTTAATGTAACTTGATAGGATGACTCATTTTGGAATAATTTCACTGTAACTTGGTAACTTTTGTTGATATACGTTAACTGTGAGGGCCACGTACATTAACTGTGAGGTCATATTAACCCGCCCCTCAGCTCTTTAGTACAGTGTACACCTCATATTATTTTTATCATAAACATAGCACACAGGGAACAGAAATGAACATCTTCCCAATTATCCCAATTCTTGTCTTATTTCATAATCTTTTCATAAACATTGAACATTATCCTTTTCATCAAACACAACACACAAGTTAAGCTACAGTGTCATTGACACTTTCATTATGTTTGCGTGCAGGTTTTGATGATTTTTTTTTTCCTTTCTTCCAAGTGGAGATTTACCTTGCAGCATATGTCAATGCTTTCTATTGTATGTAAACATGCATCTTACGGCTATGTTTGTATTATTTAACCCTTTTCCTGTCGAATAACTTCAATTTTGGACTTTTATGAACAGCTTTTGGACTTAGGCTTACAGTTTCTTACTTTTATGTACAGGTTGTGATAAAAAAAAACAATTTTAAGTGAGATTGACCTCACTGCATATTGCAGTGGTGGTTATTATTACATTGGTATCTTTCCAGTGCATTTTTAAAAATTTTTTAACCCTTTGAATAGATTTTTGGCTCACCAACATTAGTTGTGTGAGCCTTTGGCATAGCCCTCATGTCGGCGTCGGCGTCGGCTTTTCACATTTTTTTTTAGTTTCAGCATATTGCTTTCGTGGTTCACTATAACATTTAACTCTTTTCCAGGGTATTTTGTCGTAATTTTAACCCTTTGAATCAAATTTTAGACTTATTTTGATGTTTGCGTGCAGGTTTTGATGGGGTTTTTTTTCCTTTCTTTCAAGTGGAGATTTACCTTGCAGCATATGTCCATGCTTTCTATTGTAGGTAAACATGCATCTTAGGACTATGTTTGTATTATTTAACCCTTTTCCTGCTGAATTACTTCAATTTTGGACTTTTATGTACAGCTTTTGGACTTAGGTTTACAGCTTCTTACTTTTATGTACAGGTTGTGATAAAAAAAAACAATTTCAAGTGAGGTTGACCTCACTGCATATTGCAGTGGTGGTTATTATAACATTGATATCTTTCCAGTACATTTTTAAAAAGTTTTTAACCCCTTCAATAGATTTTTAGACTTATTTTGACGTTTGCGTGCAGGTTTTCATGGGTTTTTTTTTTTTTCCTTTCTTCCAAGTGTAGAGTTTCTGCATATTGCTATGGTGGTTCACTATAACATTTAACTCTTTTCCAGGGTATTTTGTCTTAATTTTAACCCTTTGAATCAAATTTTAGACTTATTTTGATGTTTGCGTGCAGGTTTTGATGTTTTTTTTTTCCTTTCTTCCAAGTGGAGATTTACCTTGCAGCATATGTCCATGCTTTCTATTGTATGTAAACATGCATCTTAGGGCTATGTTTGTATTATTTAACCCTTTTCCTGCAGAATTACTTCATTTTTGGACTTTTATGTACAGCTTTTGGACTTAGGCTTACAGTTTCTTACTTTTATGTACAGGTTGTGATAAAAAAAACAATTTCAAGTGAGGTTGACCTCACTGCATATTGCAGTGGTGGTTATTATAACATTGATATCTTTCCAGTGCATTTTTAAAATTTTTTTAACCCTTTGAATAGTATTTTAGACTTATTTTGATGTTTGCGTGCAGGTTTTCATGGGGTTTTTTTTTCCTTTCTTCCAAGTGTAGATTTACCTTGTAGCATATGTCCATGCTTTCTATTGTATGTAAACATGCATCTTAGGGCTACGTTGTATTCTTTAACCCTTTCCCTGCTTAATTACTTCAATTTTGGACTTCTTTTGTTTACAGGTTTGGATTTTTGTGCTTTTAAAAAAAATTTTTTCTTCTTTGCATATTGCTGTGGGGGTTCACGATAACATTTAACTCTTTTCCAGGGTATTTCGTCTTAATTTTAACCCTTTGAATCAAATTTTGGACTTATTTTGACGTTTGTGTGCAGGTTTTGATGTTTTTGTTTACTTTTATGTGCAGGTTTTGAGGTTTGTCTTTCTTCTCTTCCAAGTGGCAGCTTACCTTGTAGCATATTGCCATGGTTCCTATTTTATGTTAGGATGCTTCTTGGGGTTATTATTATATTATTTAACCCTTTAGCTGCTTATTTACTTTAATTTTGGACTTTTGTGTGCAGGTTTTGTACTTTTGTGTGCAGGTTTTGATATTTTTTTTTAAGTAGAGTTTTACCTCACTGGCATATTACCATGGTGGTTACTGTAACATTTTCAGGGTATTTTTCTAAATTTTAACCCTTGGGAACAAATGGGATACTTTTATGTGCAGGTTTTGAGGTTTGTCTTTCTTTTCTTCCAAGTGGATATTTTTCAAGTAGACTTTCACCTTACTGGCATGTTGCCATTGTGGTTACTGTGACAGGGTATTTTTCTCAATTTTAACCCCTTGAAACAAATTGATACTTTTTTTTACTTTTATGTGCAGGTTTTGAGGTTTGTCTTTCTTTTCTTCCAAGTGGTGACTTACCTTGTAGCATATTGCCATGGTTCCTATTTTATGTTAGGATGCTTCTTGGGCTATTTTTATATTATTTAACCCTTTAGCTGCTTATTTACTTTAATTTTGGACTTTTCTGTGCAGGTTTTGTACTTTTGTGTGCAGGTTTTGATATTTTTTTTTAAGTGGAGTTTTATCCCACTGGCATATTGCCACGCTGGTTATTGTAATATTTTTAGGGTATTTTTCTAAATTTTAACCCTTTGAAACAAATGTGATACTTTTTTTACTTTTATGTGCAGGTTTTGAGGTTTGTATTTCTTTTTTTCAAAGTAGAGACTTACCTTGTACCATATTGCCATGGTTCCTATTTTATGTTAGCATGCTTCTTAGGGGTTATTATTATATTATTTAACCCTTTAGCTGCTTATTTTCTTTAATTTTGGACTTTTGTGTGCAAGTTTTGAACTTTTTTTTTTTACTCTAGCCACCCCTTTACATTGGCCACCTGTTGGTGAGCCTTGGGGTACTGATACCCCCCTCTAGTTAGACTTATTTTGACGTTTGTGTGCAGGTTTTCATGGGTTTTTTTTTTCCTTTCTTCCAAGTGTAGAGTTTCTGCATATTGCTATGGTGGTTCACTATAAGATGTAACTCTTTTCCAGGGTATTTTGTCTTAATTTTAATCCTTTGAATCAAATTTTAGACTTATTTTGATGTTTGCGTGCGGGTTTTGATGTTGTTTTTTTTTTCTTTCTTCCAAGTGGAGATTTACCTTGCAGCATATGTCCATGCTTTCTATTGTATGTATACATGCATCTTAGGGCTATGTTTGTATTATTTAACCCTTTTCCTGCTGAATTACTTCAATTTTGGACTTTTATGTACAGGTTTTGGACTTAGGCTTACAGTTTCTTACTTTTATGTACAGGTTATGGTAAAAAAAACAATTTCAAGTGAGGTTGACCTCACTGCATATTGCCGTGGTGGTTATTATAACATTGATATCTTTCCAGTGCATTTTTAAAAAATTTTTAACCCTTTGAATAGATTTTTAGACTTATTTTGACATTTGCGTGCAAGTTTTCATGGGTTTTTTTTTCCCTTTCTTCCAAGTGTAGATTTACCTTGTAGCATATGTCCATGCTTTCTATTGTATGTAAACATGCATCTTAGGGCTACGTTGTATTCTTTAACTCTTTTCCTGCTTAATTACTTCAATTTTGGACTTCTTTTGTTTGCAGGTTTGGATTTTTGTGCTTTTAACCCTTTACCTAACATGAAAAGCAGACGACACTTGCAAAAAAAAATTCTTGAATAACTAATGTTTTTCATTTTTTGTCTCAAAAACATAGGTTATGACCCCTCGTTGGAACGAGCTCGACGAGCACGTTCCAACGAGGGGTCATAACCTATGTTTTTGAGACAAAAAATGAAAATATTTTGAAAATTAATTGGCGATTTTTGATAATAGCGCTGGCCGGTTTTGTCCGTTACGTTGGGTAAAGGGTTAAAAAAATTTTTTTCTTCTTTGCATATTGCTGTGGTGGTTCACGATAACATTTAACTCTTTTCCAGGGTATTTCATCTTAATTTTATCCCTTTGTATCAAATTTTGGACTTATTTTGACGTTTGTGTGCAGGTTTTGATGTTTTTTTACTTTTTTGTGCAGGTTTTGAGGTTTGTCTTTCTTCTCTTCCAAGTGGCGACTTACCTTGTAGCATATTGCCATGGTTCCTATTTTATGTTAGGATGCTTCTTGGGGCTATTATTATATTATTTAACCCTTTAGCTGGTTATTTACTTTAATTTTGGACTTTTGTGTGCAGGTTTTGTACTTTTGCGTGCAGGTTTTGATATTTTTTTTTAAGTGGAGTTTTACCTCACTGGCATATTGCCATGGTGGTTACTGTAACATTTTCAGGGTATTTTTCTAAATTTTAACCCTTTGAAACAAATGTGATACTTTTTATGTGCAGGTTTTGAGGTTTGTCTTTCTTTTCTTCCAAGTGGATATTTTTCAAGTAGACTTTCACCTTACTGGCATATTGCCATTGTGGTTACTGTGACAGGGTATTTTTCTTAATTTTAACCCCTTGAAACAAATGTGATACTTTTTTTTTACTTTTATGTGCAGGTTTTGAGGTTTGTCTTTCTTTTCTTCCAAGTGGTGACTTACCTTGTAGCATATTGCCATGGTTCCTATTTTATGTTAGGTTGCTTCTTGGGCTATTTTTATATTATTTAACCCTTTAGCTGCTTATTTACTTTAATTTTTGACTTTTCTGTGCAGGTTTTGTACTTTTGTGTGCAGGTTTTGATATTTTTTTTAAGTGGAGTTTTATCTCACTGGCATATTGCCTCGCTGGTTATTGTAATATTTTCAGGGTATTTTTCTAAATTTTAACCATTTGAAACAAATGTGATACTTTTTTTACTTTTATGTGCAGGTTTTAAGGTTTGTCTTACTTTTTTTCGAAGTTGAGATTTACCTTGTAGCATATTGCCATGGATCCTATTTTATGTTAGCATGCTTCTTAGGGGTTATTATTATATTATTTAACCCTTTAGCTGCTTATTTTCTTTAATTTTGGACTTTTGTGTGCAAGTTTTGAACTTTTGTTTTTTACTCCAGCCACCCCTTTACATTGGCCACCTGTTGGTGAGCCACGGGGTACTGATACCCCCTCTAGTTCTTTCTTTTCTTCCAAGTGGATATTTTTCAGGTAGAGTTTCACCTTACTGGCATATTGCCATGGTGGTTACTGTGACATTATCAGGGTATTTTTCTCAATTTTAACCCATTGAAACAAATGTGTACTTTTTTTTTTTTTTACTTTTATGTGCAGGTTTTGAGGCTTGTCTTTCTTTTCTACCAAGTAGTGACTTACCTTGTAGCATATTGCCATGGTTCCTATTTTATGTTAGCATGCTTCTTGGGGCTATTATTATATTATTTAACCCTTTAACTCATTATTTTATTCATTCATTTTGAACTTTTGTGTGCAGGTTTTTATTTTTTTTTTATTTTGCTTTTCTTTTCTTTTTTTTTCATGTCAGCATTCTTTTCTGGGATAGTAATATTTTATTCAACCATTTCCATAATTAGTTACTTGAATTTTTAACTTTTGTGTACAGGTTTTTGACTTTTCTGTGCAGGTTTTTAACTTTTGTTTTGAAATTTTGTCTTCGAGTGAAGTTTTACCTAACTGGCATATTGCCATGGTGGTTACCTTAACATTTCAGGGTATTTTTCTCAATTTTAACCCTTTCAAACAGTTGTGATACTTTTTTTACTTTTATGTGCAGGTTTTGAGGTTTGTTTTTTTTTTCTTCCAAGTGGATATTTTTCAAGTAGAGTTTTCACCTTACTGGCATATTGCCATTGTGGTTACTGTGACATTTGCAGGGTATTTTTCTCAATTTTAACCCTTTGAAAAAAATGTGATACTTTTTTTGACTTTTGTGTGCAGGTTTTGAGGTTTGTCTTTCTTTTCTTCCAAGTGGCGACTTACCTTGTAGCATATTGCCATGGTTCCTATTTTATGTTAGGATGCTTCTTGGGGCTAGAATTATATTATTTAACCCTTTAGCTGCTTATTTACCTTACTTTGGGACTTTTGTGGACAGTTTTTTGACTTTGTGTACAGGTTTTGATGTTTTTTTTAAGTGGAGTTTTACCTCACTGGCATATTGCCATGGTGGTAACTGTAACATTTTCAGGGTATTTTTCTAAATTTTAACCTTTTGAAACAAATGTGATACTTTTTGGACTTTTATGTGCAGGTTTTGAGGTTTTTCTTTCCAAGTGGATATTTTTCAGGTAGAGTTTCACCTTAATGGCATATTGCCACAGTGGTTACTGTGACATCATCAGGGTATTTTTCTCAATTTTAACCCATTGAAACAAATGTGATACTTTTTTTCTTTACTTTTATGTGCAGGTTTTGAGGTTTGTCTTTCTTTTCTTCGAAGTGGAAACTTACCTTGTAGCATATTGCCATGGTTCCTATTTTATGTTAGGATGCTTCTTGGGGCTATTATTATATTATTTAACCCTGTAGCTGCTTATTTACTTTAATTTTGGACTTTTGTGTGCAGGTTTTGGACTTTTTTTTTATACTCCAGCCACCACTTTACAATGGCCACCTGCTGGTGAGCCACGGGTACTGATACCCCCTCTAGTTTTTTTTTGAGGGGGGTAACCAATTGAAGGTTGTAAAAGTTTGTGTTGAGGTGAGTTTTGTTTCTGTGGGTCTGTCCAGGTCATTGATATTGTAGACTTTGATAAATGAAGACCATTGCAGTAATATTTAATTTTGTGATAATTACAGTATAACCCATTAAAAATTAAATAGATTCATTCTTCATAATTTGGGGTGATATAAACAATAAAAATACAACTTCAAGGAGCTTTTTTGACATTGGATCAACTGCATCAAGAACAGATGATGGTGAGCAAATGGGATATAATAGGCAGGATGTATTAGACACTCTCCCATAAATTGTAAGTGTGTATGTTCCTTGATATGCACACATCATGGTAATAATATAATGAAAGTATGACATTATTAAGGCATTAGTTGCCCCATTAACTTTTCACTTCATTATGGAGCCTGTTATGTACTTTGAGAGGAAACCAAGAACAAAGTTTCTCTGCTGTATTCTTATTGCAGAGATTTGGAGATAAAAGGAGTAAGTGAGAAGGACAATTTTTACCAGACTTTCTCCATCCAGCTTAGTTTTCCCTGTCATTATTTATATACCATACATGTACACCCGATGGGGACAGGTTAAGTTGTCCCTGGAGAAAGGTAAGATGGTGATTGCCCTTTTCTCACTGACTCTTAGCACTGCTCAAAAATAATGGCAAACTGTTTTATTGTTAACTCTTAACCAGCCGTCTAGAATCTGCTTCCCTTTTGTGGGGGCTTATACACAAGAAAGTGTTTTTCTAAGTGGTAGCACACCTATTTGGATGGTAATTTTTAAGTATCAGAGGGTGGGGTTCTTTATTTTTGTGTGAAATTAACAAAAAACTGAGGGTATGCTGATGTAAAGTGAGGGATTTCTCCTATGTATTATTTTTAATGATGAGTGTGATGTCACATGGGTGCTGGGACATGTGTACTGCTGTGCAAAATTTTAAGTTTGTCACAGTCCATTTACAGCCCGGGAGTCCTCAACAATTTCATGTTCAAAATGATTCCTGTTTACTGAACATAGCCCCCCAAAAAACAAAAACAAACAGAGCTTTCCAGTAACTTACAATTAATAATCAGATGATTTCACTTCTCGGACATAGTGTCAAATTAAGTTAATCTCTGATTTTTCTTTTTAAAACGTAATACACAGGGAATCCTGATAAACTTAGCATAGGTAAGTGGTAGCTTTAATGAAAACTGCCCATTGCTGTTTTGGGATTTCTCGCTCTTTCATGGAATTTATGCAGTTCCACTTAATACATATATATATATATATATATATATAGACAATAAACATATAGTGTGTTTTTATATCTGTGTTATACAACGAGTTGAAATATTGTTTATTTTTTCGAGGCTTCGCCGAGAAAAAATAAACCATATTTCAACGAGTTGTATAACACAGATATAGAAACACACTATATGTTTATTGTTTTTATCTGATAACAAACACCCGTCTCGTGCGTCTACCCGACTTATATATGCTTCCCACGGGCCTCCAAAGAAAACCAGTCTACGAGACAAAAGAAATAGGACAAGATGCATAGAGTTGTGTCCCTTACATTACAAAATCGATGACGGCGATTGTAAAGTGTGATTGCACTTCTTGCATCATGTAACTGCGCTGGAACAAAATAAATTTCAACTATTTTATTAACAGTAGCAAAACGGTGTTTCAGTAGAGTTATTCTTTTTTTGACATAGTTCCAGTTTTCTTCCGTGTTTTATGCTGTAGTCCCAATATAACAAATAATTTTGCGTTTGTTTACAATTTTTACGAAGTGTTTTTTTTTCAGGTAGAGCAGACGAACTTTTAATTAGCGCAGTTCCGCGAGTACTTTTGATCGAGGCCGTGACTATAAATAGTTCGCAGTCGCCGCATACTAATTACTATTAACATTCAAGTAATTTCTACAATGTTTTGAAGCAAAATTTTAGGTTGCCTTTATTGAAGCAAAATAAATAAGAAGTGACACCATCAGAGGATTTTGACAAAGTGCAATAAGCGTACAATTAAAACCTGCCCTGTGATATAACAATGTTTCATGAATGAATGAATGAAAATGGAATTGAAAGAGGTCAGAGGTCGTTCGCATATATTATAATTATATACAACACCCGTTGTATATACTTCAAGTATATACAACGGTTGTTATACTCTATGGTTATCAGATAAATCTTCATTATCACTGCCTCAATTCTTCCTAATTCCATGCCTGTGTGGGATTTATTCTAGTGTTTTAATAATTTGTTTGAAGACACCATGGCTTGATTTAATGAAAGATTTGATAGATTCTGACATCAAGAGATCATTATAAAGATAACTACTCTATTTATATAGATTTATTGTATTAACTCTTTACCCAACACACACAATATAAAAAATTGTTTAATTATAATTTTACCAAGTTTTTCACAAATAATCTTTTTTTTTAATTAATCTTTTTTCAACTATGCAAATTGTATATCATGCAGTTGATCTGTTTGAATTGTCAGTAAAGAGTTAATAAAAGCCATTGTCCCTATATCCCAATAAATTCTGTCTTTTGATTGGTCAGAATCCCTTGAACAAATAGCCATGGCAAAGGGTGCATCCAACATCCATGGTATATTAGAGCGTACAAAATCCAGGGTACATGTATATTGTTCTCGCGAAACATCAGGGATATATGGTTTAAATGAAAGCTTTTTGCTTCCGCTCGCCTCGATATAAACATCAAACCAAAAAAACTGAAATAGTCACAAATATTATCAGATTTCCGACAATTCGATCATTTTTTGCTGTTATAAATTAAATAGTCAAATAATTAAATGAAACAACTTGAGAAAAATAAAATAAGAGCAAATATCGTCCCCTGAGTGCCAATGTGTTCTAAGTGACAGTAGACACATAGAAAACATTGGAACTCAGGGGATGAGATGTCAACAAAATACTGTTTATTTGTTTCCTTAACGACCCAAGTGATGTAACTCCATCTGCTGTCTTCTGCATTTATAAAAACAAAACAATTATTCATGAATTTGGTCCAAGTGATAGTGGGCGTGAGAAATGCGTCCACAGATTTATTTCCACTATGTTTGTATTATGTTTCAAACAGGACAAAAATGTTATCTCTGCCAACATGTATGGTATATGGAGATTTAATACCTGGATGTCTCATTTAAACACCTTGCCTGCGGCTCGGTGTTTAAAACCGACATCCAGGTATTAAATCTCCATATACCATACATGTTGGCAGAGATAACTTATATTAATGTACCTCTACTGTCAGTAACAGACATAGTATTTGCGAGATGAGTCCCACCCAATGGTGGTTCTCATCTATGGTGTTTTATATCCGCCCATGGATGTCATGTCAAAGGAGGGTCTTTACATATTTGAAGTGTACATGTGTAAATAAAGTAAGATTTGTTCAGACATATTTAGATAAACATAATGTAAATTTTGGCGACACTATTATTCAGAAGGATGAGAGTGTTTAATAAAAGAGTGGTGTAGCCCAATATCAACAATTTTATCTTCGTGTTAGTCCTTGCCATGATGCACAAATTCCAGGATGGCATCATGTTATCCAAATTTGTGCATCGGGACTTGGATTTTTAGCAGTTTAATTTCATTAAAAGCTGTCAGCTCAGCTTCATGACTTATTACCTAATTTGGAAACAGTTGTATTCATCACCTGCACGTGTTCATGCGCAAGGTTATCATGTCCAGGTTTCACATCCCTTTGTTTATGCTAGTACGAGTTAATTACTGGTCAATAGTGTGGACAATTAAAGTGTGATCCATCCAATGTTATCCTTGGTTGTGGCCTGATAAGTGGAATATTTGCAAATCAGCTAATTTGAGTGCAGTATTTTTTAAAGTTTTCAATAACCTCCTCCCCTACATCCATCTGATCCATTTCCACCCATGACATTTTATAAGGTAAAGGTGTTTTATATCTGCCCATGGATGTCATGTCAAGGAAGGATTATTGCATATATGTTGTGTACATGCGTAAATAAAGTCAGATTTGTTCAGACATATTTAGATAAACATTATGTAAATCATGGCTACACTGTTAATTGAGAAGGATTAATGAGAAGGTTTAATAAAAGAGTGGTTTAACCCAATATCAACAGTTTTGTTTTCTGTTAGTCCTTACCATGATGCACAAAGTATTTTTGTTATGGGCAGGAAAATCGGTCTGCAGCAGGCCAATCATTAATGAATGTTAAATTGCTTTGGAACTGGTAGGCTAATCGTTAATGAATGTTAAATTGCTTTGGAACTGAGAGTTAAATGCTAAAACAGCTTGCCAGTTGGAAAGCAGTATTATTGATAAATACCCATACTTGTGCAGTTATTGATTTCATTTACAATGGAAATGGTGTCAACTGCAGTAAAACAACTGCAACTAGGGAAACAGAATTTACTGCACCCAGTAAATTCAAGTCTGTGTGAAAAGGGTTAAAGTATCAGGAATAAACTATACAGAAGGAGAATTTATGGAGGCTTATTTTCAGGGGTAAAGTATTTTCAAACAAATCAGAAATGGATTTTCGTTAATAGTATTTACAGATATTCATACAGCAATCAGAACATTTTTTTATAAGAAACCAGAAAAGGCATATATGTGACCAGCATTCAAAGAGTTCGATACACGAATCAGAAGTGGACATTTTTGGCTCTGCCCATCAAGCTGAGTGATGAAATACGTTCATGAACTTTTGAAATGCATTAAGGTGTAATGAAATGCATTCCCCAGTCTTTCTGAATAATATGCACTGGATGACCTTGGTGACCTCTTTCAGGCGGACCATATATTGAACCTCCAGCAGTTTTTAAATCAGTCAGTATAGACCCATGTATACAGCTACTTTAAAGAAATGGCTCCACCAACTACAGATCTGTCATTTTTGGGCGATGATAGCAAATATTTATTATGATTTAGAAGCCTCTAAGGCAGTCAGCCTACTGTATCACACACAAGGCCTCAAACTAGCTGAAAAAACAAAGATGAGTGCAAACTGGTTGTTAGTAACCAGCATGCCAAAACGAATAGAGATAGGACGATTTGTGTTTGAGTTATCGAGCCGACAAAGGGTGCATAGACTCTATATTGGGATAGTGCCATAAAAAACTTAAAAGCCCCAAGAGCTCGTTTAAAGGCCTAACCTTAAGAGCATCTAGTGCCCTAAACAAAGCATACATAAAATAAGATGGTGGAATCTTGAATCATGGCATTTGCATAAAGAGTGGCAATATGGCAGGAAGCGTGCAAAAGGTTCTACCTTCATAAGTTAAATGATGTTGTTTGATCTTCGCGGTGAACTATGAAGAGGGCGGTGAAGTATGAAGAGGGTTAAAGACAGACCATTTAAATATTCCATTTCATTAATTCATAATTGTGATAAGTGTTTCGAGAGAGCCGCTTACCACACGGCCCGAAACCTGTTGCTCTTGAGTTATGATTGAGAATGAAAAAAAAATTTAAAAAATGCAATGAAAGGTGAAGGGTTATTTATTCAACTACAATTAATCAAGTGTTGTAAGATAGCTCTGTATAATAAACAAATTTTCTTGCCACCTAAAGGTTTTTTTTCAACTTGGTTTGGGGATGGAATTTAATCCTGATCTGACAGCTGATAAGAGTAAATATGTGTCAGGCTGTCATCTATAGCAACTTCTCTCTAATTTGATTGTTTACATTATTCTCTTGTGTATATAAATATAAACAGCTATTTCTTTATGATGCTTTTCTTTTACAAAGAAATTAGGGGGTATAAAAAACTCTGTGGCCCAGTGGACCACTCCCAAAGGTTCCCTGATAACGTAGCTGGGCCAGTACTTGTGACAGGCTACCAGTATGCCAAACAGCCCCAGGACAGATTATTTATTTATTTATTGGTGTGTAAGGTCACTTATTTCTGCATAATGGCTAATCATGACCACGACAGTTTTACAGGTGGAGGAAGCCGTAATACCCAGAGAGAACCACCATGCAACGGCGAGCAACTGTCAGCTCCCCAACATACTAATTCCACACAAGCAGGGTTAGCATTGGTTGAAGACAGGTGCACCATCGACGTGCAGTACGCCTTAATACACAGCGTCACCGTGCCCCCACGTGGGCAATGGGGAAGAATTGTCTTGCCCAAGGACACAACGCGGTTGCCGCAGGTGGGATTCGAACTGAGGACCTCACGGCTTGCAGCCTGCACCTCTACCAATTCAGCCACCGCGCCCCCCAGGACAGATGATTTGTTTTTGAGTTATCGTCAAGACAAAAGGAAGGGGATAGAAAATATTCATACAGGAATCAGAACATTTTTATAAGAAACCAGAAATGGCATATATGTGACCAGCATTCAAAGGGTTTGATACACGAATCAGAAATGGATATTTTTGTCTCTGCCCACTAATTTGAGTGATGAAATACATTCATAAACTTTAGAAATGCATTAAGGTGTAATAAAATGCATTTCCCAGTCTTTCTGAATAATGCCCCCATATTAAGATCTTCAGAGGGTTAAAATATTCCCTTTAAATACTCCATTTTAATCCTTTAAATGGGGGCACAGTGGTTCAGTTGGCAGAGGTGCAGGCTGCAAGGCGTGAGGTCCTCACTCTGTCCTTGGGCAAGCCACTTCACCCCATTGCCCACGTGGGTGCATGGTGGCGATGTGTTCTAAAGCGTACTGCACATCGATTGTGCACCCGTCTTCAACCAATGCTAACCCTGCTTGTGTGGAGTTAGTATGTGGGGGATCTGACAGTTGCCCGGTGGTTCTTCCCGGGTACTCCGACTTCCTCCACCTAAAAAACTGTCGTGGTCATGATTAGCCACTGTGCAGAAATATGTGACATTAAACGCCAATAAATAAATAATCCTTTAAAAAATGAGCTCAATCCAATAAAAGGTCATAAGCTATGTTTTTTCAAGCAAAAATGAAAAGGTAATTAAAACTGAATAGACGTTTCTGTGAATAATGTTGACCGGTTTTCGCTGTTATGTTCGCTAAAGGGTTAAGAATCCCTTACTTTGGAAGGCACACTGAAAAGGTGTCCCATTCCACATAGAATTAAATGTTATGAAAATAAAGCGAAAAACATTAAGTTTCTCAGCTGACAGTACCTGCCTCTGCACTCCGGAGGGATGGAACGGCACAAATCAGAGACATTCTCTTAATGGCACATTGACACCAAAGGTTTCTGCACTCTCGGTGAGGCCGAGATGAGCGCAGTGAAAGACTATAGAACTCCTCTAACAAATTAGTTTTAAACAGTCATAGCACTAACACAGTTAACAGTACAGTCGACCATGCCAGTATTGCATTGTTACCGGCACCCTGACAGTTTTGTGATAGGTTTCAACATTTATTCAGTGCTGTTTTATGGAAAGGGTTAACTTTATTCTGCCTGAAATAAAATATGTGCAATCCACATTGAAGTCTTGAGAGGGGTTAAAAGCATTGAGCTGAATAAGATAGGTTTCAACAATTATTCAGTGCAGTTTTATGGAAAGGGTTAACTTTATTCTGCCTGAAATAAAATATGTGCAATCCACATAGAAGTCTGGAGAGGGTTAAAAGCAGTGAACTGAATAATTTACAATTTATTTCCTTGCAAGGCAAAGGGTTTCTCTCAACTTAGTTTCAGGAACTAACATCCCATTATGATGACAAGGTCAGATTTCATTTTGACAGATTACTCCACTGGTGTTTACATAGTCTCCAGTGTGAACATAACATCGTATTGCTTGGGGAGAATTTACTGTATCAGGAAATTGGAGGCTGTGAAAACCCTGTGGCCTACTGGGCCATACTGAAAAAATGTGATTTCCAGCAATTCTGAAAAATGCACTCAATGACCCCTAGTTGACCTCCGTGACCTTGACCCATATTTTGAACCTCCATCGAGTATCAACTCATTTGGTGTTGGTCCCAGTTCTGTAGGTCATACCATGCCTGAGATATGGGAGTGACCCACATTCAAAATTTTGGCCACGCCCACTTTTTTACGTAAAAATGCATGTGTGTATGTCAGGAATACTTTAAGGGTCAAAAAATGTGATTTCCAGCAATTCTGAAAAATGCACTCAATGACCCCTAGGTGACCTCTGTGACCTTGACCCATATTTTGAATCTCCATCGAGAGTCGACTCATTTGGTGTTGGTCACAGGTCCATATGTCATACCATGCTTGAGATATGAGAGTGACCCACTTTCAAACATTTTGGCCACGCTCACTATTTTTACGTCAAAATGCATGTGTGTACATCAGGAATGCTTTAAGGGGTCAAGAAATGTGATTTCCAGCAATTATGAGAAATGCACTCCATGACCCCTTGGTGACCTCCGTGACCTTGACCCATATTTTGAATCTCCATCGAGTGTCGACTCATTTGGTGTTGGTCCCATGTCCGTACGTCATACCATGCTTGAGATATGAGCGTGACCCACTTTTAAAAATTTTGGGGCCACGCCCACTTTTTTACATCAAAATGCATGTGTGTACATCAGGAATGCTTTAGGGGGTCAAAAAATGTGATTTCCAGCAATTATGAAAAATTATCCCAATGACCCCTAGGTGACCTCCGTGACCTTGACCCATATTTTGAACCTCCATCGAGTGTCGACTCATTTGGTGTCGGTCCCAGGTCTGTAGGTCATACCACACCTGAGATATGGGCGTGACCCACTTTCAAGACACCCCTGATACCCCAGGAATCTGAAAAACATAGATGGCCGAGAACTTGTGGCTGTCTATCAGCATGCCAAAAATCAACGAGATAGGGCAATTCCTTTTCGAGTTATCTTGCAGACAAAAAGAAGAAGAAGAAGAAGAAGAAGAAGAAAAAAAAAAGAAGAAAAAAAAAAAAGAATGAGAAACCGTGCAAAAACAATAGTCTGTGTGTTTCACACAGACTAATTACTTCAGCCGTGATAACTTCAGAAGTTTAAATGCTGTAAAATTAATATTCTGCTCTCAGTTAAATCATTTTAGTTGCAGTTGAAAGCATGCCTCTTTCCACCTTTTCACATAGATTGAGCGTGTATTCACTTAAATTTCTGCCTTCAAGACTGGTATTTGAAGCATTAATTACATAGTAAAGGTTGGACCATTTTTTTTTTCCAAAAAATTTTTGAAAGTTAGTTTGCAGAAATCTTGGACTCCACGTGGGAACTGCAGGAAGTTTAGTAGGGCATATTTACTGTAGTAAATAAGTTCTGCTTTACTGGTAAAATAGGACTTGAATGCCTGGGGCAGAAATCCTCTAAAGTGGGCAGCATATGGATAAACAATTGACTAAGCTTGATTTTATCTCTTTGTTGCGGTCATGATATAGCCAAAGATGCTGATAGTTACCTTAAACACAAATAAATATATAAATACAAATATATAAAAGTTGTAGATATCCATCATGTACACAGTTAACCCCTCTCAGAGGTATAAAGGCAAAGCAATATGTATGAACGATTGACTAAGCTTGACTTTTTTTCCTATGTTGCAGTCGTGTTATAGCCAAAGATGCTAAAAGTTACCTTAAACACCAATAAATAATTAAATACAAGTTGTAGATATCCATCATGTCCACAGTTAACCCCTCTCATACTCACCAGCTCTCTGCTTCGAAACTAGGACTACATGTTCGACACTGTGAGCCATGAGTGAGTAAAGTCTATCAATTAAAAAGACCCAGGTCCCATAACAGAATTCACACTGGGGCCAGGAATGCCCTGTCTTCAAGAGCTGTTTGCCAGTAGAGGTGGACTGACTCAGGTCTTTAAATTCTTCCCAAATAAATGCTGTGCCCAAATAAGGTAACTGGGCCCAACTTATGAAACTTTTCCCAAAGTTTTGCAGTGTTTTGACTAGAGTTTGGCCAGGTTTCTCAAATGATTGCAATGTATATTAGGGCCTACATGTCGAATCAAACTGTGCAAAAAGACAAATAATTAAAAATTAAAAAAAAAACAAACAAACACAGACTTCGCCAAAGAAAAGCAATCGGCGTCGACAGTGTCATATATGACACTGTTGATGCCAATTGCTTTTCTCTGGCGAATGCTGTCTGATCCAGTACTTAAAGCTTGAGATCAAAAATATTCATGTTTGTGGCGTTTCCTATTAAATGTCATGCATAATTTACAATCAAATAGGACTTTGGCTCGACACTGGAAAACTAAGAATCCTCGGGTCAACTTTTGCACAAGGATGGGAACAAGTGATAATGGTGATAACAAGGGGCTATAAAAGGGGACCTAAAATAGGTGCCAAGAAGAACATATCAGCACTTTTTCTCCTGGCATGCAGGCCACAGATCCATATTTGCCATTTCACGCAAATTAGAGTAATCTGAAGGCCTGGACTGACTATATTATATTTACCAAGAATATAATATACTATTTAAAAAAAATAGGGGATATCCAAACTGATGTTGATATTTTCGGAAAATGGTATTGGATATGCGTGATTGGACACTTCAATATGTTACCAAGTTTAGTGTGGATCATGAATGTCACCAGCCCACGAAAACTTTGTGCAGGTTTTTCGCACGAGCGCTGTGTTAATGTCTGTGGGGTATGTTTGAAATTTTTGTTTGTTCTGGACAGGCTTTTTTGGAAGTCTCATCGTTCTTTTCTTGGTATAAACTGGTTCATCAATAGTTTCTGGTCGAAATGTAACTGTTGGGGTATGCGAAGACTGACACGTGACGAACATTTACTTGCCATTGGCATGATGGATGCTGGCAACATACAGGCTGCAGTGGCTCGAATTCTCAACATTACTCGATCAGTGATTAGCAGGTTGTGGTGATGGTACCGTCAGACAGGCAATGTTGATGACAGATGTCGGTCAGGTCGTCCAAGGGCAACAACCGCTAACCAGGATCATTTCATCTGAACCACAGCATTACGTAACCGCCATCAAAGTGCCTCAGAAATTGGACAGCAGCTGCGCCGAGCGACAGATGTCGAGTCAGTGGTCAGACTATCCAAAATCGCTGACACAGCTGGAATTTGTATGCTCGACGACCTCAAATAATTCCATGTTTGACTGAACATCAGAATGCAGCTAGGCATAATTGGTGTGGAGCACAACAGCGCTGGGACAATCGTCGGTGGAGCAACGTCATGTTTTCCAATGAATTGAGGTTCACTCTTGACTTCCACGGCAGGCGAAACAGAGTGTGGCGGCAGCGGAACGAATGATACCATGACGTAACCGTTAGGCAGCATGATCATTTTGGTGGTGGATCGATTGTGGTGTGGGGAGACATAACCATGACAAGCAGAACAGCATTACATGTCATCCAAGGGCATGTCACAGGGCAGTACTAATGTGACAACATGTTAGCAGATCATGTGGTGCCATTTGCATGGCGTCCCAGCCATCGATTCATTTTCCAAGATGACAGTGCAAGAGCACACAGGGCCTGTGTCGCTACAGAGTTCCTCCAGGAGCAAAACATCACTACACTGCCTTGGCCAGCACTAAGTCCAGACCTTTCACCAATCAAGCAATCTGGGATATGCTTGGCAGGTGCCTATGACAACATCAGCAGCCCCCTACCAATGTCCAGGAACTTGCCGCTGCACTGCAAGAAGAATGGAATAACATCAGTCAAGCTGATATTGGACATTTGGTGAGGAGTATGTCACGTCGGATCTGCATTTGTCTCGCAAACCAAGGTGAATTTACAAGGTATTGAGATCTTGGATTGAATGTGGTAAATTCTCTGACTGACCATCCATGTCTTCTACAGCTCAGTGTGTGGAATGTGTGCTTGTCAGACACCCAGCTATCACTGAAATCATTCACCAGATGTCACAGTGCAATGCCTCAACTGTCTTTTTGATGAAAATATAAATATATTTCTTCATATATCTCACTTTTATCAAATATCCCTACTTTTTTTGAATAGTTTTGGAGTGTGTCTTCATTGTGGTTCAACCATAAGAAGGGTGAAGGCTAATTAACTACATTTCATTTTCTTGGTTATTGAATTACATTTGCATGGTGTTACATGAGTTGAAGAATTAAAGTCACTGATACAAAGTATGGGCATTATAAAAAATTCCGTCCACATCGGCTGGACTTTAAATGATTGTTAACTGGTGCTAGGAGCCCAAATTTGGGCTTTATTCTGAAGTGAAGGTTCTGCAACTTTTAGGCTTCATATTCTATGGTTGTGCTTCATGTTATCTTGGAAGTGATATTACTTAGTCTGTGTGGATTTGCCTTGTTACAATTGATGGGAGCCTGCAGACACTCTCCCATCAATTGTAATCAGGCAATGACACATGAACAATTTTTGATAGCCAAAAATAATTTAGCACTCTTCCAGATAATTAAAAGATGTTGCACCAGGTTGGGTGCCATTATGCGAGATGGTGTGATGGGAGTGGCGTTCAGTATTTCTTAGTTATTATAAAATATTGTAATTCGCGGTATACCGATACTTTCAAATCCATACCAGTATTGGCTCGGTATCATTTTAAAAACTGGTAAATATCGAATTACCGGTATACTGTGCATCCCTAGTGCCATAAAAATTTGAAGTTTATGGACTGGCTTGTCAAGCCACAATGTGTATATTGACCTCAGCTTTGCTTAGGTCAATATGTGCATTAAGGGTTGACTGGTCGTCGTGTAAACTGTCTTTGGCTTGCAACCTTATGGAATATTTATTAGAAAGGAGTTACTGAAACTCCTTTCTATCAAAAAGAAATGGCCTTACCTTGCATTTTAACTGTTGTTCTCAGTTTGAAAACAAGAAACTTCTGATCAAGGCTGTGCATCAACTGTTTTATTCCTCAAATAAAACTTAGCAAAGAATAACATGAAACGTTTCAAAATTTTTAGCCTCAGTAATGACATACATTTATTACTTTCCAAAGTGTGATTTACTGGGATTTCCCAATTTGATTATAAACGATAACTTCACAAGTGAATTATGCACTCAACAATTGTATCATGTATCCGTGCATGCAAACGAAGACACTTTGCCATGGGTGTAATGGGGACTTCATTGTTTTTTGTTTTTTTAACATGAAAAGCAGACGACACTTGCAAAAAAAATTCTTGATTAACTATTATTTTCATTTTTTGTCACAAAAACATAGGTTATGACCCCTCATAACGAACTCGTTCCAATGAGGGGTCATAACCTATGTTTTAGAGACAAAAATAATGAAAATTAATTGGCGATTTTTGAGAATAGCGCTGGCCAGTTTTTGCCGCTTCGTTAGGTAAAGAATTAAATAATATAATTATCATTAATAATGAAAAGTAATAAACAGAGTAATCGCTTGACTGGACTGGTTACGTGAAATAATTCATTTGAGGCAAGGGACTATATTGTACAACGTCCCTCACCTCTCATGAATTATTTCACGTAACCAGTCCAGTCAAGCTATTACTCTCTATGTAATAAATAAACAAAGGGGGGTGGGATTATAGAGAGTGGTCTGATAGGAGATCAAGGGACAGACTTTCTAAGACTTAACTTTCTCTGGAATAATTTATTTTGCATAGATATCAAACCTCCCTTCAAGCTGAAAAAACCCTTGAGAATGTTAAAATTGTCATAAAACAATAAATTAGCTGATTATGCCACACAAAAGCATCAATGCCTCTCTTTTTCTTTTTAGGAATTCACTATGCTTTTCACAGCAGGCTTAAGCACTTTGCCATTTGTTCCTGCATATATTACATGTGTAGCATTTGGCCTGTTGTGAGGGTGACTACTGGTCATGTACATGTAGTAAAATGTGGCCCAGGGAAATTACAATAGATTAAGAGGGATATGAAACAAATTTAAATGAGGTATATTTGTGAGTACAATGTATATTCCCTGATCAAATTTGTAACTGTGTATTCCCTTGTGACAGCTCAAAAACTTGTGATCAGTTTCTTCATAATTTTTCCATGTTAGCACACATACACCTATCTCGGAGCCTCAGTTAATCTTTTTTGTCTTACCCAGGGTCATTTTCATGGTTTGCCCAGGTCAGAAAAATTTTTTAATTCCAACTTCATAAAAAAAACTCTGGGACCATAACTTCCCAGTAACTGTTTTGAGCCAGTCCAACCCTAAATCATCTGACACAGCAGCAAGATTTCATGCTCGGCCTTTATCTCACCAGAAGTGAAATACCTTCAAGGCTACATTTACTTTTTTCCCAGGAAATCCTAAAGTGCATGAGTGTCAAGATTTGTCTGTCACCACGCTGTCCATAATTATTTTTTTATTGGTGTTTAAGGTCACATATGTCTGCACAATGGCTAACCATGACCATGACAATTTTACGGGTGGAGGAAGCTGGAGTACCCGGAGAGAACCACCAAGCAACGGCGAGCAACTGTCAGCTTCCCAACATACCAACTCCACACAAGCAGGGTTAGCATTGGTTGAAGACAGGTGCACCATCAACGTACAGTACGCCTTAGTACACAGCATCACCGTGCCCCCTCGTGGGCAATGGGGGTGAAGTGTCTTGCCCAAGGACACAATGCGGTTGCCACAGGTGGGATTCGAACCGAGGACCTCTCGGCTTGCAGCCTGCACCACTACCAACTGAGCCCCCCTGTCCACAATTACAAGCGCAGAAGAAGTTCCAGCTGATTACACTTGCAAGTAAATTCCAGCATAGCCCAGTGGCAATTTCCCAAATCCTGTCATGATCTTCTGATGCAAGACATTCTTCACCAATAACCACTGTCCATGTTTTAGTATGCCCCCCCCCCCCACCCCCCCCCCCACCCCCCCATCCCCACACACACATACACACACGCACAAAAAAACAAAACAATAACATAAAATAAAATAAATATAATAAAAATAAAATAAAAAATATTAAATAAAATAAAATTTATCCTTTCTATGATGCTAGCATAGAGAAAATGTAACTGCTCTAAAATTGATTCGATGCCACTTGAAATGAATTTTACTCAATTTTTTCAAAACACATCACTTAAGGTTAAATAGTTCCCTCTGTCTCTGTGGTTGAAATGTGTTTTTGCTGCATGAAATATATCTGCATATTCAGATACCCAACTTCACAAATCATAAATTTTTCCCCCCATTGTTTTTCAGACGATGAGAAGTGTATATAAATATCCAGATGGCAGTGAATATGATGGGGAGTGGAATGATCAAGGACAAAGGCATGGAATTGGTCATATGAAATTTGCAGATGGAACCAAGTACTTTGGCCCATTTGATTTAGGATTCTGTACTGGATGTGGAATAATGGACTTTTCAGATGGTTCCAAGTATGATTTAAATTTCACTTTAGGTTCTTAGAAAATTACCCTCCCCCAAGCCCCCACCCCCCACCCACCCCCTCCCCCACTCCCTTTGTATACCGATGTCAAAATATGTATTGGGCAGGAAGAACCAGTTCAAACTGTTGTGTTATTAAAATTCTGGTATTTTGACAACTGTGTTCCAAATTCAAAAGGCTTTTTATACTGTGAGGAACTGGCACCAGATATCGCGATCAATGAGGTAAAGAATTTCATAAACAAGTTTTTACCAGAGTCAGATTTATAGAAGAATATTGTATTTTTTTCCACATTATCAGAGCTATGTAAATTTTATTACCCCAATGAGTGATCCTCCTTGCTTACAGGGCTGATAATAAGCTCCAGATCACCATAAAAACGTCATTAAGAGTAACACTGTTTATATATTATTTTTCCCCCTGCAACGAGTTGTAGGGGGTATACTGGAATCACCTTGTCCATCCATCTGTCCATCCATCCATCCATTGTAACATCTGTTTGTTTGTCCATCCATCCATCCATTGACATAATTTTGTCCGGAGATTTTCTCAGATGTTTATGGACCAATCTGCTCGAAAATTGGTTTGAATGTTCACCACCATGGAAACCTGTGCACATGTGATTATAGTTCTGGTTTGATTATTTTTGCCAGAATTATGCCCCTTTTTGACCTGAAAAAGCAGGCCTATAATTTTGTCCAGAGATTTTCTCAGATGTTTATGGGTTGATTCCTTTGAACTAATAGGGATTTTGCCATTTTCCTATATTTTAGAGATAAAATGAGCATTTATTCTATTACATCTTGTTTGACAGAGCTCATGGAGCTCTGCCAAACAGATATAATAGATTAAATGCCTGTATTTGATGTAGTGAGGCCAAATAGGTCTGTCTATAAAGAAGGGGAATCCAGTGACTGTCAAGGTAACATATCACAAGATCTTTTATTCATTTATCAGGACTTTACTCTATAACACATATTCAGTTAACTGGTCAATTTTGTACTGAAGGTATGGTAAATGGTTTTGTGTTTGAAAGTTACATTAAATTAACAGGGCCATTCAGTTAAGATATATACAATTAAGTGAACTCGATCTACTGTATAAGAAATTTCTGATGGTGCTTTGCTTAATGAGACATGCAGTTACTGAAGCTAAAAACTATTTTCTTGTAATTTAATGGATACTGATCATATTGATCATTCTCAGTACCCAATAAACTAAAAACCAAACAATATTGTTATGAACAAAGTCTGATAGGCATCAATTTAAAAGGCATGCTGTTCTAAAAAATGGGAATGTTTTATTTCACTATTCCAAATAAATTCTTTGTGGGAACCCCTGGGAAGTGAGGCAGTGCTTGTTTACTGTGGTAAGCCAGCTCTGTTTTACTGGTAAAATAGGACCCAGTTCCCAATGCTTGTGGTGGAAGTCCTGTAAAATAGGCACATGGGTATAAACGATTGGCTAAACTTGACATTATATCCATTTTGTGGTCTCAATTAGCCATTGTGCAGAAATATGTGACCTTAAACACTAATAAATAGATAAATAAATAAATTCCAAATGAATTCAGCATCTTATTGCAACGTGGGTCAGTGACATTTTTTGCCTTACATTGTATAATATGGAGTGGCAGATCGTTCAATTTGTAAGGTATAACAATAACATATTTTTATTCTGCAGCTGCATTATTCTCTGCTGAGTAATTTTTTTTGTAACAGGAGTTGGAGAACCTCAAGGAAAGTTGGGAGAATAAATTTTCAAGACACAACTTACTTACCATGCCAACTTAAGGGATTTCTTTTTTAAATGGATTGGGACACTGATAAAGTATAAACTATTTAGAGTATACACTAATTTGAATCTTTTCATGATCAAATCCTTTGTATAAAGCCACACATTATAATGAAATGTCTGCAAATATACGGATACCCACTAGTTACCTCAACTTGACAATGTCAGGTATGAGCCATTGGGATGGGTTGTGTTCCGTTGTCTGTCCATACATCTGTACGTCCATGTATCCATCCATCCATCCATCCACAATTCTTTTAGCACACCCTACAGGCCACAGCTCTCACCCAGTCACCCAACGAATTTCATAAGTGGCTTTGGGGCAATGTCTAGATGGGAGCTATTGATTTTTTTTGAGTTTCGTTGAAAAACATGGCTGCCAGTGGCCATCTTGGATTTGGATATAAATTGTCAAACAATTCCTTTAGCACACCCTACAGTTCGCAGCTCTCACCTGATCAGTCCTAAATTTCATATGTAGCTTTGGGGCAATGTCTACATGGGTGCTATCAAATTTTTCTGAATTTTGTTAAAAAATGTGGCCGCCAGTGGCCATCTTAGATTTGGCATATAAATTGTCAACAATTCCATTAGCACACCCTACAGGCCACATCTCTCACCCAATCTTTTTCAAATTTCATATGTAGCTTTGGTGTGATGTCTAGATGTGAGCTATCGAATTCTTCAGAATTTTGTTGAAAAACATGGCTGTCAGTGGCCATCTTAGATTTGGCATATACGTTGTCAACAATTCTATTAGCACACTCTACAGACTGCATCTCTCACTTGATCTTTTTGATCTTGGATTTGATATAAATTGTTCAACAATTCCTTTAGCACAGGTCCCTAGAGGCCGTGGCTCGCACCCAATCAGTCCCAAATTCATATGTGGCTTTGGGGCAATGTCTAGATGGGAGCTATCAAATTTTTCCAAGTGGCCATCTTAGATTTGGCATATACATTGTCAACAATTCTATTAGCACACTATAGGCTGCATCTCTCACTCGATAATTTTCAAATTTCATATGTAGCTTTGGTGTGATGTCTAGATAGGAGCGGTCAAATATTTCTGAATTTTGTTGAAAATCATGGCTGCCAGAAGCCATCTTGGATTCGGATATAAATTGTCAACAATTCCATTAGCACACCCTACAGGTCGCATCTCACACCTGATCTTTTTTGAATATCATATATAGCTTTGGTGGAGCTGTGCTTGTTTACTGCAGTATGCAAGTTCTTTTTTACTGGTAAAATAGGACTCAGAACCCAAACCTGGGGGTGGAAATCCTCTACCATGGGTAGCATAGGTATAGACAGTTGGATAAACTTGACTTCATACGTAAGTTGCAGCCATGATATACATGTAACAACAGATGCAAAAAATTACCTTAACACCAATAAATAAATAAGTAAATAAATATACTCCCGGCGGGAACCCCGGGAAGTGGAGCATTGCTTTTTCACCGCGGTAAACAGGCTCTGTTTTACTGGTAAAATAGGACCCAGTCACCAATGCTTGGGAGGTGCAAACCCTCTCTAAAATGGGCAACATGGCTTATTAATGCTCTCCCCTGGTCTTGAATTGATACTCATGTTGTGGTCATGATCAGCCATTGTGCAAAAATATATGACCTTAAACACCAATAAATAATAATATAAATAAATATACTGAGTCAAAAAAGAAAAGTATAATAAACTTTAAGGAGCAATTTTTTTAGTATTATCGACTTTAATCCCAAACAAATTATTTTAAATTCATATTTCGAGTCTAGCTGTATGAATTTGCATAATTTCATGTTCTTCCTGTTGCCAGAGTCACATCAGAACGTAACAATTCAGACATGGGGTGAAATGAAAAGTTCACACATGCAGTCAATAGCGTGTATGTCCACCGTTTGCCTCTTGGATGGCAAGACATCGACGGCGCATGGACCTGATAAGTCTCTGGATGTCACCCCATAGTATTGCGTTCCACTCCTGCCTTAGAACATTACGTAAATTGCTTAATGTCTGAAGATCATGAAGTCGTACCCGACGGTCCAATTGATCCCAAAGATGCTCGATTGGCGACAAATGTGGTGAAAGTGGGGACCAGGGAACAAGTTTGATGCTCTGCTCCTCAAGAATGTCACGACAGATATCCACCATGTGACATTGGGCATTGTCTTGCTAGAATGACTGCAATCTGACATTAGCGTTGAACAACGGGACAACACCAGTGTCATTCCTGTATCACTGTCCATTGAGATTACCATCGATGAAGATAAACTGCATTCGATGGTGCAAGGAAATTCCTGCCCAAACCATTACACTACCCCCCGCCGAAAGGGTTGCATTCCTGCATGCAAGCAAACCATTCTTCTTGTCGGCGATACACTCTTGCCCTACCATCAGTGCACCATAGACAAAATCGTGATTAATCACTAAAAAGAACTGTGCTCCAACACTGCTGAGTCCAGCGAACACGCTGATGTACCCATTCCATTCTGACGGTACGATGACGTTGGGTAGGGATTGGTCCATGGTATGGACACCTACTTCGGATGCCATTTGATGCGAGTTTGCTGCAGACAGTTTGTGCACTAATTCTATTGTTAGTCCTACCAGGAGTAATTGCTGCTGTCCTCATCGCTGGAAGGAAGCAATCCCGCAAGTGAGACATCCTGCTGTGTCGGTCTTGCCTAAGTAGCGATCTCATCCAGCCTCATGCATCCAATGGCACACAACCTCTGATTTTCGGTTAACCTTGGCATTTTTTTAAATGTCGGAAGACAAAAACTAGTGTGTTTTCTCAATAACCCAGGCTCAATAGCATAACATAACACAAAGAAAATTGTCGGTCACCCATTCAATTTGACATTCTCAGGTAGCATGTGCTATTTTGAAATCCGTAGCAAAATTGTATACGGTTGGGTGAACAACAACAACAACATGTCATTAAACTCTTTGCACAACTTCTTGTCCACAAACATGCAACATTAAAACTATTATATTTCATCCTTTATGCTATTTTTTCACATTTGTTTCTATTATACTTTCTTTTTTGACTCAGTGTATACATAAATAAATATGAAAAACATTCTTTAACCCTTTACCTAACATAACGTTCAAAACCAACCATTGATTTTCACAAAAATTTGCATTCAGTTTTCATTATTTTTTTTATTTTTTGCTTCAAAAACAAAGCTTATGACCCCTCATTGGAATGAGCTTGTTGAGGACATTCCAATGAGGGATTCATAAGTTATGTTTTTGACACAAAAAATGAAAAAAAATAGTTATTCAATAAATTTGTTTGCAAGTGTTGTCTGCTTTTCATGTTAGGTTAAGGGTTAAAAATCTTCTCCAGAACCATCAGTTCGAGTCTTTTGGTATTTGGTACACACAATATCCTTGGGGGTGGGGGCTGGGGCAGATTCAAGTTTGCTCCAATCAAGTCCCTCAGGTAATATTTGAGCTCCTTGTGGGAGCCTGAAATTTAACTCGGTGCAACATGGGGAATATTCTTTAAAAATCTTCTTCTCCAAAGCCTCCAGTCAGAATCTTTGACATTTGCTATACAACATTCTTGGGGGCCTCAAATTGAAGTTTCTTCAAATCAAGTCCCTGTGTTAATATTTGGGTTCGTTATGGAAGCACAAATTTTAACTTTGTCCAGTATGAGGAATAATATTTCAAAATCTTATTTTTCACTAGTCAGAATCTTTTGTTATTTGGTATACAGCATACTTGGAAGGTGAGGGCCCGATTAAAATTTGTTAAAATCAAGGCCCTGGGTTTATATTTGGGTTCCCAAATTTTAAATTATGCAATATGGGCAATATTCTTTTAAAATCTTCTTATCCAGAACCACCAGTCAGAATCCATTGATACTTGGTATAAAAGATCCTGAGGGAGCAGATTCGAATTTATTGTAATCAAGTTTCTGGGTTAATATTTTGGCTCCCTACCAAAGCTCAAATTTTAACTTAGTCCAAGATAAGGAATAATCTTTAAAAATCTTCTTCAGATCCACCAGTCAGAATCTTCTGATATTCAGTATACAACATTCTTTGGTGGAGCAGACCCTGAATTTTAACTTAGTGCGATATGGGGAATATTCTTTAAAGCTCTTCTCAAGGACCACCAGTCCAAATCTTGTGATGTTTGGTGTACAGAATTCTTAGTGGAGTCAATCTGAAGTTCAAATGAAATCCCTGCATTGATATATGGGTTCCCTATTAGAGGCCAACTTAGTCAATAATCTTTACAAATCTTCTTGTCCATCAGTCAGATTCTTTTGCATACAGGCATACTTAGGGGGTGGGGGTGGAGGTCTGGTCAGGTTAAAATCAGATTAAAAGTCCCTGGATTCATATTTGGGTTCCCTATGGGAGTCCACATTTTAAATTATGCAATATGTGGAATATTCTTTTAAAATCTTCTTCAGAACCACCAGTAAGATTTTTTTATTTGGTATCCAACACTGTTTGAGAACAGTTTCAAATTTGTTGTAACCAAGTCCCTGGGTTAATATTGGGGCTTCCTATGGGAGCCCAAATTTTAATTTAGTCCAAGATGAGAAATAATCTTTACAAAATTTTCTTCCGATTCACTAGTCAAATTCGTTTAATATTCAGTATACAACGTTCTTTGGGAGATCAAACCCTAAATTTAAATTAGTGCAATGCAAGGAATATTCTTTAAAAATCTTCTTTTTTAGATCCACCAGTCAAGAGTCTTTTTGATAATTGGTATATAGCATTCTTGAGGGGGAGTGGGGTGGGGGGATTCAAGTTTGTTCTAATCTAGTTGCTGGGTTAATATTTGGGCTCCCTATGGAATATGATATAAAGGGGCATAGTGATATAGCTGCGTTCGCCTTAATGCTTATGGTATGGGCTATTTGTAAAGAGCAAGTTCGAGTGATAGATTGATGGCTGTACGCCCTTTAAGTGTGACTTTTGTGCTGATGAAATATTTGGTAATATCAGTGGTTTAACACATAAAAAGTTGATGTAGATATGGTTGGTTTATATGGAAATAAGCACACCTCCAGGAGGGAGTGCTTTCACAGTGTCTACCTGCCAGGGAATGAGCTGTTGTGGTTAAATGATTTACTCCCAATAGTGGGTGTCATATTCAATGTTTTGTGGGCTAACTCTGTGAGTAATATGTGCTCCTGATGAGTCAAACTGTAACCAAACTATTTGAAGTCACAAAATTGGGGCCAGGAGCCCAAAGGATACAAGCTCAAAGGTGGTCAAATTTGTGGGCAACTGGAATGAAACCCATCTTTGATTTAATGCTTGTACTTTCCAAACACTGGTAGCAGGTTATTATTTGGATAGCTCTTGGTGTACAATCTGGTACCTGGTGGCCCAAGAACTGAAGGCTGTGGTGCTGTGTGGTATGTTTGTGGAAGTCAGTGGGATGAATACATCCCTATTTAATTAATATGCTTTCAATTTACAGGTAGCAGGTAATTATTTGGACAACTATTGCTGTACTCTCATGGACTTGTTGGTTCAGGAACTGAAAATTGCTGTACTTTGTGTACAATGCAATCCATTTATGAAAATAGTGGGTGTAAAGTCAGATGAATTTGTAGACACATGGAGTGGATAATGGAGGGCACCCAACCATCATCTTCCCTCCATTTCCTTTTCATGTCTGGAATTGTCAGAGCTAGTGGTCAAATAAGCATGATGTAAAAGCAGGAGAGAGCCATGTTTCCCATTGTAGGAAAGAGTTGCATTGTTTGCTGCCCTAGCAAGCATGTTTCCTCTTGGTAGACCTCAAGTAGGCACACTGCCCCAAGTTGGTAAAAGCTATGCTCTCTGTAAAGAATTGTGCTTTTTATGTGTACCCATACTATGTATGGTACACATAATGCCGGCATCCGGGGTGACCATCCGTCGTTCGTCCATCCTTTGTCCGTCCATCTGTCCATCCATCCATCTGTCCGTCCGTCTGTCCATCCATCCGTCTGTCCATCCGGCATCCGTATCCATTTCTTTGGCATTCGATAACTTGAAGAATATTGCTTGGATTGTCAAGTTACTTTATATTTCGGTTCAGGTTACTGATGTGCCAAGCTGTATAGTTTTGGGTGTAAATCGGATAATTTGATCCTGAGATATTAACCCTTTATCCTTCAAATTGAAAATTCCTCCAATCCCTTTGGCATTCGATAACTTGAAAAATATTGCTTGGATTGTCTAGTTACTTTACATTTGTGTTCAGGTTATTGATGTTCCGAGCTGTATAGTTTTTGGTGTAAATCTGATAATTTGATCCTGAGATATTAACTCTTTATCCTTCAAATTGAAAATTTCTTCAGTCCCTTTGGTAACTCAAAAAATATCAATCCGATTGTCATGTTACTTTATATATGTATTCAGGTTACTGATGTGCTGTGCTGGATAGTTTTTTATGTAAATCTGATAATTTGATCCGGAGATATTAACCCTTTATCCATCAAATTAGACACTCCTCCAATCCATTTCTATATGTACCCATACCATGTATGGTGTACATAATGTCGGCATCCGTGGTGGCCCTCCATCATACAGCTTTCTACTAGTTGCGCGTATGGGTACACATCTGGCAATTTCATCGGCCTATTTTCTGATCTGCAAACGCCGTCGCATCAATAAAATTCTTATCCAGCCCAACAACCAATCAGAAAGGTAGATTTAACAAATTCATATCGACGATTGCTCAAAAAACTTAATTCGAAATTGTCGTATCTCACATACGACATTTTCGAATTACCAATGCACCAAATAATTTTCTCAACTCGTGTCAATACGAAAAATTGCCTGTAAAGTGATCGATGCTCACAGTCATAGTTTCATCTAAATTGAGTTTTCTAATGACAAATGCTGCAGTAGTCTGTATACAACTGTAAGTAAATCTAAATTCTGCCCATATTGTTCTGGTACGATAGATAAATAGAAGTTGTTTGGTTATCAGGGGCGTCAAGAGGAATTCCGGGACCCAGGAAAGATAGAATTCATGGGTATGATGACAGAATGCACATCAACGATTTGGGGAGAGCATGAGAGGAGGAGGAGATGGCCCATAATTAATGACGATCAACTCGCCCGGACCGCCACCGACTTAGAGGGGGCCCGAATAAGCAGATTGTTATTAATTGTGGACCCTAAATACGCTAGTTTTTATTCCCAGGGACAGCTTAGTTGTCTTTGAAAGCAACGAGTGAATTATCAAGTAGTCGGGTAAGGAGTCACAAATTTGAAATAAAATCGGCGGCCGACTGGCTCCTGTCATATTCTAAAGTAACGAAATCATTGGGTCGAAATTTAAAAGGTAGCTTGTCTCCTATCATTTTAGATCAGTCTATTTGCAACAAAAGTTATCTCCCATATATTTTGTATCGACAGAAAATAAAATCAGAATTACATGACTGTTATCGTCAATCAGTGCAAATCATCATCATTTTATGAAGTGGCCCATGTCATTATGGCGACGAGTTGGTTTCCACGAATACAGATGTGCATTTGATACAATGTCTTATCAAGTTGCAACACTCACATTTTGACAAAAATGAATATGCAATTGAACTTTCCTCATTTTGATTTATCGGATCATTCGACCGTAGCCACACGATGGCCCAAATATCTCGATCGTTTTCAGAATTTCCTTATAGCCAGTGACATTACCGATAAAACTAGACAAAAGGCTTTACTTCTGCATTTCACTGGTCCTGGTGTTTATGACATTTATGAAACTTTAAATGCTCAAAATCCTTCGTCCGTGGGAAGTGAAACTGACGCAGTGTCAGGGGGTGATGTTTATCAAGATTGTGTAGACGCATTAACTGCCTATTTTGCGCCCAAAAAGAACTTGAATTTTGAAAGATACAAATTTCGTCAAGCTTATCAAAATAGTGA
Organism: Pictodentalium vernedei; assembly: GCA_031216915.1. Classification (NCBI taxonomy): domain Eukaryota; kingdom Metazoa; phylum Mollusca; class Scaphopoda; order Dentaliida; family Dentaliidae; genus Pictodentalium; species Pictodentalium vernedei. The sequence goes on from CM062295.1 coordinate 193,194,279, forward strand.
AGAATCCACTGACACATATTATACACGTTTAAAGCAACTGGCGAAAAACTGTGAATTTGCTAAAGTAGATGAGGAAATCACCTCCCAAATAATTTTTGGTACCAAATCAACTAAATTGCGCCGTCAGGCTTTACGTCAAGATATATCACTTGAAGAGTTATTAAGTTTAGCACGCTCCTTTGAGCAGTCAGAACTGCAAGCAGCTGAAATCGAACACTCAAAACGACCGGAAACACATTCGGTCAATAAACTTGTGTCTGCAAGACTGCCAAAAGGTGGCCAAAACTCTAAAGATTCTAAGAAATGCTACTTCTGTGGAGGAGTGTATCCTCATGCGGAACAGTGCCCCGCTAAAGGGAAACAGTGTCATTTTTGTGGCAAACCAAATCATTTTTCTTCAGTGTGTCACATGAAAAGTCATGCTAAGAATTCAAATCATCCTAGTAGTCCGCACCAAAAATTTTCAAGCAGGCAGCCTTGGAATTCTAGACGTCGATCAAATAATACTAAACATGCTCATGTTTTGAATGCGTCACCTGTTCATAATATAAATGATCCACAGGGTGAAAATGCAGATTATGTTTTTACGCTGAATAATCAAAGCCATGATCAGAGACCTCGTAAAGTTGTAAATATAGCAAATACTGATTCAGGTGCATCTGTCAATATTATTGATCAACAAACTTACAATTCTTTAGTGTATCAACCCAATCTGAAACCAGTGTCTCTTGGTGACATTAACATATATGCTTACAATTCTAAAGACCCCCTTCCCATAATAGGAAGGTTTTCTACTACAGTCTGTTCTAATGATAGGACTGTTGTGGCAAACTTTTATGTTTTGGATGGAATTAGTGAACCTTTACTTTGTTCACAAACATGTGAAAATCTTGGCTTAATGCATATAATTCATTCATTATCACCAACTAAATCGTCTGAACAGATTGTTGAACAATATAAACATCTATTTAATGGATTGGGTAAATTGAAGAATTATCAGATAAACCTTCATATTGACAAATCTGTGCCACCAGTGGCTCAAACTTTCCGACGTATTCCCTTTCATCTGAGAAAGAAAGTCGAACACGAATTAGCTGCACTTGAGACAACAGATATTATTGAAAAAGTGGAAGATTCGGCCACACCTTGGGTGTCACCAATAGTCTGTGTATCCAAAGCTAACTCTCCTGATAGTATTCGTTTGTGTGTGGATATGAGATGTGCAAACAAGGCGATTCTTCGCGAACAACATGTTTATCCTGCTATACATGATTTGATTTATGATGTGAATGGTTCGCAACATTTTTCTAAGTTAGATCTATCGAAAGGGTTTCATCAATGTGAAATTACCCCTGAGTCATGTTATATCACAACATTTGCATGTAGGACTTTTTCGCTACAAGCGATTAAATTTTGGGATCACCTCAGCACCCGAAATATTTAACAATTTAATCAGACAAATCCTTATCGGTATACCAAATGTTATTAATATTAGTGATGATATTTTTCTGCATGCCAAAACTGAACGTGAACATAATCAAACCTTGCAGGCAGTGTTTGAACGACTAGACAAACATAATTTAACCCTTTTTCTTTCTTGTATTTTGGTAGCATCACTTCAGGTGTGATATCTCTAAACTTGCTTGGTTTCTTCATAGGGGATTCCAAACTCTTCCTCTTTTCTTCTTTATCTATATTATGCTTCTCTTTAGCTTTACTCTGATGTTTCTTACTTTTTTTCACATGTTCCTGTCTTTCACTGTCAGAGGCAAGAGAAACTATTCGGCATTTCTTCATTCCAAGTAATGCCAGTTTATCACCTTTCTTTTTAAGTTTCTTTTTTTCTTTACTAATAGCCTTCAGCTCTTTCGCATCAGATATTTTATGTTTCCTGGGTGATGGTGATTGTGGTTTCAGTGCCTTGCTTTTTGGAGGTTTGGCAGGAGTTTTTGGACCTGGAATCTCATTATCAGATGAGAAAGGAGAGCCATTTCAGGCAATACCAACTGCTTCTTTTTCTCAAAAACTTTTTCCATTGCAGGATTCATCAGCGGAGATGGGTAACCTCGTTTTGTCTTTGGTGGTGATGGCTCGAGAGATCTGTCTGAATCTGTGAATGCTTTGTGTTTTGCCGAAACTTTTGATTTCTTTTTGTGCTTTCCCTTATGAGAAAGTTCCATTCTGAAACCTTCATGTGATTTCAGATTAACAGACCATTCATCAAGTTTTTCGGTCTGTTGTTCACAAAAGACGGAATTCGAGCAGACCCTGATAAGGTTTCTGTTATCAGAAATTTTGCTACTCCATCTTCAGCTAGTGAAGTACGCTCATTTTTAGGACTCGCAACATATTCTGCCCGTTTTATTCCCAACTTTGCTAGTATTAGTGAACCCCTGCGTCAGTAAACTAAGAAAAACTGTGTTTGGAAATGGGAAGATTCTCATCAGTAATCATTTGATAAAATCAAAGACTCATTACTTAATGACAATTGTTTGTCCTATTTTGACCTGCACGCTGATACAGAAATTTTCGTTGATGCTGGCCCTGCTGGTATTGGTGCTATTTTAATGCAAAAACACTCTAACTATTTAAAACCTGTTGCATATGCCAGTCGTGCATTATCGGATACAGAAAAGCATTACAGCCAGATAGAACACGAGGCATTAGCTTTAACGTGGGCACTTCAGCATTTTAAAATTTATGTTCATGGGAAACATTGTACTGTTTTAACAGACCACAAACCATTAGTGTCAATCTTCAGCAACCCAAAATCACGTCCGTCAGCTAGAATTGAACGTTGGAATTTACGAATTCAAGATTTCGACTTTACTGTGAAATATCATCCAGGTTCTAAAAACCCAGCTGATTTTGTGTCGAGATACACATCAGACATTACAAATAGCCTTCATACTAGTGAATGTGACTTATCCAAAACGGCAGACGGTTATGTGAATTACATAGCTTTGGAAACAACACCTAAAGCAATGACATTGGAGGAAATAAAATCTGCAACTGTATCTGACAAAACTATTCAAGAGACTTCGTATCATTGAATCCGACAGTTGGAATAGTATTGACAAAAATGATTACTCATCAGTTGACATTAACGTTAAGGCTCTTAAAATTTTTCGCAGAGTCTCATCTGACTTAACATTTACCAAAGAGAAAGACATTTTGTTGCGAGGAACGCGTGTAGTCGTACCAGAATGTTTACAGTCAAAGGTTATTAACATTGCTCATGAAGGCCATTTAGGCCTTGTCAAAACCAAACAGTGTTTAAGAGAAAAAGTGTGGTTCCCTTATATAGACTCTAAAGTAGACACTGTTATCAAAAACTGTTTAACATGTCAAGCAGTTGGTGTGCAAGTGCAAACTGAACCTTTGCGTATGAACAGTTTACCTAATCAAGTGTGGGAAAATGTTTCAGCTGACTTCTGTGGACCATTATCATCAGGGGAATATTTGTTAGTCGTTGTTGACAAATATTCTAGATTTGTTCAAGTTGAATCTGTAGCTACAACATCATCGTCCACTGTCATTCCTGTGTTGGACAAGATCTTTTCTACATTTGGAATCCCTAAACAGATGAAAACTGACAATGGACCCCCATTTAATAATCACAAATTTTCTCAGTTTGCTGCCTATTTGGGCTTTATTCATCATCGTGTCACTCCATTATGGCCACAAGCCAATGGAATGGCCGAGAAATTTATGGCAAATATCAAGAAAGTGCTTCAGACAGCTTCTGTGGAGGGCAAATCATATCAACAAGTTCTGTGTCAATTTTTACGCAATTATCACTCCACACCTCATTGTACAACTGGCATCGCACCAGTTGATTTGATGTTTCGTTATCGCGTCAAAACTAAGATTCCGTGCAACCCATGTGATGTCTCACGAACTGAGGACAGTCATATTCGAGATTGTGATCAACTCATGAAACTCAGAATGAAAGAATATACTGATCGACGTCGTCATGCAGTTCCATCTGGAATCAAAGTTGGTGATACAGTGTTGATACGCCAAAATAAACGGGGAAAGTTAATTACCAAATTCAATCCTAACCTTTATAAGGTTGTTTATGTGAAAATGCCATTTGTGATTGCTGAAAGAAATGGCCATCAGGTGAAACGAAATGTATCTCATTTCAAAGTTATCAACTCCACCTTATTTGATGATAGATCCACTTTCGATGTTAGTGATACTGAAAGTGATTTTGGAGATTTTAATCAGTGTTGGTGAGAAGGTGGGGAGACAAATCAGTCCCCTGTGCAACTTAGTGTGAACAACTAATCAGAGTCAAACCCCAGGAACTAGCCCCAGACAACGCCGATACCCAATGCGCCAGAATAGAGGACGTGTTAGGCGTTTAATTGAAGAAATTTGACTTCATTCTTTCTGTGAACTGTTTTTAGCTATTAACCACTGAGTCACAGAAATACATTTGCCCATTAGGAAAAGGGTAAAATTTTACTTTGCAATGGTATAACTGCAAAGGTGCAGCTTCAGCATAGAATTTTAATTTTAGTTTTTTTTTGTTTAAGTTGGGGAGAGATGTCATATTCTAAAGTAACGAAATTTAAAAGGTAGCTTGTCTCCTATCATTTTAGATCAGTCTATTTGCAACAAAAGTTATCTTCCATATATTTTGTATCGACAGAAAGTAAAATCAGAATTACATGACTGTTATCGTCAATCAATGCAAATCATCATCATTTTATGAAGTGGCCCATGTCAGCCCCCAATACCACCGGGCACCGGGTTGACCCTCTCGATCCTTCTCGGTGGCCATCTGCTGGAAATGGAATGTGCGCAGTTGGTCTAGGGTTATCATATTTCCTTTGGTAATCCTGCACTCTGGGGTCATGCCAGAAAATCTCCCACCAGGATGGGGGGGGGGGGGGGGGGGGGGGGGGGGGGGGGGGGGGGGCTACCCTCTTCGTCGGTAATTCGGCCCGGTGTGAAAAAGTATGAAAATAAGCCATTGAAAAATGCTATTTCCTTGCTTTGAGAAATTACTCATCTGTTGAATGCCACAAGCGCCATCTTCAATGCTCCAGCATTACAGATGGGCATTGATGCAAATTATTGCCGTGATTACTTGAAATAAAGGCATTCGGCTCAATGTTCTTCCCATTTGAAAATCTCACATTTCAAGGTGATCCGAAAGTCACGCACGAAAGATCTGGGTGGTCTCCACATGAGCTGATCTTCCAACCAGCAAGCCAAATTTTCCGACAAAAAAAAGGAGGGCTGAACCTCTCTGACAGGGGGCAGCAGCCCACTTCCTCTTCCAACCACCCCCTCTCTCCTGGCGCCACCACTGCCTACATCATATTCTTATTAAGCTTCTAATTACATGTTTGTATTGATCTCCTCTTACCCTACAGGATACAGTCTAAAACAAAGCAAAGTAATATAACGATCATAATTCCCGAATATTGCCTTACTGAATTCCGAAATCTGAAAAACAATAAGATGTTATAATGGTGTTATGATTGTTATGTAGATTATCATTACAGTCATGTCACAAAATTTATAATTTAAGCTTGTACTGTGAAGATAGTAGTCTGTAGAGCGCTGTTTTTCTACCAGTACCCGCAGTCTTTCTAAAGTTAGAGTTGGCAGTTAGTTTTCAGGGCCTTAGACTGACAGACAGGCCGACGGGCGGGTAATAGTGGAGGGTCAAGGAGGAAAGTCATAGAGGAAATTTTAAAGAGGGATTATAATTTTTTTTTAATTAATTTCTTTCCAGGGGTAGAAATTTCTCAATCATATAATCACATGAAGTCTTCAAAATGGCTTCGAAGTTGCACTGATCTTCGTATAAGTAAATCAAAAGGTGTGTTAAAGACCCTAGATGCCCGTGAGCGTGGTGACTTCAGCTCAAAACAATTTCAATTTTTGGAACACATGTACTATTCCTTATTTCCTATAACAACACCTAGGTATCTTGTATCACAAAAAAAGAGGGACCATTGAGTTCAAATTTCACCCAAACTGTAGAAACGGTTGCTGAAATGTATTCAGGGGGTAAGGAGTTAGTTCGTTTGGCTCTCGTGAAAAAAGGAGGTTTAATCACTCAAAGTTCTACAAAGCAAACGTCAACATCTAATGATAATATCGTCTATTTTCCCAGTCAGGTGAGTGTTGTTTCAGATGGCCCACGGGAGAAAATTGTCTGTTTAGAACAAATAACTGATACTGCAGCATGTGAAACACACACATACAGTATAAAAGATGGTGAAGTTGAAAAAGTTAGCACGGCAGTGAAACACGACTGCAAGATTTCTTCTAAAGTGAATCATTCTGATAACTCCTCCCCCAAGGGTTTCGTGACGGAGCTCTTTCTCTCACAACCCGTCTTCCATGAAATTGAAGACACACTATTACTTGATGATACATTCTTTGACTCCTCATTGGAATCACGCGAGGCCGAGAAAACTTATAAACGAGGAGTTAATTGTCCAGTCACCGTCAGTTCCAACTAATGATGCTGTATTTTCTGAAGTTGCTACATGTGCGAGCATAAGTCTCCATCACGGGGAACCCGCTCTCCTTTCTGAAGAACGTGACGAGTTACTTGAGGTTGATCATGATGACACAAGCAAAGATCCCGACTGGGGACCCCCTACATGCATTACCCCAACTACAGATAGTTCTGTGAGTGAGGACCAGTTGTCTGAATTTGAAGACTCTATTAATGCCAATACTCGAACTCTAACTTCGCAACAAATTGCAATTGGCAATCATGGGTGTGCAGTTTCAACCTCACACACGAAGACAAACCAGCTACGCCAACACAAGCGCCCCTATCCACACCTATGGACAAAAAATATCAATAAAATTAAGCGTATGAAGAAAGAGTCTTATTCTTCTCTGTCCAGGGGAGCGGATGGCAAAAGGGAGTATATTAAGGCCAAGCCAGAACGTATGATTTTGGATGTTCGCTGTACTTCGTTTTGTCAGAAATCAAGAAGCTGTAGCGAATTTTCACTAGCAGAATGAGAACACATTTTCAATTCATTTTGGAAAAGTATGTCTTGGAGCGAAAAAAGGACATTCGTTGCTAATACTGTAATTAAAACACACATTAAAAACAAAACTGAAAGCAGATGTAGTAAGAAACAATTTTCTTTCGAATATTATTTGAAAAAAAATGAGGTGCGTTATAGAGAATGTAAGGCAATGTTTCTTGGCACACTTGCACTTGGAGAAAGAACTGTTTATTCCTGGATGGAAAAGTTTGAAAATGGTGTGCCAATTTTATCTCCCCCGGACAAAAGAGGAAAGCAGAGAAAAGAGTGTGAACTAGTTGAGAGCAACATAAAAATGTTCCTGGAGTCTTTGGCCAAAATGGAATCCCACTATTGTAGGGCTTCTTCAAAGAAGCTTCATCTAGAGCCGCATTTCGCAAGCCACGCTGATCTGTACAATGTGTATAAAGAGGAAACACTGAATAAAAATCAGGAGGTCGGAAGTCATACGACATTTAGGAAAGTCTTCACCGATATGAACCTTTCATTATTTTCCCCTAAGAAGGACCAATGTGATTTGTGTTGCGCTCACCAGGTTGGTAATCTAGACGAAGAACAATTTGCTGCTCATCTGGTGAGAAAAGATAAGGCTCGCGAAGAAAAGAGTCGTGACAAAGACAGAGCAAATAATTATGACACTCTTCGTGTGGTGACAATTGACAAGCAGTCTGTTGTCTTATCACCCTATCTCCAAGCAAGTGCACTTTACTACAAAACCAAATTGTGTTGCCATAATTACACTATATATGATGTGGTTAGCAAAGCTGTTACCTGCTACGTTTGGCACGAAGGAGAAGGTGACTTAACCGCTGACACATATTGTTCGTGCATATCTGACTAGATATCACAACAACCAGATAATGTTTCTGAGATTGTCATCTTTTCTGATGGTTGTAACAACCAAAACAGGAACGTTGTTCTCGCCAATGCCCTACTGAAGTTAGCAAAGGAGAAACAAATTGTTATATGCCAGAAATATCTTGAGAAAGGTCACACACAAATGGAGTGTGACAGTGTCCACTCAACAATTGAAACTCGTCTGAAAAACAAGCCAATATATACCCCACATAACTATGTGCAGATCATGAAAAATTGCAGGCCTAAACAACCATATGATGTTAAATATTTAACACACAATTTTTTCAAGAACTTCAGGGGATTAAAATATTACGATTCTATTCGGCCTGGTTCAAAAGCTGGTGACACATGTGTAGTTGATGTCCATGTACTGAAATACTCACCAAATGGTACCATATCCTACAAACTGAGTTTTAATGACAAATTTGAAGACATTCCTAAGAAACAAACGAGGGGCTCTGATGTTTTTATTGTTGGGAAAGAACTTCCCGCCCTTCACACAAGTCGTATCCCTATCAAGGCCTCTAAATATCGAGATATCGAGATTTTCAAGACTTAAAATTTGTGATTCCGGTAGACTATCATGATTTCTACGATAATCTGTCGTATGAATAGTCTGTTTGTCATAGAAATCCTGATATCAATTGGCATCATCGTACTTAGTAGAAGGACAGAAATGAGTTGTGTTTTCTATAGCTGCAGTTTGCAGAAAGTTCTTTTGTTACTTCAGTTGTTATACGGCGCGAAGCTGTATTGGAACTGTGAAGCCCTCACGCCACTGTTGTTTTACCAAATCTTTGCATAGAACTTTCGTCGAAGTCACGCAGTAATTACTACCACTCACCTGCGGTGAAATTAAGTTACATGACAAAAAAAAAATTTGTGGCGTCTTGTGTACATCTCATCATTTCTTACACGAGCGAGGACATATTTCAACTAGTAATTTTTATTGCAAGTGCGTCTTTCTTTAGAAGTTTAAAAAACATAGAGGTTCATGTTTTATTAGTTTTGGATATTACTCATAGTACAGTTGTGCGTGGAATGACAATTGTACTTTCTTTTAACTGTTTTTATAATATTTGCATAACATTAGAGATGAGGATCTCTCTTTGTATTTTTTTCAAAAATCTGTCTTTTTTAAAGTTTTATAACTGTTCATTATACTCTTCCGTGTGGAGCATGACGTAACTACGATTGTTATGTCGAGGACGCAAAGCATTTGGAACATTATGATATGAAACATTTCTGAACCAATTCCAGAAACAGAATTCACAAAAGACAGCTTCCCCTGAAAACACCTAACCGGAGTCAGCTCACCTTACGATAAATTTCAATTCTCCAAAAAGCAACCATTGCTTTTTGGAGAATTGACCATTGCTTTTTGGAGAATTGAAATTTATCCTAAGGTGAGATGACACCAGTTTGTGCATATATCCATACCTGGGTTATACCAGGTTTCAATAAACAAACATATTTTCCATTGCCTACATAAGTGTCTACAAAATCGCGCGTTTGTGGGGGGTTGACATTCAATGTAAGTGTTTACATGAACATCACGTTTCACATATTATACTTGTGCCAAAAGAATTGAACATTTGTCTTACTTTGTTTCTTCTAGAAGGGATGAGAGTTGCAATTGGGAGGTGGATTGCTGACATTTTGTTGAAATTAAATTCAAATGCAATGGTTTTTACTAAAGACTTAGTTGCTTGTGGAAGCAGCCAAAGCTTCACTAAACACCATTGCTAAGAATGGGGCGAGTCAGAAATAGGGAGGAATAAGTGGGCTCAATTACATCGTCTTCATTTATAATAGAAATGGTGCGAATGATTTGTGTTTATTCGCATGGTATTTATTGCTGGACTAAGTTAGGACTTTCCCAATCTTGTGATATAAAATGCAACGCAATAAGTTTTTTCATTGCCAATAACAATGAGACACCACTGGAAACGGAGAAGAACAGGAGAGTCTTGTGTATATACCATATGGTCAAGTCAGCCACCAACCTGCTCCTGGTCATAGTTTCTAAGACTGTGCTGCCTTAGTTTTGTAATGTCCTATGTCCCACATTGGGCATAGGACATTATAGCACTCAGGCGATGTCGACACAATCAGTAGGTTACCCCATTATCGCATTATTGTCACAATCATTCGACACTTTTACCTCCTGAGCAGTCCATGGTCGGGTAAAATATTTTGGCAACAATAATTTGACGTTGTTGCCTGTAAGTCTATCCCGTGAAACATCTAACACCTCATGTAGTAACCATTTAATGTGTTGAAGTTCTTATTTAATAAAACAAATAACATGATAAAATGTCGTATCTCCACCACAAGCCCCTTAAACCTTACTTCTGTAATGTAGTATGGGTGTGAAAATGTCGCATCTTCCAAGGTGCGATAATGAAGTTAATTCCAAAATGTTGTAAATGCAAATAAATCGTTATTATTTCTCAATAGATGTCTTTGCCGATCACATTTGCTACTTAATCGAAGGAATATAATACAACAAATCTCCCAAAGCATCCATTAGCCTGGGAAAAATATGTTACGCAAGATAATAAGTTTTTTGTCTCTCCTGTAAAATTTAAAAAATCTTGGATACGACATTTTCGAAAGAGCTATGCTACTGGTGTTAATGGTGTTGGTCATCATGTATTATTTTTAATCGCATTCTGTTATGAAGTAATTGAATATCTTCATAAAGGAGATTACTGTTGTTGGTATAAACTTCAACTCTTCACCCAGTACATTTTTTTTTCGTAGTTACTGAGTGTCTGTGATGGAAAGACAGGGTCAGTTAAATTAGCCAGTGTTGTTAGGATCATAGATCTGACTGAATGATTTTGAATAAGTGTATGTGGATGTCATTCTGCAAAATGCATTTCTGGTAAGTGTGACAGTGGTGTGTGCACCTGCCTCCTGAAACATGAGAATGAGTTGTATTTTGCATAAGTACGAGTCTGCATTGCATTGAGGGGTGGGATCACAATGTCTTCATGATGGCAATAGGGAATATATAGACACTGGTAGTGATGGTGAGGTGGAGAGCTCTTAGTGTATTTATCCAGAATAAATTCTGTTGTGTGTATCCTGGTTTCAGCTGTTTTGGCTTTATCAACCAAACAATTTTACAAATACAGAGGTCTGCTGTTATAGATGTGTTCTTCACATGCGGAGATAGTTCAAACTCGGATAGACTTTTTTTATTAGGTGGCCTGGAATTGTGAGTTGGTAGTCTAATTTGTGACCTTTGATGGACAGAGTCTTCTATGGAAAATGGCAGCAGCTTGATAGTAGTTGGTGGTCAAGGCATAACCAAGGCCAGATCAGCTCAGCTTGTATATGTGTGTGTAGCTTGGTGATGGTACACATCCGTTGCCTTGGGGGCTATTTTGTCAGTTGAAAGAGTAGTCTTTGGACTCAGCACTATACAATTTGGTAAGTGAGAGTTAATGGGCAATTCTATTGTGTTTAGCTGGTAGGAACTTCAAGAGACCTGGATATAAGCTTGAGTGTGCATTAGCAGTGCATTTTGGAAACACCTGTTGAACCAGTCATAAAAATAAGATTACTGAACCTTGTCAGTGGTACCTTGGTTTGCAGTGCCTTTTGGAAATGCTGTTAGAGCTATTCATATCAAAAGGAATACCAAGCCTTGTCAGGGGTACCTTGGTTAGCAGTGCATTTCAGAAATGCCTGTTGTACCATTCATATGAATAGAAATGCTGAGCCTTGTCAGGGTGCCTTGGTCTAAAACTTGACAATGGCTGTCAGTGTGTATTGTTATATATCAAGACACAAGGTCCAGAGTATTTCTCGTTGATGCTGTCTGTTTTTGATAAATGTAACCATCAAGAAAACAGAAAAAAAAACAATGCTCTGATTAGAGGTGTCTACCTTTTTAATATGATTGTGCATATAATATTTGAATGTATGATAAATATTATATGGTGAGGTAGATGCAAGATAATTCACATTTGGAAAACTACCCAAACTCTTTTTGGATGGATTTTGAGTTTCAAAATGGTGTCTACAAACACTGTAGTTAGTCACAACAATCAACAATGTCAAGGCAGAAGTGAAAGCCATAATTAATTACTAGGGCTGGTCTGACCTAGATATCACCAAACTAGCAACCACCCATGGTAATTTTAGGATTATGCAGAGGGTCTTTGAACATGCAGTAGTACTCTGCCCAACTACGGCCTTACAGGACGAAGAATTTGGATTTATGCCCATATATATGGTGTTTTCTCTGCATTAACTCTTTCCCACAGAGTATTTTCAAGATATTTTTCATGAAATCTAGTCATGGCTGCTAAGAAGCAGCCATGACTAGATTTCATGAAAACTTAATCAAAATATAACACAAGAAATCATTGCTGAAAAAAGCCATTAAATTTACAGGGAGAAAATATGATTAAATGTGCCCAAATTATACTTATTTCAATGACAAGAAAAACCCTGTGCTAGCTGGGCAGGAATATCCACCAGCAGCATGCACAGAGTTAATCTCGTGTTTTTCTTACTGCAAATTTCATTACTTGATATTTTACTTTCAAGGCTATTTAGAATCCTACACAGGTGATGGTACACACAGTTACCTATTTGGTGTTTTTTTTCAGATATGAAGGTGAATTCAAAAATGGTAAATTCGAAGGATATGGAATATTCAGAAGATGTGATGGTATGAAATTTGAAGGCCAATTCAAAGATGGAAAAATATGGGGTCAAGGTATACATGATAAATACAAATAACACTCATCACACTATGTGCTCATTGAGCACTGTCAATCAAGATTGGGCTGGTTAAATTCCTAGTTGCATTATGGAAACATTTGCTGCTTGAAATTTTGATATTTCAACATCTGTGTGCTGAGGGTTAAAAAAAAAATGGAAGAGTGGTTTACCACCGAGACACTTGCAGAGTTGAGTTGCCACCCAGACAAAAACCTTGTCTGTGAAAAGCATAAGGGTAAGCAAAGTTTCAACCAATGGACCTCCAGGTTGAATCCAGACGTCCATTGGGCAGGACTTTCCTTATCCATGCTGTCTTTTATCACTTGCAGGTCCAAATTTAATCCTCTGAAAGCTGCTAATTTGAAAACAAAAGTCAACCATATTGTGAAATTACAATTTTCATTATGCAATTATTATGCAAAAATACCCTGATGTTTCAAATATCTTTTGTATGAAAGTGCTCGATAAAATGACAGACCAGTTGTCATGTACATGAAAGCATTTTGTGTATTATTACAGTGGAACCCTGTTAAATGAATAGCCACTTTGCCAATGAAACTTATTCAATTAACAGGAATATTTAATTAACATGGATTGTCACTTTCCTGTATTCTTTAGATAAACTGAGCTCTATCAATCAAGATTTAATAGATTAAATGCCTGTATTGGATGTACTGGGGTCAAATAGGTCTATAAACAAGGGAAAACTCTGGAGAGTCAGGGTAATTTCTCAACAGGTTACACAATTTTTTATTCAATTAACAGGAGTTTAGTCTATATCCTATATTCAATTAACAGGTCAAATATGTACTGAATATATGGTAAATGGTTTTGTGTTGTAAAGTTATATTCAATTAACAGGGTTATTCAGTTAAGAGATATCCAATTAAGTGGGCTCTGCTGTATTATTTTAAACAGATATTTTCATTATACAAATTCTTTAAAATAGTAATATTAAACAAATGTTTATGCCCTAGCTGTTTCATTCATGTTTGTACCAATAGTCAGAGGCCAGGAACATTGTCATAAAAATTTTTAACTCTCAGATGCCCAGCCATGTGAGGCCATGTTGGAAAATTTTGAGATCCTGGCTTTAAGCCTGATCACAGGAATGGACTGTTATTAGCTTGCCTGACTTTCAGTCAGTGGAGCTATGGTAATCACTCACCGTCCATCATCCATGAACATGGTGTTTGCATCTTCTCCTCCAAAACCGCTGAACCGATTTAATTGAAATTCGAGATACTAGTTTATTATGACATCGCATTTTGAGTTTGTTCAAATCAAGTTGCCTCGCCCCTCGGTAGGGCCACGCCCAAATAGTGTGCTTAAATATTAAAAAATCTTCTTCTCATGAACCAGCAGTAGCAGAGACTTGATATGTAGTGTGCAGCTTCCTTTTGAGGTGTAGGCTCAGATTTGTTCGAGAGAAGTTTGAGGAGCTATATTTGCCTTCGTTATGGAAGGGGCAAGAATATTCACCCCACCCAAAATTTTTATTTTCCAAACCGAGAGGCTGATTTGAACCAAATTTGATATGTGGACTTATTGGGTCATAAGTACTTAATTTATGCCCCCAAGAAATTTTCCCGTCACCCCATGGGAACCACAGGACCTAAAAATAGAAAAAAATCAAAACGCCCATATCTCCAAAACTACACTGCACTGAGAATTCTTATTTGGTGTGAAGCTTCCTTAGGAACAACCGAATGGAAAGGTAAAAAAAAAATTGCTGTCGGTTTTATTATCAGGTACTTTTTCGGGACTTTGAAAAAGTGCTGAGTCAGCATTTTTTAACACTGTGGGTAATGGGAAAAACATTTAAGACTACTCTTCTCCCAAACCACTGTTCCAAAAGCTTTCAAATTTCACATATAACATCTTTGGAAGATTGTTTCACATGTTTATTGAAATCAATTCCCTGGGTCCATATTTGGCCTCTGTTTGGGAGCCCAAATGTTTAAATTAGTGCAGTGTGAGGAATTATAGATACAACAGTCGGAATGTTTTGATATTTGGTGTGCAGCATCCCAAGTGGGTGAGATTCAAGTTTGTTCATGCCAAGTCCCTGGGTTGATATTTGGGCTCCGTGTGGGAGCCCAAATTATAACTTAGTTCAATATGAGGAGTATACTTCAAAAATCGTCTTCTTCACATCCACCAGTCAGAATCTTTTGATATTTGGTACACAGCATCCTTACAGAGGTGAGATTCAAGTTTGTTCAAGCCAAGTCCCTGGGTTCATATTTGGCCTTCCTGTGGGAGCCTGAATTGTACCAAAATTTTTATTTTCCAAACTGAGAGGCCGATTTGAACCAAATTTGATAGGAGGGCTTATTGGGACATGAGTACCTAATTTATGCAAAATAAATTTTTCCCGTCGCTCCATGGGAACCGCAGGACCTAAAAATAGAAAAGATTTAAAATGCCCATATCTTCAAAACTACACGGCACTGAGAATTTTTATTTGTGTGAAGCTTCCTGAGGATCAGCAGAAAGGAATGGTCGAAAAAAATTGCAATCGGTTTTATCATAGGGTTTCCAGAACTTTGAAAAAGTGCTGAGTCAGTAACATTACTGTGGGTAATAGGAAAAACATTTAAGACTCTTCTTCTCCCAAAACCACTGCTCCAAAAGCTTCCAAATTTCACATATAACATCTTTGGAAGATTGTTTCACATGTTGATTGAAATCAAATCCCTGGGTCCATATTTGGGCTCTCTATGGGAGCCCAAATATTTAAATTAGTGCAGTGTGAGGAATTATAGATACAACAGTCAGAATGTTTTGATATTTGGTGTGCAGCATCCCAAGTGGGTGAGATTCAAGTTTGTTCATGCCAAGTCCCAGGGTTGATATTTGGGTTCCCTGTCCGAGCCCAAATTATAACTTAGTTCAATATGAGGAGTATACTTCAAAAATCGTCTTCTTCACATCCACCAGTCAGAATCTTTTGATATTTGGTACACAGCATCTTTACAGAGGTGAGATTCAAGTTTGTTCAAGCCAAGTCCCTGGGTTCATATTTGGGCTCCCTGTGGGAGCCCAAATTACTACTTAGTTCAATATGAGGAATATTCTTTAAAAATCTTCTTTTTTTTAGCTCACTGAAGGGAGCTAAACTTATCACTTGTTGTCTGTCGTCCGTCGTCGTCATCCGTCGCCGTCCGTCGGCATCATGGACATTTTTCAAACGACTTCTCCTCTAAAACCGCTAGGTCAATTTGCTCGAAACTTGGTATGGATGTTCATTACCATATGTCAGTTCCAGTTTGTTCAAATGAAATGGACATGCCCACTTGGAGCTCCATAGGGGGCATAACTCTGATAGCACCCTATGTATATTAGAGAAATGAGTAAAAAAAAATTTTCTCCCGCACAAGTGGGCAGAATCATTTGATATTTAGTATACAGCATTATGGGGTGGATCTGATTCAAGTTTATTCAAATCGGCCCCCTGGATTCATATTTGGGCTCACTATAGAAGCCCAAATTCAAACTTAGTGCATTTCAGGCAAATTTAAAAAAAAAATCTTCTTCTCCAGATCCAGCAGGCAGAATCATTTGATATTTGGTATGCAACATTGTGGGGTGGATCTGATTCAAGTTTGTCCAAATCGGCCCCTTGGATTCACATTTGGGCTCAGTATAGAAGCCCAAATTCGAACTTAGTGCATTTCAGGCAAATTTTTAAAAAAATCTTTTTCTCAAGATCCAGCAGGCAGAATCTTTTGATATTGGGTATGCAGCATGCTTAGGGGGGTGAGATTCAGGTTTGTTCAAGCCATGTCCCTAGGTCCATATTTGGGCTCTCTGTGGTAGCCCGAATTATAACTTAGTTCAAAATGAGTAATTTTCTTTAAAAATCTTCTTCTTCAGATCCAGCAGTCGGAATGTTTTGATATTTGGTATGCAGTATCCTGGGGGGGGGGGGGGGGGGGGGGGGGGGAGATTCAAGTTTGTTCAAGCCATGTCCCTAGGCCCATATTTGGGCTCACTGTGGGAGCTTGAATTGTAACTTAGTTCGAAATGAGGAATTTTCAGAATGTTTTGATATGTGGTGTGTGGCATCCTTAGGGGGGTGAGATTCAAGTTTGTTAAAGCCAAGTCCCTGGGTCCATATTTGGTCTTCCTGTGGGAGCCCGAATTATAACTCAGTCAATATAAGGAATTTTTCTTTAAAAATCTTCTTCAGATCCATGAATGCTTTTGATATTTGGTATGCAGCATCCTTAGGGGGTATGATTCAAGTTTCTTCAAGCCATGTCCCTAGATCCATATTTGGGCTCACTAAGGGAGCTCGAATTGTAACTTAGTTCAAAATGAGGAATTTTTAGCTTTCCGAAGGGAGCAAAACTTATCGCAGATGCAACTTGTTGAAATCATTTCTCTGGGTTGATATTTAGGCTACCATGTCAGGTGAGTGCCCTCAGGCCCCTTGGGGCCTCTTGTTTTTAGATCCACTGGTCAGAATCTTTGGATATTTGGTGTAAGCTTTTCTTAGGATGGGCAGATGCAACTTGTTCAAATCAATTCCCTGGGTTGATATTTAGGCTACCATATCAGGTGAGCGCCCTCAGGCCCCTGGGGCCTCTTGTTGTTCAAGTGGGAACTAATAGTTGTAATCCACTCTCCAGATACTATAGTTGATGTTGTGGTGTTGCTTCAACTTTTGGGATCCAGTGACTCATTCTGAAAAATGAAAAATATTTTGTGTCTTTGTGAGAATTATTTCATGAACAGTGCTATTTAATCAACAGGGATTTGAATGCATTCTTGTATTCTGGAAATAATCTTAACATTTATTCTATTATATCTTGTTTGACAGAGCTCATGGAACATTGTTGAACATCATATAATAGATTAAATTCCTGTATTGGATGCAGTGAGGCTGAACGTGACCTTAAATACAATTACATAATTAAGTAAATATGATTTCTAAAAAAACATTAATTAATCATTCTGACGTGTCATCTGTGTCACGGAACAATATATACTTTACTAATTGCTGAACCCATTTTCCATGTTTTGTCGGCCAAAATGGACTTGGATTTTAACTGTTGAGTGCAAGAAGCCATTATCTGTTGAAAAGTGCTGGAAGTGGTTTTACACTGTATGCATTGCCTTGTTGTTTTCTCAACTAGGGGGAAAAATATTTGTATGATCTTGTTTTGTTACATTATTGGAAAATGCCAACAGGCCCTCTCTGATAAATTCTAACAAAATGATTATTATACCCCCCCCCCCCTTTTATGAAAGGGGGGTATATAGTAATCACTTTGTCTGTTCATCCTTCTGTCCATTCATCTGTCCATTCATCCATCTGTTCATCCATCCATCCATCCATCCATCCATCCATCCATCCATCCATCCATCCATCCATCCATCCATCCATCCATCCATCCATCCATCCATCCATCCATCCGTCCATTCATCCATCCATCCGTCACACTCTTTTCGGGGCAATAATTTTTGTTCCGTTGGTTGCACAGTACCCATACTTCTCAGGTAGGCTGCTTGTAATGGGATGATGATTGGGATTGCTTTTGGGATCTGTGGGTGAAAGGTGAAGTTCACTGTTACAATAAATAGATTTTTTGTTTCCATGCAATAACTTTAGTTTTCTTTTGTGTATGAAGCTATAACTTCATATTTTGATTGCATTTGAGGTGTCGACCGTTGGGATTGTATTAGGAGTCAATAGGTCAAAGGTCATGGTCACTGTTACTATAAATAGATTTTTGATTTCCATGCGATAAGTTTTCTTGAGTGTACGAAGCTATAACTTCATATTGTGATTTCATTTGAGGTGTCGATCATTGGGATTGCTTTTGGGGGTCAGTAGGTTAGAAGTCAAGGTCACTGTTACTATAAATAGATTTTCATACATTTATGTTTTCCATACAATAACTTTGGTTTTCTTTTGTGTACAAAGCTATAGCTTGATATTGTGATTGCATTTGAGGTGTCGATCGTTGGGATTGCATTTTGGGTCAGTGGGTCAAAGGTCAAGGTCACTGTTACTATAAATAGATTTTTGGTTTCCATGCAATAAATTTAGTAATGAGTGGTGTCCATCTGTCCATCTATGCATCCATCTATCAATGCATTGAGACGCCCCATCTGTGCATCGAGACATCCGTCCATCCAAAACACTTTGGTGTCTGAATTTCAACTTGAGTTTGGGTGAATTCATCGTAACCAAATTTGATATACAGCTTACTTGGGAGGTAATGCAGGTTAAGTTTAAAAATGGACATGGTCCATTGATTTTCACCAGAGTGATGGTCCTTTTCGACTTAGAAAACTTGGTTTTTGTGTTGTCCAAATTTTAACTTCAGTTTGGATGAATTGATCGTAACCAAATTTGGTATAGGGCTAACTTGTTGAATATAATTTTCAAACACACAACCATTTGCCATACAGATTTGACCTGTTAATTGCAAATGCGTTATAGAGTATACTCCTGTTAATTGAATAAATAAAGCATATATAAATATATCAAGAAATTACCCTGACAATCACCAAAGTCCCCTTGTTTATAAATCAATTTTGCCTCAGTAAATCAAATACTGGTATTTAATCTAATATGTCTGGTTTGACAGAGCTCCTTGAGCTCTGTCAAACCAGATATAACAGAATAAAAGTTCAGTTTGTCTCTAAAATATAGAAATACAACTAATCCCTGTTAATTGAATACTCCTGTTAATGGAATAATTTTTACTGGCAAAGTGGTCATTCAATTAACAGGGCTCCACTGTACTGACAGCAATCCAATATCTCTTCACCCAATGCGTATAGCAGATAACACTAAGAAAATAAATTCTTGAGTAACTATAAAAAAAAAATTGTCTTAAAAACATAGCTTATTACCCCTCATTGGAATGAGCTCAATGGGCTCATTCTAATGAGGATTCTTAAGCTTGTTTTTGAGCCAAAAATTGAAAACATAATAAAATTTGAAACTGAATAGAGATTTTTGTATAATAATGCTGGCTGGCTTTGTCCATTTCGTTGGATAAACGGTTAATTGAATCGCCTTCAGATGGCTGAACGGGAAAAGGGGGGGGGGGGGGGTGGGTGGGATTTCTCATGAGCCCCGCTCACTTTGATTTTATTCAAGAACAAACTCTTACTAAACTGATGCTCCCCTTGCTGATTGCATGGCCTCTGAGCTTCCATTCAAAAACCTTAAAGTTTCTTCAAATCTGAGGTGATAACTGGTGCACATCCCAAAATGTTAACATGAATCAGATAACTATATCTTTTGCCACCTCTCTGGGAGCATGGTGGCTCAATAGGTAGAGATGTAGGCTGAAGCTGAGAGGTCCTCGGTTTGAATCCCACCCACGGCAACCACGTTGTGTCCCTGGGCAAAACACTTAATCCCAGTGGCCCATGTGGGGGCATGGCATTGAGAACTAAGGCGCACTGCACATCGATGGTACACTTGTCTTCAACCAGTGCTAACACTGATTGTGTGGAGTTAGTAAGTTGGGGGAGTCTGACAGTTACTTGCCATTGCTCAGTGATTCTCTCCAGATACTCCACCATAAAAAACTGCCCGACACGAGGTGACCCTGGTTGTCAAAAATGCCATTAAACTCCATTAAATAAACAAATAAATTAAATAGATTTGCCACCCCTTTGTCATGATCATCCTGCCAGCCCACACTATTTATTTATTTATTTATTTATATATTTATTTATTCATTTATTTATTTGTTTATTTATTGGTGTTTAAGGTCACATACTTATGCACAATGGCTAATCGTGACCATGACAGTTTTATGGGTGGAGGAAGCCGGAGTGGTCTGAGAGAACCACCAAGCATCAACAAGAAACTGTCAACTCCTCAACATTCTAACTCTGTTCAAGCTCCACTCAAGCAGGGTTACAGCAGTTGAAGATATGTGCACCATCAATGTGCAGTACGGCTTAGTACATGGCATCATCGTGCCCCCATCTAGGCAACCGGGTAAAGTGCCTCGCCCAAGGACACAACGCGTGTCGTCCTGGACAGGGATCACACTTGGAACCTCTAGCATTGAAGTCCAACAGTCTACCACTGAGCCACCACGCTCCCTACCCCACACTAGACTTAAAACCTGCCCCCACTTGCACTCTAATATATGTGGGGAGCATGGCAGCTTAGCGGTTAGAGCATTGTACTTGAAACCAAAAGGTTGTCAGTTCAGTCCTGACCAGTGGTGACTGTTTTGTGTCCTTGGGCAAGAAACGCAGTGGCATTATTTCCTAAGGCATACTGCATGTCAGTAGCACACTTGCCTTCAACTGCTGCTAACTCTGCTTGTGGAGAGTTTATGAGTTGGAGAGTCTGACAGTTGTTTGTCACTACTCAGTGTTTTTTCTGTGTTCTCTGGCTTCCTCCACCTATTAATTCCTTGCATGCTGCTGGCAGATATATTTATTTGGGCACATTTAATCCAATTTTACCCCTGTAAATTGAATGGATTTTTTTCACCAATGATTTCTCAAATTAATTTTTGATAATTTTTCGCCAAAATCTGGTCATGGCTGCTTCACCGCAGCCATGACTAGATTTAATGAAAAATATCTTGAAAATACTTGGCGGGTTAAGAGTTAAACAGCCCAACATGATGTGATCAGACTGTTGAAAGTGCTGTTACAGCCCAATAAATAAACAAACAAACATCCTAATATATACACATTTATAAATGTAACACAAAATACCTCAAAGCAGACAAGCTAAGTTTTAAAAAGTCAAAATAGTGAGATTTTTAAGCCGTGAAGCAGTGTTTCATAACGCAAGAAAACAAAAAAAATAAATTTCACCCTGCTTCAATTAAATTCAGGTAAAAAAAAAATTCAAAGTAAATAAATTAAAGAAATATTGGTAAGGTTGCTGGAACAAGTAGAGAAGCTAAAGAAATGTGTGTATAAAATGTGAGAAGGTTGCTGGAACACACGTACAGATTCAGCTAATGGACCTACATTATGAAAACTGCACTGGTTAAACTAGTTGAAAAAAGTGCATTTTTGTAGCGGTCAGTTTCAGTAAATCTGGAGAGATTTGGTGTACGGCTTCTCCCATGTGTTTGGACACAAGTGGAACCTGGAGGAAAATTTAATGTATTGATAACTATCAAAACATTTGATATTGATTAGCTAACTATTATTCCATGTACCCACCATGTTGTTTGTATTGATTTCAAAATATCATTTCAACATAACTAGGGGAATTCCCTTTATCTTTAGAGGTTCTCACCAGAAAATCACATTTTAGTGAGATTTAAAAAAAAAAAACTTCTTGTTTAATTTTTAAAACAGAAAAATGCATTTGACTTAATATTTTTCCAGACTAAATAAAGCATTTTAATTGTTGTATAACATGATTTTCTTGTGCGATATAAAGTATGTTCGCAGGTATTAATCTTGCACTAATCTGTATTATTTCTTTGAATTACTTTACTGAATTCCTTAAATATCAAATTATTTATAGTAGACTAAACTGTAAAATTAGGACTTGAGTTTGTGACACATAACATGGCATCACAAAATCATGAGAATTTTTCTCCCAGATTGTATGTTGGGAGCTGGCATTAAAGATTGTGAGTCCCCACCCCCCCCCCCCCTCCAGAATTGTGAGACTTAACATGTCTGCTTAAGTCTGAGCAAAAGTTGTTCAGATTGACTTTCACAGTGTCTCATTTGTTCAAATGTGTGTGTCAAATAGAAAATCCTATTGTAAAATTAGAATCATGTCAGTATTCAGATGTAATTCGGTTTTACTGGTTCAGGGTTTGAAAATTTCATTTCAGCTCAACCCTTTTGAATACTTTTTCATATTGAAGGTCAAACAAAAAAAGTTTTGATTCTCAAAGAATTTTTTTTCAAATCAGTGAGGGAGAGAGAATTTTATTTTTGTTTTTAATTACCATCAGGACTATGAATTGTAAGGAACATATCCATGGCGATCCTGCCCTGAATGTTATATATATATACCTGGAACTTAATTAACCCTTTACCCAACGTAACGGCCAAAACCGGCCAGCGCTATTCTCAAAAATCGCCAATTAATTTTCATTCTTTTTTCATTTTTTGTCTCAAAAACATAGGTTATGACCCCTCATTGGAACGAGCTCGTTCCAATGAGGGGTCATAACCTATGTTTTTGAGACAAAAAATGAACAAAATTAGTTATTCAAGAATTATTTTTGCAAGTGTCGTCTGCTTTTCATGTCAGGTAAAGGGTTAAGCACCCCCTGTTTTTTTTTTGCAGTGGTGTTAATAGAAATGGTCATTACTTTCATGCTATCTTTTGAATGGCCAAAAGTGATTGTTTGCGGAAAGAATGGTTTATTGACAAATGAAAGACAACACAATGATGAAAATATGCAGTATTTTTATGGCGCTAATTACACATATCTGTCACTAATGTTTTTGATGGAAAAATGTTCTCTGGACAAGTATGGTGCTGGAACGGTCCATGATCAACCAATGCCGATAATTACTGACATAAAATGTAACTTGTGATCTCCTGAACACAATAGCAGTGTCTGACTACAGTAGCGAATGTATCCACCATGTGCCCATATGACAGCCTGAACTCTCCTCCTAATGCTACCAGTGAGTCTTCTGTAATGGTCCAGAGGCAACTGCTGCCATTCATCATGCAATGCAGCTTCCAAATTGGCCAAATTCAGTAACGGCAGATCCGTTGCTTGCACATGACGTCCAAGAAAGTCCCAGATGTGTTCTAAGTGATTCAAATCGGGGCTCATTGCAGGCCAAAGTAGTGTTGTAATAGCGTTGTTCTGAAAGAAAACTTTCACAGCATGAGAGAGGTGTGGCCTTGCATTGTCGACCATGAATACAGGGCGAGTTGCCAACAGGTGGTTGTCAAAATGAGGCATGACAACTGGATGGAGAATGTCTCGGATGTACTGATGACCATTGAGATTCCCACGTACAATCACCACATCAAGTTTATAAGAGAGGCATCCCCAGATTATTACTGATCCTCCACCATAAGGAACAGTAGGTCTGAAGTTCCTGGGCACATTAGCAATATTTCTATGCCTCCACACTCTCATGCGACCATCTGTAACATGAAGCAGGAACCTACTCTCGTCTGAACAATGGACTCTCCTCTACGTCCTGAGATTCCAATGTTGTCATGCCATACACCACTCCAAACGTCATCTTTGATGCTGATCGAACAGAGCTGGATGTTTGATGACTCTTCTGGGCCTCATACCCAGTGCTTTGAAATGGTTTCAGACAGTTCTGTTTCACAAATGCCTGTTGGGGAGCCAAAGGCATTTCAAAACCCTACTTGAAGCAAAGAGTTCAGGTCTAACGAGGCATGCCAGACTCTGATCTTCCTGAGGAGAGGTCTTTTGGGGTTGTCCAGGCCTTGGTCGGTCCTTAACATCATTAGTTTGTTGATGTTTTCAGACAAGTCTGTTGATGACAAAATGACTATAGCCAAGTTGCCTTTCAAAAGCTTTGAATGACATGCATGTTGCATGCATGTCAACGATTTGCCATCTCAGTGCCTCTTACAGTCTCCTTGCCATGTCAACATTTATAGATAAACTTTCTTGTTACCCCTGAGGGAGATTGAACCGTGGACTTTTCTGTTTGAAGTCAAATGCTGTAAGCAATGAGCCACCGTGCTCCCTCCCAATATAGGATAAAAATAGAACAAAATTCCAAATGTCAATTTCCCATAATGCAACTAGGATTTTCTTATCAACCTACCTTACAATTGTTTACTACAGGCTTGCACTACAGTGGAAGACCCTAACTCGGAAAATGTACTCTCTATTTTGATCTTTCCCATGTGATTTGGGAAAGAAAAGTGGTGCAAAAGCACTGAGAAAAAATAAGCCAAAACTGGGTCGAGCGCCTGGTTCTGGGACTGTGGTCCCTCTCCAGTCGACATCTGAGGCTGTCACTAGGTTGTGACTCCTCCTTTGGAGGCCGAGCTCGGTTGCTCTCTCCCCTTTTCCACCAGTTTCAACAGCTCCCATCGTATCTGCTGCTGCTGCTGCTGTTCCATCTGCAGCGTCATTGGTCACCGTTTCAGCCAGCCTCGGCTTATCCCTGCAGGGGTCTGCAGCAATGTCTGGTAGTGTGGATGTGGGGTATCGGCCTCAGCCTTCCCTGACTTCAACTTGGCGAAGTCGGAAGTGGCTCCGACCGAACCCTCTGCTGTGGCCTCTCCACCATTGAGCACAGCAGTTTTATCCCTGCAGGGGTCTGCAGAGATGTCTGGTAGTGTAGATGTGGGGTATCGGCCTCAGCCTTCCCTGACTTCAACTCGGCGAAGTCGGAATGGGCTGCCGATGAACCCTCTGCTGTGGCCTCTCAGCTGTTGAGCACAGCAGTTTTATCCCTGCAGCCTCAGCCTTCCTTGACTTCAACTCGGCGAAGTCAGAAGTGGCTGCCGGCCGAACCCTCTACTGTGGTCTCTCCACCGTCAAGCACTGCAGTTTTTTCATTGGATTCGGATGTTCATTGTGGGGCCACTATGAACTCCGTGGCGTTTCCGTCCATGCACTCTGGTCACATGGACAGTTTTGCAGGACCAACGCCTTTTGTGCAGCCTGGACCTTCTGTCCCTCATAGGTCTGCGGCAACTCTCTTGAGTTTCTGCTCTGTGGATCTTTGGGGTATGTCATACCCCAATACACATCTACCTTCAGATGTTTCGGCTGCCGCCAGTCGCCCCGCTTCGGGTGTATTTGAGGATCGTGACCCTTCGCTGGTTAAAAGGGTCAGGAGTGAAGCCACTTTGCCGGTTCGTTCCCATGTCGAACCGGCCGACACAGGCAGTGAGCTTAGGGCGGTCTCTCCTTGCTCACTCAGGTTTTGTCCAAGAGCCTTCCCATTGCTTCCAGCAAGGCTACGAGTGGTTTCTAGGTGCCCCATGTGGTGCCGCCTCCCGGGATTGGAAACAGGCCACTTTCTGATCCCCCTGGTGTGCCTATACCATGGGAGGCGTCGGCTGGTTTGCCCATGATGGGCTATGTGTCTTCCGACTCAGAGGATGAATCCAACATACCTGACATCGAGAGCCAACAGTCTTCTGACTTGGGGGCAGCTCTTGACTTTGTGTTTGGGTTCCTTCCAGATCTAAAACCGTCTAACCAGCCGACAGTGTGAGCACGGCTGCAATCATTGGTGGCACGCCTACAGCCTGTGGAGCAACCTGCTTCTGGGCACCTTCGACCGTGCCAGTTGGTACAAGTGGTTGAAGCATTTACAGCTTTGGACTCTAAGCTGTGTTCCACGGCTATGAAGACAACGTTCTTCAACAGGGTTGACACTTTTTTGCCTCCGGCGCATTATCATTCCTACGATTCCGCCAATCCATCAGTCTGCAGACTTTGCCGGTCTTGGTTCAGGACTCCAACTCCCTCAGGGTTTCCAAGCCCAACTCGACCGTTATTCCTATGGCGACTCTGGAGTTCGTGTTGGGCTTATCGAGAGAGATGCTGGGCATGCTTTCTCTCTCAAATCACGTTGTCTCTGCTTTAGCTGCTTATCTGCCCCCAGATAAGTTTGACGACATAAGGCTCCTTTGCATGTGCTGTCCAAGGCGCTCATGCATCTTACTCACACGCATGCCTGTAACATGGCTAACTTGGAATTAGTTCGCAGGGATACTGTGCTAGACACAAGCCGTTCCCTTCCTGAGGGGCAGCATGCTGCTCTTCAATCTGCTTCTTCAGCAGGTCCGCAACTATTCCATGGTTCCGTGGCGACGGTCCGGGATGACGTCCTTTGTCATTCCATAGATCAGCTGCTGCTTCATCAGCTTGATCAGCCTTCTGTTGGAGGCAGGGGCCATCCAAAGCCTAACAAGCGCCCTTCTGCTTCCTCTGCAAAGCCAAGGGCTGATCCTCCTGCGCCACTTCTTCTTACTCACAGGGTAAGGGTAGGCGTCGGGAGTCATCACCTCGATTCATCCCAGGTTGAGGCATCCAACTCTGTCGAGAGTGCCTCTTCCAACACAATTTCCTTTCGACTTTACTCGTTGGGAACTTTTGATCACAGAGATAGGCAATCTCCTGTCAAAGGGGGTGATCGAGGTCGTCGGGAACATTCAGTGGGATTTTATTCCCACTTGTTCTTGGTGCCGAAGAAGGGCAGCCACTCTGACTGGTTATCGATCTGAGTATCCTGAACCAGTCTATCATTGCTCCTAAGTTCAGCATGGAGACTTTCAGGTTGGTTCGCCACTCCATTCACCAGGGTGTTTTCGCTTCCAGCATCGACCTGCGAGATGCTTACTTTCACGTTCCGATTCATCGGACATCGCAAAAGTATCTCAGGTTCGCTTTTCTGGGGCGAGTTTACCAGTTCAAGGCCATGCCCTTTGGCCTCAACCTGGCTCCTTGGGCCTTCACCTGACTGATGTCACATGTGTTAGCCTTACATCGCACACAGTCCAGGGTGACTACTTCGGCATATCTAGACGATATCCTCCAGAGGCATTCCAATGCTGGCTTTCTGGAGTCAGATGTCAACATACTGTTGAGTCTGCTCATGTCACTAGGGTTCAGAGTCAATGTGGAGAAGTCGGACCTGGTCCCTTCTCGGTCGTTTTGTCATCTAGGGATGTTAAGAATACTGATAGTGTACAGTACAGATTGGGTGATTAGGTTCTCAGTTGCCTGTTGGGTGGCCATCAACCTGAACTCTTATTTGCTACACCTGTAGAAACATGAAGTCTCAAAAAGAAAATTGGCAGTTCATTGACCACCAAATAAAAATACTGAGTAGTCAGTTCCATAAAGTGTCAAACATGCATGAATACTGTTTTATGGACATTTTTTTTTCAGGAGTTATTACATTTGCTGATGGTACACATGGATTACCAAGAAATGAAGGCAGTTTTGAAGGGAACAAGTTGGTTAGGAGAGAAAAATGTCCTGCAGCTATAAACCAAGCAAAAAAATCAGCAGAACTTGCCAGACAGTCGGCAACATAATGAAAAAAAAGAAGATTACCAAGTGCAATTGTGATATTTATTGTATTTCTTTCTATCCTGCTGCATTTATTTTCCTTGGTCTATTAATATTTTTATAATTTGGCTTTTAAAGCACTGGCTTTACAAAGTGGTGGTGGCTTTTTTTAATCGGACATAGAGGCATAATTTCTGGTTGATCGGTTGTTAGTGATCCAAAAGTGCCAAGGAGGGCAGGGCATTTATAAATATGACTGGTCAACTAATTTTCGTATTGAATTTTGTTTTGTGTATGTTGAGAGGGAGGGGAAGGTGAATGGATCAGGCATAACTGGTAGAGTGCTAAATTAATTTTGGTTGTAAAAATTTGTTCATTTGTTTTTGCCTTGTTGCAATTTATGATAGAGTGCCTCAGCACTATTATTATTTACTTATTATTTATTGGTGTTTGAGATCACATATTTCTGCACAATGGCTAATCATGACCACAACATGGAGATAAAGTCAAGGTCAGTCAATCATTTATACCCCATGTTGCCTATTTTAGAGGACTCGCACCCCAAGCATTAGTGACTGGGTCCTATTTTACCAGTGAAACAAAGCTTGTTTACCATAGTAAACAACACAGCTTCACTTCCCGGGTTTGCCCGTGGGGGTGCCTTGGCACTCTCCCATAATTGTAACAATGTAAATCGAAGCATACTAAATAATATCACTTCAAAGATAATATTAAGGACATCCACAGAATATGAATCCTTCAAGGTATGGTACCAGTACGTCAGAATAAATCCCAAATATGGGCTTCCAGCACTATTTCAGTTAAAGTCATTGGGAGCATGATGGCTCAGTGGTTAGGGCATTGGACTATAATCCAAAAGGTCAGCAATTTAATTCTGACCAGCGGCACCTGCCTTCAACTGCTACTAACTTTGCTTATGTATAGTTAGTAAGATGAGAGTGTGATAGTTGCTCACCACTGCCCAATGAGTCACTCTCAGTATTCTGGCTTTCTCCACCCATAAAACCATCCAACACAATGTCACTCTAGCTGTTGAAAGTGTCATTAAACCCAATAAACAAATAAGAAAACAAACAGGGTCAACTGACTTACCATTCTGTTTATTGATCACCGATAACATGAAGAAAACATCACACTTATTGAGTTCAACACCTAACAAGCAAAGCCAGGAGGTTGAAGTTGTTTCCAATAAGTCACATCAATTCCTTATACTAAACGCTATTTATTTATTTGGGTTTAATGACTATTGACAACAGGTTACCACGTGTCAGACAGTTGTACAGTTGGAGGAAGTCAGAGTACCTGGGGAGAACCACCGAGCAGTGGCAAGCAGTTATCAGACTCCCAAACATACTAACTCCGCAGAAGACATGTTAGCATTGGTTGAAGGCAAGTGCACCATTGACATGCAATATGCCTTGGTACACTGCACCACCATACTCTCTTAGGGTCAATCAGGATTAAGTGCCTTTCCCAAAGACACAATGCAGTTACCGCTCGTCAGAATCCAACTGTAGACATTTCGGTAGTCTCATTAGGTAATCTTAATTTGTCCATTGATGGTTGCTCAATGCTTAGATAGCTTATCAGCACACAGAATATGGTCTGATTGATGCAGATATGCTGTGATTGTGGAATAGAATTCTGACAATGTAGGCCAACTTTAATTTGATTTGGTAGAGAGGTC
Source organism: Pictodentalium vernedei (assembly GCA_031216915.1). Taxonomy (NCBI): domain Eukaryota; kingdom Metazoa; phylum Mollusca; class Scaphopoda; order Dentaliida; family Dentaliidae; genus Pictodentalium; species Pictodentalium vernedei. The sequence goes on from CM062295.1 coordinate 193,223,585, forward strand.
ATTAACCCTTAACCTGATAAGTACTCTCTCAATTGTTTCATAAAATTACTGCAGCCATGACTTGATGTGACAAAAAAAAATTAAATAGTGTCTGGTCTGAAGATGTCATTGATAAGAGAATTATCCCTATTTATACTGATTTATAGGGTAATATTTTGTACAAAACAGTAAGGATCATACCTCTACCAGGTAATATTTTTATACTGTACCAATGACCCAGACATAGCTGGTGCTAACTCTTAAAATATAGGGCCAAACACAAATTTTGCCCCCCAATCCCCAAAATTTGCATCTAAAACCAAAGAAAACATGTCCTGAATGGCCCTCCACACTTCACCTCTACTGCGCATGCGCAGTGTCAAGGACGTTCCGAAATTGGCGCCATTAATCATTCTTAGTTTGGCCCTTCATCAGTTAACATCTGACTGATCTTTGTGCTTGAAAATCTCAGTTTAAATGATGCCAGACACATAAATATTAGTGAAATGGTGATTCTAAGGAGGATATAGAAGGAGGAGAGGAAAAATGTGTGACAGAATATTATCAGGGCTGTAACTTAAAATTTTTTAATGAAATTATGTTAAGTTACCTATTTTCGAGGCAGCAGCCATTTTGTTGTCATTCTTGTTATTTAGTTACACTGATTTTTCAGTGTTTTTCTCTCTCCCTTTCCTTTAAGTCCCCTCTTGCTATTCTCCCATGCTTTTGGCATAGTTTCTGTAATTATTATTACTAAAATTTCTTGGGAGTTTTAGCTGAATAACAGAATGAATTCTGTTCTTTTCCCCATGTTTACGTCTTCACCTATGGGTGGTTAGGCGTTGTGTTCTGCATCTACCATCTGATGTTCTGCAGTTTCTTCCCTGGAAGTCTCTGTTTTGCATCAGATAGTGTATTTTTGGTAACTGATTTTGGGCCTGGGTGTCTGGAGTCTTATTTTAGTGTTTTTACACTTATTGTTTACATTTACAACAGCCCTCTGTGTGGGGGGGGGATTTCTTGAAAATAATATCTTGATGTTAATTTAATCATATCTAGATACATTATTATTGTTCGTAAGTGTTGCATAAATTGTTTAAAATATTTTTAAATTTTTTGTCCACACTTAGGCTTGGGATCCATTGGGGCTCAACGTTACTTTTCAGAAACTTGGGCTGTTCTGAAAAAATATTTTTTCAAAATATTTTGATTTCAATTATTTTTTCTATGTTAATGGATCATATTATTATTATGTATTTTGATTGTCAGGGGTTGGTGCGAGTACCAGGACTTTGTTTTCTTTTCACATTGAAAGGATTTTGATCAATTGTAATAAGAGGAAGTCTTCCTCTGACTTTTATAATCATTCTATATGTAGTCAGTGTACTCGCACTAACTCCTGTTCTGTATCTGATGATTTCGATGACAACATGGGAAGCGTATGTCACGGTATGTTAGAGGGGAATTGGACATTCCGGTCCTTTCCTCGCAGGGTCACTCTACTTTATCAATTTCTATTTCAGACGATCAAGATTAGGGTGATGTATCCGTGATGTCTTCCAACAGTGTGCCTCCGTCGTCACAATTAATGAAGGGCTAGCGGAAAAGTGCTCATGTAAATATGCCAATTGCCTAAGAGGACCCTAGTAGGTTCGACGGCCTTTGACGTCCGCTAGCTCGCCCGGTGTAGCGTCCATTCATCGAATGGTTCGGCAGCCGGGTTCGTCCGTTGCGGTCTAGAAGGAGTTTTGGGGTGATGCAAGCACTATAAATCAACCAAATGCACACCCAGTGAGGGCGGATTAAAGGGAGAACGGAGGAAGCCTTTTAGTCCGGTTCCTAGCTCGTTCTGGTCCATCCGGACGGCGAGCGAGAGAGGCCCCTCTCTCGTACAACAACATCTGGCCCCAGATGTTGTGGTACAAATGTTTCGCATTCGGAGCATACGTCCGCCGCTCGGGACGCTCTGACATATAGTCAGTCTGGAGAGACTGTCAATAAGGCTTCCTCATTCTCATGGTAGCGCACACGACCGCTCTTGGCTACGTGACCTCGGATATCCAGTCAGCTTCGCCAGTCAGAGAATCATCGGCGACCAGGTCACACCATCCGGTAGCCAGGGACACGAGGCCTGCAGACTCCGGACGTTCGCATAGGAAAGTGTGCGGGAGTCAACGTACATGGAGCTTCCGGCGGCAATGCATCATAAGACCGCTACTGCACAGGCCTCGGGGATGGACGTGCTATCCTAAATAGCACAGCTTATCGCAGCATCCCAGCAACAATTGAATCTGTCGCATAATGTTTTATCCGATGATGCTGGGTCGAGACGCTCCGCGGAAGCAGGTACGGACGTCCGAAAATTTCATCCGGTCCGACGGGATACCGAAAGGGATTCGGAGGATTTCGAGCTTTCCCTTTCGGAACAACATATGCTGTTGTGTATGTCATCTGACTTGATCTTCTACAGGTTCTTCCGTCGGACCAGAATGCTGCGATGCCGGATAAGAAACTGATAGCGTCGGTGGACTTAGAAATTTTTGGTTCGGTTCAGGGACATCGTCCCTCAGTTCCGACATAGTCCAATAATGTCACACAAACTTTCGAATTATTGAACGACGCTATATATTTATTATTATATGCTTGCTATTACCAAGCATTTCTGGTTTCTTGTTCGCAAAGTTACGGAGATGTCTTTCAAAAGTGTGCCTCTGTCGTCATAGTTAATGAAGAGCTAGCGGCAATAAGTGCTCATGGAATATGTCTATCGCCTAAGAGGTCCCTTGTAGGATCGACGGAGTGACATTCACTAGCTCACCCGGTGTAGTGTACATTCATCGAATGGTTCGGCTGCCGGGTTCGTCCGTTGCGGTCTAGGAAGGAGATTTGGGTGATGCGAGCACTATAATTACTTTAGTACTCACCCAGTGACGGCAGATTGAGGACAGATCGGAGGAAGCCTGTTAGTCCAGTTCCTGGCTTGTCCAGGTCCGTCCGGGCTGTGAGCGAGAGAGGTCCCTCTCTCGTCCAACAACATAGGGGACCGCATGTTGTGGTTCAGATATTTTACATTCGGAGCATATGTCCGTCGCTCGGGACGCTCCGTTATATTGACAGTCTGAGAGACTGTCGATAATGCTTCCTCATCCTCACAGCAGTGCACACGACCGCACATTGGCTACGTGACCTCGAGTATCCGATCAGTTTCGTCATTCAGTGATTCCACGGCAAACAGGTCATGCCATCCGGTAGCCAAGGGACACGAGGCCTATACACTCCGTTCGCTCGCATAATAGTAGTATGCACGGGGTAACGATCACGGAGCTTCCAGCGGCAATGCATGGTAGGACCGCTTCTCCACCGGCCTCAGTGACGGACGTGCTATCCGAGTTAGCACAGTTTTTTCGCAGCATCCCAGCAATCGACAGTTTCTCGGTCGAATCAGGAATTATCCGATGGCGCTGGGTCAGTGCGGTCCGCGGTTGCATCAGGTATGGACGATCGAACGCTTTATAGGGTCCGACAGGATGGCGAAAGGGATTCGAAAGATTTTGAGTTTTCCCTTTCATAGCATCGGAAGCTGCCATACATATCTTCCGGCATTATCTTCCAGTGGTTGTTATTTTGGACTACATTGTTGCGATGTTGGATAAGAGACTTATAGCGTCATTGGACACGGAATTTTGGATCGGTTCAGGGACATTGTCCCTGACTTACCGACACAGTCCAATAATGTCATTAGAACATGTGTATTATTTATCGACGCTATATATATATATATAAGCCTGCTACCAAGCATGATAGTTTAGTTTCTTGTCCGCAATGCTCATTTCTGCCTTTTATCATTTATACGAATAATTTATTTTGGCAGAACAGGGCATACCGAGAGTTCATACGCGTCTAGACGGCGTGGTTAAAGACTGGAAATAATCTTTTTCGCCGTCTATGTCTTTTCCAACCACAATGTTGGAAACGACAATGATGTCTAATAGACTTAACTTAGATGCTTTATCATATGTAATCCACCTTACTGAGGCGTTATTATTACGTCTTCAAGAGAAAGAATTCCGGGATATGATCCTCAATGTGATTTCTTTTGAGGGCAGTAGTTTGTTCACGTATAACACCGCCCTTCAGTGGCTGCTTGGAGTTGGTTAGATGTGACGCAGCCCTAGCTACATCCACGCGCGTGGATAGTAAGGTGAAGAACTCTCTCAGAGTCGCTTCGTTCTCGGAGAAGCTTCTCTTCGACAGCAACTTTTCAGCAATCCATGAATTGCTCGATTTACACGTTCTCTTGTCTATCTAGTGTAGCAAGAGATTCAGACTGGGGCAAACATTAGGTGGTTGACTCAGAGATTGCCACTGCAGTTGCTGGATCCGAGTTTTATAATTATGACGGTTGCCAGTCAAACAGGTTGAGATATAATATTGATCCCAACGGATTCGAAGTGCCAGGGTCTTTGGGTTCCGCAGTCTCTAAGCAAGCACTTATCTTCCACGGAATAATGTTTTTTTAGGCTTGCTTTATGTCATTGGATGAACATTATTCAGAAACGCATGTCCAAATCCTGTCCGTTAATTCGACAGTAGTGGCGTATCTCTGGAACCAGGGAGGCACTCATTCGTTTCCGTTATTCAATTTAATGGAAAGAATCCTTCTGTTTGTTATAGTACACCAAGTTCTGCTTCGGTCCGTCATATTCCGGGTCGTCTGATTGTATTACCAGACTCCCTTTCACTTATGGGTCGCTTGTTGCCGTCAGAATGGACTCTCAACAAACAAGTATTCAATCAGATTTGCTATCAGTGGGAGCGCCCAATGATAATTTATTTACGACACAACTTGCTAATCAATTGCAGTCGTATGTGTTTACATGTCCGGATCTCTGAGCTTATGTTGTTAACGCTCTATTGATCTAATAGGACGGAATGATAGGATATGCGTATCCTCCTGCGCTGTTGTTTCAGCAAGTATTGCTAAGATAAACAACCACAATACATTTCTGTTGATAGCATCTCTGTCTTCACAGAGACCGTGGGTAAATTTACTCTGATGTCTACTGTGGGACTTAACGCGAAATCTTCCTCCATGAGAGGTTCTTTTTTCGCTGGGTAAAATCGTGTCATCTTTATCACAATCCGCAAGGTCTCAACCTTCACGTATTCCGTTGTGTGGTCCTTATTGCATTGTAAGCATTGTACTGGACGAGCTTTGGACGCGATTTCTTACTATAGGAGAACCTCTTCTTCGCTATACTATGCGGCTAAAGTGGAGGCTCTTCCGTCGTTGGTGTAGGGATCACTATGTTGATATTGTTGATCCTTCCATACTAGTCATTGCAACTTTTTAGTATACTTGTTTGACAAGATCTACTGCAGCCTGTTATTATTAAGGTTATAGGTTTATGTTACCTCATACCTATGCACTCTATGATAGTTTACAATTGAGTCTTATGTCTCTTTATCTAAGTCAGTTAGTAACTTTTCGATAAATAGACTTAGAATCATTAGATTAAATTTCTATACGGAATTTAACTTCGGTTCTTATTTAGCTAAGTAATCATTTGAGCCTCTGGAAACAGTAGTTTTCAAATTCTGACCTTTTAGACAGTAATTCTGTTGGCTTCTCTTTTACTGAAGAGTCAGTGAGTTTCATGCACTATCGGTGGATGATTTTCACTTTCGTAGTTTCGGAATCACTACTTCCTTTACTATTTAGGTTGGATTTTTGCATAAGAGTCAGGCTCCTAATTAATATCTGGAACCTATTGTTATTAAGGTCCTTCCGTCTTCGTACGGGCATAGGCCTTTACTCTGTCCGGTTAGAGTTTATGTATTTATAAACAGATATCTGTTTATTACTACGGGCGTAAGCTTCTTCTGTCTTTGATGCCTAATAGAAGGACGTTACGCTCCATTCTATTGCTAATGGATTCAATTAACTATCGATACTGCTTATGGTATATCATTGATTCAGCAGTTGTGTTTGAGATTTCGGCTCATGAAGTAAGAGTTCTTCTACATCTTGGGCTTACATTAATAGTGTCGCTATTATAGATTTTTGAAGGCTGCTCATTGCGCTCAGCCATCCACATTCATGAATTTTTATCTCAGAAATATCGAGTCCATTTCTGGAGGCCTCTATTGTTAGGTCTATTATCTACTGCTCAGAATGTCATTCACTTTACAGTTGCTACTATAGCTAGGTAGGCTGTCTGTTTCGGCAGTGACTCCGTTCTGCTGCCCTCTTCGCTCTGGGCTATTTGACCCAGGGCAAGAAAAAGGGAGGGGGGGGGGGAGGGTGTTCCCTTGGGTCACCTGTTTTACTATGAAAACAAGGGGATACCTCCTCCGGAGTTAGTAATTTTGAGCTGTTATTGGGATGGTTGTTTAGTGAGAAGTTTATGTTTTAAAAATTCATTCAGGTCTTAGTTTTTAAAGTATAGCTTTTGAATATAGCACGTGTCAACGGACATTATTATACAATCCTCAGACACTTTTAAGGAGTATAAAGAGTCTCTATTCTCTAGACTTACTTTATTTATTGGCTTACTTTAAAAATTATTAGTATAAGGATTATACTAGATATTAATAGAGTACATGGATGTATGATGCTCAATTTTGGAAGGTGTTGTATCTTTCTAATTTATCATAAATAAGAAAGATACATGTAAGGCCTAATACTTCTTTTCCCTAGAGGGGATGACTGTATTTTATATAATTGAGCATATTCCAACTTGCTCTATGTCCTTGGCCCTCCAGCCTTTTTAGTATTCAGCTATGTCTGGGGCATTGGTACAGTATAAAAATGTTAAAAAATTTAAAGTAATTTATATATTTTTTATACTTACCAATGACCCAGGCACTGGTTATAAGAATGATTAATGGCGCCAATTTCGGAACGTCCTTGACACTGCGCATGCGCAGTAGTGGTGAAGTGTGGAGGGCCATTCAGGACATGTTTTCTTTGGTTTTAGATGCAAATTTTTGGGATTGGGGGGCAAAATTTGTGTTTGGCCCTATATTTTAAGAGTTAGCACCAGCTATGTCTGGGTCATTGGTAAGTATAAAAAATATATAAATTACTATAAATTTTTTAACTTTTCACAGAAAATTTTGTACTGGCAGGAAGATCTGTCTGCAGCAGAAGAAAGAGTTAATTATGAATTAATTATGCATTTAGTGCCATTGCAATAAAGTACACAGAATTTCTAGGAATAGAATTATTTCAAAACATTCTATAATTCAACAAAAACTTTATTTTTCTCAGATGCTCAGAAACTGCATCACATGTTTATATATGCTTGCAGGGATGTATAAAGCGAAGGTGGGGGGATGGGTGAGCCAATACTGAATTAGATGGACATACTGATAACAACAACTTTCGTGTTGTATCATCATGAATCTCAGAAAAAATTGAAAACACCTGCAGAAAGTAATGATTTTGAACCAGTGAAAATTGAACACAGCATACCATTGCACAGTTGCAGTGGAGCGGTGATGAATTTCACAAAGTTAAAGACTGCATAATTTTATGCTTGATAAGAAAGAGAAATTTTCCTCTGAACAAACAAAAATCTTCAGATTTGTGGCTCCCTCCATTGTGATTCACCCAATGGTCAAACTAAAAATCGCTTTTGAGGACGTGCTATTTGACACATACTTTATACAAAACATAATTCAGATGTCAGAGTAACATTTTAAACTTTGAAATTTATCCAATTGAAAAATCACGAATTAAGGACTCAGTAGATGAAACAGATTTTGGAGAGAACGAGAAGACTTTTGGATCACTTCACTTCAAACTCTCTGGCCCTTTAGCATTAATGTGTCAGAGGGAGAATGCAAAAAGAGGTCTGTTATTCCTTTCATTTTAACAAACAACAGAATGAATGTTGAAATAGTGAAATTAGTAAAAGATGAATTCAGTCTAATGGGAAATTAATAGAATGAAAAAATCTTGGACCAGTCATCACTTAAAAGAAAAACCAAAGCTTGCGTAACATCCCTGAAAGAAACTAAACTGGAGCCCATCAATGAATAACGCCAATTAATGCCAGTCAATTTAACGATCTCCTAAGCCCAACATTTAGTTAAAATTAAATTTGTGTATTTTTATGTCAGGTTTGAAACTCATTAGGGCTCAAAATATATTGTTTAAAAGCAATATTCCAGTGGCATATTAAAAGAAAAAACATTACAATGAGTAATATCTGCACCATTGCATCTTTTTCCACTAAATATATCGCATGCTTTTTGTATTTCATTTAATCTATTTTCTTATTTCAGTCCTGTATATATATTTATATATTTTCTGATATACATGTATACTGCATTTCTGTGATGTTGTCAGGTGCTGCTAAATTCATATTCACTCAGATTCACCTCATATTGTTTGGTCACTGGAATGGTAAGGGATTTCACTGCCGGGATCAAGTTTTTAGACAACTGATTACTGAGCAATGAAGAAAATTTCCATGCTTCTCTCATCAGTGTAAAACAGTTTATTGCACTGAAAAAGTAGAATATTGTAGCTTTCTTTTTTTCTTAAGTCCAGTCATCATTTTTACCTACTCCAGATTGGGAACTTGTGTCATGGATAAGGTGTCAGAAATGTACACCTGTGTCACACAAGGTACTCACACCTGGAAACTCCTTGAATTTGAAAACATAAATTCCAGGCCCCTTGAATGTTGTGACAGTGTCTAAATCTACTTGCATTTATCATTATTTGTTTGATGCACTGTTTGGTTTTTGGTAGTAATGTTTGCAATGAAATTTCAGCAAAATAATTATTTTAGATTGCCACTTTTTTTACACTTTTTAAAATTCTCTCGCATAGTTAACAGCCATTCAATAAATTATTCATTGGTTTACTGTTACTGATCCAAGAGACTCGAATAGTATATTATTCCACAGAGAAAACACCGGAGAATCTCATTCAAGTTAATGAGCTGTCAAATAAGATTGAATTGTTGTAATAATTACATTTTGGGAAAACCTTCAACGTGAAATTTCAACATCAGTATGAAGGGTTTTAAATTTTAACCAGTGTTATGAGGGGTTATAAGCTATGTTCTTGAGGCAAATACGTGACCATTTTTAGTTATTCAGAAACTTTTTCTTTCTTTTTTTTTTGCAAATCCTAGACACACTATCCCTGAAGATATAATATGCTGTGATATAATCATGAGTACTGAGAGTGAGGATGGGCCCTGTGAATGTCTAAGGTGTGAAGTGATAAGCAGGGGGTCTGGGGATCCTCCCTGCAAATTTTTTTTTAAATTAGTGCAAAGAGAAGCATTTTCTCGCCAATATCTACTCAATTATTTCCTTACAATTTAGGCAATTAATTACCTGTATTTCTGTGTGTATGGTGCTTTTTTTCTCCAAAGATAATTGTGACCACCACAATGCTGGAAAGACAGGTGGAAAACTAACAAACTGGAACAGTTTTTTTATATATGTATGGAACCTGGACAGTAATGCAACTACATACTCTTACCACCTCCACCAGCATCGGAGGCCCATACCAAAAGCCTTCCCATAACTTTTAGCTCGGACGCATCGATAGGTCAACCTATAGTTTGTTAATCAAAACACCAAAAATCCTGGGCAGTTCCCCGCCCCCCCCTCCTCAGTGCTAATGGATATAATACACTGTTGGAAAGATTCCAGAGAGCCCTTTCCAACAGTGGGTGTTGCATCATACCATTTCATCACCAAAGTTGAAGGACACTAAAGTTGATTGTAATTATAAAACAGAAATATGGAATATTACTACAATAAATTTGAGTAAACATTCAACTACCATTTGTTTGATGTCTAGTTATCACATTGATCATCCCTATAAACTCCCTATGGGAACCCTGGGAAGTGGAGCTGCCTCCATTCACAAGACAGGAATTTTGAGATACAACATCTTAGAATCAGCACTCCCTGTTTTTTTTTAAATATGCTCTGCAGATACAACATTTAAGAACTATATATGAACATTTCGGACCAAAAATCATAATTTGCCCAGATCAATTACTTCTATTCTTGTACATCTTATGTAGTTGAATCTGTAGATTTTGAATTTGAATTTGTGAAAAAGTGTTTCACATCAAAATGGGAAATACAATCATTTGGAAACCGGTGGCAATCTGTAATTTAGAAATGCAAACCAGATGGCTGACATATTAATTTTGTTGGTTGAAACATTGTGTATAAAATGTTGTTTCTAACCCACTGGCTTGTTGCGAAATGGCAATCACTGAAGATGGAAACGTGACACCTACCTGATGAATAAACTTCCTCAACTTGGATGCAAACACACTTCAGACTACAACAAATGGAATTTTGAAGACAGTAGTCCTGAATTTAAATAATTCAGGGTGAATTGTTGGCAAAAGTATCTGAATTCAGGACTATTTCAAAATGAACAGTGTTTATGTCAAAGTTGAGGGGTTTTCTTCATCAGACTGATGGCTAGTTTCTATTGTTAATGACCAAGGTCAGAGGTGGACTGACCTTATGGGCCACCAGGAAAATTCTTGGTGGGCCCCGTATTGGGTTCCCCCAGGGCCCCCCAAATTGATGCAGCCCAACTGTCGGGACGTAAAATTTTTTGAAAATGACCAAAAGGCGAAATGGATCTGATTGCATAGACTGCCAGTGTATCAAAATGTTCTCTATGTGGACTGCTATTGGCAGTCCACATAGAGGACATTTTGATATACCACCAGTCTAGTCTGCCATTGATCGTTCAGATGAAAGGAAACAGTGACCTTCAATTTTGAAATTCAAACTTTTCTCCGATTGAGCCGAACTGTGGTTTTCTCTGATGGGTCCTGGACTCCCCCAAACCCCCCCCCCCCCCCCCCCCCTCTCTGGTGGAACCATTTTTGTCGAATGATCAATGATACAAAAATGCCATCGAGATGTCCTATATGTGGACTGCCATTGATGGCTCAGATGCAAGGAAGCTGCAAAATCAAGGGTTTCTCAGGGTCTGGGGCCCCCTTGGTGCTGCCCAGAAAATGTTTCACCCTCACATCAGAATAATGCCCTAATATGGACTTCCAGCACTGCACAGTTAATGGAATAGCTACTTTCCCAGTGAAAATTATTCATTTAACAGGGATTTGGTCATTTTCCTCTATTCTAGAAAAAACAGAGCATTTATTCTATTATACCTTGTTTGACGGAGCTCATAGAACTCTGCCGAACAAGATATAATAAATTAAATGCCTACATTAGAAGTACTGGGACCAAAGTAGGTCTATAATCAAGGGAATTGCAGCAATTGTCAGGGTCATCATTTCTCGATGTATTGAAAGATTTTTTAAGAAATTAACAGGAGTTTCCTCTTTTACCTGCATGGAATTAACAGGTCAGATTTGTACATAAGATATGGTAAATGGTTTTGTGTTTGGAAGTTCTATTCAATTAACAGAATTATTCAGTTAAAAGCTATCCCAATAAAGTGGGCTCCAATGTATTCACATTTTCATGCAATGAAATTATTCCTTCAGCCATCTAATTCCCACTTGTTCTCTGACTTGAAGTTATAGGAATGACCAGTGCAGAAATGAACAGGAACAAAAAATGATGTTCCACTATCTTTTGAGGTGAATAAAAGGTAAATTAAATGACTGTTGACTTGATTTGTAGTGGCTTGTACATATGCTTTGAAGTACAACAAAGAAATTCATCAGTGTGATAAAAGTGCTAAAAAGCTTTCAAAGTACAAATTATTGTGTAAAAATTCTTCTCTTGTTAATTACATTCCTGTTTTTGTAATGTTTTACCAAACGTCTGCTGAACAATGGTGCTGTTTTCAGATGAAAGGTATAAACTGCTGGAATAAATTTCTTTTGCATGTATAAACAGGAGAAGGAAACATCTTGACCTTAACTTTTACACCTTCAAAATGAAGTATACTCGTCTTTTTACAGGTCTGACATTGCAGAAAAGACAGAGGTGCCAAAAATTGTACATCCACCCATTAGTTTGCCAATTGCCCTCCTAAATCTCAGTCTTTCATTTTTTTTTTTTTGTTTGGGGGGGGGGGGGGGGGGGGGGGTGTTAAATACATTTGAAAATATGGCAAGAATTGAAAAGGATGGGCAAGATGAGCAACCTTTGGTATCAACCCTTTACCTTACAAATTGGACACAAATGCCCACATAATAAACAAATTGAGCACTTATGGAAAAAAAAAATTCTATAAAATCATATCATGTGACCCCCTCATTGGAATGAGCTTAATAGGTCACACGGTATGGTTCTATTAGAATGTTTTTTAATATTTGAAAAATTGAAAAAATAATTTTTAAAATAATAAAGTTTGATATCGTATGTGTGGGTAAAGGGTTAAATCTTTGGAATTTCAGCATCACAGATTCTGATGCTTGTGATGCCAACTCACATTTCTACATTAGCTCTATAAAAGAACCTCTGGTCATTTTTCACCCCAAAGGGAGGGATAATGACTGGATGATCCTTTTTAGCTTAACTTGACAAAATTAGCAAAAGCTATTGCCTTCACGCGTGTGGAAGTCTGTTAGTCTGTGAGTCTGTTCACATTTTCCTTTAGCACAGGCTACACCCCATAGTTCTTGTCTGATCATCTCGAAATTTCATATGCAGGTTTGGGGTCATGTCTGGATGAGAACGCCCCCTTTTGGTCGTGATCGGTCAACCAGTATAGCTGCCCAAGCCCAAAACCATTAGCACAGTCTACAGGTCGTATTTATGAAGGGATTTCATTGTAACTTGGTAGGATGCCTCTGTATAATGCCTAGATGAGAATGTCCCCTTTTGGTCATGATCTGTCAACCCTTATGGCTGCCCAAGCCCGAAGCCCAAAAACCTTGAGCATGGTCTACATGTCATATTTATGAAGGGATTTCATTGTAACTTCATAGGATCACTCCAGATGCCCAGATGAGAGTGTCCCCTTTTGGTTGCGATCATTCAATCATGATGGCTGCCCGAGCCCGAAGCCTGAAAACCTTTAGCACAGTCTACAGGTCATATTTATGAAGGGATTTCATTGTAACTTAGTAGGTTGACTGTGGAGCGCGGTGGCTCAGTAGGTAGAGGTGCAGGCTGCAAGCCGAGAGGTCCTCGGTTCGAATCCCACCTGCGGCAACCGCGTTGTGTCCTTGGGCAAGACACTTCATCCCCATTGCCCGCATGGGGGCACGATGACGCCATGTACTAAGGCGTACTACACGTCGATGGTACGCATGTCTTCATCCAATCTAACCCTGCCTGAGCACAGTGCGGAGTTACGATGTTGGGGAGCTGGCAGCTGCTCGTCGTTGCTCGGTGGTTCTCTCCGGGTACTCCGGCTTCCTCCACCCGTAAAACTGTCAGGTCATGATTAGTCATTGTGCATAAATATGTGACCTTAAACATCAATAAATAAATAAATAGTAGGTTGACTTCATATAATATCTAGATGAGAACGTCCCCTTTTGGACACGATTGGTCAACTGTGACGGCTACAGGGTCCCGAAGCCCGAAAACATTTAGCACAGTCTACAGGTCATAATTATGAAGGGATTTCATTGTAGCTTGGTAGGATGACTCCAAATAATGTCTAGATGAGAACATCCCCTTTTGGTCACGACCTTCGGCTTTGATGGCTGCCAGAGCCCAAAAACCTTTAGCATAGCCTATAGGTCATATTTATGGAAGGATGTCATTGAAACTTGTTAGGTTGACTCCATATAATGCCTAGATTATGACATCCCCTTTTGGTTGTGATTGGTCAACTGTGACGGCTACAGGTGCCCAAAAACCTTGAGCACAATCTAAAGGTCATATTTAAGAAGGGATTTCATTGTAACTTCGTAGGATCACTCCAGATGATGCCCAGATGAGAATGTCCCTTTTGGTTACGATCTTCCACCATGATGGCTGCCCGAGCCCAAAGCCCGAAAACCTTTAGCACAGTCTTCAGGTCATATTTATGAAGGGGTTTCATTGTAACTTGGATGACTTCATATAATGTCTAGAAGAGAACATCCCCTTTTGGACACGATTGGGCAACTGTGATGGCTACAGGGGCTCGAAGCCTGAAAACCTTTAGCATAGTCAAGATAAGCTCTTACCATCACATGTGCAGAAGTCGGTTAGTCTGTTCACATTTTCCTTTAGCACAGACTACACCCCATAGTTCTTGTCTGATCATCTCGAAATTTTGTATGCAGGTTTGAGGTCATGTCTAGATAAGAACATACCCTTTTGGTCACAATCGGTCAACCATGGTGGCTGCCCGAGCCCAAAACCCAAAAACCATTAGCACTGTCTACAGGTCGTATTTATGAAGGAATTTCATTGTAACTTGGTAGGATGCATCTGTATAATATCTAGATGAGAGTGTCCCCTTTAGGTCATGACCTGTCAACCGCGATGGCTGCCCAAGCCCGAAACTCAATAACTTTTAGCACAGTCTACAGGTCATATTTAATATGGAGGGATTTCATTGTAACTTTGTAGGATGACTCCGGATGATGTCTATATGAGAACTTCCCCATTTGGTCGTGATCTGTCAACCGCGACAACTGCCCGTGAACCAAAACCCCAAGCACAGACTACAGGTCATATTTATGAAGGAATTTCATTGTAACTTGGTGGGTTGACTCCATATAATGTCTAGATGAGAACGTCCCCTTTTGGTCATGATCATTCAGCCATGACAGCTGCCCGAGCCCAAAACCGAAAACCTTTAGAACAGTCTACAGGTCGTATTTATGGAGGGATTTCATTGTAACTTGGTAAGTTGATTCCATATAATGTTTAGATGACAATGTCCCCTTTTGGTTGTGATTGGTCAACTGTGATGGCTACAGGGGTAGAAGCCCGAAAACTTTAGCACAGTCTAAAGGTCAGATTTATGAAGGGATTTCATTGTAACTTGGTAGGATGACACCAAATAATGCCCAGATGAGAATGTCCCCTTTTGGTTGCGACATTCAACCAGGATGGCTGCCCGAGCCCAAAGCCTAAAAACCTTTAGCACAGTCTACAGGTCATATTTATGAAGGAATTTCATTGTAACTTGGTAGGTTGACTTCATATAATGTCTAGATGAGAATGTTCCCTTTTGGATGCAATTGGGCAACCGTGACGGCTACAGGAGCCCAAAGCCTGAAAACCTTTAGCATGGTCTAAAGGTCAGATTTATGAAGGGATTTCATTGTAACTAGGTAGGATGACTCCAAATAATGTCTAGATGAGAACGTCCCCTTTTGGTCACGATCATTCTGCCTTGATGGCTGCCCGAGCCCAAAACCTTTAGCATAGTCTATACGTCGTATTTATGGAAGGATTTCATTGTAACTTGTTAGGTTGACTGTATAAAATGCCTAGATGATGACATCCCCTTTTGGTCGTGTTTGGTCAACTGTGACAGCTTCAGGGGCCCAAAGCCCGAAAACCTTGAGCACAGTCTACAGGTCATATATATGAAGGGATTTCATTGTAACTTTGTAGGATCACTCCAGATTATGCCCAGATGACAACGTCCCCTTTTGGTCGCGATCATTCAACCATGATGGCTTCCCAAACCCAAAAACTTTAGTACAGACTACAGGTCGTATTTGTGAAGGGATTTCATTGTAACATTATAGAATGACTCGGTATAATGTCAAGATGAGGACGTCCCCTTTTAGTTGCAATCGGTCTACCGTCATGGCTACACAGGCCTGAAGCCTGAAAACCTTTAGCACAGACTACAGGCCATATTTATGAAGGGAATTAAAAGTCACTTGACAGGATGTCTCATTTTGGAATAATTTCACTGTAACTTGTTAACTTTCGTTGACATACGTTAACTGTGAGGGCCACCTAAATTAACTGTGAGGTCATATTAACCCACCCCTCAACTCTTTAGTACAGTGTACACCTTATATTATTTTTATTAAATACATAGCATACAGGGAACAGAAATTAACATATTCCCAATTATCACAATTCTTGTCTTATTTCATAATCCTTTCATAAACATTGAACATTATCCTTTTCATCAAACACAACACACAGACAAGTTAAGCTGCAGTGTCATTGACACTTTCATTATGGTATGGCTTCATGTGACAGGCTCTGTAACTAGGGAAGCCCAAATGGTTGATGATGGATATCCTATACCAGGCATGTCAACCAGTACCTGTATCGGTACCAGTACTGCCAGTTCCCTCATGCTCCAACTGGTATTGACGCTTTTATCCTGCCGGTACTGGGACAACATTACTTTGTTGGAAAATTCCTAATTGAATGATGGTAAACGGGCTGATAATCATGTATGGCACAATTAAACGACATACTTTCAACTTATTTGTGAATGAACATATCAAAACACTCTAAAGGTGAATGTTCTGTCTGCACCACAACCTCAATAAGGCTGACCATTTCGGCTTTTCAAATGTGGCACCAAAGACAACGAAAGCGTTGTCATAGGCTACTTCAAAGAAATTATTCTGTGGTGACTTCAAAGTAATCATAAAGCACGATCTTTGTGCTTTATGATTACTTTGATGTCACCACAGAATAATTGGTACGATGCCATGTTTCTCTTCCAATCTCGGGGAACGTGGCAGTTTAAATGCGAATTTCTCCCATCTGACTGCGATATGTCACCCAATTGTTGATGTGTCCCAGTACCGGTTTCGTTGGGACAGGCGCTGACCCATCCTGGTTATGTTGGTACTGGCAGTAATTTGACATGCCTGTCCTATACATGTACCTATGCAACAATCAAGTTACTGATCTGTGCAGCTTCTCCAAAGACATGGTGGATAATGTTGGATAGTGTCAGTCGAGACACTGTTTATTTTGAAAATTACATTGTTTTGATCACATTTTCTGAACTTGTAGCATTTGTTTCTAATTTTTTCTCATGATTTAAAAGAGCGATGGGGGGGGGGGGGGGGGGAGGACGGTGGCTCAGTTGGTAGAGGTGCAGGCTGCAAGCCGAGCAGTCCTCAGTTTGAATCCCACCAACAAACACATTGTGTCCTTGGGCAAGACACTTCACCCCCATTGCCTACGTGGGGGCACTGTGTACTAAGGTGTACTGCACTTCGATGGTGCACCTGTCTTCAACCAGTGCTATCCCTGCTTGTGTGGAGTTAGTATTTTGGCTTGTGTGGAGTTAGTATGTTGGGGAGCTGGCAGTTGCTCGCCATTGCTCAGTGGTTCTCTCTGTGTACTCCGGCTTCCTCCACCCGTAAAGCTGTCATGGTCATGATAGTTCATGATCATTGTGCAGAAATATATGACCTTAAAACACTAGTAAATAAATGAGCAATGAGGCTGCTTCATTTGATGGGTTAAGCTCTGATCCTGAACATCGCTGACTATAATGCCTAATTAATTTACAGGCATATTGGGCATCACACTTTGAAAATGCCAGGCATGAACTTCTGGGTGATTTATCATGGACAATGATCAGAATTGATCTCTTTCTTTTGTGGGCAGACAGGCACAGATGGAGGCAGACAGAAAGATCAAGACAATCTCCACAGCTCCAGATGCCGCAACTGTTATTGGCAATTAACTCTATTATGTTATATATCATTTGTTTCAATTCATCACTCTACTCATGTTGAGGAATAAACAGTACAAAAATATATATTTTTACACAAAATTATATTCAAATGTAAGATTTTAAATTATTTCTGTGAAATATTTGTACTAATGTATATCTTTATCAATATATTGTTTTGTATTTTACTAACAAGTCTTTGAAGAAAATAAAATAACTTATTATTCCAGTTTATTGAATTGTTTTTAATATAGTTGAGTGGAACCCTGTTAACCTTTTACCCAACAAAGATGATATTAAAATTTATTGTTTTGAATACTATTTTATCAAATTTAAAAAAAATATCAACATAACTATATCATGTGACCCCTCAATGGAACAAGCTTAACAAGCTCGTTCCAATGAGGGGTCACATAATATGATTTTGTTGAAATTCCTTGAAAAATAATTGATTTTCAGCTGCTGAATTTGTATATTACGTGGGCAAATGTGACCGATTTGTTAGGTAAATGGAGAGTCAGCCAGTGAAAAATATTCAGTTAACAGGAATTGGTCATTTTATGTATACCAGTGGTGATTGACCTTCTGCAATCTGATGTCAACATTTTCGGCAGCAAATATTTCCCATAATGCAGTGATATTTAACCAAATGTATCTTGTTTGACAGAGCTCAGTGAAACAATTGATAAAAATCACAGTTGAACAAGAAAAAAACGGAGTGATTAGAGAAAATTCTCTTGCACTACCAGAGTGTGAGGGGTTAACTCAACATTTATTCTATTTTATGATGTTTGTAAGACCTCCCATCAAACATGGTATAAGTTTTTAAATGGTTATATTGGAGGGGGCACAGTGGCTCAGTAGACAGAGGTGCAGGCTGCAAGCAGAGAGGGCCAGTTTGAATATCACCTGCAGCAACCGCGTTGTGTTCTTGGGCAAAACATTTCCCCCCCAGTGCCCACGTGGGGGCACGGTGGCATTGTGTACTAAGGCATACTACACATTGATGGTGCACTTGTCTTCAACCAATGCTAACCCTGCTTGTGTGGAGTTAGTATGTTGGGGGAGCCTGACAGTTGCTCGGTGGTTCTCTCCAGGTACTCCGGCTGCCTCCACCTGTAAAACTGTCCGACACAAGGTGACCCTGGCTGTCGAAAGTGTCGTTAAATCCCAATAAATAAATGGTTATATTGAAGGTACTGAGACCAGATAGATCTGTAAACCTTGGGAATTCATTGGAGTGAGGCTGCCAGGGCACTGAAAGCTCAAAGTGACATCCAAAGGTTTTTTGCTCATCTTGACAAAGTCAAGCTGAGCTGATCTCATCGCTCCATGTCCGTTGTCTGTCTATCCGTCCGTCCATCCATCAACACCATGTTTTGGTTTCTCCTCCAAAACCACTGGGCCAATTATAGTGAAAGTTTGTGTGAGTGATGGTCCCAAAGGGGCATTGTAGTTTTGTTCAACTCAATATGCCCAGCCCCATAGGGAGAGGATGGGAAAAAATGTTCCAAAATATTTTTAAAATCTTCTCATGAACCAGTGGGTACAATGACTTGATATTTGTTATGGAGCTTCCTTTTGAGGTGTGGAATCAAGTTTGTTCAAATGAAGTTCGTGAAGCAATATTTGGCTTTGTAATCATAGGGATAAGATTTTTGGCCCTGCCCCAAATTTCTATTTTCTGAACCGATGGTCCAATTTCAACCAAATTTGATATGTGGTATTAATGGGTCATAAGTACTTGACTCGTGCAAAAAAAAAAAAAGAACCCAGCATCCCCATGGGAACCCCAGGAGCTGAAAATAGAAATATTTTCAAATGCCCATATTTCCCAAACCACACAGAACAGAGATCTGTTATTTGGTATGAAAGCACCTTTAGGACCAGCAGGATTGAATGGTAAAAAAAAATTGCCATCGGTTATATTAGGGTATGCTATATTAGGGCATCGAAAAAATGCTGAGTCATCATATTTGCAAAAATTAAAAAAAACTCTTTTCTCCAGAACCAATCATCAGAATCTTTTGATATTTGGTATACAGAATTCATAGGGGGGTCAGATACAAGTTTGTTAAAATAAAGCCCATTGGTTCATATTTGGGCTCAATACAGGAGCCCGAATTTTTAACTAAGGGGAATATTCTTTAAAAATCTTCTTCAGAACCACCAGTCAGAATCTTTCAATGTTTGGTGTACATCATTGTTATGAGGTTCAGATTTAAGATTGTTCAAACCAAGTACCTAGGTTAATATTTGGGCTTCGTACAGAAGCCCAATTATAACTTAGTTCAGTATGGAGGATAATTTTTAAAAATCATCATCTTCTTCAGATCCACCAGTCAGAATGCTTTCATATTTGGTATGCAACATCTCTAGGAGGGTCAGATTCAAGATTGTTCAAATCGGATCCCAAGGTATATATTTGGGCTTGCTATGGTAGCTCAAATTTTAACTTAGTGCAATATGAGGAAATTTCTTTAAAAATCTATTTGGTATACAACATCTCTTGAGGAGGGGGGGGGGGGGGAGTCAGATTCAAGTTTGTTCAATTCAAGTGCCTGGGTTAATATTTGGGCTCAATATGAGAACCTGAAATTTAACTTAGTGCAATATGAGGGAATTTCTATGAGGGAAATCTTCTTCTTCAGGTCCACTAGTCAGAATGATTTCATATTTGGTATACAACATCTCTGGGGGGGGGGGGGGGGGGGGGGGGGGGGGAGAGGTTCAAGTTTGTTCAAATCGGATTCATAGGTTAATATTTGGGCTCGCTATAATGGCCCAAATTTTAACTTAGTGCAATATGAGTAAATTTCTTTAAAATTTCTCTTCTTCAGATCCACTAGTCAGAATGCTTTCATATTTGGTACACAACATCTGTAGGGAAGTCATATTCAACTTTGTTCAAATCGAGAGCCTGGGTTAATATTTGGGCTCCCAATGGGAGCCGGAATTGGCCATGTAGCTGAAGAATTATAAATTTTGTATTCAGTACCCTCTAGAGGTGTGTAACTAAGATTAATCCACATAGGTTGTATCAAGGGGCTTCATAGGGGAGCTCTACATTTTACATCATGATCAACTGAAGAAAAGGCATGATGCCCAGATTATTTTTGTCACTCCCGTGGGGCACAAGGATTGACAGTGTATCCTATGGAAATGGATTGCTTAATGTAGACTCATTCTTGTACTCTGTTTATATTGTGACCTGTTCACGATGAGCACGTCAGGCCCCGTGGGGCCTCTTGTTTCTTGATAGAATGTGTAAGAGTAACATCTCCTGACTACGAAAAAGTTTACTGAACGTCTAGCAGCACAACATTCCGAGCGCATACCAGAGGTTGCATCTGAGCCTATATGCATTTTTAAGGGATGTTTTGTGTGTTTGGAGATTCTATTCATCATGCAGTGCTATTCATAGCTGACGTTTCTGCTAACCTTGTTATTTCATTGCAACACTCTAGTGTAGCGTTGCAAGGGCAGAAAAATGTGCATGTCATTTTAGCAACATTACATTTGCACCTGTTTGTACTACATGGCATCTGGCTTGAGCAAGGACATTTTATTAACTTCAATACTTCGTCTGGGACCAGAGCAACATCAGACAGAACTGTTATGGGCTAGAGCGACTTAGGCTCTAATTCCATCTCACTGCCATATTTTATAGGATCTAAATTTGGAGGTCTCGGTTGAAGGGCATTCTTTCACACACATGTCTGAAGGTGCGCTTTTTTTTATATTTTCCCCAAAGGCTGCTGTGGTAGGAGGCAGAATACAAAGTTGTGGTGCATTAGTTGCCTTGGGATTCCCAGTTTTCAAAACCCATGCATAATATGTACATCAGTCATTGATGTGGTTACCTTGGAACTGTGACCGAGAGAAATGAATTGGGTTGCTTGATCAAGTACATTTGACCACTCCACATCTTCCTCACCCAAAAATTTCTATGAAGCTCCACTTTGGGGGACTTTTAGCATTGAACCCTTCCCTTCCCGAACAGGCTCCCAAATGTGTTGCAGCCTGAAATGGCATGAGCAGCGAGTAAATCTGGGATGATAGCCCGATTAGCTCTGACAATTTCCCTGTATATCAATACACATTCGCCTGTAGATAGGGGATTCCATAGTCATCGGAGCAACTAAATTCTGCTCTAAATAGTGATACATGTAGAGCAACAAAATGTACACATCAATGTCATCTGCAAGCACAACTACACCCTTCTACTCATCAGAAGCAACCTTAATGGCTTTGATGAGTGATAATATCTGTTTCTTTGTGCGTCATCAGATCGAATCGTTTCCTCATTGATCCTTTGCTCAATTGACCAGGGGTTTAATTTTTAGCTTAACTTGACAAGTCAAGATAAGCTCTTGCCATCACGCGTGTGGAAGTCTGTTAGGCTGTTCACATTTTCCTTCAGCACAGACTACACCCCATAGTTCTTGTCTGATCGTCTCAAAATTTCATATGCAGGTTTGAGGTGATGTCTAGATGAGAACATCCCCTTTTGGTCACAATCGGTCAACCCTGGTGGCTGTCCGAACCCAAAACCTGAAAACCATTAGCACAGTCTACAGGTCGTATTTATGAAGGAATTTCATTGTAATTTAGTAGGATGCATCTGTATAATATCTAGATGAGGATGTCCCCTTTAGGTCATGACCTGTCAACCACGATGGCTGCCCAAGCCCGAAACCCAAAAACTTTTTGCACAGTCTACAAATCATATTTAATATGGAGAGGTTTCATTGTAACTTGGTAGGATGACTCCGGATGATGTCTAGATGAGAACTTCCCCATTTGGTCGCGATCTGTCAACTGTGACAACTGCCCGAGCCCCAAACCCTAAGCACAGTCTACAGGTCGTATTTATGAAGGAATTTCATTGTAACTTGGTAGGTTGACTCCATATAATGTTTAGATGAGAACGTCCCCTTTTGGTCGTGATCATTCAGCTGTGACAGCTGCCCGAGCCCAGAACTCGAAAACCTTTAGAACAGTCTACAGGTCGTATTTATGGAGGGATTTCATTGTAACTTGGTAGGTTGATTCCATATAATATCTAGATGATAATGTCCCCTTTTGGTCACGATTGGTCAACTGTGATGGCTACAGAGGTCCGAAGCCCGAAAACTTTAGCACAGTCTACAGGTCATATTTATGAAGGGATTTCATTGTAACTTTGTAGGATGACCCAAGATGAGAACGTCTCCTTTTGGTCGCGATCAATCAACCATGATGGCTGCCTGAGCCCAAAACCTGAAAACCTTTAGCACAGACTACAGGTCGAATTTTTGAAGGGATTTCATTGTAACTTGGTAGGATGACTCAGTATAATGTCTAGATGAGGACGTCCCCTTTTGGTTGCAATCGGTCAACCATAATGGCTACATGGGCCCAAGGCCCCAAAACCTTTAGCACAGTCTACAGGCTGTATTTATGAAGGAATTTGGAATAATTTCACTGTAAATTGGAAACTTTCATTGATATACATTAACTGTGAGGGCCACATACATTAACTGTGAGGGCCACATTAACCCACCCCTTTAGTATAGTCCACACCTCATATTATTTTTATTGAAAACATAGCATACAGGGAACAGAAATTAACATATTCCCAATTATCACAATTCTGGTCTTATTTCATAATCCTTTCGTAAAATTGAACATTATCCTTTTCATCAAACATAACAAACAGACAAGTTAAGCTACAGTGTCATTGACACTTTCATTGCCAGTTTTCACCAGTTTATGCTTCATTATATTCAACTCCAACAACTTGTCAGTGACAATCTGTTCACATGTCTATTAACTGCGCCTTGTTTGCAACAAATGTCAAAACTTGTTTTTGTGGTGGTAGAATAGCTTTGGCGGCTAGTTTGAACTCTCAACAACTAGAAGAAAATCTATCAGCCCTGGATACGGACTTGGTGCTGAAATCCACATATCTGTCAAAGATCAAATAGACGTTACTCAACTGCAAGTACTGATTTATATGATCTTTGAACTTTTCTACAAAGTCCATAACTGTTGCTTGGTGTGTTTTGCCCAAAACTGGCCAATGTGGAATCCACAACAACGCACAGCCATCTATCACCACTACTGTATGCCCCCAACCAACCATTTTGTTGGACAAAACAACCATCATCTTATTTTTTAAATCCGATTTTGATTTAGAAATCTGCATGTCTCCAGTCTCGTCAAAGAGTGATGTAGGCATAAGAGAGAAGTTCTTTAATATCAAAGTTGCGAGAACTTGATAGTAGTCCAATTACTCTGGAATATACGAGGTTCGTATCCTAAACTTTAACATCACCAACCTTTACAGATTTTCTTGACACATCCATGCTTTGGACCGGCATTGGAATAGAGTCAAAGAATCCCCCATCAGTGCTGAACTTGTCCAAGTTGAGAGACCCAGGACTTACATTTCCGGTTTTGATATTGACAATGGTTTCAGGGTGCTTTGACGGATCCATAGGATCTGTTCACATCTCAAGTTTGGAGTGGATACCTTTGTGGTCAACAGCATTGGACACAATTCACTCTGCCCTACTCTTTGAGGAAAACTTGAGATCTTTCTGTGTTCTTGTCCTCACATATCTCTGATATGCTATGAGCTAAGGATCATAGGCATGCAAACTTAGAGCCCATACCTTAAGGGTTTCTGAATTGAGAGTAATGCCTATAATACCAGACTTACCGTGGCCATATCTCGTAAATGTAGTCTCTATGAACATGTCACTCCATAACTCATTCCAAAGACCCAGAATGTGTCTCATGACATATTCACCTCTTATGAAATGGGCCAAAACATTAAGCTCAAGATTTTATATTTGACGGATGAAGTACAGGCCATACCTAGTGCAATTCATATGGCTGGATGTGAAAAAGTATGGCAATATACTTCGCACAACATGAAGGTGAAGGGGCCAGTCACTTTCCCGTTCAGCATGAACATACAGCATCATGAGGAAAACCAGCTTCAGAAAAGCATCCACCTGCACTTTTGTTGTCTGACTTTCATCACTTAAATCTTCCAATAAAGATGACACATCTTCTGGGCATTCAAAGTTGTTTTTCTTGAATAATTTACGGAGAAGTTCTCCTGCCAATAAATGCATTGCTTTCATGTTCATTGAAATGCCGTTCATAAAACGCTTCTTTTCAAAACAAAATAATAGTTTTGGGCGAACATACACTTATTTATGCATTGAATAATGTCATTTGTGTCTATGTGAGAAAACTTCTAGATTTTTTCTGGTAAATGCTGATTATATATGAGAATTTCAGGACCTACGCTAACTATGCGAATTGAAATTGGATACTCCTTTTCTGCGACAAATATCTCAAATTGCTCAGGAGATTTCCTTCTATCAGAAAGCACCGAAAAATGAAAAGGATAATGTTCAATGTTTATGAAAGGATTATGAAATAAGACAAGAATTGTGATAATTGGGAATATGTTCATTTCTGTTCCCTGTATGCTATGTTTATGATAAAAATAATATGAGGTGTACACTGTACTAAAGAGCTGAGGGGTGGGTTAATATGACCTCACAGTTAATGTAGGTGGCCCTCACAGTTAACGTATATCAACGAAAGTTACCAAGTTACAGTGAAATTATTCCAAAACGAGTCATCCGACCAAGGTACAATGAAATCCCTTCATAAATATCACCTGTAGACTGTGCTAAAGATTTTCAGGCTTCAGGCCCCTGTAGCCATCACAGTTGCCTAATGGTGTCCAAAAGGGGCTGTTCTCATCTAGACATTATATGAAGTCAACCTACCAATTTACAATGAAATCCCTTCATAAATATGAACTGAAGGCTGTGCTGAAGGTTTTCGGGCTTTGGGCTCGGGCAGCCATCATAGTTGAATGATCGCAACCAAAAGGGAACATTCTCATCTGGGCATCATCGGGAGTGGTCCTACGAAGTTAAAATGAAATCCCTTCATAAATATGACCTGTAGACTGTGCTCAAGATTTTCGGGCTTCGGGCAACTGCAGCCATCACAGTTGACCAATCACGACCAAAAGGGGATGTCATCATCTAGGCATTATATGGAGTCAACCTAACAACAATTTTTCTATAAAACCATATCATGTGACTCCCTCAGTGGAATGTGTGCAATGAGCTCATGCCAATGAGGGGTCACATGATATGGTTTTGTTGACATTTTAAAAAATTTTTGTTTGTTTTTCAACTGCTTAATTTGCAAATTACGTGGACGGATGCAGCCAGTTTATTAGGTAAAGGGTTAAGGTCTGTTTCCCCGACTTACTTCCCAGAGAAAGTAAGTGCCTTCATGGTGTAATCAACGCTTGAGCCGATTTGCATGAAATTTAGCTAACAACTTGAGTGGGACATATTCTTGATTTATGCAAAAAAAAATAATTAGTCAACACCACCATGGTTGAAGTAGGACAAAATTATGTTTTTTTGACATTTGTTATGGAGTATCTTTAGGTGTATAATTAAAATGGTAAAACCCAGAATGAACATGTCAATTGAATGCTAATACCCGTCTGCATGCCACTAATGCCCCTGTCTACAGAGGCCCAAAACCATTGCACTGTCACATTACTCACTTAAAAAGCTGAAAATAAAACTTGGCCTTCCAAGTGAGACTCTGAAATTTCCGATCATTATGTGTGAAAAACAGCAAATAACAATGATTTTGTACACTCAACTTATAAAAATCACTAATATGCAACCGTTATGTCAGTTATGAGTGTGACTTGTACAGAGTAAGTGATACAAAGTTGTATTAATGTGGAGAGTTAATACAACTTGCCCCTATGGAAACCATGAGAAGTAAAGCAGTGCTTGTTTTGGTAAAAAAAAGCTCTGTTTTACTAGTTAATAAAAGGCTGTGCTGCAACATGTGCTCCCAAAAAAGTGTGCGATTTGAGGTATTTGAAAAAAATTGAATTTTTTGAAGTCAAAAAATGAACATAACTGTCGGACCAAACCCCTATTTGAACTTGACCTGTATTTTATATTGATACACCTACATACCAAATTTTATTGTATTTGGTAAAAAAAACAACTAAAGTTATCATCATGAAACCCCCAAAAAAGAATTTTTGAAGTCAAAAAAGGTGCATAACTCTGACAAAAACTGTCGGACCGCACTGCGATTCGAATTTGACCTCTATTTTATGTTGATACACCTGCATATCAAATTTCATTTGATTTGGCCAATTATAGCTAAAGTTATTGGGAAACCAAAGTGGCACAGATGGACAGATGGGTGGACGGATGCACACCGGCTATTTTAATTTGGGGGGGGGGGGGGAGGGGAAGGGGGGGGGGGGGGTAGTCACTAATGCTTGGTGTGGAAATCCTCTAAAATGGGCAACATAGGTAAAAACGATTGACTAAACTTGACTTTATCTCCATGTTGCAGTCCTGATTATCCATTGTGCAGAAATAAATATGTGATCTTAAACACCAAGGGATTCGCAAAGCATGAGCCACTGCCCCCAATCTGTAGGAATGTTTGAAGTAGCCTTAAAGGTATTATGGGGCAGAAAAACTTTCTATGCTGAAGGAGTGAAAAAGGGCCATAACTCTGGGAAAAATTATTGGGCAGAACTCATTCCTTGTGCATATCTGTTTCCCCAATGTGGGCATATCAGCATACCAAAGGAGATCCACATCTGACCAGTGGCTTTGAAATCACAATCCAAAACGTTTGTACTGACAGATGGACAGGCAGACAGGTCTTCAATAGATACCCCCGAATCCTCCTTTGGAGGTCGGGGCATAATAAAAAAATAAATAACACTTCACTTGTACTTCTTCATATTTCTGTTCCTCTTGCTTAATTAAATATGCAATGCATAAATGACATAAAATTGACTGACATGTTAACCCTTTACCTAACATAGCATAAGCTAACATAACCAAAAACGTCCAGAAATTTAACCAATATGAGCCTACCACAGCCTAAAATATCTCAGAAGTTTCTCAATAAAAGCGCACAAATATGGATATCATTAGATCCAGCTCATTGGTTCTAATGATATCCATATTTTTCTGGTTTTATTGAAAAATGGTGGAAATTTTTTTTCTTGAAAAATGTGAAATTTCATTTATTTTTTAAAAATATTGTGTTAGGTAAAGGGTTAACTGGTTGAGGGCTACATTATTTTTGGTGGTCTGAATTTATTAATAAAAATTTGTCTTATTACAAATTATTGAAGAGTGCCTGTGGGCACTCTTCAGTGATTTGTAATAAAATAAATTCATATAAATAAAATATTATTTGCATTTAACTGAATATAAAACATGAGCAAAGAAAAGGTAGGTGTTTGCTCTGGTACCTCCATTTTTAGCTCAACTTTGGTGAAGCCAAATTTGAGCTTTTGTCATGGCCCGTCGTCCGTCTGCCTGTACGTCAACAATTGGATATGGCTCGGGCTAGAGGCCGTATTTATGAACCAATCTTTACGAAACTTCTTGGGTACCTTTGTTATGACCGTGGGACGAGAACGAGTGTTTTTGGGTGCGGTCTGAAATTCAAGATGGCTGCCAGCCGCCATTTTGTACTGACGATGCAGAAATCTGTTTTTTGTACAGAACTTCCATATGAAAGCTCTGATTTGAATAATTTTTTGTATGAATGTTTAGTACCATGGGATACATCAGATATAATACAGTTTTTTTTCTCATGCGTAAATTGTGCAAATTAGATGAACCTTGATTTTTTCAGTGCGACTTACACACAGTAAGTACACATGTCAATACGTCTCAGGCTAGAGTCTGTATTTATGAACTCATCTTCACGAAATGTCTTGGGTACCTTTGTTATCACCTTGGGACGAGAACGAGTGTTTCTGGGTGCGGTCTAAAATTAAAGATGGCTGCCAGTGGCCATTTTGTACCGAAATTAGGTCTAATCAGTTTTTTGTACACAACTTCTATACGGCTCAGACTAGAGGCCATATTTATGAACCAATCTTTATGAAACTTCTTGGGTACCTTTGTTATCACCGTGGGATGAGAGAGAGTGTTTTTAGGTGTGGTCCAAAATTCAAGATGGCCACCAGCAGCCATTTTGTACCAAAATTAGTGCAATCAGTCTTTTGTACAGAACTTCTGTATGACATGGAATACATCACATATTGTAAGGGGTTTTTTTTCGTGCAGAAATTATGCAAATTAGATGAACTTTGATTTATTCAGTGCTACTTACACAATGTAAGCACACATGTCAATACCAGTGGCCATTTTGTACCGAAATTAGGTCCAATTAGTTTTTTGTCACAAGTTCTATACAACTCGTATTTATGAACTGATCTTCACAAAACTTCTTGGGTAACTTTGTTTTCACCTTGGGACAGGAACGAGTGTGTTTTGGGGTGCCTTTGTTATCACTGTGCTTTGAGAACAAATATTTTGGAGTTCAGTCAGACCCACTTTGGGACTCAAAGATTTCTTTTCTAGTTTATCATCTGACTGTCACCCACCTTTACAATACTTTACCTATACATTTGTTACAAGCAACGGTCAGTATTTATGTACAGACCGTTACAATACTTTATATGTACCTTTGTTATCAGGTCTTTACCTAGATGTTTGTCATTGCTGTGTCACATACTATACATGTACATGTCTTTGTCTTGACAAGTTGAGCTACAGTGTCATTGACAATTTCATTTTGAAAGCCCTGATAGTGGCTTTTAGCACTCAACCAGTTAAGCATATTTCACTTAAAAGTGAGCACAAATGTTTTTTGTAAGGGAGGGCCATAATTACCATATTGCTGGAAAAGGAAAAAAACTGAAAACTTTGGTCTTCTTTTGCAATGATAAAAGAATCAAATCATTGTTCTAAGAGACCCAAAAGTTACCATGCAGAAACCCAAAAATAACATTCTTTCAAGGATAATACAGTGGAACCTTGTTAAATGAATAGCTACTTTGTCCATGGAAAATATTAAATTAACAGAAGTATTCAATTAACAGGGATTGTGTCATTTTCCTGTATTCCAGAGATAAACTTAGCATTTATTCTATTTTATCTTGTTTGACAGAGCTCAATGAGATCTGTCAAACAAGATATTTATTTATTTATTGGTGTTTAAGGTCACATACGTATGCACAATGGCTAATCATGACCGTCACAGTTTTACGGGTGGAGGAAGCCAGAGTACCCTGAGAGAACCACCGAGCAGCTGCCAGCTCCCCAACATTGTAACTCTGCACTGCAGCAAAGACAAGGTTAGATTGGTTGAAGACATGCACACCATCGACGTGCAATACGCCTTAGCACACGGCATCGTCGTGCCCCCATGTGGACAATGGGGGTTAAGTAAACAAGATATAATGGATTAAATGCCTGTATTGGATGTACTGAGGCCAAATAGGTCTATAAACAAAGGAAAACTGGGGCGAATCAGGATAATTTCTCGACAGGTTACAAGATTTTTTATTCAATGAACAGGAGTTTAATCTGTAACCTATATTCAATTAACAGGTCATATTTGTACTGGAGGTGTGGTAAAATGGTTTTGTGTTTGGAAATTATATTCAATTAACAGGGTTATTCAGTTAAGAGATAACCAATTAAGTGGCTTCCACTGTAATAACTGTGGAATTACAAGCACCAGAAATGTGAAAATCCAACTTTTGCCTCAATTTGTTATCATAAGAAAAACTATCAAATTTGGAATTGTTTTTCACAGGAAAATAAAATTATAGTGCAGACATTAAAAAAATAAAGTTTTTCCACAATGAAAGTAGAATTATATCTGCTGAAAATCTGAAAATCAAACAAAGTATATATTTTGTGGTTACAAGAAAAACTGCAAATTCAAACTGATCTGCCAAAGGGTACTTAACTTTTGATGCAGACACCAAATAATAACTCAGCTTTCAAACCTTCAAGGGGCATAACTATAGAATCATGAATTTTTAAAAATCTGAAAATTTCAGCCAGAAAAAAGTAAAGTTACCATGTGGAAATGTCACCATAATGAGGTTTTTACACAACCATAGAATTAAATGAGCAAAAAAATACAAAAACTTAACTTGACCTTTGCTAACAAAAAAAAAATAAAATGTTCTGTCAAGGTCATAACCTGAAACTGCAAATCAAACTTGATCTTCGGGTATTACTACAAGTACAATTGTAAAATTTGAAAACATTCTGCTGAAGGAAACTCACGTCATAGTGTTGAATGCATACATTTGGCTGTGCATGCAATTTGGATGGATTATTATTAATTATTATTATTGGTGTTTAAGGTCACATACTTCTGCACAATGGCTAATCGTGACCGCAACATGAAGATAAAGTCAATTTTAGATATCCATGTTGTCCCTTTTTAGAGGACTTCCACCCCAAGCACTGGTGACTGGGTCCTATTTTACCAGTAAAACAGAGCTTGTTTACCACAGTAAACAAGCACTTTTTCACTTCCCGTGGTTCCCATGGGGATATGGATTATTATTATTATTTATTGGTGTTTAAGGTCACATACTTATGCACGGCTAATCATGACCATAGGGGATATGGATAGATGGATGGGAAGATGGATAGTGGTTATACTCAATGCATTATTCGCATAAATGTACAAAATCATAACAGCCATAAGTTCAGGAGAAGATTGTTCAGTGTTTTTTCCAATATAAAACATTGATAAATGGGAGGTCCCAATTAAGTGCCCCCTGAAGCAACTAAGGCAGCTATTTCAGCCCAGCTGATTCTACTACTACCTATTTATCTACTGGTATATAATCCCCTGAACACTGATGTTGCAATATAAAAATTTCAAGCTATACATTTTTACCATAACCCTTTGCCCAATGCAGAACTTATGAAAATTAATTATTTTAGGCTAAACAAAATTAATCTTTTGATTCCCAGGCAGCAGCGCATTCATTTTTTCGGTCCGCGTTAGTCATATTTATTTCAGAGGCAAAATTCAAAATGTATAAAACTATCATAGGGTGTGATTTTAGCTATATCGCATCATGATTTGTGATGCAATATGTTTTCAATGATACAGTTTTGTTATTCTCTTTGCAAAATGCGACCCAATTCTCATATGTATGTACAAAATAAATATTTGTTTAACTGGTTGAGGGCTAGGTTATTTTTGGTGGTCTGAATTTGTTCATCAAAATTGTTTTATTACAAATTATTGGAAAGTGTCAAAAGGTCTCCAATCGAGAGCCCAAATATTAACAGAGGAACTTGGTTTGAACAAACTTCGATCTGACCTCCCAAAGGATGATGTATACCAAACATCAAAAGATTCTGAGTGGTGGATTTGCTCCCTAAGAGAGCCCACTTATTAACCAATAGGCCTGATTTGAACAAACTTGAAAACGATTACTGCAAGGATTCTGTACACCATATATCAAAAGATTCTGACTACTGGTTTTGGAGACTAAGAATTTTAAGAATATTCTTCATACTGGACTAAATTAAAATTCCGGCTCCAATAGGAACACCAAATATTAACACATTAATGATGTTGTACACCAGATATTAAAAGAGTCTGACTGGTGGTTCTGTAGAAGAAGATTCTTTAACCCTTTACCCAACGCAGACGATATCAAAATTTATTATTTTAAATATCATGTTTTTAAATTTAAAAAAAAATGTCGAGAAAACCATATCATGTGACTCCTCTTTGGAACCAGCTTTTATGGGCTTGTTCCAAAGAGGGGTCACATGATATGGTTTTGTTGAAATTTTTTGAAAAATAATATTTTTCAGCTGCTGAATTTGCATATTACGTGGGCAGATGCGGCCGATTCGTTGGGTAAAGGGTTAAAGAATATGTCTCATATTGCAAACAGTTAAAATTCAAGCTCCTCTGAGGGGCTTAATTTTAACAAACACAACATACACTACAACATCACTCCATGTGGCGCTACCTTATGCTCTGGAATATAACATGGAGATAAGTTGCAATTATGTGATAAATAGATATTTCACATGGAAGTAGGTCACCTGGAATCATTTTGGATTTGAACACTTTAACTGCAAAATCAAAAAAACAAAAAACATTGGTAAGTGAAGGCACTGTTTATTATTCTAGCAACTACTAGTTTCTGAAAATAAAATTCCAGTTTATGAACAAAACTTTAAAACAATATTCTTGAATGAAGGCATTTTAAAGCAAGAAATACATAGAACAATATCTTTAATCCTTTACCTAAGATGAATAGCGGATGATACTTGAAAAATAATTTCTTGAATAACTAAATATTTTCATTTTTTTTCATTGGAATGAGCTCAATCCAACGAGGGGTAAAAACCTATGTTTTTGAGGCAAAGAATGAAAAAATAAGATCTAAATTGAGATTTCTGTAAATAGCATTGGTCAATAATGATTGTTACATTAACCCCCTGCTCACCAGTCAAAATTCTGAAAATTCATACAAGGGCCACAATATATTCAAATTTTTTGCATACCATTAGTGACGGTATACTGGTACTCAGATTTGACAGACGGTATTCAGTCACTTATAGTTTTGATACTGGTACCAACCAGTATACCCAAATACGGTGCAGCCCTTTTTCAAATTTATCCCATGATGAAACATGGATCTTAACCAATTCAATCTTGTTTAACAGTTCTCAATGATCTCTGTCAAACAAAACTGAATTGGTTAATAATCCATTACCCAATATGAAAAAATATTATTTCAATTTTGTTTTCAAATTTTACACAGATTTCCAGCAAAACAATGTCATGTTGTCTGTCAGTGGAATGAGCTCGATAAGCTTGTTCCAATGATGGGTCACATGATATGGTTTTGTTGAAGTTTTTTGAACAAAATGTTTTTTTCACTTCTCAATTTGATTATTATACACATGCAGATGCAGCCGAATTGTTAAGTGAAGTGTTAAATTACCTGTTGTATTATGGGAAAAATGTATTCCTTCAATTCTCGATATTTCCGACATCTGTGTACAGAGGGTTAAACATAGAGGAAATCTAGTGTTTTTGAGTGGATACCGAAAATTATCTCATGAGTGACCGAGACAAATGACCATATGTCTCGGTCATGAGTGAGATAATTTTCGGTATCCACTCAAAAACACTAGATTTTCTTTTTATTATATGCTTTTTATAAGAATTTGATCATTCCTATTGATACTTCCACTGGTTTCAACCTAGAGTTGATGCATGAAAGTAAACAGCCCACACTGATATGCAGAAGTGATTTGATCGATACTCAGAACAGGTAGCCTCTTGCGATCTAATTCAGCTGGGGGGGTTTCATGCATCAATTCAAGGTAATACATGTTGAACTCTTGCTGGAAATGATCGGTATCCACTCAAAAACACTGGATTTTCTTTTCATTATATGTTTTGAAAACAAACTGATCATTTCCAGTAATAATTTGACTCGTATTCACCCTGAAGTGATGCTTTGAAAGCCGTCATTTTGACTGATACGGTGAAAGTGAAAATTTATTTATTTTCACAGTGGGGGACAAGATTTCTATCTTTCTGCAATATTTTTTCGATAATCTATCGTTCAGCATGTAACAAAAAAAAGTTAATAAAAGTTTGAATGATAAAAGTTGGAATGCTGAAAACTCATTAATATGAAGCCCACCACTTAACCCTTTCAGCTGCAATGCATACATTTTTACAAAAAGAAAATAGCAAAATACATGCAATAAAAAGATGACACTATTCACGACAAATCAGTAAGGTGGACCAGCAATAATTTAACTCCTTGATACTTCTGGCAGATATCCCTGCCCAGAACAGGATTTCTCTTAAACTCTGAAATAAGTATAATTTGGGCATATTTAGTCCAATATTCTGCCTGTAAACTGAATTGATTCTTTCACCAATGATTTCTCAAGTTAAATTTGAATGAATTTTGAATCAATTCTAGTCATGGCTGCTGTGAAACAACCATGACTAGACCTGATGAAAAATATCTTGAAAATACTCAGCGGTTTTAGAGTTAATCCTATAGCCCTACAAAGTTAAGATTAAATTATTACTGAACCTCCCTATGAATACAAAATGAATTCACCCACTCTGCTATAAACCATAATCTTTAGGATGATATTATTCAGCAGTTTAGTGTTGAAAGAGTTAAGGTCAAGACAATAGTCAACATCGTATATGTAGTATACTGCATTTTTTTTTTACTGTATCCATCACCACTGACCAACAGTAACTATTGTCCCATTTCACAAATGAGAAAAAGTGAAGCAATTATGTTGTTCTGTGAGACCTAAAAAATGAAGCCCTGCTGTAAAATGAACACAAACACAAAATTGGCTATACCAAGATGTTTGTGCGAAAAGAAATATAAAATAACTGATTGTAGTGTTGTCCCAATGAAACACTGCAATAAATTATGCTCAGTGACTGTTTGTTCATTCTCAACAATGGAGTATATTATCTTTGTTTTACAATAAGGCTCAAATTGCTACAAACTGTACCTAAATTGGCCAATGTCGATGTCTCCAGGGTTATAATATTA
Organism: Pictodentalium vernedei; assembly: GCA_031216915.1. NCBI lineage: Eukaryota > Metazoa > Mollusca > Scaphopoda > Dentaliida > Dentaliidae > Pictodentalium > Pictodentalium vernedei. The sequence continues at coordinate 193,258,594 of CM062295.1, forward strand.
CCATGCCAGTTCTTCAAAGTAGGTTAAAAACAACAGATGTTGTTGATAATTACATTATTATTAATTAATTAATTAATTAATTAATTAATTAAGAGGCAGTATGCTACATTTAAATTTTTTTTACGGGCACTGTCGACAGCAAGGGTCTCCTCATGTCGGACAGTATTACAGGTGGAGGAAGCTGGAGTACCCAGAGAGAACCACCAAACAATGGTGAGCAACTGTCAGGCTCCCCAACATACTAACTCCACATGAGCAGGATTAGCATTGGTTGAAGACAAGTGCACCATCGACGTGCAGTACACATTAGTACACAGCACCATTGTGCCCCCAAGTGGGCAATGGGGGTGAAGTGTCTTGCCCAAGGACACAATGCAGTTGCCGCAGATGGGATTTGAACCGAGGACCTCTCGGCTTGCAGCCTGCACCTCTACCTACTGAGCCACTATGCCCCCCCCCCCCCCCCCCCCCCCACCCACACCCCCAGCATTGGTTGAAAACAAATGCATTAGAACATAGTGCCCCCATGTGGGCAATCAGGATTAAGTTACTTCATGATTTCATACTACCCTAATGTATCAAATAAAACAAGTGCCAAAAGAAAGGACGGTTTTCTACAATGTCTCTAATCAAAAGAGATATTAACATACGGTTAGCTGAAAAAGCATATCATAAGAATATTTCTTGTACCCCAAGTAATAAGGACTTGGCTCTTATTCAGAAGATAAGCTTTCATGTGCCACTGAAAACAAAAACAGAAACAGGTTTTGCACGGATCAATACCTTGTCTGTTATTCTAATGTAAAGCTACCTCTATATAGATTTCTTCACATACACATTTGAATTAATGTGCCCCATTTGAATATGATTTCAAATGATAACTGTTTGTAAGGACAGTATAAAAAATGCAATCACATTTGAATATTGATTTTTTTCTCTTTTGTCAACCTCCCCATTCATGAAGTGATGGAAGTTCTATCTGTGACAAACAGATCACACACTGAGCAACAGCCAACATACAAATTGTAGTTATAAAAAAGAACACAACTGTCACAAAAATTTCAACAACTGCCTCATTAATAATTAATAATACTACTGTCATCAAAATTTCAGTTACTAATGTCAATTTTTTTTTCTACAGCCACTTTCCATCTTTGTTCTTGGATGTAGGTAGAAATACAGGTTCGGGGGTGGCATAGTGGGGGAAGCAGCCTCCCCCACAATACTTTTAACAACAAGAGGCCCCAGGGGGCCTTAGGCGCTCACCGAATGTTCCATACTGTTAAGACACAAATTTTATCAAAAGCTATTCTTAAGGTTCTACAGAGTAAATCTATACTCTCTGTGGAGCTAAAACATCAACAGGACTGAATGGGATAATGCTGCTGATCAAATATCAAAAGATTCTGGTGGCTCTGAAGAAGATTTTTAAAGAATTTTCCTTGAATTGCACAAAGTAAACATTCACACCCCCATAGTGAGGCCCAATAATGATCGAGGCACTCAATTTGAACAAACTTGAATCAGAACCTTACTAAGATGCTACATACCAAATATCAAAAGATTTTGCCCACTGGTTCGGGAGAAGAAGATTTTTAAAGAATTTTTTCTTAAATTGCACAAAGTGAAAATTCACGGCCCATAGGGAGCCCCAATATTGATCGAGAGACTCGATTTGAACAAATGTGAATCAGACCCATGCCAAGATGCTGCATACTAAATATCAAAAGATTCTGACCACTGGTTCTAGAGAAGAAAATTTTTGAAGATTTTTTCTTAAACTGCACCAAGTAAAATCCACGCCCCCATAGGTAGCCCCAATATTGATCAAGGAACTCGATTTGAACAAACTTGAATCAGACCCATACCAAGATGCTGTATACCAAATATCAAAAGATCCTGCCCATTGGTTCTGAAGAAGAAGATTTTTAAAATTTTTTTCTTAAATTGCACTAAGTAAAAATTCAGGTCCCCATAGTGAGCCCCAAAATTGATCAAGGGACTCTATTTGAACAAACTTGAATCAGACCCATACCAAGATGCTGTATACCAAATATCAAAAGATTCTGCCCACTGGTTCTGGAGAAGAAGATTTTTCCTTAAATTGCACTAAGGAAAAATTCATGCCCCTATAGGGAGCCCCAATATTGATCAAGGGACTCGGTTTGAACAAACTTGAATCAGACCCACTCCAAGATGCTGCATACAAAATATCAAAAGATTCTGCACACTGGTTCTGGTGAAGAAGATTGTTAAAGATTTTTTCTTAAATTGCACTAAGTAAAAATTCACACCCCCGTAGTGAGCCCCAATATTGGTTGAGGGACTCGATCTGAACAAACTTGAATCAGACCCATACCAAGATGCTACATATGAAATATCAAAAGATTCTGCCCATTGGTTCTGGAGAAGAAGATTTTTAAAGAATTTTTCTTAAATTGCACTAAGTAATAATTCAAGGTCCCATAGTGAGCTCCAATATTGATCAAGGGACTCGTCTATTTGAACAAACTTGAATCAGACCCATACCAAGATGCTGTGTACCAAATATCAAAAGATTTTGCCCACTGATTCTGGAGAAGAAGATTTTTCCTTAAATTGCACTAAGGAAAACTTCATGCCCCTACAGGGAGTCCCAATATTGATCAAGGGACTCGATTTAAAAAAACCTGAATCAGACCCACTCCAAGATGCTGCATACAAAATATCAAAAGATTCTGCCCACTGGTTCTGGTGAAGAAGATTGTTAAAGATTTTTTCTTAAATTGCACTAAGTAAAAATTCACACCCCCATAGTGAGCCCCAATATTGGTTGAGGGACTCGATCTGAACAAACTTGAATCAGACCCATACCAAGATGCTGCATACGAAATATCAAAAGATTCTGCCCATTGGTTCTGGAGAAGAAGATTTTTAAAGAATTTTTCTTAAATTGCACTAAGTAAAAAATCACGAACCATAGTGAGCCCTAATATTGATCAAGGGACTCTATTTGAACAAACTTGAATCAGACCCACTCCAAGATGCTGCATACAAAATATCAAAGGATTCTGCCCACTGGTTCTGTTGAAGAAGATTGTTAAAGATTTTTTCTTAAATTGCACTAAGTAAAAATTCACACCCCCATAGTGAGCCCCAATATTGGTTGAGGGACTCGATTTGAACAAACTTGAATCAGACCCATACCAAGATGCTGCATACCAAGATGCTGCATACCAAGTATCAAAAGATTCTGCCCACTGGTTCTGGAGAAGAAGATTTTTTAATAATTTTTCTATAATTCATACGGTGCTATCAGAGTTATGCCCCATACAGAGCCCCCAAAGGATGTGGCCATTTCATTTGAACAAACATGAATTGCCATATACTAATGAACATCCACATGAAGTTTCGTGAAAATCGGACCAGTGGTTCCACAGGAGAAGTCGTTTGAAAAATGTTATGAAAAAGTGATAAGTTGAGCTCCCTTCGGTGAGCTAAAAACGATAGAGTTCAGTTTGAATCCCATAAATTAACATTAACTATGCAGGTAACAATTAAGCCTGTGATAGATTTTTCCTTGAAGTGTACTAAGTGTATTAACTAAATATAAAATCTTGTAATATGTCAAGAAATTATACTCACAATCATCAAGTTTGCCTTGTTCAAAGACCTCACATCCAATACAGGAATTTAATCTATTATATATGTCTTGTTTGACAGAGCCCAAAAGCTCTGTTAAACAATATATAGTAGAATAAATACTGTTTATGTCTACAATACAGGAAAGTGAACAACTCCTTAACTGAATATTCCTGTTAACTGAATAATTTTCAAAGTGGCTATTCAATTAACAGGGTTGTACTGTGATGTAATTTATATTTATGTTTAACAATAAAAAAGTTTATACCAATAGCTGCAGCAGCATCATAATTTCCATAAAAGTGTAGTAATACAGTGGAGGCCACTTGATTGGATATCTCTAAATTGAATAACCCTGTTAATTGAATGTAATTTCCAAACACAAAACCATTTAACACACCCTCCATACGAATTTGACGTGTTAATTGCATAAAGGTTATGGAGTAAACTCATGTTTATTAAATAAAAAATATTGTAATATGTAGAGAATTTACCTTTACAACCACCAAATTCCATATGCTTTTGTCCTATTTAACCTTAGTACTTCTTCTCCAGTGAAAACCCAGCATTGATTTTTTGTTTCACCTCCTAAATGGAGAAATGTAATTTAAAATGATTCTGTTTATTATTAATTAAAATTATATTTTTGGTTAACTCCTGCTCTGATCCTTCATTAAAGCTGATGATCTGTGTTGATGAAGGTTCATTATTTTTAATCTGCTCCAGTGTTCAATTTTCTGTATCAAGGTGTAATTCAAACCGTAAGAGTTCAGCAACAGTGTTGCAGGTACGGTCGAGCATCAGCTGAGTAAGAAGTGCAGGATTGTGAGTGATTGAGTTGAAAACAAGTAGGAACAAGATACTGCAGTTTCAGGGATGCGCAAATTGGATTACCCTGCATTAAGTTCATCGAAAGGTTATCCAAAATTTTCTAAGATAACCTTTTCTCACTTCTCTAAAATCATGTGATTCAAATTTATCATAAATCCTTTCTGACTGAAGATTGTTCTCTTTCTGTTTTTTTTTTTTTGTGTAATATTTTTGTTTGTCAGTTGGTGGGAATTACTCAGAGTTTAAGGAATTATGCTTTCAACTGCCTTGCAGGTGGTGTACTTTGACGACCCAAGTTATACATCTGACCAGTTATACACTTGGACAATGAAGGTCGAAGGGGTTGATGGTGGAGATATCACAATGCCCTCACCAAAGGAGGATCAGCTGAACAATGCTGAAGATAGTCATTTTATTTTTTTATTCATTAAGAAATTATTTATTTATTTATTGGTGTTTAAGGTCACATACTTATGCACAATGGCTAATCATGACCGTGGCAGTTTTACGGGTGGAGGAAGCCGGAGTACTCGGAGAGAACCACCAAGCAGCTGCCAGCTCCCCAACATCGTAACTCTGCACTGCAGCACAGGCAGGGTTAGACTGGTTGAAGACATGCGCACAATCAACATGCAGTATGCCTTAGTACACGACCTTGTCGTTCCCCCATGTGGACAATCGGGGTTAAGTGCCTTGCCCAAGGACACAACGTGGGAGTCTGAATCGATCGTTCAGAGGGTCACCCATCCGAGGACTAACCGGCTCGACGTTGCTTAACTTCGGTGATCTAACACGAACCGGTTACCGCAACGCCACCGCTCCCTCATTAAGAAATAAAACACTGACAAAAGAGAATGCAATGGGATTGAGGTTATCTTGGCTCAAAATGGTTTTACATAACCTTCTGGGGGTTATCTTAAATTATCAATTTGTGCATCCCTGAGTTTTAATAGGGCTGATTCTATACTCTTTTTTATTACAGGATAAGTGCATCCAGTTAGTATGTGTTCAACATTTTCCTCTTCTTTTGTAACACATCTTATATTTAGGACTTTCACTGTAAAATGCGGCTGCTGTTAATTTGCATGGTATATACTCCAACTGGCATTCTGACTTTTACCACAGCTTGTTTAGCATGCACATGTATATTGTTGTAATAATAGCTCCTGATCATGTGGTACTGAATTCTCAGGTCAGTTCAACCGATCATGTGGTATTGAATTCTCAGGTCGATTCAACTGACTTGGAAAACAATGAAAAATGGAACCATGTATATACTGGATCCACCAATGCGTGGAATTCCCTTATTTAACTGGGATTCACTGTATTCAATGCTATCAATATTCGTGTTGAGTTATGCCACCTCCAAACTTAGAAGTACTTTTTAAAACCATTTTTGTTATGATACATCTACCCTTGATTATATCAGAAGAAAACCTTTTTTTGACAAAGCTAAGAGGAGTTACAAATCACATTTCCTGAACATAAATGTTTAGATTTTAAAATTACTTACTCAAGAAACAATTATGTTCTTAAGCCAATTGAAATCCACATTTAACTCCTGTCAAACTTGTTTTCTTGTGTGCAGTACCGTACTGATCCAGGAATAAGCCCATAATCAACAAGAGGTCCACATCGGAGATGCAGGCGTTGAGTTGTGGTGGCAATCGGAGAGTGTTCCATGTCCATAACATGGTTATCAATCATATACTGGCTGTCTAATCTGGAACCTTTGTTTAAGTTCTAATGCCAACAAGTTCAGAATTCGTAAAAATTATTTAATTAAAGCCCATTACTTCATAATGAAAAATCAGGCTTGGCCAGTTTTCAAACTTGCTTGAGATATTATTGCAAAAGACCTGTATGGTAAATATTAGTCATATCAGAGAATGTTTGTTCAAGTTACTGTGCTAATGAGCTTAAAATTAAAAAAAAAATGACTAATTAAGGTCCATAACTCTGGAACAAAAAATCGGACTGGGCCAGTTTTTGAACTCGCTTGAGATATTATTGCAAAAGATCGGCATGGCAAATATTAGTCAAATCGGACAATGATTGTTCAAGTTATTGTGCAAAAAAGCTCAAAATTCCTAAAAAAATTGCTAATTAAGGTCCATAACTCTATAACAAAAAATCTGGCTGGGCCAGTAATCGAACTTGCTTGAGATATCATTCCAAAAGACCTGTATGGAAAATATTAGTCAAATCAGAGAATGTTAACTCAGAGAATGTTTGTTCAAATTATTGCACTAACAAACTCAAAATTTGTAAAAATTGACTAATTAAGGCCCATAACTCTGTAACAAAAAATTGGGCTGGGCCAGTTTTCGAACTCACTTGAGGTATTATTGAAAACGACCTGTATGGCAAATGTTAGTCAAATCGGAAAACATTTGTTCAAGTTATTGTGCGAACAATGTGAGGACATCCATCCAGATGCCTGCCAAGATGCCCTCCTGCTCGTTTGAATGCTTGCCTGCCCACCCAGGAGTACAACGACCACTGCCAAACCACAGGTCTCAGTTAACACAACTTGACCAAAATTAAGCCCACCTACCAACATTTCAAAGTTCAGTTTCAGTGTCCTCTCCTTGTAAATAAACCCAGCCCCTGACTTCTGAATAACATCAATGACAGTCGTGCTAGTAAGTTGTTACAACGAAAAAGAACCTCTTACCCAAAAACACATTGCATCAAAATTTAATTATTTTTTTAAAAATGTTTTAAAAAATTCAACAAAACCACATCATGTGACCTCTCATTGGAACAAGCTCGAGGATGGTTTTGTTGAAATTGCTTAAATTTTAATTTTGACTGTTCCATTTGTAAATTATGTAGGTGTAAGTGGCTGATTCATTAGGTAAATGGTTAATGCATCTTTGCTATGGGATTGACCGAGTCACCTAACTTCATGTTAACTGGTCGAGTGCTAAATTATTTTTGGCCACCAAAATTTGTTCACATGTCATTGCCTTGTTACAATTTATAGGAGAGTGCCTGCAGGCACTCACCTATAAATTGTAATAAGGCAAATCTTATTAGACTTAAAAATATCACTTCAAAGATAACATGAAGCACAGCCACTGAAGCTGATGCTTTAAAGTTGCAGTACCTGCATTTCAGAATAAAGCCCAAATATGGGCTTCCAGCACTCTACCAGTTAACTTTGCATCCGAATTCTCCAACAGACTTCACCTCTCGAAAATAAGCCCACCCACATATTTTGCCCTCTTTTACTTCACACACCCCCAGGCTTATTCCCAGGTCAATATGGTGCACTCTTTATCTTAACCCTCAGCTCACTGATGTAAAAACAAAAATCTCAAGCATCAAAATGTTTCAGATAATGAAAGTAGGAATGTTGCCAATTCAATCTTGTTAGACAGAGCACAATGAGCTAGATCAACAAGACGAAATTGCTTAAATTCCCAGTTGCAGTATGAAAAAATTTGCAACTGGAAATTTAGGTACAGTAGAACCCTCTTAATTGAATATCCATTTTTCCAGTGAAAATTATTCAATTAACAAGAGTATACAATTAACAGGGATTTGGTCAGTTTCCTGTGGTCTGGAGGTAAACTGAGCATTTATTCTATTATATCTTGTTTGACAGAGCTCATAGAACTCTATCAAACAAGATATAATAGAATAAATGCCTGTATTGGATGTAGTGAGGCCAAAAAGGTTGATAAATAAGGGGAATTTGGTGCATGTCACAGTAATTTTTTCGACATATTACAAAAATTTATATACAATTAACAGGAGTTTACTCTACAACCCATATGCAATTATTTATTTATTTATTATTATTTATTGGTGTTTAAGGTCATATACTTATGCACAATGGCTAATCGTGACCGTGACAGTTTTACGGGAGGAGGAAGCCGGAGTACCCGGAGAGAACCACCGAGCAACGACGAGCAGCTGTCAGCTCCCCAACATCGTAACTCTGAACTCTGCACCGCAGCACAGGCAGGGTTAGATTGGTTGAAGACATGCGCACCATCGACGTGCAGTACGCCTCAGTACACAGCGTCATCATGCCCCCTGTAGGCAATCGGGGTGAAGTGTCTTGCCCAAGGACACAACGCGGTTGCCGCAGGTGGGATTCGAACCGAGGTCCTCTCGGCTTGCAGCCTGCACCTCTACCAACTGAGCCACCGCGCCCCCCCATATGCAATTAACAGATCAAATTTGTTCTGAAGGTATGGTAAATAGTTTTGTGTTTGAAAATTATATTCAATTAACAGGGATATACAATTAAGAGATATCCAATTAAGTGGGCTCCACTGTATTTCAATATCAGTGTGCAGAGTGTTAAGTGGTCACATCTGTGTAATCACAGTGGGAAGATACATGTGCTGAACTAGGACTGAAACCCATTATATCTTGATCTCTGTCAAACAAGATGTGGTGTGTTATATTTCAAATTCTGTTTTAATGATGATTGGTGCTGATGAAAATGTTTTATTGCTTCAAAACCGAGTCCTTTTAAATGTTGGAGGTCCATATCTGGATACTTGTTCTGGGTCCTTTCACATTTCTCGAAATGAAAGTCAAGAATTTGTGAGTATGTTTCCCAGGTCAAATTTGAACATCAAATTAGCCATTTCCAGGGAAAAATTCATCCCTAAAATACCCAACATTGTGGAATGGTATCATCGATGTCAAAATAGCAGGTACTGAAAAAGTCCATATTTTGTCTGTAGGGTACATCAATAAATAGTTTCATCTGAAACATTCATTCCATACCATCCCTCACATAGTTGAGAGCAGGGTGTCAAGTGCAAGGTATAATGAGGACTAAAACTGTGGGCAAGGATTGAAATATCTTCTGGATCCTACTGCTATCTTTTTAGTTTAAAAGTAAAAAACATACAAGAGACAGAGAATAGAAAAAGATAAAACTTTCTTTTTCTTTCTATATTTCACACCCTTCACACAAATGCAGTAAGCAATTCAACTTCCCCAACACAAAAATACTTCATACAGGTATAAGCAATCTTAAAATAAAGTACTGATTAGAACAAGAATAATAATAATAAAATTAAAAAAATATAATGGAGTTTTATAAAAGATTAACAAATAATTTCAAGTTTATCTGTGATCTAAAAGGTTTTCAGAATAATTCATACAAAAATATCATATACAAAAAACTCTGTACATTGTATGCACATACAATCTTCATTACTGTTAAAAAATACCCAACTCCTCCCTCTAAATCAGTCTTTTTATCATACTCAATATAACTAAAAACTATGTTGTATATTTTACCAGTAAAGGTCTTGTTTACCACTGTAAACAAGCACTGCTTCACTTCCTAGGGTTCCCATGGGGAACAAGGAGTGATAATAGTAATGATTAAAAATACAAACATAGTAATGAATAGTATGTAAATCAACCTGTTCAAGAAATATGAAGGTGAAATCTTCGTTAAAAGAGCAAAAACAAGTTAAAATTTGTTAAAAAGGTTGATTTCTTTGAGAAACATCAGAATCTTGTGTGGGTTAGTATGATAAACAAGAGGCAGCAGGGGAAGGTGGCAGCCTGAGGCACTCACCTGACAAAGTTGTTTAATGAAAGTGTCAATGACACTGTAGCTTGACTGTGTGTTGTGTTTGATGAAAAGGATAATGTTCAATGTTTATGAAAGGATTATGAAATATAAAAAGAATTGTGATAATTGAGAATATATTAATTTCTGTTCCTTGTATGCTATGTTTTCAATAAAAATAATTTGAGGTGTAGACTGTACTAAAGAATTGAGGGGCGGGTTAAAGTGAAATCCATTCATAAATATGGCCTGTAGACTGTGCTAAAGGTTTTCGGGCTTCGGGCCTGTGTAGCCATCATGGTTGACTGATTGCAACTAAAAGGAGATGTCCTCATCTGGACATTATACTGAGTCATCCTGTCAAGTTACAATGGAATCCCTTCATAAATACGACCTGCAGTCTGTGCTAAAGGTCTTCAAGTTTTGGGCTCGGGCAGCAGTCACAGTTGAACAGTCACAACCAAAAGTGGATGCTCTCATCTAGACATTATCTGGGGTCCAGTTGATTCACTCTTGGCACAGCACAAACTGTGACGGAACAGGGATTCCCCACAATCAACCACGAACAGAACATGTGATGGGACTGTGCCGACCGGCACAAATTTACACCTCCTTGCGAGGTGGTGTAAGATTTGTGCCGTGACGTCATTCGACAAAATGTCTGACAGATGATGTTTCAATGCGAAGAATGCCAATTATTATTCACGGATATGAATTTTTTGTTTACTTGCGCTTACAACTGAGCTGTCCTGGTCGATTCACCGGTACAAGTGACGTCATAACTTTTGTTACAATTTGTGCTGTGCCGAGAGTGAATCAACCGGGCCCCTGGAGTCATCCTACCAAGTTACAATGAAATCCCTTCATAAATACAACCTCTAGACTGTGTTAAAGGTTTTTGGGCTTTGGGCCCCTGTAGCTGTCACAGTTGACCGATCATGACCAAAAGGGGACGTTCTCATCTAGACATTATATGGAGTCATCCTACCAAGGTACAATGAAAACCCTCCATAAATATGACCTGTGGACTGTGCTAAAAGTTTTTGGGTTTTGGGCTCAGGCAGCCGTCATGGTTGAATGATCACGACCAAAGGGGGATGTTCTCATCTAGACATTATCTGGAGTCATCCTACCAAGTTACAATGAAATCTCTTCATAAATACAACCTCTAGACTGTGTTAAAGGTTTTTGGGTTTCGGGCCCCTGTAGCTGTCACAGTTGACCGATCATGACCAAAAGCGGACTTTCTCATCAAGACATTATCTGAAGTCATCCTACCAAGTTACAATGATATCCCTCCATAAATACAACCTGTAGACTGTGCTAAAGGTTTCCGGGTTTTGGTCTCGGACAGCCATCACGGTTGACAGATCACGACCAAAGAGGGAAGTTCTCATCTAGACATCATACAGAGTCATCCTACCAAGTTACAATGAAATCTCTATATTAAATACGACCTGTAGACTGTGCTAGAAGTTTTTTGGGTTTTGGGCTTGGGCAGCCATCACGGTTGACAGATCATGACCAAAAGGGGATGTTCTCATCTAGACATTATACAGAGTCATCCTACCAAGTTACAATGAAATCCCTTCATGAATACGACCTGTAGACTGTGCTAAAGGTTTTCGGGTTTTGGATATTTTGGGCAGCCATCACGGTTGACCAATCGTGATCAAAAGGGGACGTTCTCATCTAGACATTATATGGAGTCATCCTACCAAGGTACAATGAAAACCCTCCATAAATATGACCTGTGGACTGTGCTAAAAGTTTTGGGGTTTTGGGCTCAGGCAGCCATCACGGTTGAATGATCACAACCAAAGAGGGATGTTCTCATCTAGACATTATCTGGAGTCATCCTACCAAGTTACAATGAAATCTCTTCATAAATATGACCTGTAGACTGTGCTAAAGGTTTTCAGGCTTTGGGCCCCTGTAGATGTCATAGTTGACCAATCGTGACCAAAAGGGGATGTTCTCATCTAGACATTATATGGAGTCAACCTACCAAGTTACAATGAAATCCCTCAATAAATACGACCTGTAGACTGTGCTAAAGGTTTTCAGGTTTTGGGCTCGGGCAGTCGTCACGGCTGACAGATCGTGACCAAATGCGGAAGTTCTCATATAGACATCATATGGAGTCATCCTACCAAGTTACAATGGAATCCCTCCATATTAAATATGACGTGTAGACTGTGCTAAAAGTTTTTGGGTTTCGGGCTGACGTTCTCATTCAGATATTGTACAGAAGCATCCTACCAAGTTACAATGAAATCCCTTCATAAATACGACCTGTAGACTGTGCTAAAGGTTTTCAGGTTCTGGGCTCGGGCAGCCATCACGGTTGACGGATCGTGACCAAAAGGGGTCCTTCTCAAACCTGCATGTGAAATTTCATGATGATCGGACAAGAACTACGGGGTGTAGCTTGTGCTAAAGGAAAATGTGAACAGACTCAGACTTCCGCATGCGTGATGGCAATAGCTTATCTTGACCTGGTCAAGTTAAGCTAAAAATGGATTTAATTGACATCTATGACTTGTTAACATTGCAGATAAATGAAGCCAAGTAATTATTTAAAGCTCTGTTGTCCATGTCAGATGATTTTATCTAGTATTGAGATGCCACCACCGAAATTATGCCCAGATTTCCAGTAATGCAAATCTTGGGAGTCCAAATATCAACCTTGGGATTCAACTTGAACAATCTTGAATCAATACCCATACCCCATTTCTGTATGCCAACTATACATAGATGGATTCTGAATGGTGGATCTAAGAAAGAGTTTTAAAGATTATTCGTCATGTTAATATTACACTAAGTTAAAAGATAAAATATGAATCCAGGGACTTGATCTGAAAAAAAATTGAATCGGAGCCCACCCTTGTGTTGTATACCAAATATCAAAAGTTTTGGAATGGTGGTTTTGTTGAAGAAGATTTTCAAGATTATTCCACTTTTTCATGAAGTTAAAATCTGGACTCCCAAAGGGAGCCCAAATATTAACCCATGGACTTTATATGAACAAACTTGAAATTGATCTCCCTAAGAATGTATCAAATGATTCTCAGTCTTGTGGTTCTGGTGGTTCCCATTGGGAACCCAAATATCAACCCAGGGACTTGATTTGATCAAACTGAATCTGATCCCTCTAAGGATGTTGTGTATCAAATATCAAAAGATTCTTACTAGTGTATCTGAAAAAGCAGGTTTTAAGATTATTCCTCACACTGGACTGTTAAAATTCAGGCTCCAAAAATTAACCCAGGAACTATTTATTTATTTATTGGTGTAGATTTCTTTTAGGCGATTTGGAAGAAAATTCAACAGCTTTGGCTAGGCAATGTCAAAATGCCCTATTGCGAGCAGAACTTGATATGTATGAGGGCTGAATCAGGTTAAATTTATATGATGACAGATGACCGAAAAGATCTATGTAGCTTGTGACTGATAAGCAAATTAGACAAGTATGGTTGTACACATATTTGATACAGAGATATGATATAGATATAATATATATGAAGATATGAAGAAAAAAATCGCGACATTGATGCCATAGCTGCGACGGGTGGTGTTAGAAACGCGTTGATCACAAAATTCTAAGTTCATCAAGGGCCATAACTCCAAGAAAAATATTTGCAACAACACATGCATTGAACAGTGGCTAGACATCAACAAGATACACTTACATGCCAAATATAAAGTCATTCCATCAAGTATTTCAAAAGTTATTGAGTTTTGAAACTCGTTGGTCACAGACAGACCGACCGACAGACAGACCAACCGACTGACCGACCGACCGACATTGCCACTTATAGAGCTGCTAGTCACAGCTAAAAAATATGAAGTGAATTCTCTGCTTGAATTGAGCCAGTCAAGATCTAAAAGTACTGGAGTAATGTGGCAGTACTTTCTAGACGAAGTGATGACACTTGATGCATAATTTTGGATGTGCTGTAGCTCTTCAAGAGTGGAGTTATTAGAACCTATCAAAATCTAGTTTACAATACTCAAGGTGACTAGTAACAAAGGCATGAACAAGCTGCTTTGAAAAATTAACTCTGACAAATGTACTTAACATGTTCATAAGCTGTCAGATTTTCATCCATGAAATAACCAAGATTATGGACACAGCTGCTGGAGACAATCTTTAAATATTGAGGGACAATTTGAATATTTTTGTTAGTTGATGTGGTAGACCTATGTATATCACTTCCATCTTATCATTGTTCAATTTGAAGAAATTTTCCGTCATCCGTGCCTTGATGTCTGAAATGCAAAGTTCAATTTCATTATGTGCATCGCATTCTATGTCAACAGTGAAACTAATATACAGCTGCATGTCACTGGTGCAATAAACAGCTGCGCCATGAGCGCATGATACACCCGTTATTAATTACAAGAGGGAAGCACACAATATGAGTATACATGTGTACTTGTCAGATTTTTTTTATATTCTTGTACAATAATCATAACCAACAACATACTGGGTTCAGTAATTTGGAAATAATTATTTGAATTTCATGTATATATCTTATGTCTATCGAGATCACAACTTCAAGAAACAATTGTCCGACAGGTGGAAAATTGCCTATATTTTGACGAATAAAGTCCCATAACTCTGGAATGACAAATTGGACAGCAACACAAATCGAAAGGGAGCTTCCTTCCATCAACATATACTTTCCACCAAAAAATCACAAAAATTGCTTGAAGCGTTTTCAAGTTATTATACGACGTGAGTACGGATGGATGGACAGATGGATGGACAGACAGATGGACAGATGGAGGTATACCATAATATGACGGTTTTTTTTCAAAATGGGCGTATAAAAATGAAAATCAAGGCCATGGCTCTACATAATCTCATCCTGGACATGCCCAACTGAAGTGTCACTTGTTCTGATGATTTGCCATCAGTGACTACGATTGGTGTCCAACCTGAGAGATACGACACAAACCAATCATGTACATGGCCTGTGAGACCTATTCTTTATTCCAAACTTTCAATATAATTTTATGGTCTATGGTGTTGAAGTCTGTTCTGAAGTCTTACAAAACAAGGCAGGAAATTTTATTTTTATCCATGGATAAGAGAATGTCATTCTGCACCATTAGAGATGCTGTTTCAGTACAATTCAACCTGTATGCACAATGGAATACTCTGGTTAAGCTTTATGCAAGCTGGAAGACTTTGGTTAAGCCATTGGCTGAGAAATGGGAAGTCAGCTGAGAAGCAACCACCCACTCAATAATCTCAGATAGAAATGAGAGAATGGAGACCAGGCAGTAGTTTTTCAAAATCTCTGGGTCTGGCACTGGCTTTTTGAAAAGGGGCTTGACTGAAGCATGCTTCATGTTCCTAGGAAAAATGCCAGACTGCAGTAAGGCATTTACTAGTTTTAAAATTGGTGTACCCAATTCTGAAAGACATGCTTTTAACAACCATCTCCAAATGTCATCTAAAATACATTGTATAGATGGTGCCTCAGATCTTTGAGTGCTAAAACTTTGAAATGTGTAAACTGTATGACTGCCTTTGGGCGGGTGTGTGCCATATTGATAATCTGAGAAAGATCCGAGTGCACTTGTATCAAGCGATACTCTAATACCTTCAATTTTCTCACTGAAGAATCTAGAAAATCGATTTCTCAGATGACGAATGCTCAGGCAGTATGGTAATCTTTTGACAATGTAACAGCCTCTCATTGATAGTGGACAGAACATGTGGAGGATTTACAATATCAACGAGAACAAAGTGAGCGGGGGCTCACAAGGAAAAAACCCTTTGCCGTTCAGCCATCTGAAGGTGATTTAATTAACCCTTTACCCAACAAAACAGACAAAGCCAGCCAGCATTATTATACAAAAATCTCCATTCAATTTCAAATTTTATTATGTTTTCAATTTTTGTCTCAAAAACAAGCTTATGACTCCTCATTGGAATGAGCTCACTCCAATGAGGGGTCATAAGCTGTTTGTTTTGACAAACTTTTTTTTTGTTTGTTACTCAAGAATTGATTTTCAAGTGTTATCTGCTGTCCACATTGGGTGAAGGGATAGAAGATTATTGTCAGTAGTATGAAGAGTAGGAATATGTTACCCATATTTCCATGTACCAGTTTAGTAGGGATAAACCCACACTGACTGGTGAATCTTTGGTGATCTGTGATCAGTTCATCTCGGATAAACCCGTGCTGACTGATTTGGATAATCATCGTGCACATATTTTAGTTTAAACAATATTTATTCAGTGAAGACCCCAAATGCAATCCCAATGATCAACATCTCAAATCTAACCACAATATGAAGTTATAGCTTCGTACACAAAAGAAATCAAAAGTTATTGAATGGTAACCCAAAATTCTATTTATAGTAACAGTGACGTTGACCTTTAACCTACATATCCCAAGAGCAATCCACATCATCATCCCATTACAAGCAGCCTACCTGTGAAGTATGAGTACTGTGCAACCAATGGAACAAAAGTTATTGCCCGGAAACGAGTGTGACGGATGGATGAACGAAATTGACCTTTGACATACTGACCCCAAATCCCTATGATCAACACCTCAAATGCAATTACAATATGAAGTTATAGCGAAAACTAAAGTTTTTGCATGGAAACCAAAAATCTATTTATTGTAACAGTGACCTTGACCTTTGACATATTGACCCCCAAATGCTATCCCAATGATCGACATCTCAAATGCAACCACAGTATGAAGTTATAGATTCGTACACAAAAGAAAACTAAAGTTATTGCATGCAAACCAAAAATTCTATTTATAGTAACAGTGACCTTGACCTTTGACCTGCAGATCCCAAGAGTAATCCCAATCATCATCCCATTACAAGCAGCCTACCTGTGAAGTATGAGTACTGTGCGACCAATGGTACAAAAGTTATTGCCCAGAAACAAGAGTGACAGACAGATGAACAAATGGATGGACGAACAGACGGAAGGATGAATGGACAAAGTGATTACTCTATACCCCCCTTTTATAAAAGGAGGGGGGGGGGGAGTACAAAAATTAAACCAGAAAAGTATTTTGCTTTGCTGATTTAATAAGTTTGTTAACAGCATTTCATAGGCTGACAAACATCTCTCTGTGAACAGACGGCTTTGTTTGTCACCAGTGATGCTCAAGTTTATGTCTGAAGGATTTGGCATCCCTGATCTCATCAGTGAACCAAGGAGAACATGGGTGTACAATGATAACTACACCTATGAAATACATCATCAGGAAATAATATAATTAAAATGTATGTGCACAAGTAAACATCATAACAGAAATACTAGTAATGTTCTGTTCAAGACAATGTGTAATAAAAATAATTAAAAATCTTAACTTTTTGACACGAGGAATATTAAAATTTTTGGCAGTGAAAAGCAAAAATTTCCTTTCTTATGCACGTGCTGTTGTAATTGTAGTGTTGTAATTTTTAGGGTATTTTCACCTCTAATAAAATTCAGTGACTGTTAGTGCTAACAGCTGTATACCATGCTACAAAAAAGACACTTTTTCTCTACCTATATTGAAAATTTATAGAACTACAGTGGAACCCTGTTAATAGAATAGCCACTAATGAAAATTATTCAGTTAACAGGAGTATTCAATTAACAGGGATTGTGTCAGTTCCTGTAATTCTAGAGATAAACTTAGCATTTATTCTCTTATATCTTCTTTGACAGAGCTACATGAGCTCTGTCAAACAAAATATAATAGATTAAATCCTGTATACGATGTACTGAGGCCAGGTAGGCCTAAATACAAAGAAAAATTGGGGAGAGTCAGAGTAGTTTCTCGACAGGTTACAAGAATTTTTATTCAAGTAACAGGAGTTTACTCTATGGTCTATATTCAATTAACAGGTCAAATTTGTACTGGAGGTATGGTAAATGGCTGTGTGGTGGCAAATTTGATTCAATTAACAGGGTCATTCAGTTAAAAGATATCCAATGAAATGGGCTTCACTATACTGTTCTCATAAGTATCATGAGTCGCCATCTTTAGAATGACCACACAAACAGACCTGTTAGAGACAGACAGATACAGCTTACCGAAATATCAAGTGTGGCTGAAATCTGTGAAAGATATCTTTATGCAAAAGAGACAAATTTCAACTTTAAGGTCATTGTGACCATGATCTTCTGTCCCTACGGACCCACGAGAGAATAGATTTCTTACCCCATTAGGTCCATCCTCCATATAAAATGTGCTCCAAATTGGTCAAGACATCTCAAGTTATGGAACGGAAACCAGTTGATATCATTAGCAATGAAAGGGAAATCAATTACAAGTTTAAGGCAGAGTGGGATACGGTGATGAATAACAAACTTCATCGCTTCTGACTTAATATCAATGAAAAATATAAGTCTAGTAACTTTTGTAGAAAAGACTGTTATTTTGACACGATGTCATATTGGTCATTCGAGATTCACGCAATCCTTTTTGTTAGAGGGTGTTATGCGACCAGAATGTGTTCCTTGCCAGCAAGTGTTGACTGTGGACATTTCTTTTGCACTGTACAGATTTTAATTTTCTCTGGTGGCAGAACTTTTCTGCAGTGTCTCATAGAGACTTATTTTATGGCATGAGCTCAAATAAAATTCTGTTGTTTCTCAAGGAAATCAAACTTTTTTAATAAATTGTGAACAGTTTTTCTTTTAAACCCTCAAATATTCATTTCTATTCAACATGTTGATTTACACAGTATTCTGTAAAAAACTGGTCTCATTATTGTTTGGACTACTATTTTTATTTCTCATGTACTTTTTTGATTTCATTGACGCATTTTACTTCATAGAAGATAATGATCTCTTTTGTAATACATACATTCAATTGCCATGATATAGCCTTAGCTGCTGTGGCGTAAAGCACCAATAAATAAATTACAAGTTTAAGCAAACGTTTAAATGAGCAGAAACCGGTTATGTCTACAGATGGATCCATGGATGGCTAGAAAAACATTCTTATGACTCATACATAGCGTGATAACAAAACCAAGTCTAATGGTGACTGCCTGGCCACCAAGCTATGGCCAAATGGCCTATAATACTGGAATGAAATGTTTTGTGTTGAATTTGGTGCTCAATATGGTTTCGAATTGAATAAAATACATCTGAAGATAGTAGCCAAAAGATCAATAAAGCCACCAATATGTTGAAACATTCTCAACAGAACCATACACATATGGATGTCACTTGAATTGACATACAGTTTAAGTCAAAATAAAGTTGTAGGATAACTGTTATAAACTATGTATCTTTCTCTTCCTACCCTGATAAGACCAGAAAGTAACATCATTTTCTGGAAAGCTCTCACTTGGAGCTTTCTAGAAAATAATGTCAGATTCAGGTCTTATCAATGAACAAGCAGCAGTGTACTTAAGTTTATTGCAGTTATGTTGCAACTTATTTTGACATGTACTGTAATGTGCAAGTTCTTTTGACTTCAACATCTGAATGGTTTTATTGGAAAATAGAGATAAAATTTTTCCCCCATGAGTGGAATTTAGTTTATTTAAAAAAACCCAAACCTTTCTTGGATAAAGGGTAAACTGATAGAGATTAACCCATTAAACAATGAAACCCTGCACACAGGGATTGTAAATGACGAAAGTGCATAAGCAGACGACAACTTTGTTAGCAAAGCAACATAGAATTATGGCACTGGATGGACAAATACAGTCGGTGAGAGAATAAAGTTTTCCCATTCCTGTGATCTTGACCTTTGTCACTTGAGCATGGTTTTGCTGTGCAAAAGACCTTCCATTGGTCTTCACCCTGGTGTAAAGTTTAATGGAAATCCACCAAGCATTATAGCTCTGGATGGACAAATAAAGTCGGACAAATGGATATTCATTTATTTATTTATTGGTGTTTAAGGTCACATATTTCTGCACAATGGCTAATCATGACCACAACAGTTTTACAGGTGGAGGAAGCCGGAGTACCCGGAGAGAACCACCGAGCAACGGCAAGCAACTGTCAGCTCCCCAACATTCTAACTCCACACAAGCAGGGTTAGCATAGGTTGAAGACAGGTGCACCATCGACGTGCAGTACGCCTTAGTACACAGCGTCACCATGCCCCCACGTGGGCAATGGGGGTGAAGTGTCTTGCCCAAGGACACAACGCGGTTGCCACAGGAGGGATTCTAACCGAGGACCTCTCAGCTTGCAGCCTGCACCTCTACCTACTGAGTCATCGCGCACCCTGACAGATGGATGGATGGATTGACAGACAAACTGATGGACAGACAACCCAGATTTAAGTTGCCTCCCTATCAGGGGCATATAAATTGGGCCTAATAAAAAATGCCATATGATGCAAAGGAATTCACACAAGGTAAAAAATGCACTTAATAAAAATGGTACACAATGAATGAATCAATGGATAGAAAGCACCCTGGCTACATCCCTAAAAATTATTTCGGCGTAATGTTTGTTTGTTCTGTTTTATGGAGGTTTAATGACACTTTCAACAGCTAGGGTCACATGTTGCACAGTTATATGTGGAGGGAGCCTGAGTACTAGGAGAGAACCACCAAGCAGTGGCAAGCACATGTCAGACTCCTCACCAAACTAACTCTGAACAAGCAGGGTTAACAGTGGTTGAAGGTAAGTGCATCACTGTCATGCAAATCACCCATATGGGCAACTGGGATTAAGTGTCTTGCCCGAGGACACAATACAGTATCTGCTGGTCAGGATCAAAATTGTTGACCTTTTGGTTTGAAGTTCAAGGCTATAACCACTGAGCCACTGTGCTTCATTTCAGGGTAATAAAAAGGGGGGAGAGGTCCAATCAACCTAAACTTTACATCTGTCATTAACCAATCAGATACACTTGCACACTGCATAACAAACTTTCAATCAAAAATGTCTTGACTGAATTTTTCATTTAATAATAGTGATTACCTTTTCAATTGGCTGGGAGCCTAGTACAAGGATTTACTAATACATTAAAGCGACATTCACCCCATTCTTCAACCTCCAAGAATAGTACTTTTCATGGGCCTACAATATCTTGTATCAACATTACCAAAATTCAAAAATTAATATATTAATTACCTTGGTGGATTCATACACCCCAGAAATGATAAAAATCCAGGACTTTGAAGGGCTTTTCCTCATGATTAACAAACACTTTTCCAGGATTTTCATTAGAAGAATAAGACGGAACACAACAAAAGTGGAGTACAGAGGACTGGAATCCATGGCCGGAATGGGTTTTTACTGTATTTCATTAGTACCAAAAGTGCGCATGAAATAGAGGAGAAATTCCAACAAAGGTCATTACTTCCTGTTTCCCATACTTTACGTGAGTTGCGTTCTGCATTTATACCACAATTACACTTTAATTGAATGACTGGTATTTTTAAAGAACAATATCACCGCCAACAGTCTGTTTACATCGCTGCTTGAGACTATTTTGTATTGAAGCATTTCATTCACATCATAATCAAAACTTTTACCACCATAAGCAAGCACAATTCTACTTTCTGGTGTTCCCATGGGGGACTTATTGGTGTTAGGTGTACATTTTACTTCAGTGAACAATAAAAAACATAAATACTACAGCTTACAAATATATATTTTGACCTACATGAGCCAAGCAATTACCTAAATATACTTTTGCTCATCAAAAGTCTTTCATATGTTTTTACCTTGTAACAATTTATAGGAGAGTGCCTGTAGGCACCGTACCATAAATTGTAAAAATTCACATACCACTTCAGAGGACTTCAATCCCAGGCATTGGATAGCGGGTTGTATTTTACCAATAAAGAAGTTGCTCAGGTCTCCACAGGGAACTCAATCAGTTAACCCTTCACCTAACATGAAAAGCAGACAACACTTGCAAACAAAATTATTCAATAACTAATTTTTTTGCCTCAAAAACATAGCTTTTGACCCCTCATTGGAACAAGCTCATTCCAATGAGGGGTCATAAGCAATGTTTTTGAGGCAAAAAATAAAAAAATAATAAAAAATGAAAACTGAATGGCAATTTTTGTGAAAAGCGCTGGCCGGTTTTGTCCATAATGTTGGGTAAAGGGTTAAAGGGCCTGGAATTTGAGTTTAAAATAAAAGCACATTTAAAGACTCATAACAAGATTTACTCAAAACACATTATTAGAATAATTTCAGAAAGTGACGACTTATCATGGTGATGCCTACAAAATTATGCTGCCAGGCCATGACTTGAAGAATAAATGCCTATTAACTGATAAGAGTCCTAAATTGTTTTTCAAAGGTGATTTGAACTATGAGTATTTCTTTCAAAGATGCCATACTACCACCAGTGGGAACCTTAGTTCAGTAAGACTTTATCCATAAACAGTTGTTTTGTTACAATTTATTGGATAGTGCCTGTTGGAACACTCCAATGAATTGTAATAAATCAATTTTATATACTACTCAAAATTTGCTAATCACCAAATATTTGACACATCATTGTGAAATTTGCTTGTGACATATTTGCGATATTTTTGGTAGATATGATTGAGGAATGTATTGAGATGGTCCCCAGTCTTTACATTAGCTCTCTTTACAGGCAGACTTTTCGTGGCAGTCATGGAAAGCATTTACCCCTTGATTTTCATGATGTTTTCGTGTACTGTCTACATGTACATGACATGTGTAGAGTATTCAATCTTCATTTCAACACAAGCTATTCTGATTTAATGATTGAATATGGCAAATGCAAATGTAAGAAGACATTTGTCTGAAGCAGATAAGGGATGGTGGAGCAAGGGGCCCCCCATCGTCAGGTTGGTGAAACCCTTGGTGTGCACCATACGGTGATCACCAGAGCCTGGGCAAGATTTCAGCAGAATGACACACCAGTAAGACGGCATGGTGGTGGCAGAGACAGGGCAACATATGCAGCTGAACACCGATTTTTGATCATTCAGGCCTGTATGAACCGCTTTGCCACAGGAACCCAGCTTCGCAGTGACCTTCAGAATGCATCCAGGGTAAATGTTTCGATGCTGACTATCTGGGTAAGGTTGCAGGAAGGTGCTCTCCGATTGAGAAGGCCATGCATTTGCATTTCGCTGTCCCAGAACCACCGCCAGGCACGATATGAATGTGCAATGGACCACATTGGATGGTCCAGAGAAGATTGGCGACCTGTCCTTTTTACAGATGAGTCAAGGTACTGCCTAGACCACACAGATAGGCATTCTAGGGTATGGAGAAGACCAGGAGAGCGATTCCATGCATCCAACATTGCTGAGCATGACAGCTATGGTGGAAGGTCAATCATGGTCTGGGGCGGCATCAGCTGGGATGGACGTACAGAGCTCTGTGTCCTTGAACGTGGTACATTGACTGCACAACGGTATAACGATGAGATCCTTGATGTCCACGTCAGATTGTATGCAGGTGCAGTGGGTGATAGATTCATTCTGATGGACGATAATGCCCGTCCTCATGTTGCCCATGCTGTCAGGGAGTACCGACAGAGCGAAGGGATTGAGCATATGGACTGGCCAGCAAGATCCAATTCAAAATATCTGGAATGAGTTGCAGCTTGCAATTTCAGCCCTTCCAGTCCAGCCAAGAAGTGTCCAGGAGCTTGGTGCCATGCTGGTCCAAGAAAGGAACAACATCCCACAAAGGACCACCAAGAACCTGATTGGGAGCATGAGAAGGCGTTGCCAAGCTGTAATTAACAGTAATGGGTCTCATACTCGATATTGAAGCCATACCAGTTTGCGCCGTCAACTTTTTGGCATATTGAAAAATTTCCTCTTTTACCAAAAATATCCATTTTCCATGGTTATCGTATTCAAAAGCTAAAAAATAATGTCAAACACAAAAAAACTCTTAATTTCTGTACTTAAATAATTAAAGATATGATTAAATAAAAAGTATATACACTTTTCATAACAATATTTCAACTAAAACGTAAAACAGGTAGTTGGATGTACTTGGTGCTTAGCAAATTTTGAGTAGTATATAAACATGTGTTTTCTTTGCTGTGAATTTATAGCCAGAGCATTGGCATCCAGGTTATAATTCGACAGTTCTGAACAACTCATATTTTATAACTAACATTCAACATTCCACTTTCTAATTTTTTCTCAGATATACCTCCAAGCTGTGATCAATTATTTATTTATTTGTATCATGCTTAACTTTCAGAGCACAGATGATAAAATATTTTATTTATTTATTTATTTATTTATTTATTTAGAGGACTATTTTACCAATTTTACCAGTAATGCAGGACTTGGACATTGAGATCAACCCATAAACTATAGATAATGAGTAAAAATTAATAATCATAAACTATAGGTAAATGAGTAAAAATTAATAAGATATTTCCTGCCAGAGTAACCCTGTTAATTGCATATAAGTTTCAAGTGCCAACTTGGTCTGCTAATTTGCATATAGGTTGTCAAGTAAATCCGGGCCTGTTAATTGAAGAAGAAATATTGTGATCTCTTGAAAAATTATTCTGACAACTAACAAACATTTCATTTCAGCGGAATTCTTTTGCATCAAGTGTTTACAATATAAGCATTTGTTCTATTTTATTTTGTTTGACAGAGCTCTAAGGGAGTTAACTCCATTCAACATATTTTGATAAATAGAAACAATTTGTTGCTTGTTATTGCTTGTATTGCAATGTTTTATGTGAATATCATATGGGCAGGTTTTTGTATCTATGAAACACAAATTCATGGATCTTGATGAAGGAACAGATACCATTTTGAATTTTTGATGAAATTTTTAAGCAGGCACACAGCCGGGAATCTATTTGGGGGTCCCAGCTTGATAGGCTGCCATAATACAATAGAGGATCAGTGGGGAAAAAGAGTATGGAAAGGGGTCTCTCCAGGGGCCTTCCCCAAAGATATTGTTTGTAAAATATACTCCAAATGATAGTAACTGGGGACATTTTGAGGCTCCATAGAACATCAATAGAAAATAATGAACATATAAATGGTATAAATTTTAAATTTAACTGAAAGAGTGCTAGAAGCCCATATTTGGGCTTTACTCCGAAGTCTACGTACTGTAACTTGAAGGCTTCATATTCAGTAGATATGCTTCATATTACCTTTGAAGTGAAATTACATATTCTGTATGGATTTGCCTTGCTATAATTCATGGGAGAGTGCCTTTGGGCACTCTCCCATAAATTGTAACAAGGCAAATACATGTGAACAAATTATGGAGACCAAAAATAATTTAGCACTCTACCAGTTAGTCAGTCTGGAAAGAGTTAATCAGCTACGTATTTTCTTGTATTTCTCATAAAATCAAATCATGGCTGTTGCAAAGTAGCCATGATTGCATTTGTGAAAAATGCAATTGAATTAAGAAATCATTTTAAGAGTACCCTGGGTACTTCTGCTATTTATTGTGGTTTATTTTATTAACAGCAGCTTGTAACATAACTCTTGAGTATTTTTGAACTAGGCAGGAAAATCTGCCAGCAACAGATAAACACAGCATAGATAAATTAATTCTGTGTCAATCTATAGCAGTGACTATTGGCATCTGATATTTCTAGCGTCCCATTCCACTGGTAAAATAATTGCTGGGTGCATGAAAAACTAGGGGTGTGACAGTCCGAGATGGGCCTGTCCATACACCCTGCCGTCATGATTATTCTAAGATGAAAAGGGGCATAACTCTGGCAAAAAAGTCTGATGAAACTATGATCGCAGGTACACAGGTTCAAATGCTGGTGAACATCCAAATCAAGTTTCAAAGGATAAACCCCATAAACATCTGAGACAAAATTCAGGCCTCTGTGGCCACTATTTCAAGTAGAAAAAGGGCATAATTCTGGCAAAATTAATCCAACCAGAACTATAATCACAGGTGCACAGGTTCCCATGGTGGTGAACATTCATATCAAGTTTTGAGCAGATGGGTCCATAAACGTCTGAGAAAATCACTGCAAAAAATTATGTCTACAGATGAACAAATGGATGGATAGACGGGTGGCCGGATATACCCCTCATTGTGGGGGTGGGGGGTATAATAATATGCCTGTTTTGTTCAAGCTTCATATAGTATACCATTACCAAAAAACAGCCAGCTTCTCCATTATGAAATCAGTTCCAGCCAACTTCATCTTGTAAGCATTACTGTACTATACAATTGGGCACACCCATGATAAACAGTGACTGCTGTCTCTTTCATCAACAAAATGAAAACCAGAGGCTCAAGTGAGCCTAAAATGCTCACCTCGCTCAAATTGTCAAAAGAGATGAGTGTATCAGTAAGTGATCAGCAGCAAGAGCAATTTTTTGATTTGCTATGACACAACCAAAGGCAACTTTTTGGCCATTCATTTCTGCTGGTTCTAGGAAAGCTTCCTAGCAAGCTCTGTTCTGTGAAGTATTACCAACCAGACGAAATTTTTGTTGTGTTTTCAATTACTGTGGTTCTCTCTAGCCCTCCTCCCCCCCCCCCCCCCCCCCCACCAAAAAAATTAAAAAAACAAAAACATGTGACTAGATTTGAACAAACTTGAATTTGACACCCCTAGAGATGTTACATGCCAAATATGAAAGGATTCTCACAGGTGAACCTGAAGAAGAATTTTCAAGAAATGTTCTCATATTGCACTAAGTTAAACTTTGGGCTTCAATAAAAAGCCCAAATATTAACCCAGGGACCTGATTTGAACAACCTTTAATCTAACCCTCCCAGAGGTGTTGTACACCAAATATCGAAAGAATCTAACTGCTGGATCTGAAGGAGATGATTTTAAACGATAATTCCCCATATTGCACTAAATAAATATTTGGGCTCCCTTGGGTAACTCAAATATTAACCCAGGAACTTGATTTGAACAAATTCAAATCTTACACCACTAAAGATATCACATACCAAATATGAAAGGATTTTGTGGGTCTGAAAAAGAAGATTTTTTAAGAAATTTTCTCATATTGCACTAAGTTAAAATTTGGGCTCCAATAAAGAGCCCAAATATTCATCCAGGGATCCCATTTGAACAAACTTGAATCTAACCACCCTAGAGATGCTGCATACCAAATATCAAAAGAATCTGACTGGTGGATGTGAAGAAGAAGATTTTTAAAGATTATTCCCTATATTGCACCAAGTTAATATTCAGGCTTCCACAGGAAGCCGAAATATTAACCTAGGGACTCAATTTGAACAAATGCGAATCTTATACCTCTAGAGATGTCATACACCAAATATGAAAGGATTCTCACTAGTGGGACAGAAAAAGAAAATTTTTAAAGAAATTTTCTCATATTGCACAAAGTTAAAATTTGGGCTCCAATAAAGAGCCGAAATATATTCATTCATCCAGGGATCCCATTTGAACAAACTTGAATCTAACCCACCTAAAGATGCTGCATACCAAATATCAAAATAATCTGACTGGTGGATCTGAAGAAGATTTTTAAAGAATATTCCCCATATTGCACAAAGTTAATAATCAGGCTCCCTTGGGTAACCCAAATATTATCCCAGGAACTCGATTTGAACAAATTCGAATCTTACACCTCTAGAGATGTCACATACTAAATATGAAAGGATTTAGTGGGTCTGAAAAAGAAGATTTGTAAAGAAGTTTTCTCATATTGCACTAAGTTAAAATTTGGGCTTCAATAAAGATCCCAAGTATTCATCCAGGGATCCCATTTGAACAAACTTGTATCTATCCACCTAGAGATGCTGCATACCAAATATCAGAAGAATCTTACTGGTGGATCTGAAGAAGATTTTTAAAGATTATTCCCCATATTGCACCAAGTTAATATTCGGGCTCCCGTATGAAGTCCAAATATTAACCCAAGGACTCAATCTGAACAAACTTCAATCTGACCCCTGCAGAGATGTTGTGTATACCAAGTATCAAAAGAATCTGACTGTTTGATCTGAAGAAGATTTTTAAAGCCTATTCCCCATAATGCCCTAAGTTAATTATTTGGGCTCCTGTGTTGAGCCCAAATATGAACCGAGGGGCTCAATTTGAACACACATGTATTTGACTGTCCTATGGGTGCTGTATACCAAATATCAAAAGATTCTGATCAGCGGTTCTGAAGAAAAAGTTTTTTGCAATTTTTGCAAATATGCTGACTCAGCATTTTTTCAAAATGCCCCTACAGAACACCCTGACACAACCGAAGGCCATTTTTTAAAAATCTATTCTACTGGTCAAAAGAATGCTCCATACCAAATAACAGTTCTCTGTTCCATGTAGTTTGGGAAATATGGGCATTTGAAAAAAATTTTATTTTTATCCCCTGGGGTACCACAGGGCTATGAAAATTTTTTTTTTCGGGCATCGATCAAGTACTTTGGGCCCACTTATACTACATGCCAAAATTTGGATCAAATTGGCCCATCGGTTCTTGAAATAGAAATTTTGGGCAGAGCCCAAAATGGTATGTGCCCACAGATACTGATCTACCAACTTCCCTCGAACAAACTTTAATCTTCAACACCAAAGAGTGTTCCATACCATATATCAAGGCAATATCTCTGGGGTAGTTCATGAGAAGAAGATTTTTTAAAGATTTAAAGGCTTTGGCATCACTGACCAGAGCCCGAAGAAGGCAGCCCCTTCATGTGAACAAAATAGAAAGGGTATACTCCAAAGATGGTTTGTGTAATATATGTTTGAATTTCGCTGAATAGCTGTGAAGAAGCCAATTTTGCAAAAGTTAATGGTCGACGGACGACAGACGATGGATGCCAAGTGATGGCAATACCCTTTGTTGTCTCTTTCTAATTCAGAGAATAAAAAGTTCTATTTTTCAGCCCTACTCTCGGGATCCATGCATACTATGGGCTGTTTACCAGAACTTATTTTGATACATGGCTCCTATATTTATTTATTGCTGTTTAAGGATAGAGATTTCTTCACAATGGCTAATCGTGACTGCAACATGGATAAAGTCAAGTTCAGCCAATTGTTTATGCCTGTTTTAGAGGATTTGCACTCCAGGCATTGGTGACCAGGTCCTATTTTACCAGTAAAATAGAGTTTGTTTACAACAGTAAACAAGCAGTGCTTCATTTTCTGGGGTTTCTACGGAGATGGAGCTCTTGTAGTAGTTTGTTTTTGTGTCATGCCAAATCATGGATACTGTGTTGTCTTGAATAATGTCATATCAAGTCATTTTTTTATTTTACTCATGGGCATTGAATAAACAACAATGAAAATAATTATATCAAAAGGCAGTCTATATTTTTATTTCTGATTACAATTAGCAAATGGGAAATAAAGAATGGAAGTATTTAGTCATGCTGCTAAATTTTTCACACTCTTGAAATGAAAACTGCAAGAGCTAATTTTTAATATGCTAACATTTTTCTGCCTAATCTAATGCTATAGAGTAGTACTGATTTTGACAAAAGGTAGTTGAAAAGCGATAAATAAATCAACATAAAAATAGGCCGAAAAAATCGTCAGATGTGTACCCATACGCGCAACTAGTAGAAAGCTGTATGACGGAGGGCCACCACGGATGCCGACATTATGTACACCATACATGGTATGGGTACATACAGCAATGGATTGGAGGAGCGTCTAATTTGATGGATAAAGGGTTAATATCTCTGGATCAAATTATCAGATTTACATAAAAAACTATACAGCACAGCACATCAGTAACCTGAATAAATATATAAAGTAACATGACAATCGAATTGATATTTTTGGAGTTATCTCATGCCAAAGGGATTGGAGGAATTTTCAATTTGAAGGATAAAGGGTTAATATCTCAGGATCAAATTATCAGATTTACACCAAAAACTATACAGCTCAGCATATCAGTAACCTGAACACAAATATAAAGTAACTTGACAATCCAAGCAATATTTTTCGAGTTATCGAATGCCAAAGAGATTGGAGGAATTTTCAATTTGAAGGATAAAGGGTTAATATCTCAGGATCAAAATAACAGATTTACACCAAAAATAGGCCGATGAAATCATCAGATGTGTACCCATACGTGCAACTAGTAGAAAGCTGTATGACGGAGGGCCACCACAGATGCCGACATTATGTACAGCATACAAGGTATGGGTATATATAGAAATGGATTGGAGGAGTGTCTAATTTGATGGATAAAGGGTTAATATCTCCGGAGCAAATTATCAAATTTACATAAAAAACTATACAGCACAGCACATCAGTAACCTGAATAAATATATAAAGTAACATGACAAGCGGATTGATATTTTTTGAGTTATCTCATGCCAAAGGGATTGGAGGAATTTTCAATTTGAAGGATAAAGGGGGTTAATATCTCCGGATCAAATTATCAGTTTTACACCAAAAACTATACAGCTCAGCACATCAGTAACCTGAACACAATTATAAAGTAACTTGACAATCCAAGCAACATTTTTCAAGTTATCAAATGCCAAAGGGATTGGAGGAATTTTCAATTTGAAGGATAAAGGGTTAATATCTCACGATTAAATTATCAGATTTACACCAAAAACTATACAGCTTGGCACATCAGTAACCTGAACACAAATATAAAGTAACTTGACAATCCAAGTAATATTTTTCAAGTTATCGAATGCCAAAGGGATTGGAGGAATTTTCAATTTGAAGGATAAAGGGTTAATATCTCAGGATCAAAATAACAGATTTACACCAAAAACTATAGAGCTTGGCACATCAGTAACCTGAACACAAATATAAAGTAACTTGACAATCCAAGTAACATTTTTCAAGTTATTGAATGCCAAAGGGACTGGAGGAATTTTCAATTTGAAGGATAAAGGGTTAATATCTTGGGATCAAATCATCAGATTTACACCAAATACTATACAGCTCGGCACATCAGTAACCTGAACACAAATATAAAGTACTAGACAATCCAAGCAATATTTTTCAATTTATAAAATGCCAAAGGGATTGGAGGAATTTTCAATTTGAAGGATAAAGGCTTAATATCTCAGGATCAAATTATCCGATTTACACCAAAAACTATACAGCTCGGCACATCAGTAACCTGAACACAAATATAAAGTAACTTGACAATCCATGCAATATTTTTCAAGTTATCAAATGCCAAAGGGATTGGAGGAATTTTCAATTTGAAGGATAAAGGGTTAATATCTCAGGATCAAATTATCAGATTTACGCCAAGAACTATACAGCTCGGCACATCAGTAACCTGAACACAAATATAAAGTAACTTGACAATCCAAGCAATATTTTTCAAGTTATCAAATGCCAAAGGGATTGGAGGAATTTTCAATTTGAAGGATAAAGGGTTAATATCTCAGGATCAAATTATCAGATTTACGCCAAGAACTATACAGCTCGGCACATCAGTAACCTGAACACAAATATAAAGTAACTAGACAATCCAAGCAATATTTTTCAAGTTATCGAATGCCAAATGGATTGGAGGAATTTTCAATTTGAAGGATAAAAGGTTAATATCTCAGGATCAAATTATCCGATTTACACCAAAAACTATACAGCTCGGCACATCAGTAACCTGAACACAAATATAAAGTAACTTGACAATCCAAGCAATATTTTTCAAGGTATCGAATGCCAAAGGGATTGGAGGAATTTTCAATATGAAGGATGAAGGGTTAATATCTTGGGATCAAATCATCTGATTTACACCAAATACTATACAGCTCGGCACATCAGTAACCTGAACACAAATATAAAGTAACTTGACAATCCAAGCAATATTTTTCAAGTTATCGAATGCCAACGAAATGGATACGGATGCCGGATGGACAGACGGACGGACAGATGGACGCTCCAACATTTCGGGTTTATGGGCTACCAAAAAAACATTTTGTAAGTCCAAAACCTTATTTTACCCAGAACCCCCATCCCCTCCACCCTAGAACTTATATTTAAACCACCCCTCCACCCAAAAACCACACCCTAACCCTAAACCTACCCCACCCTGACCTTAAAAGTCCAACCCTGACCCTAACCCCCACCCACCCTGGGACCTAACCCCCAACCTTAAGCCCTACTCTGGGGCTACTCCAAACCCCACCCCACCCCACCCCTGACCCAACTCCACCCTACCCAAACCAATAGGATTATGAGCTATTTTTCGATTATGGGGCTACTAAAACTAAAACCCCACCACTGACCCCAACCCTAACCCCCCAGGAGCTAACCCTTCCCCAACCTTAAGCCCAACTCTGGGGCTACCCCAAACCCTAACCCCACCCCACTCCTAACCCTAACACAACCTTAATTTGGAGGTAGCCCCTAATAATAATATTCCGTAAACCCCCAATGTTGGCCCGGACAGACAGGCGGATGAACAAAGGATGGACGAACGGCGGATGGCCACCCCGGATGCCGGCATTATGTGTACCATACATAGTATGGGTAAACATAAAAATGGTATAAAATGAAAATTTTTTATCAGTCTCAAAAGGATTAATTGAATATTTTTCACTGGCAATGTGACCATCCAATTAAAGAGGTGTTACTGTATTAAGAGGTGGATTGCAAGAAGCCACTATCAGGGCTCTACTGAAAAGTGCTGAAAGCCACTAGAATGGCTTTACACTGTTTGCACTAATTTGTTGTTGGTTCAGCAGAAGAAAAATATTACTATAAAATTGTTTGTTCCAATTTAATGGAGATGCCAACTGGCACTCTCCAATAAATTGCAACAAAACAGAACAGTTAATTATGAGCAATATCTTGCTAGACTAAGGCTCATTTTTACTTTTGGTGTGATATCTTTAAAAAATAAATACATCTGTTACAAATTACCATCGAAAAGAAATTTAGCACTCTACCAGTTAGTTGCACATTAGGCAACAGAGGCTATATAAAGACAACAACAATTATTACCACTTAACAGGGCATTCTCTAGTGCATTAACATTGTTTAGTAATGTGATCAAATTATATAATGCATGGCAAGTCACGTGACATATCAGTCTGTGCGCGGATAATGAAAATGATTTTCATTATATGCCTGCAGCCCGATATGTCACAGGACTGAATTACATCCGTTCCAAATCTTCTGTTTCTGCTTTTTATGTTAGGATACTGTGCAAGAAAAACAAACCTCACAGCAGTTATCTTGGGGATTATGCCATTTGAAACAGTTTAACCCTCTCAACTGGAACACGTGGAGCCAAATAATGATATAAGGAGAAATCACACAATCTATTTTGTGGAACAAATGGTCATTTGACAGAATAATTCAAGACTCGGTAACAAAACTGGATAAAAAACAATTCAATTCTTGGTTGGTATGTCACGAAAAACTGAACTCCTTTCTACAATTCTAATGTTTTCCAGTCAACAACACATCTAAAATACCAGAACTCTGGAGCCCACTTAATTGGACATCTCTTTATTGAATATTCCCGTTGATTCCAAACACAAAACCATTTAGTATACCTTCAATATAAATTTGACCTGTTAATTGCATATAGGCAAAAGAGTATACTCCTCTTAATTGAATAAAGAAATCTTGTAATAGGTAAAAAATTTACCCTAACAATCATCAAACTCTCAATGTTTATACACCAATTTTGCCTCAGTACATCCAATATAGGCATTTAATCTATTATACCTTGTTTGACAGATTTCCAAGAGCTCTGTCAAACAAGGTATAATATAACAAGAGGCCCCAAGGAGCCTTAATCGCTCACCGGTCAAAGTGGTTCAAAGAAGTATTTGGGGTCACATTCAGTTAGACATGGTTCATCAACACTACAAAGGAATGAAGTCATGAGAGACAAATTTTATGGAACTAGGGACATGGCTTGAACAAACTTGAATCTTACCCCCCTAAGGATGCTGCATACCAAATATCAAAAGCATTCATCTGCTGGATCTCGAGAAGAAGATTTTTAAAGAAAAGTCCTCATTTTGAACTAAGTTATCATTTGGGCTCCCACAGTGAATATGAACCCAGGGACTTGGCTTGAACAAACTTGAATCTCACCCCATAAGGATGCTGCATGCCAAATATCAAAACATTCCGACTGCTGAATCTGAAGAAGATTTTTAAAGAAAAATTCCTCATATTGACTAAGTTATAATTCGGGCTCCCACAGGGAGCCCAAATATGGACTCAGGGACTTGGCTTTAACAAACTTGAATCTCACCCCCCTAAGGATGCTACACACCACATATCAAAACATTCCGACTGCTGGATCTGAAGAAGATTTTTTAAGAAAATTCCTCATTTTGAACTAAGTTATCATTCGGGCTCCCACAATGAGACCAAATATGGACCTAGGGACATGGCTTGAACAAGCTTGAATCTTACCCCCCTAAGGATGCTGCATACCAAATATCAAAACATTCCGACTGCTGGATCTGAAGAAGAAGATTTTTAAAGAAAATTCCTCATTTTGAACTAAGTTATCATTCGGGCTACCACAGTGAGCCCAAATATGAACCCGGGGACTTGGCTTGAACAAACTCGAATTTCATCCCCCTAAGCATGCTGCATACCCAATATCAAGATTCTGCCTGCTGGATCTTGAGAAGAAGATTTTTAAAGAAATTTGCCGGAAATGCACTAAGTTCAAATTTGGGCTCCTATACTGAGCCCAAATATGAACCCAGGGGGGCCAATTTGAACAAACTTGAATCAGATCCACCCCACAATGTTGCATACCAAATATCAAAAGATTCTGCCTGCTGGATCGGGAGAAGATTTTTTAAGAAATTTGCTTGAAATGCACTAAGTTCGAATTCGAGCTTCTATAGTGAGCCCAAATATGAATCCAGGGGGCCGATTTGAACAAACTTGAATCAGATCCACCCCACAATGTTGCATACCAAATATCAAAAGATTCTGCCTGCTGGATCTGGAGAAGAAGATTTTTTAAGAAATTTGCCTGAAATGCACTAAGTTTGAATTCGGGCTTCTATACTGAGCCCAAATGTGAATCCAGGAGGCCGATTTGAACAAACTTGATTTAGATCCACCCCACAATGTTGCATACCAAATATCAAAAGATTCTACCTGCTGGATCTGGAGAAGAAGATTTTTTAAGAAATTTGCCTGAAATCAATAAGTTCGAATTTGGGCTTCTATAGTGAGCCCAAATATGAATCCAGGGGGCCCCCATAATACTGTATACCAAATATCAAATGATTCTGCCCACTTGTGCGGGAGAAGAAGATTTTTTAGTAATTTCTCCAATATACATAGGGTGCTGTCGGAGTTATGCCCCCTATGGAGCCCCAAGTGGGCATGTCCATTTCATTTGAACAAACTTGAATTGACATATAGTAATGAACATCCATCCATACCAAGCTTCGAGCAAATCGACCAAGCGGTTTCAGAGAAGTCGTTTGAAAAATGTTCACGACACCGGACGGACGACGACGACGACGGACGGCAAGTGATAACTTTAGCTCCCTTCGGTGAGCTAATAAAAGCTCAGTTTATCTCTAAAATACAGGAAAATGACTAAATCCCTGTTAATTTAATACCCCTGTTATTTGAATAATTTTCCCTGGCAAAGTGAGTATTCAAATAACAGGGTTCCACTGTACAACATTTATATACAGAAGTTTGGGACCCCCCATCCTTAACCCTCTGCACACTGTTGTTAAAATATCAAAACTAACTACATCATTAACAACCTGTGTAACAAATGTATCTTACCAACTGAATTTTCCATACAGTAAACTAAAAACTGTGATCAAAAAGCAATTTATTTACTTATTTATTGGTTGTTAAGATCACATATTTCTGCATAATGGCTAATCATGACTGCAAAATGGATACAAAATCAAGTCCAGTCAATCATTTATACCCAGGTTGCTCATTTTAGAGTACTTCCACCACAGGCATTGGTTACCAGGTCTGATTTTATCAGTAAAATAGAGTTTGTTACCACAGTAAATAAGTACAGTTTCACTTCCCGGCAGCGGAGAGATAAAAAAATAAATGATAGTCCTCTTATTCAACATGATGTGGTTATCAGCTGCAGACATTTTGAAAGATCAAAGAACAAAGGGGGAACAATCTTGACTGCCAGCCATATACAGATTTTTCCTGCCACATATAGTTTATATGCAGCTTTCATGGAATGTTTTAAAACAAATGAAATTAACACATTTCAAACCGCAAGGTCTTTGGTTCGATCCCAAACTGTGGTAAGAGCGCTGTGTCATTGGAAAAGGCAATTAATCCTGATTGCCATGTGGGGACATGATGGCACTGTGTACTAAGGTGTACTCCATGTCGATAGTACACTTGCCTTTAACCTAATTTTGCTTGTGAGGAGTTGGAATGTTCAGGCATCTGACAGTTGTGTTCTAGCTTCTCCCATCCGTAAAACTGTTAGACAAGATGTGGCCCTGGTGTCAAAATTGGCATTAAACCTCAATAAATAAGTAGGAGGAACAATATATGCCCATATGCTGCACATATACATATATTAACCCTTTACCCAACGTAACGGCCAAAACCGGCCAAAGCTATTCTCAAAAATCGCCAATTAATTTTCATTATTTTTTTCATTTTTTGTCTCAAAAACATAGGTTATGACCCCTCGTTGGAATGAGCTCATTGAGCTCGTTCCAACGAGGGGTCATAACCTATGTTTTTGAGACAAAAAATGAAAAAAATTAGTTATTCAAGAATTTTTTTTGCAAGTGTCGTCTGCTTTTCATGTTAGGTAAAGGGTTAAGACACTAAAAGAGTTAATGAAAACAAAACAAATATCACATAATATAGGCAAGTAAACATTTTAAAATTATGAAATATTATAGCTAATCATGAATCATGGAAACATAAACACAACTTTTAATATGAGAAGATTTTCAAAACAATAAGTCCTTATCATGCAGAACAACATATTCCTCTTCCAAGATCTCTCCAATCACACATCTCTGACAGTAAACAAACATCAGCACATAGGGTCTCATTAATTAGCACATTCTGAATGAAGGCTCAATCCTGACCTTCGTCAATGTGTCCTTTGCTTGTGCTGGGATAGTAACTTAGAGAGCCCGACAGATACTACTACAAACAAAAACAAACAAACAAAAACTCCAAACTTGAGTTTTTATAACGATATCCGTTGATCCCAATGCATTCACCCAAACAATATTGCTTCAAAGTAAGCTTTCATGGAAAACTTCATTAACGATATCCAAGCACTATTTGTTTTTGTATTGGAAAAGAAGTCAGTCACCAAACAACAAAAATTTAATTATACACAATTTGAGATACAAGATGCAGAAATTATCTTATCTTCCCCACTTTTACATACAAATCAAGATATCAGCTCAAAACTAAAAACAATTATCGCTGGCCAAATTGAACCAGGTCACACCAGGAATTATGCGAGAAATTGGAAAGTATAAGCAAATTGTCAGAATAAAGAGGACTTAGTGAGATAATATGGGGTGCATTAAGGATATTTTATCATCCTGCAAGAACATGCAGAAGTTCTTTTTCAAAAGAACTCTATTTTTAGCTTTCATAGTTCCCACATTTTTTTTTGACAACAAATTTTACTTCTGTATACAGATATGAGACTATATTTTCAATGGCATCTATATGATGTGTTTAGCACTGGTAAAAAAAAAATAACTTGCTGTAACTTCTAGCAATAATGTTGGATTATGTACCTTATTCACTCCTGTTCGGGTTCCAAGAACTGGAAAGGAGTGATTTTACCTTACACGAAAAACATATAGGCTATAGAGTACACTCATCTTATACATTAAGAATTCTTCAGCAACAAAAAATTATCATTTTTTGCATCAAAAACAAAGTTAACTAGAGGGAGCCACCAGGGGTGGCCAATCCCCCTGAAAAATCCCCCTGATACAATAACCTTGGTAATATATTACATTAAATTAACACAGCCACTGTTGGTAGTATTTACTCAAATAATACAGATAAGATTACTTGTACTTGATATGTCAAGTTTGGTTCCGATCAAGACCAATAACCTTTAGCACAATGACCTAGAATATGTTGGGTTCTTTCTCTCATCATGCTCAACCCACATGCCAAGTTATGTTCCGATCGGGAATGCATAATTCTAATAATTAAGAGAGCCAAAACCAGCTGACAAATAAAATTTTAATTTCAAGGTCACTGTGACCTTGACCTTTGGCACAATGACTTAAAAGACACATAGGGTTCTTCCTCTCATTATGCCCGATCCACATGCCAAGTTTGGTTTTGATTAGGCAAACAACATTTTAATTAGAGAGCGGAAACCAACTCTAACTGATAAAACTTTAAATTCAAGGTTACTGTGACCTTCACCTTTGAAACAATAACCCAAAAATAAATAGGATTCTTCCTTTCATTATGCTCAACCCATAAGCCAAGATTAGTCTCGATCGGGCAAGCAAAATTTCAATTAGAGAAGCCAACTCTGGTAAATGTTTAAGTTCAAGGTCACTGTGACCCTGACGTTTGGCACAATAACCTCAAAATGAATATAGTTTGTCCTCTTATCATGCCTAACCCACATGCCAAGTTTGGTTTCAGTCGGCCAAGCAGAACTTTACTTGCAGAGTGGAAACCAACTGACAAAAAATTAAAGTTTCAGGTCACTGTGACCTTGACCTTTGGCACAATGATCCCAAAATGGATATGGTTCTTCCTCTCATCATGCCTAACCCACATGCCAAGTTCGGTTTCAGTCAGACAAGCGGAACTTTAATTACAGAGTGGTAAACCAACTCTGATAAAAAATTAAAGGTCAAGGTCACCGAGACATTGACCTTTGGCACAATGGCCAAAAAATGAATAGGGTTCTTCCTCTTATCAACCTAACACACATGCAAAGTTTGGTTTCAGTCAGCCAAGTGGACTTGCAGTTAGAGAGTAGAAACTAACTTCATCTACAGACCGACAGACAGCGCCCATGCTATATTCTCCCATTTTTTTTGGGGGGGGGGGGGGGGGGGATAAAAAAAAAACCCTCATTGGAGTAAAACTAATTAGCTCAATCTATTGAGGGGTCATGATAAGCCATGTTCTGGAGACAAAAATTGAGAAAAAAAAATTCGACTGCCGTTTTTGTAAATAGCACTGGCCATTTTTGAAACTCCATCTGGCACTACAGGTAGTCTTGCTTTTACAGGAACTGTACTTATTGACATTGTGGGTCCTATTGTGACAGTAAAACAGAACTTGTTCACCACAGCAGTCAAGCACTGCTTCACTTCCCATAGATCCCCCAGAGGTTCTGACAATATGAAGCCTCTGTTGTGGGTCCAGAACCTTCAATAGAACCATGCTAGTGGACTTCAACGCCAACAAACTTATATCCAGCAAGATATTTTTTAGTTTGAAACAACTTATCTTTCTCAGTATGCTTATTAATTTTTTGTAAGAGCTGGGGGGGGAGAGGGGTGGAGCTTTACCCAACGAATCGGCCGCATCTGCCCATGTAATATGCAAATTCAGCAGTTGAAAAAAATATTATTTTTAAAAAAATTTCAACAAAACCATATCATGTGACCCCCTCGTTGGAACGAGATCATCGAGCTCGTTCTAACGAGGGGTCAAAAAATATGGTTTTGTTGAAATTTTTTGACAAAATGATATTTAAAATAATAAATTTTGATATCATCTGCGTTGGGTAAAGGGTTAATGTTACTTTTGAAAAAATCTTTCTAACTTTTGGACAAAACTTACCAGATTTATTTGTTTACTGAGGTTTATGATCACTTCCAGAATTTATTTATTGACTGGTGCTTAGCCCCATGCACACTGATGTCAAAATACCGAAATTTCAAATAGCAACTTGTTTTTGTAATGCAACGTGAAATTTAAGCAATTCATTCCTGTTTGACAGAGCTCAATGAGGTCTGCCAAACACGACTGAATTAGTTAAATCTTTAGTCGAATTATGGGGAAAATTTGCAGCTTGAAATTTTAACATTTCAACACCACTGTGTAGAGTTATGGTCACATTCCACATCTATGGCTATATTATGACTGCAACATAGGTCTGAAGTGAAGTTAACCCTTTTACCAATGCAGCTGAAATCAAAATTTACTTTAATTTTATTTTAAAAATTTTTCAAAAACCTTTAACCCCATCCATGTCAGGTGAGACCTCACGCAAATGAGCTTGACAAGCTTGTTCCCATGAGGTGTCACATGATATGGTTCTATTGGATTTTTTTTTCATCACCTCAATTTGTAAATTACGGGGGTGGATATGGCTGATTTGTCAGGTAAAGAGATGAGCCAATTGTTTATGCCTTTGCTGCCAAAGTTAAGAGGACTTCCACCCCAAGCATTGGTTACTAGATTTGATTTAAACAGTGAAACACAACTTGCACTGGGAGTCACTTCCAGAAACTGAAGCTGTATCATTATTTCAATATTTAACTCTGGTATAAATTCAAGTTCAGTCAATCAACTGTAATTAAGTTTATGTGTTTTGAGGTGTTTCTCCTCAGGAATTGGTTATCAGGTTCAATTAGACTTGTAAAGAAAAACTTTTCTGCCATAGTAAACAAGCACTGCTTACCTTTCTAGAGTTTCCATGATATAAAACTCATCATACAAGTTTGGTTAAGTATTTCTTTATACCAAACAGAGATTAAGACCCATACTGATGCAAGCTTGTAGAGACCAACCGAAGGAGGGCTCATGCACAATAGTTGGATAAACAAAAACTTAATATTTTGAAATTATTTAATTAAAGATATTAAATGACTGGCACACTGTTAGAATATAATAAACTCTTTGTTGATAACTTCATATACTGATTATTTGACGAACTATAACTTCATTGACAAATCTCAGTGAGCTCTGTCAAAGCAGATACAGTTGGCAAGAATTCTCAGTTGCATTTTGGGACAAATTTATTGCTGAAAACTTTGCTAATTGCAATCCCAAGTGCTGAGGGTTACAAAACATGCAAAATCATCTCTGGAAGCACTTCTGGCAATATTATATTAAAATTCTGAGTATCTATGAGAACAGCTCAAAGAATTCAAAATAAC
This sequence comes from Pictodentalium vernedei, assembly GCA_031216915.1. Taxonomy (NCBI): domain Eukaryota; kingdom Metazoa; phylum Mollusca; class Scaphopoda; order Dentaliida; family Dentaliidae; genus Pictodentalium; species Pictodentalium vernedei. The sequence goes on from CM062295.1 coordinate 193,299,552, forward strand.
ACATCATGATTGATATTTCTGATATTACCAAGGCTAAACAGGGATGGAGATGGGTTAAAAATTCACCTTAACCAGTAAGTGCCTATTTCCAACTTTTTTGATTTTTCTGAGGCCTTTCATCAATAAATTACTGCTGAGAATATGATTAAGTCTGTTTGGCTGGGATTAAAATACCATGGCAATGGTACTCAATAAAGATGTGGCTGTCTGTAAAGGCAGCCACATTCTTTACTAGGAACAGCTGCTGAGCCATATTTTGTGTCTTTACTAGGAACAGCTGCTGAGCCATATTTTGTGTCAGCATTCAGCACTTAGAAAATGGAGCAAAATGACTAGACCTTTAGGGTTAAGAGTGGACAGAGGTGTGGATTGGTTTCCCGAGCTCCATCCAGAAGTTATTCACAATCATTTCACCTGATAGGAAACGCTTTTACTAATATCTTCAATAACCAAAAGGAGGAGGGTACATGTAAAAAATATGGCACAATGTGTGAATACATAACTTGATAATGGACGGAACAAGCATCTGTGACACAGAAGAATATGACAATACTAAGATACAATAAACTAAAGTTAATACAAGTTCAAGCTGTTGCTCGTTTTCCTGCACTACATTTATCTGAATAAATTCATGTTACATGCTTTGCAGTGAAATACAAAAAACTAGAGAGAGTGATAACACATTATATTCACATAAGATACTACAAAACTTGTATCTCCATTGAGGTAAAGAATAACATACTCCACAGTTAAACTAGTAATACATCAAGACAGAATTTATGAAAAAAAAAAAATCGTGATCAACTGTTTAAGTGCCCATGTCTACCTTAACAATTATGATTATGCCAGATCATTGCAAGGTTGCTTCCATGAAGCTGATGATATTCTGATATGTGATATACTATTGGGAATGTCTTTGACACACTCTCCAACAGTGTATCAGATAAAAGCATTTTAACCCTTTACACCACACGAATATCAGATGACAAAGTTAAAAAATTCTTGAACAAGCAAAAATTTCAATTTTTGCCTAAAAACAAAACTTTAGACTCCTCATTGGAATGTCCTGATGTGGGGTTCATACGCTATGCTTTTGGGGCAAAAACTGAGAAAAAAAATTTAAAAAATATGAATGGCGAATTTTATGGTAAGTTCTGGCTGGTTATGGCGATTAGGTGATGGCAAACGGTTAACAGCAAAGGGAAAGATGCATAGAGATATTATCCTTCTAAAATAGATCACAGTACCAAAATAACAGGACAATCCCCATGTATTTCAACAATATTGAGTTGTTTCAGCTGAGAAAACCACAAAAATCTACATGCACAATTATCCTTGTTTTCCATATATCAGTTGACTGAAACGGCTTATACAAATTTAATCCTCATTACACTAATGTAAAAAACCCAAAACTTTCAAGCAGCATATATTTCCCATAAAACAACTAGGAGACAGCCATATTGAATTGGCTAGCTCATCCAAAAATTGGTCCAACATTGAAAGGAAGCTTCCTCTAGACACCATCAATGAATAATTCAAAAATAAAAATAATTCAAGACAGTATCCATTAGTTACTGGACGCAAACCAAATTCAATATGGCAGCCATGCAAGTCAGCATCCATTAGTTATTGGACGGAAACCAAATTCAATATGGTGGCCCTGGTGGCCATATTGAATTGGTTGAATTGGCTAGCTGATTCAAAATCAAAAGGAAGCTTCCTCTAGACAGCAATAATGCATAACCAAATGAAAGTGTCAATGACACTGTAGCTCAACTTGTTAAGACATGTACATGTATAGTATGTGACACAGCAATGACAAACATCTAGGTAATGACCTGGTAACAAAGGTACATATAAAGTATTGTAACGGTCTGTACATAAATATTGACCGTAGCCTGTAACAAATGTATAGGTAAAATATTGTAAAGGTGGGCGACAGTCAGATGCTAAACTAGAAAAGAAATCTTGGAGTCCCAGAGTAGGTCTGACTGAACCCCAAAATATTTGTTCTCATTGCACAGTGATAACAAAAGCACCCAAAAACACTTGTTCCTGTCCCAAAGTGACAACAAAGGTACCCAAGAAGTTTCGTGAAGATCGGTTCATACAGGGTTCGTACACTTTTTTGGCCAAAAATTTCCATACTTTTTCCATACCTTTCCCAGACCTGACGTACCATTTTTCCAGACTCAAATCGCATCATTTACCATCATGCCAAAGGCACAGGCACCATCTCAAGTGGAATCTAGGGCCCGCAACCCTTGAAACTTCATTACTACATGTACATATATGCTAACAAAGTGGTACTGGTAGCTAAACTGGCAGTGATTCTACATGTTGATTAGCTGAAAACATGTATGTATTCAGCCACTGAAAATGTCCAATCCCTACAGCTGAAAATCTGTTTTCATACGGTGTTCAGCGTACATCTATAAGGAATGTGTCCCACCCATATAACAATAAAGCAAGTTCTCTCTTAGAGAGCACTTGGTTTGTTGTTATATGAATGGGTAGTTCTGGACAACATATGGACTGACTGAGGCTGGACTTCAAGATTAAATAAAAATTTCTTGACATTGTTTTATCATAAAAAAAAATAGGGAGCAATTCCAAACGTTGTAAGATAGCGTGATTTTGTCTCTGAACAAGAAAATTTTGAAGCAATCTGACTATCAGGAAACATGAGGCGAAATACGTCAGAAACACCCTGACAATTCTTGTAAGAATGGTGTTTTTCCATCATATTCAAAGTCCAGTAAATTTCTGCTGTTAAAACACTCTTGTCGGTAACAAAGTCTCCAAGGGTTGAAACGCCCCCAGGCCAAGTGGCTCCATGACTATGTTCGTGAGACACTTCCAATGCGTCAAGTTTTTGTTTTGAAGAAACACCGTGAAGATCATTGCCAGGTGTCAGATGAGTCTTACCTATTCTCGTAGCTTCGGAAAAAAATCCTTCCATATGATTTTGTTGTTGTTTCATTTTCACTAAGGCAGCGTGTTTTTTACCTGCCATGTGACTTAGAAGGGCCGCTTCGCCCATACTCGATACGTCAAATGATTTTCTGCATATTGTGCACATTGCCTTTTCATTCGAAGTTTTGTCCTGAGAAATCCATAATCCATTGTTTGAATCTAGGGTCTGTTTCACATTTCGGTGAAAAAACACACTTCCCCATGATAAACAAATACAAAAATAACAAATGACCTTCACGTTGGAAATTTCAAAGACAATAAAACACAGTGCGCATGTGACTTGACCTTCGGAATTCTCCGTAATTCCGAGCTGCATTCGGCTTTGAAACACCTGTGATACCTCGGTTGTATTCCATTGAAAATGCGCAAAGTTTTCCGATCCGAATTTTTCTGTTATCGAATGCAGGGCGTTGACAAATAATAAATCTTGTATGCTGATTATTTTTACTCAGAATGATTACACCTTTGTTAAAAACAGTAATTTCCATACTTTTTCAAGACCCCAAGGCTCGACACACATATTTTAAAACCTTTTCCAGACCTTTTCCAAACCGCCCCAAATTTCCATACTTTTTCCAGTTTTCCAGACCCACGTACGAACCCTGTTCATAAATACGAGCCATATAGAAGTTATGTACAAAAAACTGATTGGACCTAATTTCGGTACAAAATGGCCACTGGCAGCCATCTTGAATTTTGGACCGCACACAGAGACACTCGTTCTGGTCCCAACGTGATAACAAAGGTACCCAAGAAGTTTCGTGAAGATCAGTTCATAAATACAGCCTCTAGCCCCAGCCGTATTGACATGTGCACTTACTGTGTATAAGTAGTGCTGAATAAATCTAAGTTCATCTAATTTGCATAATTTCTGCACGAGAAAAAAACCTGTATTATATGTAATGTATTCCATGTTACTAAACATTCATTCAAAAATTTATTCAAATCAGAACCTTCATATAGAAGTTCTGTACCAAAACTGATTGTATCTAATTTTGGTACAAAATGGCTGCCGGTAGCCATCTTGAATTTTGGACCGCACCCCAAAACACTCGTTCTCGTCCCAAGGTGATAACAAAGGTACCCATGAAGTTTCATGAAGATCAGTTCATAAATACAGCCTCCAGCCCTAGCCGTATTAACATGTGCACTTACAGTGTATAAGTAGCACTGAAAAAATCAAAGTTCATCAAATTTGCATATTTTCTTCACCAGAAAAAAACCTGTATTATATGTGATGTATTCCATGTTACTAAACATTCATACAAAACTTTATTCAAATCAGAACTTTCATACAGAAGTTCTGTACAAAAAACTGATTGCACTAATTTTGGTACAAAATGGCTGCTGGTGGCCATCTTGAATTTCGGAATGCACCCAAAAACACTCGTTCTCGTCCCATGGTGATAACAAAGGTACCCAAGAAGTTTCGTAAAGATCGGTTCATAAATACGGCCTCTAGCCTGAGCCGTAGAGAAGTTGTGTATAAAAAACTGATTGGACCTAATTTCGGAACAAAATGGCCACTGGCAGCCATCTTGAATTTTGGATCGCACCCAGAAACACTCGTTCTCATCCCACAGTGATAACAAAGGTACTCAAGAAGTTTCGTAAAGATCGGTTCATAAATACGGCCTTTAGCCAGAGTTGTATTGAATTGTTGACGGACAGATGGACGACTGGCCATGGAATAAGCTCAAATTTGACTTACATCAATGTTGAGCTAAAAATGAATGAGTCAGTATTCTTTAGTTATTGGGTGGATACCAAATTCAAGATGACCAACATAATGAATTGGCCACTGGTGGCCATCTTGGTTCAGCTGACTGGTCCAAAATCAAAAGAATGCTTCCTCTAGACACCAACAATGCATAATCAAAAAATACAAATGATTCTCGGAAACCAAATTCAATATGACTGCCATGGTGGACATACTGAATTGTCTAGCAGGACCAAAATCGAAAGGAAGCATTGTTTGGTCATCCACAAGAGACCCCCTAAAATTATGATTTGATCAAAAAAGTGGTTCTTTAGATATCTGACATAAACCAAAAGTTAATGGAAGGATGCCAGATGATGCATGATGGACAATGGACGCTGGACGGACATGGTGAAATCATAATGTCCAGAGAGATGAGTAAAAGCAACTTTTTGAAACACTAATCTGGAGAACTGCAACAGCAGATGCCCATGGCTGGATAGTACATTCCAAAAAGTGATGGTCCACATTTTTCTCATTTCAAGGCCAGGATTATGTTCAAGGGCATTAGAAAAGCTTATCTCTCTTTAATGGATATTTAATTGGCAAAGATATTTTGTTTGTAAATTTAAAACAGCCTGAAACCTATTTTCAGCACATGTCAATTTTCTACCTCAGGAAACCAAACTCATTACAAGGACTATCCATGTACCAAGTTTTATTTCTGAACTATTTTCTGGAAAGATATATTCTCACCAAATTCTGTTAAGACTAAAAGGCCTGGAGGTTTTTATACATTTTACAACATTTTATGAGTCGACATTCTATGGCTTTGCTGTTGTTTCTAGGCAAGTCTTTGACACCAAATAACTTGTGTCACTTATTGTAAGTCAGCCAGTAACTTAGCCAAGACTTGCCTAGAAACAACTGCCAAGGCACTTGGAATGTAATCTTTATGCTTCCACAGAGACTATATGTTGGAGCACCTGTTCTGTTGCAGAAAAAAAAGTGATCCAAGTTGAAATTAGGCCTTTAACCCTTTGAACCCTAGCGGCCGTTTTTCTGGCTAGCAACAAGATACGTCATAAGGTCATTAAATAGGAGGGCTGTTCAGTAAATGTGTGGGGTAGACCAATCAATATTTTCAACGTGCAGCCCTGAGGCTGCACGTTGAAAATATTGATTGGACTATCCCAAATAATGAATATGGACTCTTTTAATTGCTGCGATTGAACTGGCATGGAAGATACCACTAGAGTTCCAAGGGTTAAGGGTTAAATATATTCTACACAAAGTTCAATAAAAAACTTTTTTTCAGTTAGTCCAACAAGCAACGGTGTCACAAACTGCTCAGGTACTTAGGTGCAATAATATATATCCAATAGCAAACCTTGTTTGAACATACCCTGGCAATGATCTCAGAATCCAAAGACCAAAAGCAGAAGTTAATCTAAAACTTATTTCCACCTTAATGCCATTATTTCAGAAATCATTTATTCAGTATTACTGTCTTCATGGTGGTCAAGCTAGATCGTCTATCAGGCTGCAGTTTCTTGAGAATCGGTCTTAATGTTGGCTCAGTCTTCAAAAGAGCCTTCTCTGAGTCATTAGGCACTGAATACACTCTTGTGACAAGTCGCACTTTCTCTTGCACTTTGTCCTGTCTTTCCATGAGATTTCTCAGTATTCTGATTACTGAATCACATATGATTTCAGGAGTTGAGTCTAAGCAGTTCAATTCAGACCAATCTGTCTCTGAAATACCCTGTGGAATCTGAAAAGATGGACAGCACAATCAGATTTTATAGAATTTATATCACTGTGGAATACTTCCTTTGTCTCACTGTTTTAAAGCAAGATTCATTAGGATCCAGAATATAAAGGAATGATTGGTACATGAACATTTGGCACAAGGAATTTCAAAAAGAATGAAAAATTTAAAGGAATTTCTATGTTTGTTATATCTATCACTGACCCAAACAGGCTAGCTCCTTAACTTTTTTAAGGCCAGGATAAATGCTAAATTTTTCCAACTCCCCACACCCCCAAAATGGACACAACTAATAAAAACTTGAGAAATCCTGTATGAAACTCTTTATATACCCTCTGTGCATGAACAAAAGATTCATCAAACTATAAATGACCCAAACACAGGGGACAATCAACAGGAGGTGGACATATAACAGGACCGAAGGAAATGGTAATAAATGACATAAAATAAGTGATTAGCTCGAGACAAAAGAAGTTCAAATATCAGAAGTAAAGATTTTATATTTGAAAGAACAATTCAATAGCTAAAAAAAAAAAGATTTTATATTTGAAAGAACAATTCAATAGCTAACAAATGTATACAACAGTTATGCACATCAGATCTACGAGTTTTAATACAAGGATTAAACAGAATCTATTACTGGAGTTATTTATACGTTATTTCTTTTAAATCCATGAGGTATTCCTCAAAATGTTAAAATATACACAAGAAGCCATTTTATAAGTGCATCCAGTGATAATGATTTATTGGGCTTAAGAGGATTCACATTCATATTTAACAAGAGGGGGTGTCCATCCCCATTAGCTCATCAATGCATGGCATGCAATAAACCTTTCTAAGTCCACACTTACAAAAAAAAGTCTAACACTGCATCAAAAAAGACCAAAATCTCTGAAAAATGCCCACCCAAGGTTTAATGTCGTCTTATATTGATGTATTTAACACATATATGAAATATAAAAGCAACAGCATACTGGTGGAATCCTCCCCTCAAGTACATGTATAGCAGAACAGGTCAGAAATTTTCTAAGTCCACACTAACAAAAAACGTCTAACATTGCGTTAAAAAAATCCAAAATCTCCGAAAAATGTCCGGCCAAGGGCTAATGTCGTCTTATATTGATGCATTTAACACATATACAAATATAAAAGCCACAGCATACCGGTGGTAGCCTCCACTCATGTATAGCAAAACAGGTCAGAAACAAAAAAGTCTAACATTGCAAAAATACTCTAAAAATCCAAAAAAAATATCACTGGGTAAGGGTCTGTGGGTAAATGTAAGCCCTAGAAATAGTATGAGGTGCATAGTAACAAGGCAGATAGTCAAAGTGGACTCTTACAATAACTTTAACACAAATGTTGATGCCGACGCACCTTGGGTCATGACATAAGCTCACACAACTTTGGTGAGCTAAAAATCATTACTTATTGTATAGTATGAGAGTATGATCACAATCAAACAAACAAACACAGTAGAACCCTGTTATTAGAATAGCCACTTCATCAGTGAAAATTATACAGTTAACGGGAGTATTCAGTTAACTGGTAGAGTGCTGGAAGCCCACATTTGGGCTTGCATACAAATTACTAGTGTAATAGTGTATACTGAGGGCCAATGAGGATAAGTAATCAATATGTAGAGGTTAAACACTGAAAGGTTACTACTAAATTCATTCCACATTTGTGCTTTAACTATTTTAGTGCGACACTGAGTTACAAGATCCCCTCCCCCACCTCACAGTCAAAATAAACTTTCACTGTACAACATAAAACACACCCCCCAATATTAAAACTAGAAATACTGTGAGCACTGCTCACTAAATGATACCATCCACTCCCACCAAGAAACATTTTACAACAGTAAAAGTGTGTTTAATGTAGAGAGCACAAACACTGACACCCCCCCCCCCCCCCCACTCCCTAAGCTTGAATTGACAAAGCCCATTTTTCAATATGTGAAACTGTAAAAATGAAAATATCTGAAAACAAAATAGAAGGTATACATCTTCACTGTATGTAAAAAAATGTTTGAAGGTTTCATTGAAATCCATTCACTAGTTTAAAAGAGGTCGCAGATAGCAAATGTCAACAAGCGCCCCCCCCCCCCCCCCCCTCCCCACACAAGTTTGAATTGACAAAGCCTGTATTTAAATGTGGGAAACCCTAAAAATGAAAATATCTGAAAACAAAACAGGAGGTGCACATCTTCAATGTATGTAAAAGAATGTCTAAAGTTTCAATGAAATCTGTTCAATGGTTTAAGAGGAGTTGCGGATAGCAGATGTGTAACACCCCCCCCCCCCCCCTCCCCCCCACGCAAGCTTGAATTGACAAAACCTATTTTTAAATGTGGGAAACCGTAAAGATGAAAATATCTGAAAACAAAACCAGAGGTGCACATCTTCAATATATGTAAAAGAATGTCTGAAAGTTTCAATGAAATCTGTTCAATGGTTTAAGAGGAGTTGCGGATAGCAGATATGTACCCCCCCCCCCCCCCCCCCCCCAAAAAAAAGTGTAACACCCCTATAGCATAACGGATGGACATACATACGTTTGTCAGAATATGAAACTAGAACTATCACTGAAGGTGATTAATACCCCCGCTTTGGGTTTTTAGAGGAATGCACTTCTGATCATGTAGGCGAAGGCCATAAGGAAATGTATACATAAAGATCATTTTTTGTTGTTGAAATTTGTATTTGCATGTGGCCTTCCACAGAACAGCACTGAATACTTAAAGAGCCCACACATATATGGTTTACATTTGGAAAAACACATTTACAATGTGCAACATGTATTCAAAATCGGTTCATTAATGTAGGAGGAGTTGCACACACAAGAATCCCATTTGAAAACCCATAATAAATCCAAGTTAAAGGGAGATAACCTGGTTAAAATTGTCGCAGATCAAAAATTTGGGAATATGCGTATGTTCACTTAGTTGTGATAATGTTTGAAAGGTTTCGTCAAAATTGATTGATAAATGTAGGAGGAGTTGCACGCACAAGAATTTCATGTAGAAACCCATAATAAATCTAAGTTAAAGGGAGATAACCTAGTTAAAATTGCGACAGCTCAAAAATTTTGGAATATGCGCATGTTTACTTAGTATTGATGATGTCTGTAAACTTTTGTCCAAATTGATTGATAAATGTAGGAGGAGTTGCGCACACAAGAATTTCATGTAGAAACCCATATTAAATCAAAGTTCAAGAGAGATAACCTGGTTAAAATTGTCGCAGATTAAAAAGTTTGGAATATGCACATGTTCACTTAGTAGTGATGATGTCTGTAAACTTTCGTCCAAATTGATTGATAAATGTAGGAGGAGTTGCGCACACAAGAATTTCATGCCGAAACCCATATTAAATCAAAGTTCAAGAGAGATAACCTGGTTAAAATTGTCGCAGATCAAAAAGTTTGGAATATGCACATGTTCACTTAGTAGAGATGATGTTTGAAAGGTTTCATCAAAATCGGTTCATTAATGTAGGAGGAGTTGCGCACACAAGAATTTGTTCGAACGGAAAGACATAATAAATCTAAGTCAAAGGGAGATAACCTGGTTAAAATTGTCACAGATCAAAAATCTTGGAATATGCGCATGTTCACTTAGTAGTGATGATGTCTGAAAAGTTTTGTCCAAATTGATTGATAAATGTAGGAGGAGTTGCGCACACAAGAATTTCATGTAGAAACCCATATTAAATCAAAGTTCAAGAGAGATAACCTGGTTAAAATTGTCGCAGATTAAAAAGTTTTGAATATGCACATGTTCACTTTGTAGAGATGATGTTTGAAAGGTTTCATCAAAATCGGTTCATTAATGTAGGAGGAGTTGCGCACACAAGAATTTGTTCGGATGGAAAGACACAATAAATCTAAGTCAAAGGGAGAAAACCTGGTTAAAATTGTCGCAGATCAAAAATCTTGGAATATGCGCATGTTCACTTAGTAGTGATGATGTCTGAAAAGTTTTGTCCAAATTGATTGATAAATGTAGGAGGAGTTGCGCACACAAGAATTTCATGTCCGGAAAGACGTACGGACGGACGTACGGATGGACGGACGGATGGACGGACGGACGGACGGACGTACGGACGTACGGACGTACGGACGTACAGGGCGATTCCTATATAGCCCCCACTTCTTCGAAGCGGGGGTATAAATATCTGAAAGAAAAATAGGAGGAGCACATCTTCAGTGTACGTAAAAGAATGTCTGAGAGTTCCAATGGAGTTTGTTCAATGGTTTAAGAGGAGTAGCGGATAGCAGATCTGTACCCCTCCCTACTAAAACCTGAATTGACAAAGACCATTTCTGAATACGAGGAACTGCAAATATGAAAATATCTGAAAAGAAAATAGGAGGTGCAATGTATGTAAAAGAATGTCTGAAAGTTTCAATGAAATCTGTTCAATGGTTTAAGAGGAGTTGCAGATAGCAGATCTGTACAGAATGTCAATTGAATTTGACAAAGTTAATTTTTCAATATGGGAAACTGTAAAAAAGAAAATATCTGAAAACAAAATTGGAGGTGCACATCTTCAATGTATGTAAAAGAAAGTCTGAGAGTTTCAATGAAATCCGTTCACTGGTTTAAGAGGAGTTGCGGATAGCAGATGTGTACCCCCTAAAGTGTAATGGATCGACGGATGGACGGATGGACGTACAGACGGATGGACCACGTGAACACTTTTCAAGTGGGTGGTATAACAATTGAGTTAATGCAATGTGCTACAGAAAGAGGGATCAAAGATCTTTGGCCCCCATCAAACAGCTTAAAGATTTCAGAGATTAAACCTAGAGAATGTAGAAGATTTTAAACAAGAAGCTGCTTTCGAGAATGAGTTCTACTTTTGAAAAGAAATTTTATTAATTACATGATCAATATCTGAAAAGTTACTATATGAAATATGAACAGTTTATGAGAAGCGAAATTTCACCAGAATTACAAATCGTACATCACAATTACAGTTTGAATCCCTAGCTATAGCCAAAAATAGTTAACACGGTTTCCCCTCACAAATATGGTTGGTGATAGTTGTCAAATCAATTGCTGAGTATCCTTCTAATAATTGTTTTTATAGATGTGAAGGCATATAATAAACACAGAATGACATGCGTGTGTGAATGGGTTAATTGATATGGCACTTGTGCCATCGTGGAAGGATAAAACTCGAGGTCTGTGGCCTCTTGTTTTATCTTTCTGCTCGGGCACTCATGCCATATCAATTAACCCATTCACACATGTGTCGTTCTGTTTATTTCTGCCTTGGTGTGGGAGAAGGCACATAGAACACATTGGAACTCAGGGGACGAAATAGTAACACAGTTTCCCCTCACAAATTTCGTTGGTGGTAAAATGTCTTTTTTTTGTTGATAGTTGTCAAATCAATTGCCGAGTGTCCTTCTAATAATTGTTTTTATAGATGTGAAGGCATGTAATAAACACAGAATGACATGCATGTGTGAATGGGTTAATCGATATGGCACTTGTGCCATCGTGGAAGGATAAAACTGGAGGCCTGTGGCCTCTTGTTCTATCTTTCCGCGTGGGCACTTGTGCCATATCGATTAACCCATTCACACGTGTGTGTCATTCTGTGTATTTCTGGTTTGGTGTGGGAGGAGTAATGGGCTTGCTATTCAAATATTGAAATATTGCTGTATACAAAGGTCACTAAAATTTAATGTGGAACCATCCCCCCCCCCCCCCCCCCCCCCCAACATTAAACTTATCTGCCTGGCAACTAAAACATAAAAGCTATCTAAAACTGTCCTGATGATTCTGAGTTATGCTTAATTTCCTTAAAAGACACAAAACAAAACAAAGTGACAATGGTAGCAGTGGCTGGCGAGAAGTTTTTTCCAGCCATATAACAGTCGTTTTGTACACTACCTGGAATGCTTTTTCTTGAATGCTACCTGTGTCCCAAACAGACTTTTCAAAACACTGTACAGGAATAACAATGTGATCATTCCAAATAAACTGTTCAGCAGTACAAATGGTAGAAGAATCACCTGAAATAAAAACAAAATGGGCAACAAATGATTTTCTATTTAACCCATTACCTAACACGAAAGGGAGATGACACTTGCAAACAAAATTCTTGAATAACTTATTTTTTTCCATTTTTTCATCACAAACATAGCTTATGACCACTCATTGCAATAAGCTTGTTGAACTCATTCCAATAAGATAAGAGGCTAAGATATGTTTTTGAGACAAAAAATGAAAAAAATAATGAAAATGATATATTTATTTATTTATTTATTGGTGTTTAAGGTTACATACTTATGCACAATGGCTAATCATGACTGTGACAGTTTTACGGGTGGAGGAAGCCAGAGTACCCGGAGAGAACCACAGAGCAACGACGAGCAGCTGTCAGCTCCCCAAATCGTAACTTCACACTGCAGCACAGGCAGGGTTAGATTGGTTGAAGACATGTGCACCATTGACGTGCAGTACGCCTTAGTACACGGCGTCATCGTGCCCCCATATGGACAATCGGGGTTAAGTGCCTTGCCCATGGACACAATGCGGGAGTCCGAATCGATCGAGGACTAACCGGGCTCGACGTTGCTTAACTTCGGTGATCTGATGAGAACCAGTTACCACAATGCCACTGTAATGGAAATGAAAAAATTTATAGTAATTTTTATATTTTTTATATTTACCAATGACCCAGACTTAGCTGGTGCTAACCCAAAAATAACTAGGGCCAAACACAAATTTTGGCCCCCAATCCCCAAAATTTGCATGCAAAACTGAAAATTAGAAGTCCTAACTGGCCCTCCATACATTTCACCCTCCGCGCATGCGCAGACGCCAGGAAGTCACCAAATCTGGCGCCAATAAAATCATTCTTTGTAGAAAAAGGATTATAATAATTCAGCGGGGAGGTATGAGTGCCCAGTACTGCCCACTCCTGGGAGGGCCCATTCCCGTCTGGGTCATTGGTAAGTATAAAAACTATATAAATTACTATAAATTTTTTCACATTTTTATACTGTAACCAATGTCCCAGACTTAGCTGAATTGTAAAGAACTTCTGAAATATTAGATCAACATACATCAAATCCTTCAATCCATGGTGAAGAAATTAGAATTTACATGAATGTCTCTTAATACCATAATAGAAGAGACCTAACCTAATATGGATCCCAATAATGTAAATCCTAAATTTAAGCATAAAATCATGTTAAATAGGATGTAACAAATAAACAATTTTAGAGACTAGTCTGGACTAGGCCCTAAAAATTATTATGGCAAACTGAGAATGAGAGAAAATTTCCCATAAACCTACGCCACACAATAATACTGCTGCTGATCACTGAACATAGTATGGACAAGACAGCTTCCTCAATAGTTACATACCCCATAAGGCAGAGAAGTGGACAAAATGACCCCCCCCCCCCTATTTTTTTAACATAACTTCAAAAGAAAGAGGGGAGAGCTCTGGAATCAATAAGCAGAACCCAGAAACGATATAAATAAATATCGATCAGGCACTCAACAAATTAATTCATGAATAATAAATGGTGCTTAATGCCACTTCACAAGCCAAGGCTATAGCGATGATTTTGGTAAATAACATTATTCGCTATAAAATATGCACTCTAGACGCCGTATACATGGTACGACGAAATCAGTGAGAAATTAATTATAACATATACATACAAAAGCGGGATAAGATGAACAATCTCTGCAGAGTAAACACATTTCAAGATCATTCACAGGAGGCCTCTGTGATATTAAATCCGGTAAAAAACACTCTCCAACATGCACTATTTGGTATCTACAACTATAAACACGTTAGAATATGCGATTTGAGAACTGACAAAATAGAGACCAGGATCTAGAAATGGAGGTAGGTATATGATAAACAGACTCCAAAATCGGAAAATAAATACCGGAAACAAATGCAACAGAACAGCATATATGCGTATGAAGGTGCCATCCAACATGACCCAGACGCAAAGTATGTACGTATTAAAAAATATATACGCGACAGCGTGTGTGTGTGTGTGTGGGGGGGGGGGGGGGGGGGGGGGGGATTCAAATATATGTCGAAACCTCCTCACCCACAATACTAATCATTGCTGGTGCAGACAGCAATAATATAGTGATCATAAAGCTCTTTCATATCTGAATACTCCGTAATGCCACTGAGAGCAGAGAATGACATGAAGAATAAAACTTCCCTTAAAGAAGAAAACCGTCTAATGGGGAAGCTTCTGGCGAATGCTCAATAGCAGACCCCATAACCTCAATGAAATCAAAAGAAACAAATGAATAGAAGGAGACACGTATCCTATCATTCATTCCTATGAAAACGGCTGAGCGTCAATGTATGCGCTCAAAGCCTACACTAGCGACACAAATAATGGAAACTATTATTCCCATGCGCCGAAAACTTAACTATCCTGAAGAGATCCCACATAAGATCATATAATAGCCAAACAGTTAGAATAAGCGCAAGATATAGCCAGCGCTTACTTATGTGCTGAAATCTTAAGCATTGACTGCTAATAGGAAGATAAATAACCCAAGCAGTACGAATAGCTAACTGACTTATTTAACAATAGAATGAACATAATGTCCCTTCTATTGAAAAATAATGACAACAAAAGCGTAACTTCTCTTCTAATAAACTCTGATGTGTATACAGAGACCGTCGGACTCAGGATTGTAGCAATGTATGAACTCATGTCCAAATTAATTGAGAAAACCATAAAATATGCCCAAACTTGACCTTATGTTAAAAGATTCTCTAAAACAAAACAGGTCAAGAGGGAAAAACTTCTACCACTCCAGTTAATAACTGGAGGAGACATATGTGTAAGCGACCCATCGAAATAACTAATAACAAAACTATCGCTGTTAATGCGTCAAATAACCGATAAAAGCGAGCGATACAGCTGGTCAATTCGCTCTGTGAAACAGATGAACCAGACAAATGAATAGTGGGTTACATGAATCCTGTCATAAATCCCATGAGACATTATCTAGTTCACAAAACAAGTGATCTAAAGAACTGTACTCGCTACAATTGCCGAACGTTCGCTTATCCACTGAAAGACAATAATAAATAACCTAATTATCCACTTCCAGTCAAAATCGGCCGGACCGAGTTCTATAAGAGCCTAGAACCACCGGCTCAGGTGAGTCTGATCAGTAACTCAGTCTGCAGAGAAACCGTTATCCAAGTGGCTGTATAGACAAACCTAAAGAATTTTATATTGGAGAGAAACCTATACCTTCGCTATGAGCCTTATAAGCGAAATGAGTCTAGGACAAACTCTCCTACTCTTCTGTTGGCTGTGGTCAATTAGACCCCAACTTGAAGAGTCGAGAATATATGCTTTCTTGTAGTTTAATCCTACAATAGTGAAAGCTTACCATCAAAGACTTAGGTATACCTATACCTTGCTATAAGTCCTTATAGACAATTTGAGTCTAGGACAACCTCTCATACTCTTTCTACTGGTGATGGTACATTAGACCCCAGCTTAAAGAGACGAGAATTGATCCTTATCATAAAAACTAGAGTTGGAAGACTAAAGCGACCTATGGCAAGTTTTCCACCTAGTCAAATGCAAAGATAAAGACACAAGGCTTCGTTGCATCAGAATAACTCCCACTTAACATTAGTTAAGACACAGAAATAAATACTAGGTCTGGAAAGAATTTTGAAAGGTACAAACGACCACAAAATTCCTTCCATACAGACCTTTTGAAGAAATTATCTTCTCAATTGCGTTCGAGCGAACAGCTAAATGATGAAGGTAAGGCTAAAACTAGGATCTTAGCCTGCTCAATCAACACTGAGGAACTCTCCACATCTTCCCCTGTTGTTTTTAAAAGTATGTGAACCATCACAAACGATTAAAAATACAGAGGAAGAAGATAAGAAACCAAATTACTTTTTCCGCCGGAAAATAAATATGGTGTCGTCTACAGAATCGAAGATCAGTGACACCCATGTAGACTCAACTGGAAAGAGATCTTATTACCATGCTCTTTACCTGGATGAAGTCAGCGTCGAACTACGCTAGCGGTTTCTCATAATTGCTCGCAGCATTTTGAATCACTGGAACAAGATCAAGGAAATGATAATGTATGATATCTATATCATCCAAGAGTTGTTCCGGAAGGAAAAGTTATCCTATCCATCATATGTTCAAATCAGTTAGAATCACAGTCACCAGCATCCATGACTGTCACAAAACGTCTGCCTGTCAAGAGAGCTAATGTAAACACTGGGGACCATCTCAATACATTCCTCAATCATATCCACCCAAAATATCGCAAATATGTCAAAAGCAAATTTCACAATGATGTGTCAAATATTTGGTTCTTAGCAAACTTTGAGTAGTATAATATCCAATCTCTAGAGTGGAAATATAATTCACAACAATAGATTGGATAGAAATGAAAAGGGAGACGAAAACAATGTTCCGACACCCGATCATAAAAACCTAGATGAACTCCTTACGTTTGATCTGATATCAGGAAATATATTCCTGAGAAGGAGTTTAGTATAGGCGTTTGAAGAAATGCTCATTAATCACACTAGGTTAATATGGCATCATCAATAGGGCTTATCGCCTCAGATAACTGACACCAAATCATACCAGTAGGAAGAAAATAACCTCCTCTAACATAGCGGTATCATGTCTGATAGAACAATGAACTCAGCCTAGCTGAAGCAGCTGAAGGTCTTCCTATTCGTGAAGATGATAAAAAGGCTGATAACTGTGGCCTTAGAAGCTCACTAAGGAGTCTTACAATGCCAGCCATAGCTTATAAGTCTTCAACATCCATGAAGACAGATATTTCGGTGTAAATTGCAACCTTGAAAGCTCACTGAATGGAGACTTACAACTATTGTCGTGCAAGGTAGCGAATGAAGAGCCGCTATTATAAAAAGACCTAATTCCCAAAGAGACAGTAGTCTCAAGAGATAATTATTTCAGTTATGTCATTGCATAATTACTGAAAAACACAGCTCGTGATTCTAGCTAGGCTGCTATGGTGTAAACAATAAGACTCAAGTCTATGGCACCTAGGAAAACAAACCGAAAAGCACTCTCCTTTAGCGGTTTTATTCCCAAAAGACAGCAATCAGAGCCTAGCTAACGTAGCTTAGAAGTCTTCATCTCTGTGAAGAGAGATATCTCAGTGTAACTTGTGACCTTGAAAGCTCACTAAATGGAGACTTACAACAATCGTCGTGCAAGGTATGGAATGACGAGCTGCTATTCTAAGAGTCGTAATTCCCAAAGAGACAGTAATAAACAGTAGTCTCAAGGTAGTTACGCAGTTATGAGTCTTCATCCGCGTGGAGACATATCTGTGTCACCTGCGGACTCTGAAAGCTCACCAATGGAGGCTTACAACACTAGCCGCTAATGTATAAGAAAAGACCTCTGTAACAGTACATAAGGCTAATATGGCGACCACAATGGTATTAAATGTCCTGACGCAAAGGAATACCACACCGAGAAGGAAAAGACATACTTATTCCCTCTAACGGCTCTATTCCAAACAAGACAGCTGTCTCAGCCTATCTATGCACTATGGAACCGCTATTCATAAGGAATAGGACATTACATTTCTCATACTACTGCTAAGGCAAGGAAGGCATCGTTAATCAGGAGAAAAGCCCTCAACACCCGAGTCAAAAGATCTGGGGAGGAAAGATCTTCGTCTTTCCATCGTCAAGTATAAGCTTTTTTTGCTTAGCAAATGCGGACTTATATTCAGATGGAACAAGATTCTAAGAGATTATGACTAAAATTTCATAGTATTGAGGTTCCCTTCTGTGAGGAATGGAGACTCACACTCCATAGCCCTCTCACCATCCAAATGTTCCATCTGAAAATATGGTCAACACCATCCGATTGAACGGACGACTTTACCAACGCAGCATCGTCCGACAGCTCACCATCGGAGCCTGTTAACAGTAGTACCAGCGACTACTGGGATGCTGCAATATGCAGAGCAATCTGTGTCAGCCGGTCCGTAAACAAGGCTAGCAGAGCAATGATAATCCACTTGTTACCTTAAGCTACTCACGGAACGGAGATCTGGCCCCAGATCCTCGACATATGTCCTGTATAAAAATGCCTCGAATGACTATCAACCTGAATATGCGAAGTCGGAGAGCCAGTCTGCGATCAACTTGCTTCATCAATGAAGCAGGGGAAAAAGCCATAGCTGCAACCGGATCCGGCTGCAGTGTGGAAGTAGCGTCCTGAACCACAAGCGTGAACGGGCGTCCCAACTCACTAATGTTTCTTGAATCAAAAACAGTCGACCCGACTGCTGACAGAAAGGAGAGGGTTCTCCAGCTTGCGGTCCGCTCCAGACCTCGCCGAGCATTCTGTTAGAAACTTGTAGACATCTACCCCTTAGCGTGCATATCCATGAAAGAAGAGGAAGCCATAACAGCTGACCCCAGCTGAAGTGCGGAATAAGCATCCAAACTTGTCACATTCTGGACGGATGCTCCTACTCATTGAAGTTTCTTACAACACAAAACAGTTCCAACTCAATATGGTTTCTGACAACGAACACAGTCGACCTCGACTGTTAAAGGAATGGAGAGGGTTCTCCAATCGGTGATCTAACCCCAGATGTAGCTGAGTGTCAAGTAGAGAAACTTCTGGCTTCTTCTACATGCACAACTGACCGGACCGACTCAGCACCGTCCAACGTCTCACTATCGCAGTCTGCTGATGGGTGCCCCTTGCTGGTTTTTTTAAGCTGCGATAAGCTGCGCAAATTGCGACAGCAAGTCTGTTATGGAGGCTTGTGGAGCAGCGGTTTATAGTCTCTGCTGCATGTTGTTCCCAGGACGGAGATCTGGCCGCCGATCTCTTCATCGAACATCCTGGTGAATCAAGCCTTAAATCACTAGCTACTGGATGGACTCAACTGCATGAACATCGGCAGCTGGGTAGCTAGTGTGTGGGTGCATGTGTTTCGCTAAAGCAGAGGAAGAAGCCGTAACTGCAGCTGACCTGGCTACAGTGTAGAAGGTGCATCCAAAGAGAACATTATCTCCGACTCAGTGCAAGTTTCTCAAAGCAATAATTGACCCCGACCATTACTGGGTTAGAGAAGGCTCTCCTACTCATGGTCTGATCCAGACCTTGCCGGGCTTCCCGAAGAGAAACTTGCAGACATCTTCCCCTTATTTTGCCATCATCACTGGGTGAGCTTTTGATTAAAAGGTGCACACTCTTCCCAAATACACACTCTCCTTGACTGCATTGGACATACCCGGTATTATGGTTCCCACTATCAGGTAATCGCCTGACCGGTCGAGCTAGCTGCTGGAATAAGAGGCCTTATTCCTTATATTCAACATCACCTTAGAAGCTAACTCTGTTGACAGCCCCGACATCGGAACTTCACCGAGAATACATAGTGTGGCACCCGCTTCCAATGTTAGTGTCCTAATGAGTCAACCCCAACCACACGAGTAGGACCAGAATCAGTAGGAGTGCAGCGACTACAGGCAAGGTAACAAGCATGTAAATCCGATGTAGACTACTTCACCCTACACTGAGAGCAGTAATTTCATAAATAACAAGCAAATTCAGTGAATTCATGTCTCTCGCTGGGCAGCAGTTTCAAGGGGAATTAATGCATCCAGTGGAATATAGTTGAGTTGCAAGTGGAAGTTATTTAGAAGAGACAGAACAGACAGTGCTTCAGACAGTGGTTATCAGATTTATTTCCACAAAGGTCACTGTCAAAGCAAGTAAAGTGATGTGGAGTATAACTGTGAGAATCACTAAATAAAAATTAAGACTGTATGATAAGACATATTACATTAAACTGATGTGAAAAGTGTTAACCAACCTGTAAAGCTTGTGATTGGAAGTTAATGAAACCTTGGAAGTGATGTCCAGATAATAGTGTGGTCTGTATATGGTACTGGGAGAGTCTGACTTTGTAGAGTTGCAAAAGAAGTAATGATGAAGTCCAAAATGTTGCCATGACAATGAGTAGGTTCATTCACAATCTGCAGAAAATTATACCGATGAAGAAAAGTGGTAAAATGTGAATTTGATGGATTCATGTTGAAGTCACCAAGAATCATCGAAATCGGTTGACTCTGAGGATAGTTTGAGTCTGAAAACCATCAGCCAATCAAATTTAAGCAACCTAATTAAATATGTGCGGAAATTGCCCCTATTCGAACTGGGACCCACAATTGATGAAAGTGATCTACTACCCAATTTTCATCGAAATCGTCTGACTGTAAGGAAAGTTAGAGTCTGGAAACGAAAAACACGGAAGGTGTGCACTTACTTTGTATAAGTAGTGGCACTGAATAAATCAAAGTTTCCCTAATTTGCATAATGTATGCACGAAAACACAAAACCTGTATTATATGTGATGTATTGCTTGTTACTAAACATTCATACAACAATTTATTCAAATCCAAACTTTCATATAGAAGTTCTGTACAAAAAACTGATACATCCAATTTCGGAACAAAATGGCCACTGGTGGCCATCTTGAATTTTGGACCAAACCCCAAAAGACATATTCTGAACTCACAATGATAACAAAGATATACAAGAAGTTTCGTGAAGATCGGTTCATAAATATGGCTTTTAGTCCAAGGTGCATTGATGCATGGGCAGATGGACAGGCAGACGGACAGTTTATCGGTACAAAATTTCCCACATTCAAACTTGAACTAGGTATTGATAAAAGTAATCCATGATGTATGAAATTTCATTGAAATCGGTTGACTCTCAGGAAAGTTAGAGCCTGGAAACCATCAGCCAATCAAATTTAAGCAACCTAATTGAATATGCACGGAAAATGCCCATGTTCGAACTTGGACCCACAATTGATGAAAGTGATCTACTACCCAAATTTCATTGAAATCGACTGACTGTAAGGAAAGTTAGAGTATGGAAACGAAAAACACGGAAGGTGTGCACTTATTGTGTATTAGTAGCAGTACTGAATAAATCAAAGTTTCTCTAATTTGCATAATTTTTGCACGAGAACAAAACCCGTATTATATGTGATGTATTGCATGTTACTAAACATACTAAAATTTATTCAAATCTGAACTTTCATATAGAAGTTCTGTACAAAAAACTGATTACACCCAATTTCGGAACAAAATGGCCACTGGTGGCCACCTTCAATTTTGGACCAAACCTCAAAACACATATTCTGGTCTCACAATGATAACAAAGATACCCAAGAAGTTTTGTGAAGATCGGCTCATAAATACAGCTTTTAGTCTGAGGTGCGTTGGTAGATGGACAGGCAGACGGACAGATTTTCGGTACAACAAAATTTTCCACATTCGAACTTGACCTAGGTATTGATAAAAGTAATCTATAAATGAAATTTCATCAAAATCAGTTGATTTTAAGGAAAGTTAGTCTGGAAGCCGTCAACCAATCAAATTTCAGCAACCTAATTAAATATGCGCGGAAAATGCCCATATTCGAACTTTGCCCACAATTGATGAAAGTGATCTACTACCCAAATTTCATCGAAATCCGGTCACTGTAAGGAAAGTTAGAGTCTGGAATCGAAAAACATAGGAAGGAAGGACATCCCAAATTTAATATCTCCCTTTCTTTTCAAAAAGCGGGAGACAATTATAATCCAAACAAGGTCCCTGCACTCCTAACATCTAACATATAATCATACAAAATAAAGATACATGACAAAAATAATCGAATAGTTTTTTGAAAATGCCTACATTCCCCAAGGGGATCACACAAGCCCAAGGGCATCCCGATAGAGCCTAAGTGTGGATAAACACCAAAATATTAAAGCTACACTACCGGAATATTAACTAGAGGGGGTATCAGTACCCCGTGGCTCACCAACAGGTGGCCAGTGTAAAGGGGTGGCTGGAGTAAAAAAAAAAGTTCAAAAACCTGCACACAAAAGTCCAAAATTAAAGAAAATAAGCAGCTAAAGGGTTAAATAATATAATAATAACCCCTAAGAAGCATGCTAACATAAAATAGGAACCATGGCAATATGCTACAAGGTAAGTCTCCACTTTGAAAAAAAGAAAGACAAACCTCAAAACCTGCACATAAAAGTAAAAAAAAAAAGTATCACATTTGTTTCAATGGGTTAAAATTGAGAAAAATACACTGATAATGTCACAGTAACCACCTTGGCAATATGCCAGTAAGGTGAAACCCTACCTGAAAAATATCCTCTTGTAAGAAAAGAAAGAAAAACCTCAAAACCTGCACATAAAAGTATCACATTTGTTTCAAAGGGTTAAAATTTAGAAAAATACCCTGAAAATGTTACAATAACCAGCGTGGCAATATGTCAGTGAGGTAAAACTCCACTTAAAAAAAATATCAAAAGCTGCACACAAAAGTACAAAACCTGCACACAAAAGTCCAAAATTGAAGTAAATAAGCAGCTAAAGGGTTAAATAATATAAAAATAGCCCAAGAAGCATCCTAACATAAAATAGGAACCATGGCAATATGCTACAAGGTAAGTCGCCACTTGGAAGAAAAGAAAGAAAAACCTCAAAACCTGCACATAAAAGTAAAAAAAAGTATCACATTTGTTTCAAGGGGTTAAAATTGAGAAAAATACCCTGTCACAGTAACCACAATGGCAATATGCCAGTAAGGTAAAACTCTACTTGAAAAATATCCACTTGGAAGAAAAGAAAGACAAACCTCAAAACCTGCACATAGAAGTCAAAAAAGTATCACATTTGTTTCAAAGGGTTAAAATTTAGAAAAATACCCTGAAAATGTTACAGTAACCACCATGGCAATATGCCAGTGAGGTAAAACTCCACTTAAAAAAAAATATCAAAACCTGCACACAAAAGTACAAAACCTGCACACAAAAGTCCAAAATTAAAGTAAATAAGAAGCTAAAGGGTTAAATAATATAATAATAGCCCCAAGAAGCATCCTAACATAAAATAGGAACCATGGCAATATGCTACAAGGTAAGTTGCCACTTGGAAGAGAAGAAAGACAAACCTCAAAACCTGCACATAAAAGTAAAAAAAACATCAAAACCTGCACACAAACGTCAAAATAAGTCCAAAATTTGATTCAATGGGTTAAAATTAAGACAAAATACCTTGGAAAAAAGTTAAATGTTATCGTGAACCCCCATAGCAATATGCAAAGAAGAAAAATTTTTTTTAAAAAGCACAAAAATCCAAACCTGTAAACGAAAGAAATACAAAATTGAAGTAATTAAGCAGGAAAAGGGTTAAAGAATACAACGTAGCCCTAAGATGCGTGCTTACATACAATAGAAAGCATGGACATATGCTACAAGGCAAATCAACTCCTGTGGTTCTCTCTACCCCCCTCTCTCCCCGGCATAAATGATGTACTTAGGATCCAGTTATATACTACATGACAAATTTGGTAACATCTGCCCATTGGATCTGAAAATAGAAATTTTAACAAAGTAGAAAAGGTATACTCCAAAGACGGTCTGTGTCAAAAATGAATAAATTTGGCCCAGTGGTTTTAAAGAATAAGAAAAATGTCAAAAATGAGAAACAGAATTTACTGCAACTAGTAAATTCAAGTCTGTGTGAAAATGGTTAAAGCATCAGAAATAAACAAAATAGAAAGAGAATTTAAGAAGGCTTAATTTTCGGGGGGTAAAATATTTTTAAAGAAATCAGAAATAGTTTTTCGTCAACAGTATTTAAAGATATTCAAACAGGAATCAGATAATTTTTTCCAAGAAACCAGAAAAAACATATGTGCACAGCGTTAAAAGAGTTCGATCAAGGAATCAGAAATGGACATTTTTGGGTGTGCCACTTATCTGAATGATGTTGTTTAGAGCAGTAATGTGAGTATGGAAAAGGCTATCATTATTCTCACATCAATAAAATTTTTGGAACCTGCACTGAAGTCTTGAAAGGGTTAAATTAAAGATATTCATACAGGAATAAGATCAATTTTCCCAAGAAACCAGAAAAAAACATATATGTCCCCAGCAATGAAAGGGTTTGATCAAGGAATCAGAAATGGACATTTTTGGCTCTGCCACAAAAAAAAAAACATATGTGCACAGCATTAAAAGGGTTTGATCAAGGAATCAGAAATGGACATTTCTGCTCTGACACTTATGGAAGTCTTGAGAGGGCTAAAAGCATTGAACTGAATCATTTCATTTTCTGATTAAATGAATAAGATAACATGTGTGTTTGACAGCTAACTGTAATGCTCTTGAAAATGAATGTTTAGATAAGAGTGAATTGTTATTCTAATGTGAATAACTGTAACAGATATTACTCAGTGACGCATGGGAAAGGCGTGCAATCGCTCTTGCGCACCATCACTCACGCAAAAAAATGTTCAAGGTGCACGAATAATCGCTCGCCTCTGTTCTTGGGTGTTTTTTATCCATTTGAGTTGCGTCAACAGAAACATTTAATTAATTTTTGATGTTGGGAAATTTTAAATCACTCACAATTTGATGCGTTTAAAGTACAATTCCAAACAATTTCCTTTTCGTCGTTACGAACATGACACACAGTAGTTCTCTTATACATCCACACACAACACGCTAACAGTAAAAGGGTTGCACATTGACAACTTGCCCAGGCCTTACTCCTGCCAGAAAACGAACACGTATGTTCAGATATAAAAAAAAACCACGACATTGACGCCGTAGCTGCGACGTGTGGTGCAATCTCACAAAATTCTAAGTTCATCAAGGGCCACAACTCCAAGAAAAATATTTGAAACAACACGTGCATTGAACAGTGGCTAGACATCAATAAGATACACTTACATGCCAAATATAAAGTCATTCCATCAAGTATTTCAAAAGTTATTGAGTTTTGAAACTCCTTGGTCACAGACAGACCAACAGACAGAGGGCCATAACTCCAAGAAAAATATTTGGAACAACACATGCACTGAACAGTGGCTAGACATCAATAAGATACACCTACATGCCATATATAAAGTCATTCCATCAAGTATTTCAAAAGTTATTGAGTTTTGAAACTCGTTGGTCACAGACAGACCGACCAACCGACCGACAGACCGACATTGCCACTTATAGAGCTGCTAGTGGCAGCTAAAAACAGTGGTCAATCTGAGAAATGTTTTAATACTTTCGTATTTTTTTTTATCAAAGACATGCCGAATGTTGCCCCGTTCCTTATTTTCATATACACACGTGACACCTGTCACTCCAATTCACAAAGTGACACAAATTAATGTTCTTGATTTGGAATTTACACATCCATTTTCGACGATTTTAATAATCTGCCATTTAAAATCCAGAACTAATTTTAGTTGGTTACATATATTTTCACTGTCAAATTTCCATTCGTGTTCTGTTGTATTCATACATTCGTTTAGAAGGAAGCTTGTCAATGGAAACTGCGAAATAAATTTTTGTACCTGAGCCACTGCCCCCCCCCCCCACCCCCCCCCCCCCCAAAAAAAAAAAAAAAATTGATATTTGTTTACTAATGTTTAAGTTATTCCATAAAACATTTTTTAACAAAGGGCATAACTCTCATAATTTTCAATGAATATCGGTGGTCATCAAACTTGACGTAGACATTGTTATTATAGAGATATATACCGAAAAGAAATTAAATCCGTTTTTTTTATTGCTAAAGTTATGCCATAAACAAGCATTACACTATATTTTTTTAAGCAAAGGGCAATAACTCCAATAATTTTCATCGGATATCGCTGGTCATCAAACTTGACAAGTTCGACATAGACAATTTATAGAAAAGAATTGAAATTTGTTAACTATTGTTCAAGTTATACCATAAAGGAGCATTACACAATATGTTTTATTAAACAAAAGGTTTCATCAAATATTGCTGGTCATTGAACACGACGTAGACATTGTTGCTATAGAGACATATACCCAAAAGAATTGAAATCCATTAACTATTGTTCAAGTTATGCTGTAAACAAGATTTACAGAATATTTTTATAACAAAGGGCAATAACTCCCATAATTTTCAAGAGATATCGTTGGTCATCGAACTTGATGTAGACATTGTTGCTATAGAGACATATATCAAAAAGAATTCAAATCTGTTAACTATTGTTCAAGTTATGCCATAAACAATGTTTGGATGGATGAACAGATGGATGGAGCTCTACACTATATCCCTCCCTTGCGGGGGGGATAAAAAATAACAAAGTATGTGGTACAAGCCTAATTTCAAATTTAAAGAAACTTAAGTTCGAAAACCATTTTGTAAAGAGCTAAATTAATGCCAATATTATTTGAAACCACTGTATACAGGTTCAGTAGACGTTGCCCCAAATGAAAAACAATGATGTTGTAACACAGTGTTTGAAGAATGAAAGCAGACATGTTAACCTGCAGAATAATTTTTCAGGGAACCTGAGGGTCATTTTCAGGGAAATGGGATGGGTTTCAGGGAAAAGTTTGCGCGGGGACAAAACAAAAGAAAAAACTTGCGAATTTTCAGCTCATGGACCACCAATAACACCAGGTTATATCCAGATCTAGTTGTCAGTTATGCTGATGCATTTACGCTATATTGAAAAAATTATAAATTTAAAGTAATTTGTATGTTTTTATACTTACCAATGGCCCAGACTAGCTTGTGCTATCTCAAAGTTATCAAGGGCCAAACACAAATTTTGAACCCCCAATCCTCAAAATTTGCTTGCAAAACCGAAAATTAAAAGTCCTATCTGGCCCTCCATACATTTACTCTCCGCACATGGGCAGACATCAGGAAGTGACCGGAATTGGCACCAACATCATTCTTTGTAGAAGAGAATACTACATAATAATTCAGCGGGGAGGAATGAGTGCCCACTCATGGGAGGGCCATCTCAGTCTGGGCCATTGGTAAGTATAAAAATATACGAATTCTCTAAATTTATAATATTTTTACACTATAACGCAATGGCCCAGACTAGCAGAATCATAAAAAGGCAGGTGGGGGGGGGGGGGGGGGGGGGGGCGCGAGGACTTCAGAATTAGTAGATCAACATAGTTCCAATCCTGTAATCCAAGGTAAAAGGAAATTAAAATTATTCGGAATTACATGTATGTCTCTCTATACAGTAATAGAGAAGACATATCATAAATGAAAGTGTCAATGACACTGTAGCTCAACTTGTCAAGACATGCACATGTATAGTATGTGACACAGCAATGACAAACATCAAGGTAATGACCTGATAACAAAGGTACATATAAAGTATTATACCGATCTGTACATAAATGCTGACTGTAGCCTGTCACAAATGTATAGGTAAAGTATTGTAAAGGTGGGCGACAGTCAGATGCTAAACTAGAAAAGAAATCTTTGAGTCCCACAGTGGGTCTGACTGAACCCCCAAATATTTGTTCACATAGTACAGTGATAACAAAGGCACCCCAAAACACACTCATTCCTGTCCCAAAGTGAAAACGAAGATACCCAAGAAGTTTCGTGAAGATCAGTTCATAAATACGAGCTGTATAGAAGTTGTGACAAAAAACTGATTGGACCTAATTTTGGTACAAAATGGCCACTGGCAGCCATCTTGAATTTTGGACCACACTCAGAAACACTTGTTCTCATCCCAAGGTGATAACAAAGGTACCCAAGAAGTTTCGTGAAGATCGGTTGATAAATACAGCCTCCAGCCCGAGCCGTATTGACATGTGCACTTACAGTGTAAAAGTAGCACTAAATAAATCAAAATTCATCTAATTTGCATAATTTCAGCTCGAGAAAAAAACCCGTACTGTATGTGATATACTCCATTTTACTAAACATTCATACAAAAATTTATTCAAATCAGAACTTTCATACAGAAGTTCTGTACAAAAGACTGATTGCACTAATTTTGGTACAAAATGGCTGCTGGTGGCCATCTTGAATTTCGGACCAAACCCCAAAACACTCGTTCTCATCCCACGGTGATAACAAAGGTACTCAAGAAGTTTTGTAAAAATCGGTTCATAAATAAGGCCTCTAGCCTGAGCCGTATAGAAGTTGTGTACAAACAAGAGGCCCCAGGGGGCCTGAGGGAGCTCACCTGACATGGTAGCCTAAATATCAACCCAGAGAATTGATTTCAACAATTTGCATCTGCTACTCCTAAGAAAAACTTATACCAAATATCCAAAGATTCTGACCAGTGGATCTAAAGAAAAATGATTTTTAAAGAATATTCCTCACATTGAACGAAGTTATAATTCGGGCTCCCACAGGGAGCCCATATATGAACCCAGGGACTTGGCTTTACCAAACTTGAATCTCACCCCCATAAGGATGCTGCACAACAAATAACAAAACATTCCGACTGCTGGATCTGAATAAGAAGATTTTTAAAGAAAATTCCTCATTTTGAACTAAGTTACAATTCGAGCTCCCACTGTGAGCCCAAATATGGACCTAGGGACATGGCTTGAACAAACTTGAATCTTACCCCCCTAAGGATGCTGCATAAAAAATATCAAAAGCATTCATCTGCTGGATCTGAAGAAGATTTTTAAAGAAAATTCCTCATTTTGAACTAAGTTACAATTCGAGCTCCCACAGTGAGCCCAAATATGGACCTAGGGACATGGCTTGAACAAACTTGAATCTTACCCCCCTAAGGATGCTGCATAAAAAATATCAAAAGCATTCATCTGCTGAATCTGAAGAAGATTTTAATGAAAAATATAGACCCAGGGACTTGGCATTAACAGACTCAAAAACACTCGTTCTCGTCCCACGGTGATACCAAAGGTACCCAAGAAGTTTCGTAAAGATCGGTTTATAAATACGGCCTCTAGCCCAAGCTGTATTGGCATTTACACTTACAGAGCTGAAAGTAACACTAAATACATCAAAGTTAGTCTAATTTGCATAATTTACGTACGAGAAAAAACCCCGTATTATATGTGATGTATCCCATGGTACTAAACATTCATACAAAAAATTATTCAAATCAGCGCTTTCATATGGAAGTTCTGGGCAAAAATCTGATTTCACCTAAGTCTGTACAAAATGGCCGCCAGCGGCCAACTTGAATTTCGGATCGGACCCAAAAACATTCGTTCTCGTCCCACGGTCATAACAAAGGTACCCAAGAAGTTTCGTAAAGATCGGTTCATAAATACGGCCTCTAGCCCGAGCTGTATTGAATTGTTGACGGACAGACGGACGACTGGCCATGGCATAAGCTCAAATTTGGCTTCGGCAAAGTTGAGCTAAAAAAGGAGCCCAGTTCAAGTAATTCCGCATTCATGGCATTAAGACTATGCTAACTTGGATGTAACAAGTTCCCAATTTTTAAGGCTAGACCGGACCAACCCCCCAAAATTAGGATGGCGAAAATGAGAATGAGAGAATATCCCCCACAAACAAATGCTATATACAATAAAACCCAAACTGTATGCAGGATATAATTACAGACAAAACAGCTTCACTCATAGTTACATACTTATCAAACCGGAAGAGAGGGAAAAAATCCCCCCCTCCACCCCCTTTCTGAAGGAATCTTCTTCAAAAAGAAAGAGGGGAGCGCTCTGGAATCAGTAAAAGCGGTACCAAAAAACAATATGAATATTCGTCGAACAGGCACTCAGGTATTAATTATTATTAATAAATGGTGTTTAACACCACTTCAGAAGCTAAGGCTATAGCAGTGATCCCGGTAATTAATATCGCCTGCTTGTAACGCATACCAGAGTCGGCATATGCAGATAGATCGAAAACCGGTGAAATATAACATACACATGTCCACAATGGGCGAACTCTGGAGAGCAAACACACTTCCGAGGTAACCCACAGGCGACCCCATTCAGGTGTACAATAAATTCCAGTAACAACACTCTGCGATGTGTACTATCCGATATCTATGACTCTAGAAACATGCGAATACACAAGAGTGTAAGACAAGGTGTATTTGATTGGGTACCGACTTAAATAGAAACCTGGATCTAGAAATGGAACAAACTATGATTAACAGACTCGACATGAACCGTCCCCAAAATAATTAATAATTTCTAAGGTCCATAACATACAATAATGCATCTGCCTAATAATTAATTTATTATTATGGGCGTGAGCCTTAAAATCTCGCATGTAATCATCTGAATACCAGTTAACTGACCAGACAGACTCTGAGGTACCCAAAGACTAGCAATTTATTGATGATGAATTATGCGCTCGAATATGACATATAGACGAACAACCACATGAAATCAGCCAACTAAAAAGTGGATGTGCCCATGAGGTCGCCATAGAACACGACCCAGCTGCCTCACCTACATTACTCTAATCGTTCTTGTGTTAGTCATCAAATAATATAGGAACCGCAATGGTTCCCTCACATCTAACCAACTCCATTATGCCACTATGGGCGGAGAAGGACGTGAAGAACAAAAACTTCCCCTGATAAAGAAGGTCCTCTCGTGGACCATAACAGACACCTGAGAAGATTGATCCAAGGTTTCTGTGACGACAGAGGTGCTACTAGTAGGATTTCACAATGAGACTGTTTAATCTTTTAACATAATCTACTGAATCAACAGAATTGGAGGGTACACATATCCTATCATTCATTCCTATGACATCGACAGAGCGTCTACTGCATACACTCGATGGTTGGGCATGGCAACATGAATGTCGGTAACTGATTGTTACGGTGCGTCGCAAACAGATCTATCATGGGGCAATCCCACTGGTAGCAAATCTGCCCGGCTACTCACTTGTTGAGCATCCACTCCAACTGCAACAGGCGATCTTTCTGCGAGAGCGAGTCTACTAGTACGTTCAGAAGACCCGGTATATGACGGACAGAAAGGTGAACATGATGATTCATGACATACAGGAGAATCTTCTCCGTTAGTTGGAATAACAGAAATGAATGGGTGCTGCCCTGGTTCCCGATGTAAACTACTACTGTCGAGATGTTCAACAAAATCTGAACATGGACGTCTGCTATTACGTGAATAAAATGTTGTAGCACTTGCCATATTGACATCATCTTGTTGATGGTTATGTGTTTCTCCTGGAACCGAGGGTTCCAAAGACCCTGACACTTCAAGTCTGTGGGACTTAGGGTCGCGCCCCAACCCATCTGACTCGCATCCGCCATAATCATGAAAGCCGGATCCGGCAGTTGCAGCAGCACTCCCTGACTTAACTACTGAATATCTGCCCAAATCTGAACCCTTTGTTTTACTAGGTTCATTAAAACAATACTGGTTCGAGCAAAAGCGTCTTCACACTCCAGTTCTGAGTAAAGAATATCTGGAGAGGACGTGCGCGCAGACGGCCAATCGGAATGAGATCCACAGCCGCTCTGCACAGCTCCAACACTCCCATGAATTCCCTCACTGTTAATGCGTCTGAGTGTAGACAAAGGCAAGCATAACAACTGACTAATTTCACTCTGGGTAATGGCAGACGAATCAGATTGTTGTGAGTCTCAAAGCTCATTCCCAAGTGAATAGACGACTTGTACGGAGCTAGATCCGACTTTTTCTCGTTTACGATGAAACCGAGACATCGGAGTAATAGAAGCAGGCTCTGAACATCATTCTGAAGAATAATTCTGTTGCTGTATCCCTGTAGAAAGTCATACAAGTAAGCCGAGGTTACCGCAGATGAATGAGCTCGGAAGTGAGACATTACCAAGTTCATTATTCGAGTGAATGCCCAGGGAGCCAGGTTCAGACCAAAGCACATTGCTCTGAACTGATACACCTTCCCTTGTACGGTGAACCGTAGGTACTTTTTGAATGCCATATGTACCAGGAGATGAAAGTACGCATCCTTTAGATCTATGCTTGCCGCATAGTTGATCACTCGAACGCTCACCTTTTACTGACCGAATGGTCTCCATATATAAATTTTTGGAGCCATGATAAGCTTGTTTATCCAGCTCAAGTCTATTACCGGTTTCGGTACAAGGAACAAGTGCCTGCAAAAACCTTGAGAATCCTGATTCTCGACGACCTGTATTGCTCCTTCTGATAAGAGTGTCTGTACTGCCGCTAGGAGAAACTCTCTTATGCAAGGATTTGATGGAAGATTTGTCCAACGTGGACAACTTGTTATTGGGGTTTTCACTCGGAATGATAGCCATAAGCCGACTACACTTCTCACCCACTGATCTTCCATGACTGTTATCCAGTTTTTTGCAGAGCTTGATAACCTTCCGCCAACTGGCCAGCAATAGAGGTCTTAACTATCACCTGTATGACCACGTCATCCCCACGAAGAACCTCGTCTCGTCGGCCTAAGGGCATCTGACCAATAGTTCCGATCAGACCTAAGCCCCTTTCCCGAGTCGCTATACTGACAACCTCCAGAGTAATTATAAGAGGGTTTTTTGTACCCTCGTGAGAAGTTTCCTTTTGAAGATTGTGTCTGGAACGCCCTCCTTTACTCCTGTCTGCTGAAGCAGGTCGTTGATACGCCAACTTCAAAAGCAGAGCACCAGATGCTTTCTTAGTAGCCTGTTCATAGACTAACGAAAGCTAGTTGTCGAAAATAATATGTCCGGAGTTTTTCACCTTGTCATCTATCAGTGATGACGACGCAAGGGCAGCATCACGTTTGATTAACTCCAGATTAACCACTGTTAAGCCGGAGTAAAATGTGGTGTACATAATTGCCCTGGAAAGAACTCTAAGAGAGGTACGAACGTCCTCAAATTCCTTTCCATTGAGACGTTGCACCATAGCTCTTGTAATGTGATCTAAGACATAACTTCCAAAATCACTCTATTTGAAGAATTTGCCGTCTCAATTGTGTCTGAGCGAATAGTGAATGATACAGGTAAGGATACCTCTAGATCCCCAGCCTGCTCATCCAAATGCAGAGGAACTCTCTGAACATCTTCCCCGACTGTTTTTAAATGAACGTGATCAAAAAAACGGTATGTATACGGAAGATGAAGATAAGAAACTGCCTTCTGCCTTGCACTCAAGAGGATAAATACGGCGACATCTATATGGCCGAAGGCCGGCAACACCTGCATAAACTGAACTGGAAAAGAAAGGACTTCCTCCTTTGTCCGGATAAAGTCTGTGTCCAACGACGCCAGCGGTTTTTCTTTTGTCGTCTCAGCATTCTGATTTGGCGGAACAAAATCAGGGTAGTATTGATGGATGAAAACCATCGCTACCATGTGCTGTTCCGAAAGGGAAGGGTAATCCTCTTCCTTATTCCTTTCACCATCCGAGAGAATGAGTTGCGAATCTCGGTCCATTGTATTTGTGTGAACAGACACCTGGACCGACCCAGCACCGCCCGACAGCTCAGATTCTGAGTCTGAGGGAGGCTGCACCTGCAATTGCTGGGATGTTGCGATCAGCGGCACAATCTGCGACAGCAAGTCCGTCATCGAGGCCTGAGGAGTAGCGGTCTTCTGTTTCTTAGTCACATACTGCTCCTGGGACAGTGTGTCTCGGAGACGGATCCCTTATCCAAACGTCCCGGTGATCAAGGCCTTGTCTCCCTAGCTACCGGATGGTCCTACTTCACAAAAGAGAGTGGTTCCTTCTTCGTGCAGCAGGCTGGATATCCGAAGTCGGGTAGCTAGGATGCGGTCGTGTGTGCTTAAAAAACGTAGCGGAGGAAGCCGAGACTGAAGCCGACCCTGGCTGCAGACTAGACGGAGCATCCCGAGCGGCAGGCGTACATATGCTCCGTCTCGTGCAAGTTTCCAATCAGAAAACTTCATTTTGGCTTGTGAAACGTAGTGGAGGAAGTCTTGACTGAAGCCAACCCTGGCTGCAGACTAAACAGAGCATCCCGAGTGGATGGCGGACATATGCTCCGGCTTGTGCAAGTTTCTCAAAACAACATCTGGCCTCAGATGTTGCTAGATTAGAGAGGGGGGACCTCTCCTGCTTGCGGTCTATCAGACCTCGCCGAGTACAAGAACTTGCTGACTTCCTCCCTATTTCCGTCATCACTGGGTGAGCTATTTATATTAAAGTGCTCACTCTACCCACATCCACTTCTTATGACTGCGACAGACTTACCTGGCATCACAGCACCCACAGACGGAGTACTGCTTCACCGGTCGAGCTAGCTGTTTGCAAGAGATTAAAACCCTTAACAAAAGGCACTAACTCTTTGCAATAATGAGCACTGCAGCTAGCTCTATATGCTCCATGGAGCACGACAATGGTAGCACACTTGGATGAGTGTCAGAATATCAACACCATGTTCATGTTCCTCTGAAATAGAAACTGACAGAATGAATTATAACATGATGAGAGGCCTGGCCTCAGAACCTCACTGCCAACAATGTACCGCGACACCCGACTCCAACATCAGTCATCCCAGTGAACACAAGAATGACAAGAGACCGCTGGAGTGCATCAACTAAAGTCGATATCAGTCCTCCAAACTCCACAACAAAATATATATAATTAAGATACATGAATAATAGCAATCAAAATTAAATTCAAAATATTTTTTGGAAACAAAAATTATTTTTTAAAAAACGCCTAAGTTCCCAAAGGGACCATTAAAAGCCCAAGGGCATCCTGATAGGGCCTAAGTGTGGACAAAATCCAAATTTTTTGAGCTACACTACCCGAATAATAATCCATGTATCCTACAGTAATAGAATATAAAAAACTACCTATATATGAGGACGTTGACAATGTAAACAACGTCAATGTAAACAATACATCAGGCACACAAAAAGCCCAAAGTCTGAACCAACTTAAATGCTATCAGATGCAAAGCTAGATCTTCATACGAAGAAAAAACCATACATCTGATAGAAGATGAAAGACTAAACGACCTACCACCCCTAGGGTGAGGACGTAACCCTAGGGAAAAACAGAATAAAAATTCTGTAATATATGTTAAACTCCCAAGAAATTTAATAAAAAATTTCAATAAAAAAAAGCCCAAAAGCTTAAGAATTTAACAGGAAGGGTTCATGGAAGGATAGAGAAGGAATACTTAACAAACAGTGGAATAATCATTAACAAAAATGATGACGTCAGGCGTATGTCCCGAAATTGGGAAACATAAAATAATTTTATAAATATAATAAAGTTACAGCCCTGAACGTCCAAAACCACCACTGAACACTTCCTTCATCCAATAACAGCCTTGTATCCACCAATTCTTGCATTGATTTGTGTCTGGCATTCTCAAAAAAAAAAGAGATTTTAAAGCACAGATGTCATTTCATTGTTGCTGACTTTAGGGCCAAACAAAGAATGATGTTGGCGCCAATTCTGGTCACTTCCTGCCCTCTGTGCATGCACGGAGAGTAAATTATGGAGGGCCAGATAGGACTTTCAATTTTCAGTTTTGCAAGCAAATTTTGGGGATTGGGGGGGGGGGGGGGTTCAAAATTTGTGTTTGGCCCTTGATAACTTTGAGATAGCACCAGCTAGTCTGGGCCATTGGGTTATAGTGTAAAAATAGTTGTTGATTTGACACCCCCACCCACCATCTTCTTCATGACCCCCACCCACAGCACACCACCATCTGAGGTTTGCTTTTATCAAAGTCTACTAAGCTAATAATTTCCCCAAGACTGGAAATGTTAACAGGAAGAGATGTCCTAATGTTCAGTTACTCAAAGAAGATTAGTACTTGGAAAGTATCTTTATCAAAATCCTTCATGCATGTGTGGACCTTTGTGTCCTGCACAAAAGCTTTGTGCAGTCTACTAAGCTAATAATTTCCCAAGTCTGGAAATGTTAAAAGGAAAAGATGTCCTAATGTTCAGTTACTTCAAGAATATTAGTACTTGGAAAGTATCCTTATCAAAATTCTTCATGCATGTGTGGACGTTTGTGCCCTGCACAAAACTTTTCTTTTCATCATTGAAGCATTTTTTTTTTTAAATTCCATTCGAAATTTTCTGGGTACAGACAGCCAACAGTTAACAGTTCTGTAGTCAGCACAATGGAATAAATGTAGTGTCAGAAAAAAAGTCCATTGTGTATAAATATGTAGTCATAATTTTTTGGCATCCTAAGTGACTTTAACCTATTTTTAAACTGTGTTAAATAGTTGAGGTCACGGTGTTATTTACTTTTTGATTTGGAAAAGGGATGAGAATTAAAGCTATTCCATGAATAAATAAATATATATTATTTAATAACTTTTCATACATTTTATTTATCAATAAACTGCATTTAAATGAAAGTGGAGTTTTCAATTTTTGAAAGTAAGTCACCTATTTTCACTCTGACACTACAGTTTACATAAATTACAACGGGAAAGAAATATTTGATTGCTGTTTTCTGGGATTTTTGGTTCAAAACTCATTCCTGTCCATGAGACCAGGAACGACACTGAAATTTCGTGATTTTCCCGGGCATTCGGGGAGAGCTAACATGTCTGAATGAATGGTACAAACTTGAAAAGCAAAACTTTAATCAGAAACTTTAAGCTGGGAATACTAAATAAAATTGACTATAAAAAAGGGTTAAATACTTCCTAAAACCGACAAAAGAAACCATGTAAATGCAATCATTAAGAATTAAAGTAACAAAGTATGTGGTAAAAGCCTTATTTTAAATACAAAGAAACTAAGTCTGGAAACATGTTTAAAAGGGGTAAAATCAGGCCAACATTAATTAAAACAAGTGTTTGACCACCGAGGTGGTATTAGTCCCCTACAGTGCTTTTGTGACATAAGGTGTTTTTGTCACATAAGACCACAGTCAGCAGGAGTATCCTGGGGGGAGGAGGGGGGGGCTAGTTTTGGTAAAATATTTGGGGACGGTTCGGCCTGGGGACAGTTCGGCTTGGGGACAATTCGGGTTTCATGACAACAGTCAACAGGAGTGTCAGACCTGGGGGGGGGGGGGGGGGGGGTTGGGTAAAATACAGGTTATCAGACAGGATTTCAAATGTGAATGGAATCTAAAAATTGAGAATTGAGAGAAGTGTAGCTTTAACCATGTTGGAGGGAGGGGTGGTAACATAAAAATAGAGAAAAAAAAAGCTTAAAAAACACAGCAAAAATGGCAGCCATTTCGCCATCTTGGATTTTGAAAAAAAAATATTATGCGTGCATCATCCCTTCAGAGCCATTTATCCACGTACCAAATATGAAAGGTGTAGCTTAAAGCATGTTGGAGGGAGAGGTGGTAACATAAAAACAGACAGACAGACAGATGAACAGACAGACAGACAGATCTTAGATTTTGAAAAAAAAATATTATAATCCCCTCACAACCCTTTATCCATGTACCATATATGAAAGGTGTAACTTGAACCATGTTGGAGGGAGGGATGGTAACATAAAATAGAGAAAAAAGCTTAAAAAACACAAAAATGGCTGCCATGGAGCCATCTTGAATTTTGAAAAAAAAATATTGAATGTGCATCATCCCATCACAACCCTCTATCCATGTGCCAAATATTAAAAGTGTAGCTTGAACCAGGTTGGAGTGAGGGGTGGTAACATAAAATAGAGAAAAAAGCTTATAAAAACACAACAAAAATGGCCGCCATGCCACCATCTTGGATTTTGAAAAAAAAATATTGAACGTGCATAATCCCCTCCCAACCCTCTATCCATGTGCCAAATATGCAAAGTGTAGCTTGAACCATGTTGGAGGGAAGGGTGGTAACATGAAAATAGAGAAGAAAGCTTAAAACACAACAAAAATGGCCGCCATTCTGCCATCTTGGATTCTGAAACAAAGATTTTGAGCATGCATCATCCCCCAAGAACCATTTATCCATGTATCAAATATGAAAGGTGTAGCTTAAAGCATGTTGGAGGGAGAGGTGGTAACATAAAAACAGACAGACAGACAGATGGATGGACAGACAGACTGACAGACAGACAGACAGACAGATGGACAGAGTGAAATCCTATAGTCCCCTTACGGTTCCCGTAGGGGACTAATAACTGTAGAAAGCATCTCCGAAATGAGAAACAGTGGTATTCCACTAAACTGTTTGAAGAATTAAAGGTGTAACTTTGTAAACAAATAAAACTTTAACCAAAAACTTTAACCTGGTTGTTCTGAGTTAAATTGACTGCAAAAAAGGGTTAAATATTTCCCAAAATAGCATGAAACATGATGAGAATGATACAATCACCACTAATTAATATTAATTAAAAAAAACAAACTTTAACATTCAGCAAAAAACTTTAAGCACAAACTTTAACCAAAACTCTAAATGTTAAAACGGATGGACTGATGGATGAAAGTCAGGACTATAGCCCTGACTTTGAACAGTCAGGCTAAAAATGTTAACAGATGGACAGACAGACAGATGGATAGACTAAAGGACAGATGAACAAAAATCACGACTATAGCCCCGACTTTAAACAGTCGGACCAAAAAGGGAAACTTGGATTAAATAGCGAGAGTTATGAAAACTGGAATTACACTTTATTGACCATTTCAGAAGAGAATTATAGTCAGGGCACTTTGGTCAAATGGCAAAAGCATGTGTTGGTTGTGATAGTGATGGGGGAGGGGGTTGTTGGGCTTGACGAAAAGAGGTAGGTGAGGTTATTGAAACCAATGATATTTTAACATGGCATAAAGTAAATCAACAAATTTTTTGCCTCCAAACCACTGGTGGTCCAAAAACTGAAAATTACTAGTCTTCTTGTGTGTAGTTTATATGCATATTTCACCCTCATGTTCCCAGAAAATTTTTTTCTGAGGTTACAATGTATGCACAGGATTTTAAAACCATTCTAAGTCTGAGTCAAAATTAAGTGTTTGGCCTGATTTCTTCAAATATTAAAATTTTTTAGTAAATTTTGTTTCTTAACATACCTACCACAATTGTTTACAATTGGCTGTAATGTAAGTGCAAGCCCTACTTCGGAACTAACTCAAGCTAAGAAACTTTTTCAAACGAGTTGGAAAAGTGGAAGAGTGCAAAAGCATGAAAAAGATCGAAAAAAGGGTCGAGTGAGACCGGCGCTCGACATTACAGGTACTCTCTCTGCACACCTCTTGCGTTTATTTCCGCCAACGAGAAGTTTGTGATTTAGCGGGGAGGCAACGATATCAAAGATATCCCCAAGGAGGGTTAGTCTCTGGTAAACAATTGTGGTAGGTATGTTAAGAAACAAAATTTACTAAAAAATTATAATTTTTTCTCAAACTACTCACAATTGTTTACAATTGGCTGAATAAACAATAGGAGG
Source organism: Pictodentalium vernedei (assembly GCA_031216915.1). Taxonomy (NCBI): domain Eukaryota; kingdom Metazoa; phylum Mollusca; class Scaphopoda; order Dentaliida; family Dentaliidae; genus Pictodentalium; species Pictodentalium vernedei. The sequence continues at coordinate 193,339,151 of CM062295.1, forward strand.
AGGTGAATCACATAACCAATACCAACAAGCGTAGCAGAAAGAAATGCAAGGAGGGCAGGGAATAAAAGTGAAACCTGTAAACGAAGAAAGAAAGAAGCACCTGAAAAGAACAAGGCTGAGAGATCCACAAACCTGAAAAAACATATTTAACAAGGGTGCACAACAGCCTGAGCAGCAACGAGAGGGCCTAAAGAAAAAAAGGTCCTCAGATTGCTGCTGTAGGTGGCGGAGATAAAAGGAGTAATCCGCATTCATAACATCCTGGAGCGAAACAGAATTGGAGAACGCCCAGGATGTAGAAATGGCACGAACCTCATGAGCGTTAAACCGGTTCGAAACAAGATCCGAAGCAGACAAACTGGAATAAGCCAGCTTGATTGCAAGATAGATCCACCTGGAAATAGAATGGGAAGAGATAGACTGCCTCCCAGGAATAAGAGACAGAAAGAATCTCTTCCACCCCCTCTGAATGAAAAGTACCGAATCAGTTTGGAGAGAAAGAGATTACGACCAATGCGCCACTTTCCCACATAATAGAAAGTATCAGACAGCATAGACTGATAGCCCTTAACTGGTAGAGTGCTGGAAGCCCATATTTGGGCTTTATTATTTAATGCCGGTACAGCAATTTAAAGGCTTCATATTCTGAGGATGTGCTTCATATTGTCTTTGAAGTGATATTGTTTTATCTGTTAGGATATGCCTTGTTACAATTTATGGGAGAGTGCCTATTGGCACTCTCCCATAAAGTATAACAAGGCAAAGATGTACAAATAAATTTTAAGGCCGAAAAATAATTTAGCACTCTACCAGTTAATATTAACAGGCTGGAGGCCCTTGGAGTCAAAAAGGTATACCAGAAACTCCGCAATTTGAGCGATTGTCATTGACGGATTACGGTAAACGACATTTTGAAGGCAGAAAACCTTCCACTTAGCAGCATAAGTTATGCCAGTGGAATGTCGCTGCGATGCAGAAATGCACTCCACTGTTCATCTCGAAAAACCTCTACGTCGGAGACAGGACCTGATAAAAGACAGGCGTGGAGGGATAGGCTCGCCAGGTTGTTGTGGTACTTCCTGGGACAACCCTGGGAAAGAAGATCGCGATGAAGAGGTAGATGAATCGGCCGATCTGCCAACAGAGGCCGCAGCAGATTGATCCACACCTTCTGTGGAGACAGAGGTGCGATCAGAATGATCCTGCAACTGCAAATCTTTGCCAACACCTGAGGAAGAATCAGTGCAGGAGAGAAGGCATAGTCGATCCAACCTGTCCAGTCCAGAGACAGAGCGTCTACCACAAATGCTAGTGGATCTGGACATGGGGAGACAAAGGTCTCTACCTATGATTCCAGCGAGTGATGAAAAGGTCGATAAGAGGATGCCCCCACTGCTCGCAAATCGCCTGAAACACCAACTGATGCAGCATCCATTTGGTGGGAAGGACATTGTCGCGTCGGGACAAGCAGTCTGCTCGAACGTTGAGATGTTCGGGAATGTGCCAAATGGCCACCTGAGCATTTACATCCGTGCCAACAGAGAAGATCCTGAGATAGCCGATACATGGGAATCGAATGTGTGCCACCTTGATTCCGTATATAGGCCACCACTGTCGAGTTGTCCGAAAGAAGAAGGACTGTGTGGTCCGACAGGTGAGAGATCCATTGCTGGAAACTCAACAGAAGAGCAAGGAGCTCCTTCTAGTTGATATGAAGGGCCATCTGCTCGCTGTCCCACTCGCCGTGAGTAGACAGACTGAGAGGGTCCAACGTCGCACCCCAGCCCTGATCGCTGGAATCCACAGTAAGGATGCGATTGGCTGAAGGAAGATCCAACGGGACACCCAGAGTCAACCAGGGAACATCGGCCCAAGGGTGGAGGTGACAAAGCAGGGACCGAGGAACAGGAAGTTCCAAGTCCACAGGATCCACATTCGGACGCCAATGATCCAACAGGAAGTGTTGGAGAGGTCGGACAAACAAGCGACCCAGCGGAATGTGATCTGTCACCGATCCGCAAAGGCCCTGCATCTGAAGGAAAGTCCTGGCCGAGACCGAGGAGGATTGGAGCAGGTTCCGAGTCAAGGCGGAAAGGATCATCGCACAAGCATTGGGAACTGACACCACATTGTGAAGAGTGTCAAAATCCATTCCCAAATGAGGAAATTGCTGAGAAGGAAGGAGATCCGACTTCTCGCAATTGACTCTGAAACCCAGTGATGCCAGTAGGCCAAGCAACCGCCGGACATCGGACTCCAGAACAGCAGCATTGTGGTGCCATTGGAGGATGTCGTCCAGGTAGGCTGACGAAGTCACAGCCGACTGAGTACGGTGAAAAGCGAGCACATGTGACATCAGTCGGGTGAAGGCCCAAGGAACCAGGTTCAAACCGAATGGGAGAGCTTTGAATTGAAAGACCCGATCCCGAAACGAGAACCGAAGGTATTTCCGTGACGCCAGATGAATGGGTACATGGAAATAGGCATCCTTCAGGTCGATACTGGCTGCAAAATCGCCCTGATGAATCAAATGTCGAACCGATCTGAAAGTCTCCGTGCTGAAACGAGGTGCTATGATGGACTCGTTCAGGATACTCAGATCGATGACAGGACGAAACTGGCCGTTTTTCTTCGGCACCAAGAAAAGTCTTGAGTAAAACCCTGGTGAAAGGGTGTTCCTGACCACCTCGATTGCCCCTTTGGAGAGGAGATTGTCGATCTCCTGCACCAGAAGGTCCCCGACGCAGAGAATCGGAAGGGACCTGAGTCAGGAGCGGCACCCAAGATAAACAGAGGTGCCATTGGAAGGACAGTCTCACACCGGATTGGATGCTGTCAAGGGCCCAAGGGTCTGACGTTATCTCTGTCCAATGGTCGAAAAACAGCGACAGCTTTCCCCCGACTGGAAGCGAATCGAGGTGAGGACCTTCATTTGTGGCCTCGACGAGGCCCCCAAGAGGAGAAACCACCCCCTCGGGAAGCAACAGAGTCCTGAGACTTTCCTCCCTGAGGCTGCCAGCGAGCCTGGCTGCGACAGTGCTTTTTCTGAGCAGAAGGAGCGGACGGAGCCGAAGGCGTGCCCGATGTGGCCGATGCAGCGGGGCGCTTGGCGGGCCTGGAACAACAACCACCCGTAGCAGCAGGTTGGTCCAGCTGTCAAAACAAAAGCTGGTCCTTCGAGTGACGAAGAACTTCACCACGGACAGCTTCCACAGAACCATGGAACAGCTGAGGTCCAACCAAAGAAGCAGACCTCAGAAAAGCACGCTGCTCAGAAGGAAGGGATGGAGAAATATCCAACACTGCATCCCGGCGTACAAGCTCCAAATTAGCTGTGTTACAGGAGTGAGCTTGTGTCAGGTTCATAAGGGCCTGCGACAAAACACGCAAAGGCGCTTGAGCATCATCAAACTCCCCTGGTGGAAAATATGCAGCTAGGGCGGCGACAACGTGATCCACGAGAGATAACATGCATCTCTCGGGACAGGCCCACCATAGATTCAAGGACTGACATCGGGAGGACATGCCGACTTAAGCTTAGTCAACCCGAGGGAAGAAGAGTCTTCGTCCACAGTAGTCATCCCTTGGAAAACTGGTGGACAGACGGATTCATAGATACAAAACCGCGAAGGAGGCAGAAAAGCATCAGATCGTGAAAAGAAAGAACCCTTCAGGGCCTTGGAACGCATTTTGGCGTCCAGGCCCTGGAAGGACTCAACAACCTGAGCCGAATACAGAGGATGCAAAACCTCTCATCTAGAAGGCTCAACAGGGTTGCGGTGCTCCACAGAGGACCGCAGCCGGAGGGTCACGGATGGCTGGTCTGAAGGCTGAATGTCTGGCAATAAGCCAAAGACAAAATCTAAAGCCTGCCCCAAGACTTCGTCTTCAAGAAAATCGTCATTCTCTGTGGCAGAAGAGACGTAGCCCAACTCGGGCTGACCAGCGGAAACCTCCTGTGAATACTGAACAGCATCCAAAGGGCCAGACGAGGAATCTCTGCGACTGACCAAAGGAGGTTGTACCTCAGGAGGCACAGGGAAGCTAACTTGAGGGTTGCTAGAAAGCAACCGGGTGAGCGCCAGAACGGCCTGCCTTAGCTGACCCTGAGAATCTGTTGTAGCAGCCACGCCCAACGGAGTGTCTTCCCAATGGAACCTTCCAGAAGAACCCAAATCCTCAGAAGGGACCGAAGACGAAAGCTGATCAGCAGACAGAGTAGGGAGACGGTGAGAAGACACCGGAGGATAGTCCCACGAGTGACGCCCAGGGGCAATCACTGACCTCTGCAAAACAGAAGGCCCTGCCTGCAAATCATCTAGAGAGACAGATGGCGTACATCGATCAGTAGCTGGACCTGGGACGCAATGAGAAGACACCGGAGGATTGTCCCAAGAATGACAGGAACCTGCCATTGGCCTCTGCACGACACAAGGCCCCAACTGCCCATCCTCGGAGATCAACGACAAGCATCGATCGACAGCCAGACTTGGAACACAGTGAGAAATCACTGGAGGAAGGTCCCAAGAGTGCCAGCTAACTGGAGCCGTCACTGGCCTCTGCCAAACAGCAGGCCCTGGATGCCAATGTCCCAGCCCCATCCTGCTAGTCGGCTCACTAGCAGGGGAAGGCAGAACAACAAACGCTTTGCTCGAGGGGCGAGGAATCGCTGCCGAAGTGACCGAACGGCCCAACCGACCAGGAGCAAACCTAGCCAGATGAGAAGGGGCAGCCAGCAAACCCAAACAGCTTCGCTGAGAAGCCAGGGAGGGCTGAGAGCCCTGGGACACACCAGCAGATACAGCCTCGGACCCCAAAGACTGTACCCCATCCCTGGAAGAGATGGCAGAGCCACTATCATACAAGATAGGATCAGCAGGAACGACTTCCCCAGTAACTGTCAACGGCGCAGGTGGCAAATTGGAGAGAGTGACCAAGCTGACCTTGGAAAAACTCTCAATGAAAACAGCCGCCTCAAGGGTGACATCAGAAGCCAAAGGAGGAGAGACCGTAGTCTCCACTTCTGGCATCTCAGCACCAGCACCGTCAACAGTTGCAGAGGAACTTGCTATCAAAATAGGCTGACCAACATCCTGCGTGACCGAGTCACCACATGCTCTCTCAGAAATCTCCGAAGAGGTATGGCTACCTTTGCCCCTAGAACGAGGGGTTCTAGCCCTGGAGAGAACCACCTTGCTCATGGAAGCCTAGAACTTAGAGGACCAAACCCCACAAACACCACAGGAATGGGCCTGTGAGCAATTGTTGCAAATGACACAAGTAGCATGAGAATCATCTACATGTTTCACCTGCAAACAAGATGGACAAGGAATTGTTTTAGGCATAGTCCAAAAGTGTGGCAAAATAATTTCAACTGGGAAAAAATCCTCAAGAAGATCCAAACAATCAAGCTTCCCACCGACGGAAAACCGAACAACAATGGTCGCATTTTCACGTGCGGGAAAAGCAAGACAATGTAAGAGAATACAAGCAAAAATGAGCATAAAATAATATTATAATGAATCAATTTAGAGCTTGAGAAAAGGATACAGTCCACTTGCACATTAATGACAATAATAGCAGTCAAAATCAAGTTGTTCACGAAGGAAAAAAAACTGAGCAGCACGAGTCACAAAATTTCCGACCATGTTACAATGGCGGAAATAAAAGGAGTTGACGTCACGGTTGTTGTGCATGCACTCGGTAAATGCAAGAGGTGTGCAGAGAGAGTACCTGTAATGTCGAGCGCCGGTCTCGCTCGACCCTTTTTTCGATCTTTTTCAGGCTTTTGCACTCTTCCACTTTTCCAACTCGTTTGGAAAAGTTTCTTAGCTTGAATTAGTTCCAAAGTAGGGCTTGCACTTACGTTACAGCCAATTGTAAACAATTTTGAGTAGGTTGAGAAGAAACTACTGCTAGCATGGCAGGGCAAGTGGTAATAGTGGATAACTATCTTCCTCAAGTAGTGCGGCGGTGGAATAAAAGTCAGGTTTGTTAAGCCTTTACCTAACATGAAAAGCAGATGACACTTAACTAGTTTTTTCCCTTTTTTTCTCTCAAAAACATAGGTCATGACCCCTCAATGGAATGAGCTCGTTCCAATGAGGGGTCCTAACCTATGTTTTTGAGACAAAAAATGAAGAAATAATGAAAATTAATTGGCAATTTTTTAGAACAGCGCTGGCCGCTTTACGCAGTTATGTTGGGTAAAGGGTTAACAAAATGCAGATGATCCTGAATAGTGCAGTGAGCATTAAATATTCAAATAATGGTCGCACAGGGTGGGTAGGATAGATCTTTCTCCCCCTACTTCGTATGCAAGATATGCGTGTCTCATGTGAGAAAGTTATCTAATGATTTTTTAAATTTGTCTTTGGTGTTCAAAGTATTGTTGATTGTTGTAATTGATGTTAATAATTACAAAATATTGTATACAGTTTGTTCAATTTCTCAACTTAATTCCTATCACTACGTGTCCATCGATTGATTGATGCTCGTGCCCAAATGACGTCTTCGGAATGTTCATTATGTTACAAATCTTTAACCCCTGTCTTGCCATCTTTGGGATTCAATTTCATGGTTTTTACCTGTGGTATATACAGAACTTGTGTGCACTCTTTCCGATAAACAAATCAGTTTTTTTTTCAGAAATGGACAACAAAATTGTTTGATATAGCTGCACATGCTCTGGATCACTTTTGATGACGTCCGAGTGTTTTATTGGGGGTTGAAAAATTATCCTTGATGGGGCTGGGGATGAGATGGGGAAATCTCACCCTCAGGACAAGATATTTGGTCCAGACACTCGGCAAGCCTAGTGTCTGACCCAAATATCTTGCCCTTGGATGAGATTCCATATCTCACACCCACTCCCATCAGGGATAATAATAGTCTTGCCCTGGTATCTCACTTGTGACACACCTGTTTCAAAAGGTAGGTGGTGGGAGAAACTTGATGTAACTTCGTAAAAAACCCATGGTCATGTTGTTAAGGAAAAGTAACAAATATCTTAACTTCACTTACCTTCAACAATTATAGCAATATCAAAGGCCTGTGACACAATTAGATCTCTCTCTTTTGGATTACCACCACAAAAAAGAGTTTTGCCAAATGGAAGACTGCTGAAGGAACTACTACTGCTACTCTGTGATGATTCAGATTTTCTTGGCTGTTCACAAATGAGAAAAATGACAATGTAACGCAAAAAAGAAAAAAAAAGAAAATGCCTCAATGAAACTGAACCCTTTCACTGGATGTTTTTATTGCCTTACAGCATCTTCCAATACTTCTATATTACTACAAAATCAGGAGACTCGAAACTTGATGTAATCAATATCTGAAGAACATAACTAAAGAGTCTACATCCATTGGCTTTCCAGTTGTTTTTAGGCCAGTCCTGGCTGCCTATAGGCAAAAACAAGAGGCCTTCAAGGATCTTCATTTGAATAAATTGGGATCTGACCTCCCTGAGGATGCTGTAAACCAAATATCAAAAGATTTCTGACAGGTCAATACGAAGAAGATTTTTAAATATTATTCCTCGTACTGCAAGTTATTCAAGTCAAAATTTGGGGACCCATAGGGAGCCCAAATATAAACTGGGGGACTAGATGTGAACAAACATGAATCTGCCCCTGTAGTTTTGTCAAATGGTAGACTGCTGAAGGAACTACTACTGTTACTCTGTGATGATTCAGACTTTCTTGGCTGTTCACAAATGAGGAAAATTATAAATTTAAAGTAATTTGTATATTTTTTTATACTTACCAATGGCCCAGACTTGGCTGGTGCTAACTCAAAAGTTATCAAGGGCCAAACACAAATTTTGAACCCCCCAATCCCCAAAATTTGCATGCAAAACCGAAAATTACAAGAGGCCCCAGGGGGCCTGCGGGTGCTCACCTGACATGGTAGTCTAAATATCAAACCAGGGACTTGAATAAGCTGCATACGCCCCTCGTAAGAAAAGCATATACCAACTAGATGAAGCAATTGTGCCCACACAATACACAGGATTTTCCTTCTATTTTCAGTTCCTGCACTTTTACGTCACAAAATTGAGATAAACGCATAAAAAAACAGAAAAGTCCCACCCAGACCCCAAATTTTCAGTGTAAAAAAAATTTTTTTTTTTTCTCTTAAAATTGACCAAAACGCATAAAAAACAAACAAAAAACTTCGGATTTTGGTCCAAAATTTTCAAAGTCCCACCCGGACCCCAAATTTTCAGTGTAAAAAAAAAAAAAATTTTTTCTTTTAAAATTGACCAAAACGCATAAAAAACAAAAAAAAAATTTCGGAATTTGGTCCAAAATTTTCTAAGTCCCACCCGGACCCCAAATTTTCAGTTTAAATTTTTTTTTTTCTCTTAAAATTGACCAAAATTCATAAAAAAAAAAATTTTTTTTTAGGATTTTGGTCCAAAATTTTCAAAGTCCCACCCGGACCCCAATATTCAGTTTAAATTTTTTTTTTTTTTCTCTTAAAATTGACCAAAACGCATAAAAAAAAAAAAAATTTCATATGGTCCAAATTTTTCAGTCAAATTTTCAGTGTGAAAAAAAAAAAAATTTTTTCTCTTAAAATTGACCGAAAAGCATAAAAAACAAAAAAAAATTTTTCAGGATTTTGGTCCAAAATTTTCAAAGTCCCATCCGGACCCCAAATTTTCAGTGGAAAAAAAAAATTTTCTCAAAATTGACCGAAACGCATAAAAAACAAAAAATTTTTTTTCTGGATTTTTTTTTTCTCTTAAAATTGACCGAAACGCATTAAAAACACACAAAAGAATTTCAGGATTTTGGTCCAAATTTTTCAAAGTCCCACCCGGACCCCAAATTTTCAGTGTAATAAAAAAAAAAAATTTTTTTTCTCTTAAAATTGACCGAAACGCATAAAAAACAACAAAAAAAAAATTTCAGGATTTTGGTTCAAAATTTTCTAAGTCCCACCCAGACCCCAAATTTTCAGTGTGAAAAAAAAAAAAAATTTTCTCTTAAAATTGACCGAAAAGCATAAAAAACAAAAAAAAATTTTTCAGGATTTTGGTCCAAAATTTTCAAAGTTCCATCCGGACCCCAAATTTTCGGTGGAAAAAAAAAAAAAAATTTTCTCAAAATTGACCGAAACGCATAAAAAACCAAAAAAAATTTTTCTGGATTTTGGTCCAAAATTTTCGAAGACCCACCCGGACCCCAAATTTTCAGTGTAAAAAAAAAAAAATGTTTTCTCTTAAAATTGACTGAAGCGCATAAAAAACAAAAAAAAAAATTTCAGGATTTTGGTCCAAATTTTTCAAAGTCCCACCCGGACCCCAAATTTTCAGTGTAAAAAATTTTTTTTTTTTCTCTCTTAAAATTGACCGAAACGCATAAAAAACACACAAAAAAATTCCACCCGGACCCCAAATTTTCAGTGTAAAAAAAAAAAAAAATGCTCTCTTAAAATTGACCGAAACGCATAAAAAACAAACAAAAAAAAATTTCAGCATTTTGGTCCAAAATTTTCTAAGTCCCACCCAGACCCCTAATTTTCAGTGTAAAAAAATAATTTTTTTTCTCTTAAAATTGACCGAAATGCATAAAAAACAAAAAAAAAAAATTTCAGGATTTTGGTCCAAAATTTTCTAACTCCCACCCGGACCCCAAATTTTCAGTGTAATAAAAATTTTTTTTTTTTTTCTCTTAAAATTGACCGAAACGCATAAAAAACAAAAAAAAAAATTTCAGGATTTTGGTTCAAAATTTTCGAAGTCCCACCCGGACCCCAAATATTCAGTGTAAAAAAAAAAAAAATTTTTCTCTTAAAATTGAACGAAAAGCATAAAAAACAAAAAAAAATTTTTCAGGATTTTGGTCCAAAATTTTCAAAGTCCCATCCGGACTCCAAATTTTCAGTGGAAAAAAAAAAAAAAATTTTCTCAAAATTGACCGAAACGCATAAAAAACAAAAAAAAAAATTTCAGGATTTTGGTTCAAAATTTTCTAAGTCCCACCCGGCCCCCAAATTTTCAGTGTAAAAAATTTTTTTTTTTTTCTCTCTTAAAATTGACCGAAACGCATAAAAAACACACAAAAAAATTCCACCCGGACCCCAAATTTTCAGTGTAAAAAAAAAAAAAAATGTTCTCTTAAAATTGACTGAAACGCATAAAAAACAAACAAAAAAAAATTTCAGCATTTTGGTCCAAAATTTTCTAAGTCCCACCTGGACCCCAAATTTTCAGTGTAAAAAAATTTTTTTTTTTTTTCTCAAAATTGACCGAAACGCATAAAAAACAAAAAAAAAATTTCAGGATTTGGGTCCAAAATTTTCTAACTCCCACCCGGACCCCAAATTTTCAGTGTAATAAAAAAAAAAATTTTTTTCTCTTAAAATTGACTGAAACGCATAAAAAAAAAAAAAAAAATCAGCATTTTGGTCCAAAATTTTCTAAGTCCCACCCAGACCCCTAATTTTCAGTGTAAAAAAAATAATTTTTTTTCTCTTAAAATTGACCGAAATGCATAAAAAAAAAAAAAAAAAATTTCAGGATTTTGGTCCAAAATTTTCTAACTCCCACCCGGACCCCAAATTTTCAGTGTAATAAAAAAATTTTTTTTTTTTCTCTTAAAATTGACCGAAACGCATAAAAAACAAAAAAAAAAATTTCAGGATTTTGGTTCAAAATTTTCAAAGTCCCACCCGGACCCCAAATTTTCAGTGTAAAAAAAAAAAAAAATTTTTCTCTTAAAATTGACCGAAAAGCATAAAAAACAAAAAAAAAATTTTCAGGATTTTGGTCCAAAATTTTCAAAGTCCCATCCGGACCCCAAATTTTCAGTGGAGAAAAAAAAAAAAAATTTTCTCAAAATTGACCGAAACGCATAAAAAACAAAAAAAAATTTTTCTGGATTTTGGTCCAAAATTTTCGAAGACCCACCCAGACCCCAAATTTTCAGAGTAAAAAAAAAAAAAATGTTTTCTCTTAAAATTGACTGAAGCGCATAAAAAACCAAAAAAAAAATTTCAGGATTTTGGTCCAAATTTTTCAAAGTCCCACCCGGACCCCAAAACGCATAAAAAACACACAAAAAAATTTCAGGATTTTGGTCCAAATTTTTCAAAGTCCCACCTGGACCCCAAATTTTCAGTGTAAAAAAAAAAAAAATTTTCTCTTAAAATTGACCGAAACGCATAAAAAACAAAAATTTCAGGATTTTGGTTCAAAATTTTCTAAGTCCCACCCGGCCCCCAAATTTTCAGTGTAAAAATTTTTTTTTTTTTTCTCTTAAAATTGACCGAAACGCATAAAAAACAAAAAAAAAAAATTTCAGGATTTTGGTCCAAAATTTTCTAAGTCCCACCCGGATCCCAAATTTTCAGTGTAAAAAAAAGTGTTTTTGTCTTAAAATTGACTGAAACGCATAAAAAAACAAAAAAACAAAATTTCCAGATTTTGGTCCAAAATTTCTAAGTCTGCAACGGGACCCTAAATTTTCAGCCTAAATATCAACCCAGGGACTTGGCTTGAACAAACTTGAATCTCACCCCTCTGAGGATGCTGCATACCAAATATCAAAAGATTCTTATTGCTAGATCTGAAGAAGAAGATTTTTCAAAAATACTCCTCATACTGCACTAATTTAAACATTTGGGCTCCCATAGAGGCTCCCAAATATGGACCCAGGCAATTGATTTCAATAAACATGTGAAACAATCTTCCAAAGATGTCATATGTGAAATTTGAAAGCTTTTGGAGCAGTGGTTTGGGAGAAAAGTAGTCTTATATGTTTTTCCCATTACCCAGTGTTAAAAAATGCTGACTCGGCACTTTTTCAAAGTCCCCAAAAAGTAGCCCATGATAAAACTGATGGCAATTTTTTTTACCATTCCATTCTGTTGGTCCTAAGGAAGCTTCACAACAATTAAGAATTCTCAGTGCCGTGTAGTTTTGGAGATATGGGCGTTTTAATTTTTTTCTATTGTTAGCTCCTGCGGTTCCCATGGGGCGACAGGAAAAGAATTTTTGGCATAAATTAAGTACTTTTGGGTGTGGCCCTACCCACGGGCGAGGCAACTTGATTTGAACAAAATCAAATTGCAATGTCATAACAAACTATTATCTCAAATATCAATTAAATTGGTTCAGCGGTTTGGGAGGAGAAGATGCAAACACCATGTTCATGAACAACGACGGACGACGCCAGACGTCAGACGGTGAGTGATCACTACAGCTCTCCTGACTAAAAGTCAGGTGAGCTAAAAAGTCCTATCTGGTCCTCCATACTTTTACTCTCTGTGCATGCACAGTCGCCAGGAAGTGACCGTAAAGTAGCACCAACATCATTCTTTGTAGAAAAGAGTACTACATAATAACTCAGCAGGGAGGTATGAGTGCCCACTCATGGGAGGGCCATACCCGTCTGGGCCATTGTTAAGTATAAAAAAATATACAAATTACTTTAAATTTATAATATTTTTATACTATAGCCCAATGGCCCAGACTTAGCAGAATCGTAAAAAGGCGGAGGGCCTAGGACTTCAGAATTAGTAGACCAATACAGTTCCATAGCCTGTAATCCAAGGTGAAAGGAAAATAAATTTAAAAGGATTTACATGTATGTCTCTCTGTACAGTAAGAGAGAAGACATATCATCAGTAAGGAGCCAAATTCAAGTAATTCCATATTCTTAGCATGAAGACTATGCTAACTGGAAGTAACGAGTTCCCAATTTTTTAAGGCTAGTCCGGACTAAGCCCCAAAAATTAGGATGGCATATTTGAGAATGAGAGGCTATCCCCCACAAACATACGCCATTTACAATAAAACACAAGCTGTATCCAGGATATAATCTGCAGACAAAACAGGTTCACTCATAGTTACATACTTATCAAGCTAGAGGAAAGGTAAAAAAAAATCACCCCCCTCCCCTTTTTTTTGAAGGAATCTTCAAAAAGAAGAGGGGAGCGCTCTGGAATCAGTAAAGCAGTTCCAAATAATATAAATATTCGTCGAATAGACACCCAGGTATTAATTATTATTAATAAATTGGTGCTTAATGCCACTTCAGAATCTAAGGCTATAGTGTCGATCCCGGTAATTAAAATCACCCGTTTGTAACGTATACCGGAGTCGGCATACGCAGATAGGTCGAAAACCAGTGATATAATAAATAACATACACATGTCCAATAGAATCACAATGGACGATCTCTGGAGAGTAAACACACTTCCAAGGTAACCCACAGGCAACCCCATTCAGGTGTACAATAAATTCCAGTAAATAACACTCCCAGACGTGCTCTATCTGATATCTATGTTCCTGGAAACGTGCAAATATACGAGAATGTAAGACAAGATGTATTCGACATACAATAATGCATCTGCCTAATAATGCGATTATTATGCACGTGAGCATTGAAATCCTACATGTAATCATCTGAATACCAGTTAACTGACTAGACAGCCTCCCAGGTACCCCAAGGCTAGCAATTTATTAACGATGAATCATATGCTCGTATATGACATATAGACGAACAACCACAGGAAACCAACCAACTAGAAAATGAATGTGCCCATCAGGTCGCCATAGAACTCGACCAAGCAGCCAATCGAGAAGTCATGAAATGCATGTATGTACTTAAATGCATACGAGAAGAAAACTACGTCTTGCCCGGTAATCGCCTCTTAACACATTGGCGGTGTGGGGGGTGGGGGGGGGGGTGGGGGGGGTGGGGGTTCAAAATCATAACGAACCCCCTTCACCTGCATAACTTGTATCATTCTTGTGTTCGTCATTAAATAGTATAGGAACTGCAAGGCTCCCTCACGTCTGACCGACTCCATAATGCCACTAAGGGAGGAGAAGGACATGAAGAACAAATACTTCCCCTAATAAAGAAGGTACTCTCGTAAAGGAAGCTTCCAAGGAACGTCCCATAACTGACACCCGAGAAGATTGAACCAAGGTTTCTATGACTACAGAGGTGCTACTATCAGGATTTCACAACTAGACTGGTTTGAGCTAAACAGAATCTGCTAAATCAACGGAGCTGGACGATAGCCTATCCTATCATTCCCTCCCATGAGATCAACAGAGCGTCTACTGCGTACACTCGATGATCTTGGCATGGCAACTGATTGTTCCGGTGTGTCGCAAACAGATCTATCATGGAAGGATCCCACTGGTAGCAAATCTGCCTGAATATTCGCTTGTTGAGAGTCCGGTCCAATGGCAACAGGCGACCTTTCCAAGAGAGCGAGTCTGCTAGTACATTCAGACGACCCTTGGTTCCTGATGAAAGCTACTCCTGTCGAATTGTCTGACAAAATTTGAACATGGACGTCCGCTATTATATGAATCCAATGTAGAAGTGCTAACCAAATTAACATCATCTCTTTAATGTTTATATGCTTCTCTAGGAGCTGAGGGTCTCAAAGACCCTGACACCTCAAGTCTGTGGGACTAAGGGTCGCGTCCCAACCCGTCTGACTCGCATCCGTCATAATCGTGAAAGCCGGATCCGGCAGTTGCTGCGGAACTTCCTAAGTTAACCACTGAATATCTGCCCAAATCTGAACCCCTGTTTTACTAGGTCCATTAAAAAAATACTGGTTTAGAGCGAATGCGTTTTCACACTCCAGTTCTGAGTAAAGAATATCTGGAGAGGACGCGTGCGCAGGCGGCTCGTCGGAATAAGATCTGAAGCTGCTCCGCACAGCCACATCAGTCACACGAATTCCTTCACCGTTAATGCATCGGAGTGTAGACAAAAGCGAGCATAACAACTGACAAATTTCGCTCTGAGTAATGGCTGATGAACCAGATTGTTGCGAGTCTCGAAGCTCATTCCCAAGTGAGTGAACGACTTGGACGTGGCTATATCCGACTTTTTCTCGTTTACAATGAAACCGAGATGTCGGAACAGAAGAAGCAGACTCTGAACATCGTTCTGAAGAATAATTCTGTTGCCATATCTATTTCCGTCATGGCTGGGTGAGCTACTTATAGCTACTTATATTAAAGTGCCTGCTCTACCCAATCCACTTCTTAGACTGCAACAGACTTATCCGGCGTCATGGCACCAACGGACGGAGTACCGCTTCACCGGTCGAGCTAGCTGCTTGCAAGAGAGATTAAAATCCTTAACAAAAGGTCCTAACTCTTGCAATCATGAGCACTGCAGCTAGCTCTATATGCTCAATGCGACGACGGTAGCACACTTGGATGGGTGTCAGAATATCATCACCATGTTCATGTTCCTCTGAAATAGAAACTGACAAAATGAATTATAACGCAGTGAGAGGCCTGCCCTCAGAACCTCACCGCCAACAACATACCATGACACCCGTCTCCAACATTAGTCATTCCAGTGAACACAAGAATGACAAGAGTCCGCAGGAGTGCATCAACTAAAGTCGATATCAGACCTACAAACTCCACAACAAAATATATATAATATATATAATTAAGATACATGAATAATAGCAATCAAAATTAAATTCAAAATATTTTTTTGAAAAAATTTTTTTTGAAAAAATGCCTAAGTTCCCAAAGGGAACATTACGAGCCCAAAGGTATCCCGAAAGAGCCTAAGTGTGGACAAAATTCAAATTTTTGGAGCTATACTACCGGAATAATAATCCATGTATCCTACAGTAATTCTACAGTAATATAATACAAGAGGCCCCAGGGGGCCTGAGGGCGCTCATCTGACATGGTAGTCTAAATATCAAACCAGGGACTTGATTTGAATAAGCTGCATATGCCCCTCCTAAGAAAAGCATATACCAACTAGATGATGCAGTTGTGCCCACACAATACACAGGATTTTTCCTTCTATTTTCAGTTCCTGCACTTTTATGTCCCAAAATTGAGATAAACGCATAAAAACAGATTTTTTTTTATTTTTGTTTGGAAATTTTTGAAGTCCCAAACAAAATATTTTGAGCCTAAATTTTTTTTGTCTTAAATTTGGCCGAAACGCGTAAAAAACAAAAAAAAAAATGCCGCTCAGGATCACAGATCCAATGTCGAGTTGTGACCTTGACCTTTGACCTGGCGAGTCCAAGGTCAATAGGGTTCTTCCTCGCACCAAGGCCAACACACCTATGAAGTTTCATGACTCTAGGTTGAACCACTATCAAGTTCTCATCCGGAAACCAATTGTTGCGATATGCTATGTTCAAGGTCACTGTGACCTTGACCTTTGACCTGGTGAGTCCAACATCAATAGGGTTCTTCCTCGCACCAAGGCCAACACGCCTGTAAAGTTTCATGGCTCTAGGTTGAACCACTATCAAGTTATCATCCGGAAACCAATTGTTGCGATATACTATGCTCAAGGTCACTGTGACCTTGACCTTTGACCTGGTGAGTCCAAGATCAATAGGGTTCTTCCTCGCACCAAGGCCAACATACCTATGAAGTTTCATGACTCTAGGTTGAACCACTATCAAGTTATCATCCGGAAACCAATTGTTGCGATATACTATGTTCAAGGTCACTGTGACCTTGACCTTTGACCTGGTGAGTCCAAGATCAATAGGGTTCTTCCTCGCACCAAGGCCAACACACCTATAAAGTTTCATGACTCTAGGTTGAACCACTATCAAGTTATCATCCGGAAACCAATTGTTGCGATATACTATGTTCAACGTCACTGTGACCTTGACCTTTGACCTGGTGAGTCCAAGATCAATAGGGTTCTTCCTCGCACCAAGGCCAACACACCTATGAAGTTTCATGACTCTAGGTTGAACCACTATCAAGTTATCATCCGGAAACCAATTGTTGCGATATACTATGTTAAAGGTCACTGTGACCTTGACCTTTGACGTAGCGAGTCCAAAATCAATAGGGTTCTTCCCCTCACCAAGGCCAATCTACCTATGAAGTTTCATGAATGTGAGTTGAACCATTATCAAGTTATCATCCGGAAACCAATTGTTTAAGATTTACTATGTTCAAGGTCACTGTGACCTTGACCTTCGACGTAGCATGTCCAAAATCAATAGGGTTCTTCCTCCCACCAAGACCAACCTATGTATGAAGTTTAATGAATGTGAGTTGAACCACTATCAAGTTATCATCCGGAAACCAATTGTTTACGCCCGCCCGCCCGCCCGCCCGCCCGCCATTCACCAAACTATAAGTCGAGTTTGACTTCGTCACAACTCGACTAAAAATTTCAGGATTTTGGTCCAAAACTTTCCAAGTCCCACCCAGACCCCAAATTTTCAGTGCAAAAAAAAAAATTTTTTGTCTTAAAATTGATCGAAACACAAAAAAAACAAAACAAATTTCAGAATTTTGGTCCAAAATTTTCGCAGTCCCACCCAGCCCCCAAATTTTCAGTGTAAAAAAAAAAAATTTTTTTGTCTTAAAATTGATTGAAACACAAAAAAACAAAAAAAAATTCAGGATTTTGGTCAAAAATTTTCGAAGTCCCACCTGGCCCCCAAATTTTCAGTGTAAAATAAAAAAAAATTTTTTGTCTTAAAATTGATCGAAACACAAAAAAAAAATTCAGGATTTTGGTCAAAAATTTTCGAAGTCCCACCCGGCTCCCAAATTTTCAGTGTAAAAAAAAAATTGGTTTTTGTCTTAAAATTGACCGAAACACATAAAAAAACAAAAAAAAAATTCCAGATTTTGGTCCAAAATTTTTGAAGTCCCACCCCGCCCCCAAATTTTCAGTGTAAAAAAAAAAAAAATTTTTGTCTCAAAATTGATCGAAACACATAAAAAACAAAAAATTTTTTAGGATTTTGGTCCAAAATTTTCCAAGTCCCACCCAGCCATCAAATTTTCAGTGTAAAAAAAAAAAAATTTTTGTCTTAAGGGGTCGTCCAACCTAACTTTGGTCAATTTGTTGACATTTTTCCCAATGCCTCAGAAACAGATAAGAGAAGTAAGTAGTAAAGTGCATAGAAAAGGTACAAAAAATTTTTTTCAGGAAAAAAATGGAATTTTATGATTTTAAAGAGTAATTTGCCAATGGCATAAGTAACGAACCGGTAAAACCACAAAATAATCGGTAATTCGAAAGCCTTGTCCTCAATATAATAACATACTAGACTCGGAGAAAGCATTTTTTTGACACACACTCTGGTGAGTTTTGATGTTTGAATGTAATAACACCAACCAAATTTTGGATGTTCCGGATGTGGCCATGTTTCAATGATGTTTATTCCTGTCATGTGATTATGATGTGGTTCTTGCAGAAATACTTAATTTGGGGTAATCGTAAAAATGCAAGGACGTGATCACTCCCTTTATTTGTTCAAGACAATGTATGAGCGGATTTGCAAACAGGTAACAGCAAATACTTGAGCTGTTAATGTCATAACTGCAAAATATGGTTCGAAATTCCCTCTCGTCTTTACAGGCCGTCTGAACTTTTTTGTTGACAAAAAATCTGAATTACTGAGCACTAGAAAGACAACATGAACCACTTGTAACAAAATAACCGAGTGTATAAAATCGGGACGATACACATAAAATAAGGCAATATTCATAATAAAGTAAGCAGAATGCTTCAGAAATTACTTTTTCACGAAGTATATTCCAAGTGACTTGGAACTATATTGAGCGTGTTGATTTCCCCCGATGTTGTGAAGCTATTTACTTCACAGTTACCATGGATCTTTTTGATGTCGGCAAAGGGCCGATTCAAGATGGGTTGAAAATGATGCATTCGCGCTTTTAAATAAGGTGCGTTTGGACGATGCTGAGAATTTATTTTTTTCTTGCAACCAACCATACTAACACAAGCGTCGATCAGTGTCTTTTGTCATCATTTTACACTGACAAATATGACAAATCTTCTTCACCAGAAACTATCTCCCAATTTGCATATCACAATAAACATAACCGCTGTCAGCGTGACCGTGTGGTCAAAACCGAAATGAATTATCGAATCCACGGTCAAAATTAGCTGCAATTGGCTTTTAAACAAATGAAATACACGAAATATTCGCAATTTCTTCATTATCCATGCCGAGTTACTTTTTAACCAGACCACATGCGTTCAGTTTCGTTTGTCGGCATCAAACTGATATTGTTTGTGGTAATTAATAGTACGAGAAGGCGAAAGAAGCCAAATATTTCCCATCATCTATAAATTAATTAAAATTGATAATTCCTTTTATTTTACTGAAATTATGAATTGATAAGGTGGGTGTGTTGCGATAATTATGCCCCAGACCTGGAAGTTGTAAAATCAAAGGTGCATCTAGGGCCGTGCAGTGGTGACCTCTGTCCTCTTAGTCTTACCCATTCATCATTACATGTACCAACATTCTCCCTTGTATCTCAACCACTGCTACTCCAATGTGAAGGATATTTGGTGTTGTGATTGAGCATCATGGGGAAACAATGCCTGTGTAGCTGCTGTAGCATGTGTTTCTTCCCACATTTTTTTAGAGTTGTGGTACTTTTTCACTCTTTTGAGTTAGAAAATTTTGTTTATAACTAGTTGATTTGTTACAATTTGTTGGAAAGTGCCTGCTGATACCCTCAAATGTATTGCTACAAAATATTTCTGGTGAAGATTTTGTTCCTATTACTTATCAACCAACAACCTAATGAATATTCTGTATAAAGCCACCAATCTGATGTTTGACACTTTTATCAGAGCTGTTATGAGGGCTTATGGAACTCAAAATGTTGATTTATATGGCAGGACTTTTCTATTCACCCATTAATCGATAAATTAAGTGTTATAGTTGGAAGTAAGAAACATGAAAGGTTCAGAACTTAAAGTCTAACAAGAATGTTTTGCAATGTAACATGATTTTTGCAGATACACTTAATTTCGAGGGTTACCTGTCTGATAGTGTTTGGAACACGTGTGGCCAGGATCTTAAAAAGCAAAAAGAGTTAAACTTTGAGAAAAAAGGCATATGTGAGACCCTCTGGATATGCCCTTCTGATCTCAATATGCCAATAAGCCTCCTTGGGGAAAGTACATGCAATAATGGTTATGTAAGGTTGATTTGATGTGTTCTGAATAACAATGTACTTTTAAGTACATTAGATGGTTTATTGCAGAGACAGGTTACAGTTACCCTTATTTCTTCTCCAACAGATATCATGAGTGTATTGGTGTCCAAGAGTCAACTAAGCTATTATACTTATTGATAAACCAGACAAATTTAGCAATTTAATCACTATCAAATTGATGCATGGGATAAAGAGGGGTTACAGTGCAAGGGGATTGTAAATATATTTATTCAACTACAATGTATGACTTTGCAGTGCATTCTACATAGGAGAATATCATAGTTTCTTTCCAAACCACCACAGTGACACATACATCTTTATATTGGGAGACACTCTTTTGTCCTTCCATACTTCTTCTGGTAGATTCCTTCAAGTTGACCTTTGTTGAACTCCCCAAATCAAAACATAAACAAAAGAAAATGTCTGCCTTCAATCAGTAAGCACTCCACTTATAACATTTGGTCTCAATCTTTATTACTTTCATGAATTAGAAAAAGCTTTCTTCGAGTATGTACTTCAATGTTTATAGAATACAGCTGTTATTTTATTTTGAGGTATTTTATTGTAAAAATTTTGTTCTCTTACTTATGCCATAGCAGACTTCCAGGTGGTGCTATTTACACATGGCAGCAGTTTCATGGCAAATTTCAGTTTCCACATGTTTTATGTTTCATTCCAAGCATTTTGGTGTATAATTTATTGGGGGTTATTCATTTTGGGCCTATTTTAGACTTGAAAGAAAATTACATGAAGTTTGACCAAAGTTAGGTTGGATGTCCCCTTAAAATTGGCCGAAATGAGTAAAAAACAAAAAAAAAAAATTCCGGATTTTGGTCCCAAATTTTCTAAGTCCCACCCGGCCCCCAAATTTTCAGTGTAAAAAAAAAAATTTTTTTGTCTTAAAATTGATCGAAACACATAAAAAAACAAAGAAAATTTCCGGATTTTGGTCAAAAATTTTCGAAGTCCCACCCAGACCCCAAATTTTCAGTGTAAAAAAAAATAATTTTTTTGTCTTAAAATTGACCGAAATGCATAAAAAAGAAAAAAATTTTTTTCCGGATTTTGGTCCAAAATTTCAAAGTCCAGAACAGGACCCCAAATTTTCAGCCTAAATATGAACCCAGGGACTTGGCTTGAACAAACTTGCATCTCACCCCACTAAGGATGCTGCATACCAAATATCAAAAGATTCTTGTTGGTAGATGTGAAGAAGAAGATTTTTAAACAAGAGGCCCCCACGGGGCTTGAAGCGCTCATCTTGTACAGAACACAATTTAAACAGAGTCCAAGAATGAGTCTACATTAAGCAAGCCATCTCCATAGGCTACACTGTCAATCTTTGAGTCCCTCAGGAGTGACAAAAATAATCTGGGTATCATGCCTTTTCTTCAGTTGATCATAAAGTAAAATGTAGAGCTCCCCTATGAAGCCCCTTGATACAACCTATGTGGATTAATCTTAGTACCTCTGGAGGGTACTGAATACAAAATTTTTAATTCTTCAGCAAAATGGCCAATTCCGGCTCCCATCGAGAGCCCAAATATTAACCCAGGCTCTTGATATGAACACAGTTAAATCTGACTTCCCTAGAGATATTGTGTACCGAATATGAAAACATTCTGACTGTTGGATCTGAAGAAGAGAAATTGTAAAGAAATTTCTTCGAATTGCACTAAGTTCAAATTTGGGCTCCCATAGCGAGCCCAATATTAACCTATGGATCCAATTTGAACAAACTTGAATCTGACCCCCCTAGAGATGTTGTATACCAAATGTGAAAGCATTCTGACAAGTAAATCTGAAGAAGATTTTTGAAGAAATTCCCTCATATTGTACTAAGTTAAATTTTATGTTCCCATATGGAGCCCAAATATTAACCTAGGCACTCGAATTGAACAACCTGGAATCTGCCCCCCCTAGAGATGTTGTATACCAATCTGATTTGAACAAACTTGAATCTGAGCCCCATAGAGATGTTGCATACCAAATATCAAAGCATTCTGACTGGTGGATCTGAAGAAGAAGATTTTTTTAAATTACCCTCCATATTGAACAAAGATAAAATTTGGGCTTCCGTAGGAAGCCCAAATATGAACCTAGGGACTTGGTTTGAACAATCTAGAATTTGACACTCATAACAATGTTGCATACCAAATATTTAAAGATTCTGACTGGTGGTTCTGAAGAAGAAGATTTTTAAAGAATATTCCCCATATTACCCTATGTTAAAACTTTGGGCTCCTGTAGAGAGCCGAAATATGAACCAATGAGCTTTATTTCAACAAACTTTTATCTGACCCCCCTATGAATGCTGTATACCAAATATCAAAAGATTCTGATGATTGGTTCTGGAGAAAAGATTTTTTTAAATTTTTGCAAATATGCTGACTCAGCATTTTTTCGATGCCCATTGCAGAACACCCTGACATAACCGATGGCAATTTTTTTCACCATTCAATTCTACTGGTCGTAAGGATACTTCATACCAAATAAAAGCTCTCTGTTCCGTGGGGTTTGGGAAATATGGGTGTTTGAAAATATTTCTATTTTTAGCTCCCAGGGTTCCCATGGGGATGCGGGAATTTTTTTTTTTTTTTTTTTGCATGGGTCAAGTACTTATGACCCAATACTACCACAAACCAAATTTGGTTCATACCGGACAATCGGTTCAGAAAATAGAAATTTTGGGCGCGGCCAAAAATCTTACCCCTCCTATTACAAAGTCAAATATTACTTCATGAACTTCGTTTGAACAAACTTGATTCTACACCTCATATGGAAGCTCCATAGCAAATATCAAGTCATTGTACACACTGGTTCTTGAGAAGAAGATTTGGGAGCATTTTCCCCCACTCCTTCCCTATGGGGCTGGGCATGTTGAGTTGAACAAAAATAAAATGCCCCTTTGGGACCATCACTCTCACAAACTTTTACTTGAATTGGCCCAGTGGCTTTGGGGGAGAAGACCAAAACATGGTGTTGACAGACGAAGAACGACAGACGACAGACAACGGACGACAGACGACGGACGGAGAGCGATGAGATTAGCTCAGCTTGACTTTGTCAAGATGAGCTAAAAATATTCCTCATACTGCACTAAGTTAAACATTTGGGCTCGCATAGAGAGCCCAAATATGGACCCAGGGAATTGATTTCAATAAACATGTGAAACAATCTTCCAAAGATGTTATATGTGAAATTTGAAAGCTTTTGGAACAGTGGTTTGGGAGAAAAGTAGTCTTATATGTTTTTCCCATTACCCACAGTGTTAAAAAATGCTGACTCAGCACTTTTTCAAAAATCCCAGAAAAGTACCCCATGATAAAACCGATAGCATTTTTTTTTTATCATTCCATTCTGTTGGTCTTCATACCAAATAAGAATTCTCACTGCAGTGTAGTTTTGGAGATATGGGCATTTTAATTTTTTTCTATTTTTAGCTCCTGTGGTTCCCATGGGGAGACGGGGGAAAACATTTTTTGCATAAATTAAGTACTTATGACCCAATAAGCCCTCATATCAAATTTGGTCCAAATCTGCCTCTCGGTTTGGAAAGTTAAAAAATTTATAGTAATTTATATATTTTTTATACTTACCAATGACCCAGACATAGCTGGTGCTAACTCTTAAAATATAGGGCCAAACACAAATTTTGCCCCCCAATCCCCAAAATTTGCATCTAAAACTAAAGAAAACATGTCCTGAGAGGCCCTCCACACTTCGCCCCTACTGCGCATGCGCAGTGTCAAGGACGTTCCGAAATTGGCGCCATTTATCATTCTAATAACCAGTGCCTGGTAAGCGCTATGTACTCAGCGGGGAGGCAAGAGTTCCCAACTCCTGGGAGGGCCATCCCCGTCTGGGTCATTGGTAAGTATAAAAAATATATAAATTACTATAAATTTTTTAACATTTTTATACTGTACCAATGACCCAGACATAGCTGAATAGTAAAAAGGCTGGAGGGCCAAGGACATAGAGCAAAATGGAATACGCTCAATAAAATAAAATAGAGTCATCCCCTGTAGGGAAAAGAAGTAATAGGCCTTACATGTATCTTTCTTATTTATGATAAATTAGAAAGATACAACACCTTCCAAAAATTGAGCTTCATACATCCATGTACTCTATTAATATCCAATAATCCTTATACTAATAATTTTTAAAGTAAGCCAATAATAAAGTAAGTCTAGAGAATAGAGACTCTTATACTCCTAAAAGTGTGTGAGCATTGCATAATCATGTCCGTTGACATATGCAATATTCAAAAGCTATACTTTAAAAACTAAGACTTGAATGAATTTTATAAACTTAAACTTCTCACTAAACAACCATCCCAATAACAGCTCAGAATTACTAACTCCGGAGGAGGTATCCCCTTGTTTTCATAGTAAAAACAGGTGACCCAAGGGAACACCCTCCCCCCCCCTTTTTCTTGCACTGGGTCAAATAGCCCAGAGCGAAGAGGGCAGCCGAACGGAGACACTGCCGAAACAGACAGCCTACCTAGCTATAGTAGCAACTGTTAAGTGAATGACATTCTGAGCAGTAGATAATAGACCTAACAATAGAGGCCTCCAGAAATGGACTCGATATTTCTGAGATAAAATTCATGAATGGATGGCTGAGCGCAATGAGCAGCCTTCAAAAATCTATAATAGAACACTATTAATGTAAGCCCAAGAAGTAGAAGAACTCTTACTTCATGAGCCGAAATCTTAAGCACAACTGCTAAGCCAATGATATACCATAAGCAGTACGCTAGTTAATAGAATCCATTAACAATAAAATGGAGCGTAACGTCCTTCTACTAGACATCAAAGACAGAAGAAGCTTACGCCCTTGTAATAAACAGATATCTGTTTATAAATACATAAACTGTACCCGGAAAGAGTAAAGGCCTATGCCCATACGAAGACGGAAGGACCTTAAAATAATAGGTTCCGGATAATAGGAGCCTAACTCTTATGCAACAATCCAACCTAAATAGTAACGGAAGTATTGATTCCGAAACTATGAAAGTGACAATCATCCATCGATAGTGCATGAAACTCACTGACTCTACAGTAAAAGAGAAACCAACATAATTACTGTCTAAAAGGTCAGAATTTGAAAACTACTGTTTCCAGAGGCTCAAATGATTACTTAGCTAAATAAGAACCTGAAGTTAAAATCCGTATAGGAATTTAATCTAAAGATTCTAAGTCTATTTATCAAAAAGTTACTAACTGACTTAGATAAAGAGACAAAAGACTCAATTGTAAACTATCGTAGAGTGCATAGGTATGAGGTAACATAAACCTATAACCTAAATAACAACAGGCTGCAGTAGATCTTGTGAAACAAGTATACTAAAAAATAGCAATGAGTAGTTTGGAGGGATCAACCATATGAACATAATGATCCCTACACCACGACGGAAGAGCCTCCACTTTAGTCGCATAGAATAGCGAAGAAGAGGATCTCCTATAGTAAGAAATCGCGTCCAAAGCTCGTCCAGTACAGTGCTTACAATGCAATACGGACCACACAACGGAATACATGAAGGTTGCGACCTTGCTGGTTGTGATAAAGATGACACGATTTACCCAGTGAAAAAAGATCCTCACATAGAGGAAGATTTCACGTTAAGATCCACAGTAGACAAGAGAGTAAATTACTCATGATCTCTGTGAAGATAGAGATGCTATCAACAGAAATGTATTGTGGTTGTTTATCTTAGCAATACCTGCTAAAAACAACAGCGCCGGAGGATACGCGTATCCTATCATTCTGTCCTATAGATCAATAGAGCGTTAACAGTATTAGCTCAGAGATCTGGACAAGCCAACACATACGTCTGCAATTGATTAGCCAGCTGTGTCATAAATAAAACATCATTGGGCGCTCCCATAGATAGCAAATCTGATTGAATACTTGTTTGTTGAGAGTCCATTCTGACAGCAACAAGCGACCCGTAAGAGAACGGGAGTGCGATAAAACAATCAGACGACCCAGAATATGACGGACCAAAACTGAACTTGGTGTACTATAACCAACAAACGGATTCTTTCCATTAAATTGAATAACGGAAACGAAAGAGTGCCTCCCTGGTTCCGGAGATACGCCACTACTGTCGAATTAAAGGACAGGAATTTGGGCATGCGTTTCTGAATAATGTTCATGCAATGACATAAAGCAAGCCTAAAAAACATTATTCCGCGGAAGTTAACTGATAGCTAAAAGACTGCGGAACCCAAAGACCCTGGCACTTCGAATCCGTAGGGATCAGTATATATCCCAATCTGTTTGACTGGCAACCGTCATAACAGCCACACTCGGGTCCGGCAACTGCGGCGGCACTCTCTGAGTCAACCACCGAATGTTTGCCCCAGTCTGAATCTCTTGTAACACTAGATAGACAAGAGAATGTATAAATCAAGCAATTCATGGATTGCCGGAAAGTTGCCGTCGAAGAGAAGCTCCTCCGAGAACGAAGCGACTCTGAGAGAGTTCTTAACCTACTATCCACGCGTGGATGTAGCTAGGGCTGCCTCACGTCTAACCAACTCCAATCAGCCACTGAAGGGCGGAGTTATACGTGAACAAACTACTGCCCTCAAAAGAAATTACATTGAGAATAATATCCCGTAAATCTTTTCTTGAAGACGTAATGATAACGCCTCAGTAAGGCGGATTACGTATAATAAAGCGTCTAAGTTAAGTCTAATATACATAATGTCGTTCCCAACATTGAAATTGGAAAAGACATAAACGGTGAAAAAGAATATATGCAGTCTTTAATCACACCGTCTAGACGCATATGAACTCTCGGTATGCCCTGCTCTGCCAAAATAAACTATATGTAAAAAAAGATAAAATGGCAGAAATGAGCCACGCGGACAAGAAACTAAACTATCATGCTTAGTAGCCGTCTTGTATATATATATAAATATATAGCGTCGAAAAATAAAACACATGTTGTAATGACAATATTGGACTGCGTCGGTAAGTCAGGGACAAAGTCCCTGTACCGATCGAAAAATCCGAGTCCAATGACGCTATAAGTCTCTTATCCAAGATCGCAGCAATGAAGTCCGAAAAATAATCACTGGAAGAAATGCCAGAAGATATGAAAGGCATCTTCCGATACTACTAAAGGGAAAACTCGAAATCTTTCGAATCCCTTTCGCCATCCTGTCGGACCCTATAAAGCGTTCGGTCGTCCGTAGCTTGATGCAACCGCGGACCGCACCGACCCAGCGCCGTCGGATAATTCCTGATTCGACCGAGAAACCGTCAATTGCTGGGATGCTGCGAAACAACTGTGCTAACTCGGATAGTACGTCCGTCACTGAGGCCTGAGGAGCAGCGGTCTTACGATGCATTGCCGCAGGAAGCTCCGAGATCGTTACCCCGTGCATACTTCCAATATGCGAGCGAACGGAGTGTATAGGCCTCGTGTCCCTTGGCTACCGGATGGCGCGACCTATTCGCTGTGGAATCACTGAATGCCGAAACTGATCGGATACTCGAGGTCACGTAGCCAATGTGCGGTCGTGTGCCCTGCTGTGAGGATGAGGAAGCATTAAAGACAGTCTCTCGGACTGTCAATATAACGGAGCGTCCCGAGCAACGGAAATATGCTCCGAATGTAAAAAATCTGAACCACAACATGCGGTCCCCTATGTTGTTGGCTTCCTCCGATCTGTCCTCAATCTGCCGTCACTGGGTGAGTACTAAAGTAATTAAAGTGCTCGCATCACCCAAATCTCCTTCCTAGACCGCAACGGACGAACCCGGCAGCCGAACCATTCGATGAATGTACGCTACACCGGGTGAGCTAGCGAATGTCACTCCGTAAGCGATAGACATATTCCATGAGCACTTATTGCCGCTAACTCTTCATTAACTATGACGACAGAGGCACACTTTTGAAAGACATCTGCATAACTCTTCGAACAAGAAACCAGAAATGCTTGGATAGCAAGCATAAAATAATAATATATATAGCGTCGTTCAATAATTCGAAAGTTTGTGTGACATTATTGGACTATGTCGGAACTGAGGGACGATGTCCCTGAACCGAACCAAAAATTTCTAAGTCCACCGACGCTATCAGTTTCTTATCCGGCATCGCAGCATATGTTGTTCCGAAAGGGAAAGCTTGAAATCCACCGAATCCCTTTCGGTATCCCGTCGGACCGGATGAAACTTTCGGACGTCCGTACCCGCTTCCGCGGAGCGTCCCGACCCAGCATCGTCGGATAAAATATATGCGACAGATTCAGTTGATGCTGGGATGCTGCGATAAACTGTGCTATTAAGGAAAGCACGTCCGTTCCCGAGGCCTGTGCAGTAGCGGACTTACGATGCATTGCCGCTGGAAGCTCCGTGTACGTTGACTCCCGCATACTTCCTATGCGAACGTCCGGAGTCTGCAGGCCTCGAGTCCCCGGCTACCGACCCAGCGCTGTCGGATAATTCTCGATCCGACACCGTTTCTGTCGGCTGCTGGGATGCTGCGATAAGCTGTGCTATGTGCACAAGAATGTCCGGCGTCGAGACCTGCGGAGGCGCAGTCTATCGCTGCTTCGCCGAGGGCAGCTCCGCATCAGATGGCTCCCGCATACTTTTCCTATGCGAACGTCCGGAGTCCATCGGTCTCGAATCCCTGGCTGCCGGATGGTGTGACCTGGTCGCCGAAGAATCCTTGATCGGCGAAGCTGGTAATATATCGGCGGTCACGCAGCCAAGGTGCGGTCGTGTGCGCTGACGAGAAGAGGAAGCCTTAGCAGTCTCAGCGGACTGCCTATACAACGGAGCGTCCCGAGCGACGGACGTATGCTCCGCTAACGACACATTTGTACCACAACATCTGGGGCCAGATGTTGTTGAACGAGAGAGGGGCCTCTCTCGCTTGCCGTCCGGAAGGACCGGAACGAGCTATGAACCGGACAAAAGGCTTCCTCCGTTCTCCCTCCGATCCGCCGTCACTGGGTGTGCATTAAGTTAATTTTATAGTGCTCGCATCACCCCAAAATTCCTTCTAGACCGCAACGGACGAACCCGGCTGCCGAACCATTCGGTGAATGGACGCTACACCGGGCGAGCTAGCGGACGTCAAAGGCCGTCGAACCTACTAGGGTCCTCTTAGGCAATTGGCGTATTACATGAGCACTTTTCCGCTAGCCCTTCATTAATTGTGACGACGGAGGCACACTGTTGGAAGACATCACAGATACATCACCCTAATCTTGATCGTCTGAAATAGAAATTGATAAAGTAGAGTGACCCTGCGGGGAAAGGACCGGAGTGTCCAAATCCCCAACAACATACCGTGACATACGCTTCCCATATTGTCATCGAAATCATACGATACAGAACCGGAGTTAATGCGAGTACACTGACCACATATAGAATGATAATAAGGTCAGAGGAAGACTTCCTCTTAAAACAATAGATCAATATCCTTTCAATGTGAAAAGAAAACAAGTCCTGGTACTCGCACTAACCCCTGGCAATCAAAATACATAATAATAATATGATCCATTAATATAGAAAAAATAATTGAAATCAAAATATTTTGAAAAAATATTTTTTCAGAACAGCCCAAGTTTCTGAAAAGTAACGTTGAGCCCCAATGGATCCCAAGCCTAAGTGTGGACAAAAATTTTAAAAATATTTTAAACAATTTATTCAACACTTACGAACAATAATAATGTATCTAGTTATGATTGAAATAACATAAAGATATTATTATTTAGAAATCCCCCCCTCACACAGAGGGCTGTTGTAAATGTAAACAATGAGTGTAAAAACACTAAAATAAGACTCCAGGCACCCAGGCCCGAAATCAGTTACCAAAAATACACCATCTGATGCAAAACAGAGACTTCCAGGGAAGAAACTGCAGAACATCAGATGGTAGATGCAGAACACAACGCCTAACCACCCGTAGGTGAAGACGTAAACATGGGGAAAGAACAGAATTCATTCTGTTATTCAGCTAAACTCCCAAGAAATTTTAGTAATAATAATTACAGAAATTATGCCAAAAGCATGGGAGAATAGCAAGGGGGAACTTAAAGGACAGGGAGAGAGGAAAAACACTTGTAAAAACAGTGTAACTAAATAATCAGAATGACAACAAAATGGCTGCTGCCTTGAAAATAGGTAACTTAACATAATTTCATTAAAAAATTTTAAGTTACAGCCCTGATAATATTCTGTCACACATTCTTTTCCTCTCCTCCTTTTCTATCCTCCTTAGAATCACCATTTCACTAATATTTATGTGTCTGGCATCATTTAAACTGAGATTTAAAAGCACAAAGATCAGTCAGATGTTAACTGATGAAGGGCCAAACTTAGAATGATAAATGGCGCCAATTTCGGAACGTCCTTGACACTGCGCATGCGCAGTAGGGGCGAAGTGTGGAGGGCCTCTCAGGACATGTTTTCTTTAGTTTTAGATGCAAATTTTGGGGATTGGGGGGCAAAATTTGTGTTTGGCCCTATATTTTAAGAGTTAGCACCAGCTATGTCTGGGTCATTGGTACAGTATAAAAATATATAAATTTTGGGAGGGTCAAATATTCTTGCCCCTCCCATAATGACGGCAAATATAGCCCCACAAACTTCTCTTGAACAAATCTGAGTCTACACCTCAAAAGGAAGCTGCACACCAAATATCAAGTCTCTGCTACTGCTGGTTCATGAGAAGAAGGCAACTTTATTTGAACAAAATCAAATTGCGATAACATAACAAACTATTATCTCAAATATCAATTAAATTACCTATATACGAGGACATTGTCAATGTAAACAACGTCAAATGTAAACAAGACATCAGGCACACAAAAAGGCCCAAAGTCAGAAAACAATTTAATAGTACCAGATGCAAAGCTTGATCTTCATACGAAGAAGAAACGATACATCGGACAGAAGATGCAAGACTAAACGACCTAACACCCTCTAGGGTGAGGACGTAACCATGGGGGAAAAAACAGAATAATATTCTGTAATAAATGTTTAACTCCCAAGAAATTTTACAAAAAATTTCAATAAAAATGAGCCAAAAAGCTTAACTGTTTATCAAGAAGGGTTCATGGAAGAATAGGGAAGGAATACTTAACAAACAGTGGAAGAATCATTAACAAAAATGATGACGTCAGGCATATGTCCCGAAACTGGGAAACATGAAATAATTTTATAATTATTATAAAGTGACAGCCCTGAATGTCAAAAAACCACCGTTGAGCACTTCCATCATCCAATAAAAGCCTTGGATCCACCAATTCTTGCATAGAGTTTTGTCTGGCATCCTCAAAAAAGGAGATTTTAAAGCACAGATGTCATTTCATTGTTGATGACTTTAAGGCCAAACAAAGAATGGTGTTGGCGCTAATTTCAGTCACTTACTGGCAACTGCGCATGCGCGGAGAGTAAAAGTAAGGAGGACCAGATAGGGCTTTTAATTTTCGGTTTTGCAAGCAAATTTTGGGGATTGGTGGGTTCAAAATTTGTGTTTGGCCCTTGATAACTAGCTAATCTGGACCATTGGGTTATAGTATGAAAATATGACAATGTAAGGCAAAAAAAAGAAGAAAATGCCTCACTGAAATTGAACCTCTTCATTGGATGTTTTTATTGCCTTGCATTGCAGTATCTTCCAATATTACATGAAACTAATCCCTGTCAATGTTATATACCAAATATTAATGGATTCTGACTGGTGGTTCTGGAGAAGATTCCTTAAGGCGTACTTCTCTTATTGTACCAAGTAGAAATTTTTTCTCCTGTAGTGAGCCCAAATATGAACCGAGATACTAGATTACAAAAGAGTATCTGTTGCCCCTATGGATGCTTATACCACATATCAAAAGATTCTGATCAATGGTTCTGGTGAAGAATTTTTTTTTAAATTTTTGCAAATATGCTAACCCAGCATTTTTGATTCCCTCTACAGTACACTATGACCCAACTAATGACAATGTTTTTTACCATTCCATTCTACTGGTCCTAATGATGCTTATACCCAATAACAGATCTTTGTTCCATGTGGTTTGTGAATTATGAATTTGTTTTCGCTAAAATAAATACTGTCATGACAGGGTTCCTGTAGGCAAGGACTGATAAAATTTAAGGCTATTTAAGGCCATTTCTCGACATATTTCAGCATTTTTCAAGGCCCAACAATAGCCAGACTCAAGGATTTTCAAGGTTCTCTCATTCACTTGTCCCAACTAGGGCCCTCCAGTCATTACCCCCCTTCCCTTGGGTGGCATATGCCCCCGCATGGAATACCATGGATAGCATTACAGAAATGAAATTACCTCCCTCTTTACCAAATGTAAGAGTGACTTGATTTGATATGATTTGATAATTGTGTGAAAAAAATATTTTTCCATAAACTTTATATATGTTGCACATCTCAAAGGAAAGTGTAATCCTATCCTACAGTTTCAATAAAAAAAACACTGGACATTTTCTAAGTTCATAAAGGCCAATAATTTTGTAAAAAACTTTTTCGATGAAGGGCAGTAATTTTGTGAAAAAAAAATTTCTGCAAACTTTTAATAGATGTTGACGTCTTCAAGGCATGTGTAACCATATCCTAAAGTTTCAGCTCTCTTCATTAGAAATTGAGGAATGGGTTGATTACACAATGAAGGTACCCTCAATTAAAAAACAGTGAAAATTTTCTAAGTAAATAAAGGCCATTAATTTTGTGAAAATTTTTTTCAGCAAACTTTATAGATGGTGCATGTCTTCATTGTGAGTGGAACCATATCTTAAGGTTTCAAATCTCTATATTACAAAACTGTGGAAGGAATTGATTACACCATGAAGATACCCTCAATTTTAATTTTTTTTTTTTATTAGGGTTTAACAACACATTAACAGCTAGTTTTACGGGTGGAGGAAGCCGGAGTACCCGGAGAGTACCACTGAGCAACGATGAGCAGCTGTCAGCTCTCCAACATCGTAACTCTGCACTGTGGCACTGTGGTTGAAGACATGCGCACCTTTGACGTGCAGTACGCCTTAGTACATAGCATCATCGTGCCCCCAAGTAGGCAATCGGGGTTAAGTGCAGATACCCTCAATAAGGTACCCTTAATTAAGCAAAAAAAACACTGGAAATTTTCTAAGTTGATAAAGGTCAATAATTTTGTTAAAAATAGTTTTTCTGCAAATTTTATACGTTTCAATTCTCTACATTAGTAACTGTGGGAGATGTTGATTACACCAGAGAGGTTTCCTCAATTAAAAAACACTGGAAATTTTTCTTTTCAAGTTGATAAAGGACAATAACTGTGAAAAAAACAGAGAGTTATCTGACCTTCTAACTTGGTAATGTGCTGAATGTAGTTTGTCAATGTGCAAAATTGTCTTGAAAGGTGTGGGTGTAGTGTATGATACAACTTCAGAATGAATGGACAGACAGGCTAACTGATGGATATAAGGAATACTATATACCCCCTCCAGGTAGGCAGGGGTATAAATGAAAGTGTCAATGACACTGTAGCTCAACTTGACAAACTTGAATTTGTTAAGTTATAAGTGAATTGGCAAAATTGAAGATCATTGGCTCCAATGTTATTTGGTGAAACTTCAACATAAAAGCATTGTGTGTGCACGTCAGAGCAATCCATGCATTTTTAAATGTAAACTGATGGGCTGGCTAAAGAAAGAATGTTGATACACAAATGCAGTAAGTTTAAAGGTCATTGTAAACAGCAACTTTTATCACAGAAATGAATGCTAATCTATAGCTCTTATTTAGAGGTCTCGCCTAATGAGCACACCAAGTCCTAAAACAATCCTATGAGAAATGCGACCTTTGGGCCATGCCGAAGAATGAGGTTGCAGAAATGCACTTAATCCAAAGGTTGTTGCTAACAGCAGCTGTTTTTGATGGAAATGAAAAGAAAATCAAAAGTTCCTATCTAGGTCACCCCCGAATAAGCATACCACGTTCAAAACAACCCGATAATGAATGCGTCCACTGAGGTGTGCCAAAGAAAAATGTTAATGCAATAAGTTTGAAGGTTGTTGCTAGTAGCAATGTTTTTTATTCCTTTTTGGATGGAAATTCATAAATATGCACTGCAAGGAGTGCAAAGGGATAAGTTGCTGCACAAGTTCAAAGGCTGGTGCTAACAACAACATTTTTTGATGGGAAAATCAATAGTTCCCATCTACAGGTCACCCCAAACATGCATACCAAATTTCAAAACAAGGTATTCATAAATGTGCCCCACAGAGCATGTCAAATGAAAATGTGGATGCACAAATGCACCAAGTTCAAAGCTGTTGCTATGACAATGTTTTTTTGAAGAACTTGAACCAAGTTTCAAAGCAATCCATTCATAAATGTGCCCTGTATGGCATGCCAAAGGAATATGTTGATGCACAAATGCACTAATTTTAAATGTCATTGCTGACAAGTATTTTTCATGGTAATGGAAAAAAATTGATAGCTAACATCTGGAGGTTACCCCAAACATGCATACCAAGTTTCAAACTGAGCCATTCATAAATTCACCCTGCAGGGCTTGCCAAAGGAAAATGCTGAAGAGCAAATGTTCAAAGGTCATTACTAACAGCAACATTTTTGGAGAAAAATGAAAGAAAATCAAAAGCTCCCATCTAGAGGTCGCACCAAACAAGCACACCATGTTTCAAAGTGATTGAAATTGTTAACGTGAACTGTGCAGTGTTCCAAAGGAAACTGTCGACAGACAAAATGGTAAAGTTGAAGGTCATTGCTAACAGGAACATTTTGGGACAGAAATGGAAGACAATCTTTAGCCCTCAACTAGAAGTCACCCAAAACAAGCATACCAAGTTTCAAACCAATCCATTCATAAATGCATCCTGCAAAGCATGCCAAAGAAAAATGTTGATGCAGAAACGGCAAAGTTCAAAGATAATTGCTAACAGCAACGTTTCTCGACGGAAATGAAAGGTTGCTCAAAAATAGCACACCAAGTTTCAAAGCGATCGGATGATAAATGTGACCTGCTCAGTGTGCCAAAGGAATATATTGATGCATAACTAAACTAAGTTCAAAGGTAGAATGCCAACGGCAATATTTTGTTAATGAAAATGGAAGAAAATCAATAGCTCCCATCTAAAGGTCACCCCAAACAAGCATATCAAGTTTCAAAGCGATCCAATCATAAATGTAACCTGTGCAGTGTGCCAAAGGGAATTGTGTACATACGTGTGTATGCCGATGGATGCCAAGTGATGGCAACAGCTCAGCTTGACTTTGTCAAGTTGAGCTAAAAATGATAAATTTAAAGTAATTTGTATATTTTTTATACTTACCAATGGCCCAGACAAGCTGGTGCAAACTCAAAATTATCAATGGCAAAACACAAATTTTGAACAACCCAATCCCCAAAATTTGCTTGCCAAACTGAAAATTAAAAGTGCTATCTGCTCCTCCATACTTTTACTCTCTGCATATGCGCAGCCATCAGGAAGTGACCAGAATTGGTGCCAACATCATTCTTTGTAGAAGAGAGTACTACATAATAACTCATGAGTGCCCACTCATGGGAGGGCCATACCCATCTGGGCCATTGGTAAGTATAAAAAATATACAAATTACTTTAAATTTATCATATTTTTATACTATAAACCAATGGCCCAGACTAGCTGAATCGTAAAAAAGCAGAGGGTCTAGGACTTCAGAATTAGCATAGTTCCTGAGCCTGCAATCCAAGGTGAAATGAAATGAAATTTAAAAGGAATTACATGTATGTCTCTCTATACAGTAAAAGAGAAGACATATCATAAATAAGGAGCCAAATTCAAGTAATTCTGTATTCTTAGCATGAATGACTATGCTAATTTGATGTAACAAGTTCCCAATTTTAAGGCTAGTACGGACTAAGCCCTAAAAATTAGGATGGCGTATTTGAGAGTGAGAGGGTAACCCCCTCCCCCCCCCCCCCCCCCCCCCCACAAACATACGCCATATACAATAATACACAAGCTGTATCCAGGATATCATCTACAGATAAAACAGCTTCACTCATAGTTACACACTTATCAAGCCTGAGATTTAAAAAATCCCCCCCCCCCCTGCCCCTTTTTTGAAGGAATCTTCTTCAAAAACAAAGAGGGGAGCGCTCTGGAATCAGTAAAACCGGTACCAAATAACAAATATATATTCGTCGAACAGGCACCCAGATATTAATTATTATCAATAAATTGGTGCTTAACGCCACTTCAGAAGCTAAGGCTATCGCGGCGATCCCGGTAATTAATAGCGCCTGCTTGTAACATATACTGGAGTCGGCATACGTAGATAGGTCGAAAACCAGCGATATAATATATTATTTATTTATTTATTGGTGTTTAAGGTCACATACTTATGCACAATGGCTAATCGTGACCATGACAGATTTACGGGTGGAGGAAGCCGGAGTACCCGGAGAGAACCACCGAGCAACGACGAGCAGCTGTCAGC
The DNA here is from genome assembly GCA_031216915.1 of Pictodentalium vernedei. NCBI lineage: Eukaryota > Metazoa > Mollusca > Scaphopoda > Dentaliida > Dentaliidae > Pictodentalium > Pictodentalium vernedei. The sequence goes on from CM062295.1 coordinate 193,375,612, forward strand.
TCTCCAACAGCGTAACTCTGAACTCTGCACCGCAGCACAGGCAGGGTTAGATTGGTTGAAGACATGCGCACCATCGACGTGCAGTACGCCTCAGTACACAGCGTCATCGTGCCCCCATGAAGGCAATTGGGGTGAAGTGTCTTGCCCAAGGACACAACGTGGTTGCCGCAAGTGGGATTCGAACCGAGGACCTCTCGGCTTGCAGCCTGCACCTCTACCAACTGAGCCACCGCGCCCCGATATAATATATTATATACAACATATAATATATACAACATACACATGTCCAATAGAATCACAATGGACGATCTCTGGAGAGTAAACACACTTCCAAGGTAACCCACAGGCGACCCCGTTCAGATGTACAATAAATTCCAATAAATAACACTCCCAGACATGTTCTATCCGATATCTATGCTCCCAGACCAGTGCGAATATAAGAGAATGTATAGACAAGTTATAATCGATTGGGTACCGAAATTAATGGAAACCTGGCTTTAGAAATGGCCCCGAAATAATTCATTGTTTCTAAGGTCCATATCATACAATAATGTGTCTGCCTAATACAGACATGTTAACTCTCCCGGAATGCCCGGGAAAATCCCGGAATTTCAGTGTAGTTCCCGGCCTCCCGGACGGGAATCAGTTTTGGACCAAAAATCCCGGAAAACAACAGTCAAATATTTCGTTCCTGTTGTAACTTATGAAAAACGTTCGGAGTCAAATCACATGCATTTCAAACTCTGGTAAAAACTCACGAAGCAGTAAAATATGGATTTAAGTTAAATTTATTTAAGAAAAGGCTATTTTACGATATATATTTCAACAGTGTTCATGTTTATTTCTGGGGTTTTTCTTCGGAGATTTGTGATAAATTTGCGAGTGTCGAAGTGAAAATAGGTGACTTACTTTCAAAAAATTGAAAACTCCACCTTCATTTAAATGCAGTTTTGGGGAATTAAAATATATGAAAAGGAATTAAATAATATACATTTATTTATTCCTTCATAGAATAGCTTTAATTCTCATCCCTTTTCCAAAATCAAAACGTAAACATCAACTATTTAGCACAGCTTAAAAGTAGGTTAATGTCGCTTAGGATGCCGAAAAATTATGACAGCATATTTAAACACAATGGGCTTTTTTTCTAACACCACATTTATTCTGTTGTGCTGACTACAGAACTGTTAACTGTAGGCCATCTGTAACCAGAAAATTTTGAATGGAATTGAACAAAAATGCTTCAATGATGAAAAGAAAAGTTTTGTTTAGGGCATAAGCATCCCACATGCATGAAGTTTGATAAAGATACTTTCTGAGTACTAATGTTCTTGAAGTAACTGAACATCAGGACATCTTTTCCTTTTAACATTTCCAGACTTGGGAAATTATTAGCTAAATAGACTTTGATAAGAGCAAACCACAGGTGGATGTGCTCTGTGGGACAGTGTGGGTGGGTGGGGAGGGAGGGGGGCTCATGAAGAAGAGGATATGGGGGGGGGGGGGGGTCAAATCAACAGTTATTTTATGATTTTTTAAAATTTTTCAACATAGCATAAATGCATCAGCATAGTTGACAACTAGTTCTGGATATAACCTCGTGTTAATAGTGGTCCGTGAGCTGAAAATTCACAAGTTTTTTTCTTTTATTTTGCCCCCGCGCGAACTTTTCCCTGAAATCCATCCCATTTCCCTGAAAATCACCCTCAGGTTCCCTGAAAAATTATTCTGGAGGTTAACATGTCTGGCCTAATAATACACTTATTATACATGCGAACACTGAAATTCCGCATGTAATCATCTGAATATCAGTTAACTGACTAAACAGCCTTACAGGTGCCCAAAGGTTAGCAATTTATTGCCGATGAATCATATGCGCGTATATGACATATAGACGAACAACCACAGAAAACAAACCAACTAAAAAGTGGATGTGCCCATGAGCTCGCCATAGAACATGACCCAGCCGCCAATCGAGAAGTCATGAAATACATGTATATACTTAAATGCATACAAGGCTTACGGGAAGAAAACTACGTCTTGCCTGGTAATCGCCTCTTAACACATTGGCGGTGGGGAGGGGGAGGGGGGATTCAAAATCATATCGAACCCCCCTCACCCACATTACTTGAATCGATCTTCATCAAATAGACGACAAGGCATATCTCAGCCTATCTATGCACTATCCATCTGGATTCAGGCCGAGAAACAGATTTGCTCTTTTCAGTGAAATAGCACATTCCATTATTTCCGAGCATATATTAAATGATGCAGGTAAGGACATATTTTCATCCCTGACCTGCTTATCTAAACACAGACTTATATTCAGATGGAACAATATTCTTGAGAGCGTAAGACTTGTCATAGTCTTAAAGTGCCCTTCTGTGAGAGATGGAGACTCACACTCCGTATCCCTCTCATCATCCAAATATTCCATCCGCAAATATGGTCAACTCTATCCGACTGAACAGATGACTGGACCAATGCAGCATCGACTGACAGCTCACCATCGGAGTCTGTTAAACGGTAGTAATAGTCTCAATCAACTAGCTATCAACCCAAACCTGCGATGTCAGATAGCTAGTCTGTGGTCAACGTGCTTCATTAATGAAGCAAGGGAAGATGCCATAGCTGCCACCGAATCCGGCTGCAGTGTGGAAGAAGCGTCCCGAACAGCAAGCGTGAATGGGCGTCCCAACTAACTAAGGTCCACCCCGACTGCTGACGGAAAGGAGAGGGTTCTCCAGCTTGCAGCCTGCTCCAGACCTTGCCGAGCATTCCATTAGAAACTTGCAGGCATCTATCCCTTATCGTGCATATCCATGGAAGAAGAGGAAGCCGTAACTACAGACAATCCCGGCTGAAGTGCGGAAGAATCATCCCGACTCATCACATAGGACGGATGCTCCTCCTCATTGAAGTTTCTTACAACACAAAACAGTCGTCCATGACTGTTAATGTGACGAAAAAATGCTCTGCACTTGCGATCTGCCATCAGATCTCTCAGAGTATCCTGCTTAGAAATTTCTAGACTATTCCTCTTTCGTGCGCTTCCATGTAAGTAGAAGAAGCCATAACTGCTGCTGGCCCCGGCTGCAGTGTGGAAGGAACGTTCCGATGCATGTTCCGACTCAATATGGTTTCTCACAACAGACACAGTTGACCCCGACTGTTAATGGGATGGAGAGGGTTCTCCAAATGGAGATCGGACCACAGATCTAGCCAGAGCATCCCGTAGAGAAACTTCTGGCTTCTTCCACATGCACAACTGACTGGACCGACCCAGCACCGTCAGACAGCTCAACAGTGGAGCGCAACTACGACAGCAAGTCCATTCCCGAGGCTTGAGGAGCAATGGACTTCTGTTTTTCCACCGCTTGCTGCTCCTGGGATGAAGATCCGGATCTCTTCTCCGAGTATCCCATTGATCGATGCCTCGGATCGCTAGCTATCGGATGGTCCAACTTCAGGGGCAAAGAATGGCCCCATCTTCGCGCAGCTGACTGGATATTTGGAGTTTGATAGCTAGCCTGCGGTCGGGAGTGCTTTAATAATGTAGCGGAGGAAGCTGTGACCGAAGCCGACCCAAGCTGCATACAAGACAGAGCGTCCCGAGTGGCAGGTGGATATATGCTCGTGCAAGTTTCTCATAACAACATTTGGCCCCAAATGTTGTTGGGTTAGAGAGGGACCTCTCCTGCTCGCTGCCTCATCGACCTCGCCGAGACTCCCAAGAAGAAAACTCCATTTTGGCTTGTGAAACGTAGCGGAGGAAGCTGTGACTGAAGCCAACCCTGGCTGCAGACTAGACAGAGCGTCCCGAGCAGTGGGCGGATGTATGCTCTGGCTCGTGCAAGTTTCTCATAACAACATTTGGCCCCAAATGGTGTTAGATTAGAGAGAGGCCTCTCCCACTCGCAGTGTATTAGACCTCGCCGAGCCTCCCAACAAGAAACTTGCTGACTTCCTCCCTATTTCCTCCCTATTTCCGTCGTTGCTGGGTAAGCTTATTTATATTTTAGTGCTCGCTCTACCCACATCTACACTTCCTTTGACCGCAACGGACTTACCCAGTGTCACGGCTCCCCTGCACAGAGTAACTGCTTCACCAGTCAAGCTAGCTGCTTGCAAGAGATTAAGAACACTAACTAGAGGCCTTATCCCTTGCATATCATGAGCACTGCAGCTAGCTCTATTTGCTCAACGGAGCGCGGCGACGGTAGCACACTTGGATGGTTGTCACAATATCACCAACATGTTCATGTTCCTCTGAAATAGAAACTGAAAAAATGAATTATAACGCGGTGAGAGGCCTCTTCTCAGAACCTCACTGCCATCAATGTACCATGACACATGTCTCCAACATTAGTCATCCCAGAGAACACAAGTATGACAAGAGTTTGCAGAAGTGCATCGACTAAAGTCGATATCACTCCTCCAAACTCCACAACTAAGATACATGAATAATAGTGATCAAAATTAAATTCAAAATATTTTTGAAAGAAAAACATTTTTTTGAAAAATGTCTAAGTTCCCAAAGGGAACATTAAGAGCCCAAAGGCATCGCGATAGAGCCTAAGTGTGGACAAAATCAAAATTTATTGAGCTACACTACCAGAATAATAATCCATGTACCCTACAGTAATTCTACAGTAACAGAATATAAAATAGTAAACAACGTCAGAGAAAAAATCGGAAACAAGACATCAGACACACAAAAAGGCCCAAAGTCAGAAACCAATTTAAATGCTACCAGATGCAAAGCTAGATCTTCATACAAAGAAAAAACAATACATCGGATAGAAGATGCAAGACTAAACAACCTAACACCCCTAGGGTGAGGACATAACCCTGAAAAACAGAATAAATATTCTTTAATACATGTTAAACTCCCAAGAAATTTAATAAAAAATTTCAATAAAAAATAGCCAAAAAGCTTAAGAGTTTAACAGGAAGGGTTCATGGAAGGATAGGGAAAGAATATTTAACAAACAGTGGAATAATCATTATCAAAAATGATGACATCAGGCATATGTCCCAAAATTGGGAGCTACGAAATAATTTTATAATTATTATAAATTTACAGCCCTGAACGTCTAAAACCACCGGTGAACACTTCCATCATCCAATAACAGCCTTGGATCCACTAATTTTTGCATTGATTTGTGTCTGGAATCCTCAGAAAAAGAGATTTTAAAGCACAGATGTCAATTCATTGTTGCTGACTTTAGGGCCAAACAAAAAATGATGTTTGTGCCAATTCCAGTCACTTCCTGACGGCTGTGCAGGCGTGGAGAGTAAAAGTATAGAGGACCAGATAGGACTTTTAATTTTTGTTTTTGTAAGTAAATTTGGGGGATTGGGGGGGGGGGGGGGTCAAAATTTGTGTTTGGCCCTTGATAACTTGAGTTTGCACCAGCTAGTCTGGGCCATTGGTTTATAGTATAAAAATATGCTCAAATTTATTCAAACTCTGTGTTAATAAAACCAGAGGCTAAGTCGCTCGCCTGATATCAAGCTGCCCAAACAATTATATCATGCAAATGATTGAAGAAGAAATGTATAAATGGATATAACTAAAGTTTATCAATGTGGCATCTGGCATATCACACATCTTTGCAAGGATGTTCTAAATCTTTGAGTCATCATCCTCCAATGATCATTAAACCCTTACCCAACGTAACGGCCAAAACCGGCCAGCGCTATTCACAAAAATCGGCAATTAATTTTCATTATTTTTTCATTTTTTGTCTCAAAAACATAGGTTATGACCCCTCTTTGGAACAAGCTCATTGAGCTCATTCCAATGAGGGGTCATAACCTAGTTTTTGAGACAAAAATTGAAAAAAAAAATAGTTATTCAAGAATTTTATTTGCATGTGTCGCCTGCTTTTCATGTTTGGTAAAGGGTTTGAAGTAGCATGTGAGCTAACATTCGAACACACACAGTGGGTGACCTGTAGCCTGGTTTCAGGAGAGATATTCATTTCTTATATGGTGCCTTAAATCATCACCCGAATGATTCATTTTCTATTGCCATTCTTCATCTCAAGATGTCGTGGAGGACCAATACATATTTTCAATATATGAGACTTCAGCAACTTTTTATCCAATAGCTCACACCCACAGAGGGTCTCTTGTGGGAATCCTGGGATGTGGATTAACGCCTGTTCATTGTAGTAAACAACTCCTCTTCTTTTGGTAAAGTAGTTCGCGGTAATCAACTCCTGGAGTAGTAACTATTCATATATGCGCCTGACGAACGTGGTGGGTCTATTGCCTCTGGGTTCCAGTGGGGCAGATTTTACATCTTCATATACTTTGGTTAAGTAGTGTATGCCTCTCGTGAGGATGATCTGCCTTGCCGCAATTTGGAGGTGTTATGCCCTGCACATACTGTGTACACGTACTGTATACACCCTTCTAGCAGTGAACTGACTGTATCCCCAACTACATCCCACCGTTCCCTCTTGGAAATCCTAAATGCAAATAAGAGTGAAACTTGTATATATGTTCTTGGTATTATTTGTTTATTTTTCAGTGCAATATGCATAAGCAGTCTTCTGCACTGTACACAGATGCCTTTCTAAATCTATCTAGTTGGAGTAAAGGTTCTAAAATCAAAGGAGTCATGAACACGGAAACAACAGAACGTAATGGGAATTTTAACAGTCTGAAAACAAAATACTTCTCTTTGACGCCCCTGTATGAAATATCATTAGGACTTGGCTGTGTCTCTCTTTACGATAATAATGGCGGGTAAAATAGGATTAGGCGGGGTGCAGACGAATCCAGAATTTGATCTTATAAAAGTCTACAACGACAGAACATGAGAAATGACCACTGAAGAAGATTCTCTATTTAGAGACTTTAGAGGTGACTGTAAATACTACTCCCCCAATGAATTTAAATTATCAAACACCAAATGAACCGAGTAATTTTCAATGTTTCATCTAAACTGTCTAAGTGCCCACTGGGACTCCCTAAATGAACTTCTGGCTGATCTGCAGGACTCCGAAAATGTTTTTAACATTATATGATTAACCAAAATTTTTAGAATTCCGTCGAATATGTCTTATTATTTAGAAGGCTATCATCCACTCATCAATAAGACACAATTGGAGGGAGATGATGGGCGAGGTAGTATCGGTATCTATGTGACGGAGGGTCTTACATCTACAATACGAAATGACTTGTCTTGTCTTCATTTCCCATGTAATCAAGTTCCTATTTATCGAAAGTAAATAATACTAAAAAATTAGTTGGGATCATATATAGACCTAATACTCAGCCTAAAGCTGATATAGATCTTTTCCCAGCAAAATTAAACGAAATAACAGATGAAATTAATCGTGAAAATAAAGAAGCATATATTATGGGCGACTTTAATACTGACTTATTAAAAACAAGTTCTCATTCAAAAACTAAAAAGTATCTTGATCTTATAGTCATCCAGGGATTCATTCCTTGTATCACCAGGCCAACTCTAATAACCAGTCACTTCACAACTTTGATAGATCATATTTTCTCAAATAATATTTCCCTCTAACTGCCTATCTGGAATAATTATCATAAGTGTCTCTGACCATTTTGGTACATTCCATGTAGAAAATAATGCTTCCCGAAAGGACAGACCAAAAATGACCTTCAAATGCAATTTCAGTGCTGCGAACTTGGCATCCTTTAGATCACTTCTGTCGCAAAGCAATTTTTCATGTGTCCACGAAACAAGCTGCCCAGATATAGCATATGAGAATTTTATGAATATCTATTCTACTGCTTTTGAAAAGGCATTTCCTTTGGTTAATGTCCAATTGAAGAAAAAATATATTAAACAACAGCTGTGGATATCCAAAGGACTTATGAAATCATCAACCACCAAGACAAAACTTTACGATAAAAAATTAAATCCCCAACAGAACAAAATATAAGAAATTATAAAAACTACTGTAAAATTTTTAACAGAATTAAAAAGCAAAGTAAAGCAATGTATTTTAATAAAATATTAAATGAAAATAAAAGTAACTTGAGAGGAACATGGAAGATATTAAATGAAGCAATAAATAAAGCAAAACGTACTGCTAGTATGCCTTCTACTTTTGTCAGAGATAATAACCATATAATAAATGATCCACACGAAATAGCATATGAATTCAATAACTTCTTTACAAACATAGGAAGATGCACCAGTGAAGAACAAATACAAAGAGATAAATCCTTCAGAGACTTCCTGGATTCTCCTCACCCAAATAATTTTTTCATAACACCTGTTACCCCTGATGAAGTAATACATATTGTTAAATGTATAAAGTCAAAATACTCTGAAGACTGTGATGGTATTACACCATATATCTGAAGTATAGTATAAATATATTAGCCCAAACAATTGCCCATAACGGTAATCAATCTTTTACCAACGGAGTTCTACCAAAAAGAATGAAAATTGTCAAAGTTATTCCAATTTTGAAAACCGGGAATGAAAATAAATTTAATAATTACAGACCGATAAGTATCTTAACTGCCTTCTCTAAATTTCAGAAAAATTAATGGCAAATAGAATGGTTAACTATCTGAACACATTTGATATTTTCTACCAACATCAATATGGCTTCAGAAAAAAACATAGTACCATACATCCTGTTATGCGATTTCTCAGACATATTCGCATAGAAAATAACAAACCAACTAAAGATGTAACATTAGCTGTATTCATAGATTTTTCAAAAGCCTTTGATACGATAAATCACAGTTTTCTATTAAGTAAATTGGAAAGATATGGATTCAGGGGAATTAGCAAGGACTGGTTCAAAAGTTACCTATCCAACAGAAACCAGCACACAAAATACGGTGAATATAAAACTGAAATGACTGAAATAACGTGGAGTTCCACAGGGCTCTGTACTCTGCTCCCTTTTATTCCTATTGTACATAAACGATATCTGTCGTTCAACATTGTTAAACCTGCTCTCTTTTGCAGATGATACAACAGTTTATGCATCTGGTCCTGCTCCAAGTACTTCAGCAACATTCATAAATGAGGAACTAAAGAAACTAAGCGACTGGTGATCAGCTAACCGGCTTGTTTTGAATGCAAGTAAAACTAAGTATGTCGTTATAAACCCAACTTGTAATGCGAGAGGCGCAGAAAATTTAAACATACAGATACATGAAAAAAATATAAAATGAGTAGGACAAAATGAAACACAAAAATCACTAAAATTCCTTGGCTACTATTAACACTGAAGATAACCTTTCACACAGTGCTCACATCTCACAAGTGTGCTCTAACATAGGACGGATAAATTATGCTCTTAACAAGGTGAAAAAATTCTTGTCACATACGTCTATGAAAACGCTATATTACACCCTTATCCACAGTTATTTATTATATGCAATCCAAATGTTAAAAAATTTATAGTAATTTCTATATTTTTTATACTTACCAATGACCCAGACATAGCTGGTGCTAACTCTTAAAATATAGGGCCAAACACAAATTTTGCCCCCCAATCCCCAAAATTTGCATCTAAAACCAAAGAAAACATGTCCTGAAAGGCCCTCCACACTTCGCCTCTACTGCGCATGCGCAGTGTCAAGGACGTTCCGAAATTGGTGCCATTAATCATTCTAATAACCAGTACCTGGTAAGCGCTATGTACTCAGCAGGGAGGCAAGAGTTCCCAACTCCTGGGAGGGCCATGCCCGTCTGGGTCATTGGTAAGTATAAAAAATATAGAAATTACTATAAATTTTTTAACATTTTTATACTGTACCAATGACCCAGACATAGCTGAATAGTAAAAAGGCTGGAGGGCCAAGGACATAGAGCAAAATGGAATACGCTCAATAATGTAAAATAGAGTCATCCCCTGTAGGGAAAAAGAAGTAATAGGCCTTACATGCATCTTTCTTATTTAAGATAAATTAGAAAGATACAACACCTTCCAAAATTGAGCTTCATACATCCATGTACTCTATTAATATCCAATATAATCCTTATACTAATACTTTTTAAAGTAAGCCAATAAATAAAGTAAGTCTAGAGAATAGAGACTCTTATAGTCCTAAAAGTGTCTGAGGATTGCATAATCATGTCCGTTGACATATGCAATAATCAAAAGCTATACTTTAAAAACTAAGACTTGAATGAATTTTAAAAACATAAACTTCTCACTAAATAACCATCCCAATAACAGCTCAGAATTACTAACTCCGGAGGAGGTATCCCCTTGTTTTCATAGTAAAACAGGTGACCCAAGGAAACACCCTCCCCCCCCCCCCCCTTTTTCTTGCCCTGGGTCAAATAGCCCAGAGCGAAGAGGGCAGCAGAATGGAGACACTGCCGAAACAGACAGCCTACCTAGCTATAGTAGCAACTGTTAAGTGAATGACATTCTGAGCAGTAGATAATAGACCTAACAATAGAGGCCTCCAGAAATGGACTCGATATTTCTGAGATAAAAATTCATGAATGTGGATGGCTGAGCGCAATGAGCAGCCTTCAAAAATCTATAATAGCGACACTATTAATGTAAGCCCAAGATGTAGAAGAACTCTTACTTCATGAGCCGAAATCTTAAGCACAACTGCTAAGTCAATGATATACCATAAGCAGTACCGATAGTTAATAGAATCCATTAACAATAGAATGGAGCGAAACGTCCTTCTACTAGGCATCAAAGACAGAAGAAGCTTACGCCCATAGTAATAAACAGATATCTGTTTATAAATACATAAACTCTACCCGGAAAGAGTAAAGGCCTATGTCCGTACGAAGACGGAAGGACCTTAATAACAAAAGGTTCCGGATATTAGGAGCGTAACTCTTATGCAAAAATCCAACCTAAATAGTAACGGAAGTAGTGATTCCGAAACTACGAAAGTGAAAATCATCCATCGATAGTGCCTGAAACTCACTGACTCTACAGTAAAAGAGAAACCAACAGAATTACTGTCTAAAAGGTCAGAATTTGAAAACTACTGTTTCCAGAGGCTCAAATGATTACTTAGCTAAATAAGAACCGAAGTTAAAATCCATATAGGAATTTAATCTAAAGATTCTAAGTCTACATATCAAAAAGTTACTAACTGACTTAGATAAAGAGACATAAGACTCAATTGTAAACTATCGTAGAGTGCATAGGTATGAGGTAACATAAACCTATAACCTTACTAATAACAGGCTGCAGTAGATCTTGTGAAACAAGTATACTAAAAAATTGCAATGAGTAGTATGGAGGGATCAACAATATGAACATAATGATCCCTACACCAACGACGGAAGAGCCTCCAGTTTAGCCGCATAGAATAGCGAAGAAGAGGATCTCCTATAGTAAGAAATCGCGTCCAAAGCTCGTCCAGTACAATGCTTACAATGCAATACGGACCACACAACGGAATACATGAAGGTTGCGACCTTGCGGGTTGTGATAAAGATGACACGATTTACCCAGTGAAAAAAGATCCTCACATTGAGGAAGATTTCACGTTAAGACCCACAGTAGACAAGAGAGTAAATTACCCATGATCTCTGTGAAGATAGAGATGCTATCAACAGAAATGCATTGTGGTTGTTTATCTTAGCAATACCTGCTGAAACAACAGCGCCGGAGGATACGCGTATCCTATCATTCCGTCCTATAGATCAATAGAGCGTTAACAACATTAGCTCAGAGATCTGGACAAGCCAACACATACGTCTGCAATTGATTAGCAAGCTGTGTCGTAAATAAATCATCATTGGGCGCTCCCATAGATAGCAAATCTGATTGAATACTTGTTTGTTGAGAGTCCATTCTGACAGCAACAAGCGACCCGTAAGTGAACGGGAGTCCGGTAAAACAATCAGACGACCCGGAATATGACGGACCAAAACAGAACTTGGTATACTATAACCAACAGACGGATTCTTTCCATTAAATTGAATAACGGAAACGAAAGAGTGCCTCCCTGGTTCCGGAGATACGCCACTACTGTCGAATTAATGGACAGGATTTGGGCATGCGTTTCTGAATAATGTTCATGCAATGACATAAAGCAAGCCTAAAAAACATTATTCCGCGGAAGAAAATTGGTTGCTAAGAGACTGCGGAACCCAAAGACCCTGGCACTTCGAATCCGTTGGGATCAGTATTATATCCCAATCTGTTTGACTGGCAACCGTCATAACAGCCACACTCGGGTCCGGCAACTGCGGTGGCACTCTCTGAGTCAACCACCGAATGTTTGCCCCAGTCTGAATCTCTTGTAACACTAGATAGACAAGAGAACGTGTAAATCGAGCAATTCATGGATTGCTGAAAAGTTGCCGTCGAAGAGAAGCTCCTCCGAGAACGAAGCGACTCTGAGAGAGTTCTTAACCTTACTATCCATGCGTATGGATGTAGCTAGGGCTGCGTCACGTCTAACCAACTCCAATCAGCCACTGAAGGGCGGAGTTATACGTGAACAAACTACTGCCCTCAAAAGAAATTACAATGAGAATAATATCCCGTAAATCTTTTCTTGAAAACGTAATGATAACGCCTCAGTAAGGCGGATTACGTATGATAAAGCGTCTAAGTTAAGTCTACTATACATCATGTCGTTTCCAACATTGAAGTTGGAAAAGACATAAACGGCGAAAAAGAATATTTCCAGTCTTTAACCACACCGTCTAGACGCATATGAACTCTCGGTATGCCCTGCTCTGCCAAAATAAACTAATCGTATAAATGATAAAACGGCAGAAATGAGCAACGCGGACAAGAAACTAAACTATCATGCTTGGTAGCAGGCTTGTATGCATATATAGCGTCGAAAAATAAAACACATGCTGTAATGACATTATTGGACTGCGTCGGTAAGTCAGGGACAATGTCCCTGAACCGTTCGAAAAATCCGAGTCCAATGACGCTATAAGTCTCTTATCCAAGATCGCAGCAATGAAGTCCGAAATAACAATCACTGGAAGATAATGCCAGAAGATATGAAAGGCAGCTTCCGATACTACTAAAGGGAAAACTCGAAATCTTTCGAATCCCTTTCGCCATCCTGTCGGACCCTATAAAGCGTTCGGTCGTCCGTACCTGATGCAACCGCGGACCGCACCGACCCAGCGCCGTCGGATAATTCCTGATTCGACCAAGAAACTGTCAATTGCTGGGATGCTGCGAAACAACTGTGCTAACTCGGATAGCACGTCCGTCACTGAGGCCTGAGGAGAAGCGGTCCTACAATGCATTGCCGCTGGAAGCTCCGTGATCGTTACCCCGTGCATACTACCAATATGCGAGCGAACGGAGTGTATAGGCCTCGTGTCCCTTGGCTACCGGATGGCGCGACCTATTCGCCGTGGAATCACTGAATGACGAAACTGATCGGATACTCGAGGTCACGTAGCCAATGTGCGGTCGTGTGCCCTGCTGTGAGGATGAGGAAGCATTAAGGACAGTCTCTCGGACTGTCAATATAACGGAGCGTCCCGACCGACAGACATATGCTCCGAATGTAAAATATCTGAACCACAACATGCGGTCCCCTATGTTGTTGGACGAGAGAGGGACCTCTCTCGCTCACAGCCCGGACGGACCTGGACAAACCAGGAACCGGACTAACAGGCTTCCTCCGATCTGTCCTCAATCTGCCGTCACTGGGTGAGTACTAAAGTAATTAAAGTGCTCGCATCACCCAAATCTCCTTCCTAGACCGCAACGGACGAACCCGGCAGCCGAACCATTCGATGAATGTACGCTACACCGGGTGAGCTAGCGAATGTCACTCTGTAGGCGATAGACATATTCCATGAGCACTTATTGCTGCTAGCTCTTCATTAACTATAACGACAGAGGCACACTTTTGAAAGACATCTCCGTAACTTTGCGAACAAGAAACCAGAAATGCTTGGTTATAGCAAGCATATAATAATAATATACAGCGTCGTTCAATAATTCGAAAGTTTGCGTGACATCATTGGACTATGTCGGAACTGAGGGACGATGTCCCTGAACCGAACAAAAAATTTCTAAGTCCACCGACGCTATCAGTTTCTTATCCGGCATCGCAGCATTCTGGTCCGACGAAAGAAGCTGTAGAAGACCAAGTCAGATGACATACACAACAGCATATGTTGTTCCGAAAGGGAAAGCTCGAAATCCTCCAAATCCCTTTCGGTATCCCGTCGGACCGGATGAAATTTTCGGACGTCCGTACCCACTTCCGCGGAGCGTCCCAACCCAGCATCGTCGGATAAAAAATATGCGACAGATTCAGTTGATGCTGGGATGCTGCGATAAACTGTGCTATTTAGGAAAGCACGTCCGTTCCCGAGGCCTGTGCAGTAGCGGTCTTACGATGCATTGCCGCCGGAAGCTCCGTGTACGTTGACTCCCGCACACTTCCTATGCGAACGTCTGGAGTCTGCAGGCCTCGTGTCCCTGGCTACCGGATGGTGTGACCTGGTCGCCGATGAATCTCTGACTGGCGAAGCTGACTGGATATCCGTGGTCACGTAGCCAAGAGCGGTCGTGTGCGCAACTATGAGAATGAGGAAGCCTTATTGACAGTCTACTCCGGACTGACTATATGTTGGAGCGTCCCGAGCGACGGACGTATGCTCCGAATGCGAAACATTTTGTACCACAACATCTGGGGCCAGATGTTGTGAACGAGAGAGGGGCCTCTCTCGCTTGCCATCCGGATGGACCGGAACGAGCTATGAACCGGACTAAAAGGCTTCCTCCGTTCTCCCTCTAATCCGCCCTCACTGGGTGTGCATTTGGTTGATTTATAGTGCTCGCATCACCCCAAAACTCCTTCTAGACCGCAACGGATGAACCCGGCTGCCGAACCATTCGATGAATGGACGCTACACCGGGCGAGCTAGCGGACGTCAAAGGCCGTCGAACCTACTAGGGTCCTCTTAGGCAATTGGCGTATTTACATGAGCACTTTTCCGCTAGCCCTTCATTAATTGTGACGACGGAGGCACACTGTTGGAAGACATCACAGATACATCACCCTAATCTTGATCGTCTGAAATAGAAATTGATAAAGTAGAGTGACCCTGCGGGGAAAGGACCGGAGTGTCCAATTCCCCAATAACATACCGTGACATACGCTTCCCATATTGTCATCGAAATCATACGATACAGAACAGGAGTTAATGCGAGTACACTGACTACATATAGAATGATTATAAAAGTCAGAGGAAAACTTCCTCTTATTACAATTGATCAAAATCCTTTCAATGTGAAAAGAAAACAAAGTCCTGGTACTCGCACTAACCCCTGGCAATCAAAATACATAATAATAATATGATCCATTAATATAGAAAAAATAATTGAAATCAAAATATTTTGAAAAAATATTTTTTCAGAACAGCCCAAGTTTCTGAAAAGTAACGTTGAGCCCAATGGATCCCAAGCCTAAGTGTGGACAAAAATTTTAAAAATATTTTAAACAATTTATTCAACACTTACGAACAATAATAATGTATCTAGTTATGATTAAAATAACATCAAGTTATTATTTTCCAGAAATCCCCCCCTCACACAGAGGGCTGTTGAAAATGTAAACAATAAGTGTAAAAACACTAAAATAAGACTCCAGGCACCCAGGCCCGAAATCAGTTACCAAAAATACACTATCTGATGCAAAACAGAGACTTCCAGGGAAGAAACTGCAGAACATCAGATGGTAGATGCAGAACACAATGCCTAACCACCCGTAGGTGAAGACGTAAACATGGGGAAAAGAAACAGAATTCATTCTGTTATTCAGCTAAAACTCCCAAGAAAATTTAGTAATAATAATTACAAAAACTATGCCAAAAGAATGAGAGAATAGCAAGGGGGGACTTAAAGGACAGGGAGAGAGGAAAACACTTAAAAAACAGTGTAACTAAATAATCAGAATGACAACAAAATGGCTGCTGCCTCGAAAATAGGTAACTTAACATAATTTCATTAAAAAATTTTTAAGTTACAGCCCTGATAATATTCTGTCACACATTTTTTCCTCTCCTCCTTCTCTATCCTCCTTAGAATCACCATTTCACTAATATTTATGTGTCTGGCATCATTTAAACTGAGATTTACAAGCACAAAGATCAGTCAGATGTTAACTGATGAAGGGCCAAACTTAGAATGATTAATGGCGCCAATTTCGGAACGTCCTTGACACTGCGCATGCGCAGTAGAGGCAAAGTGTGGAGGGCCTTTCAGGACATGTTTTCTTTGGTTTTAGATGCAAATTTTGGGGATTGGGGGGCAAAATTTGTGTTTGGCCCTATATTTTAAGAGTTAGCACCAGCTATGTCTGGGTCATTGGTACAGTATAAAAATATAGGATAATGCACAAGCAATTAGAAAAATTAATGAAAGTGTCAATGACACTGTAGCTCAACTTGACAAACTTGAACTTGGTAAGTTATAAATGAAATGGCAAAATTGAAGATCATTGGTACCAATGTTATTTGATGAAATTTCAACATAACAGCATTGTGTGTAATCCATCAGAGTAATCCATGCATTTTTAAATGTAAACTGTAAGTCTGGCTAAAGGAAGAATGTTGATACACAAATGCAGTGTGTTCAGAGGTTATTGTAAATGGCAACTTTTTTCACAGAAATGAATGCTAATCAACAGCTCTTATCTAGAGTTCTTGACTAATGAGCACACCAAGCTCAAAAACAATCCTATGATAAATGTGGCCTGTAGGCCATGTCAAAGAATGTTGATGCACAAATGCAATAAATTCAAAGATTGTTGCTAACAGCAACAGTTTTTGATGGAAATGAAAAGAAAATCAATAGCTCCTATCTTTGTCACCCTGCACAAGCATACAAAGTTTAAAAAAAAACCTGATAATGAATGTGCCCTCTGAGGCATGCCAAAGGAAGATGTTATATGCACAAATGCACGAAGTAGAAGGTCATTGCTTTGTGGCAATGGGTTTTTTTTATGGAAATTCATAAATATACCCTGCAGAGAGTGCAAAAGGGATAAGTTGATGCACAAATGCAGTAAGTTCAAAGGCAGGTGATAACGACAATAATTTTTTATGGAAACCAAAAAAAGCAATAGCTCACATCTAGAGGTCACCCCAAACACACATACCAAGTTTCACAGTGATCTGATCATAAATGTGCCCTGAAGGGTATGTTAAAGGGAAATATTGAGGTCTGACTAAACTAAGTTCAAAGGTCAGCAGCAACATTTTTTGACCAAAATGAAGAAAATCAACAGCTCCCATATAGATGTGACCCCACACAAGCACACCAAGTTTGCAAGTGATCCAATCTTAAATGTGCCCTGCAAGGTGTGTCAAAAGGAAATATTGATGCTTAACTGCACTAAGTTTTTACAAAGTTCATCGAAGGTCATTGCCAGTGGCAACATTTTTTGACGGAAATCGAAGAAAATCAACAACTCCCATCTAGAGGTAACCCCAAACAAGCATACAAAGTTTCAAAACGATCTGATCATAAATGTGCCCTGTAGGGCATGCCAAAGGAATATATTGATGCCTGACTAAACAAAGTTCAAAGATCATTGCCAGCAGCAACATTTTTTGACGGACGGAATAGGAAGAAAATCAATAGCTCCCATCTAGAGGTCACCCCAAACAAGCATGCCAAGTTTCAAAGCAATCCGAACATAAATGTGCCCTGTAGGGTGTGCCAAAGGGAAACATTGAGGTCTGACTAAACTAAGTTCTAAGAACATTGGCCGTGGCAACATTTTTCGACGGAAATGGAAGAAAATCGATAGCTCCCATCTAGAGGTCACCCCAGAAAATATGCCAGGTTTCAAAGCAATCCGATCATAAATGTGCCCTGTAGGGTGTGCCAAAGGGAAATATTGAGGTCTGACTAAACTAAGTTCTAAGAATGTTGGCCGCGGCAACATTTCACGATGGAAATGGAAGAAAATCGATCGCTCCCATCTAGAAGTCACCCCAAATAAGCATACCAAGTTTCAAAGCGATCTGATCATAAATGCGACCTGAGAGGTGTGCCAAAGGAAATTGTGGACATACTTATGTACTAACGTACATACGTATGTACGTACGCACACGGACGAGAAGTGATGGCAATAGCTCAGCTTGACTTTGTCAAGTTGAACTAATAATAGAAGCAATTCTATCATACAGAAACACTCAGCTCGTATTATTAATAATTCTAGATATAATGCTAATACTGATCCCCCGTTTACCGAAGAAACAGTACTCAGTATTAACCATCTGTTCACACTCCAAGCCTGCCTCTTCATATTCAATTGGGAAAAGGAAGAACTTCCTTCATCATTCCATTCCTTCTTTAAACAATCAAGGCACACCTCACAAAGAACTACAAGAGAATCAGAACTGCTACACATTACTAGAACCTGTACTAGAGCACTAGAAAGACTTCCAATCCATGTATTCCCTAAGTTATGGAATGAATTGGACCCAGAAATAAGAACTATTAGAAACAGAAAAATATTCAAAAGATTGCTAACACAAAAATTCCTTTCCCATTATACAAATAACGCAGAATGTGACAACCCTTATTGTCAAGATTGCAGGTTCAATAGCACCAGTTGATCCTATTCTTTCATAATTTTTTATCAAGTATGTAAATAATTACGATTCTACATAGTCACTAAACCAGAACTACACTATCATAAGGCCATATTCCTTTATTTCAAATTCTGCCCATGAAACAACAGCAAACCTAAATCATATGTCTGTTATCTCATCTTAGTAATACAAAATCTGTCTGACCTGCCAAGTCTGGAACCCATGATGTGAAAATAGAAAACATTAAACCCAACAGGTGTAATAACTCAGTTTCACAAATAACTATTCCCTTACAGCTTGTTAGCAGTGCTGACAACTTGACAAACATCTATGGGAGATAGCAGGTAGACAGCCAATCTGGCTATGTCATCTCCCTATGGTATAGATAGTGGTGTTGTTCTGTTCTATAAATGTATGTCTATTGCAGGCTATAATAATGTATCTCGATAAACCATGATCATTATTTTGTATCACATTCTATCTATATCGTTAAATAAAAAAATCTAATCTAATCTAATAGACAGCACGAATGCAAAAATGATTTTCTCCTTTTCAGCTATTCATTTATTGTTTTATTGGTGTTCAAGGTCTCTTTCAGCATCTATGGATATCATGAATACAAAACAAGTATAAATTCATGTTTACCCAATCATTTATACATAGGATGCTTAATTTAAAGGACTTACACGATAGGCATTGTCTTACCAGTTATTTATTTAATGGTATTCAGCAAAGTTTGTACTGCACGTCGATGGTGCACTTGTTTTCAACCAATACTAACCCTGCTTGTGTGGAGTTAGTACATTGGGAAGTCTGGCTGTTGATTACCATTGCTCAGTTGTTCTCTCTGGGTACTCCGGCTTCCTCCACCCATAAAACTGTCTGACACAAGATGACCATGACTCTAGAAAGTGTAATTAAATCCCAATAAATAAATAAAAAATGCCGATAGGATCACCGATCCAATGTCGAGTTGTGACAGCACAAAAGTGGGTTTAATCATTATCAACTTATAGTCCGGAAACCAATTGTTTACAATTTACTATGTGAAGGGTCACTGTGACCTTGACCTTTGTCCTAGTGATTCCGAAATAAATGGGCCCTTTCTTGCACCAATGCCAACCTGCCTATGAAGTTTCATGAATGTAGGTGGAACCATTGTCAAATTATCATCTGGAAACCAATTGTTTACGATTTATTATGTTCAAGGTCACTGTGACCTTGGCTTTTGACCTAGCAAGTCCAAAGTAAATAGAAGTCTTCCACTCACCTAGGCAAACCTACCTATGAAGTTTCATGAATGTGGGTCAAACCATTATCAAGTTATTGTCCGGAAACCAATTGTTTAAGATTTACTATGTTGAAGGTCACTGTGACCGTGACATTTCACCTAGCAAGTCGTATATAAATAGGGTTCTTCCTCTCACTGATGCCAACCTACCTATAAAGTTTCATGAACATGGGTCGAAACATTATCAAGTTATCATCCGGAAACCAATTGTTTACGATTTACTATGTTGAAGGTCAATGTGACCTTGACCTTTCACCTAGCAAGTCCAAAATAAATAGGGTTCTTCCTCTCACTGATGCCAACCTAGCTATGCAGTTTCATGAACATGGGTCAAACTATTATCAAGTTATCATCTGGAAACCAATTGTTTTGATTTACTACGTTCAGGGTCACTGTGACCTTTGACCTAATGAGTCCAAAATAAATAGGGTTCTTCCTCTCATGAAGGCCAACCTACATATGAAGTTTCATGAATGTGAGTTGAATCATAGTCTAGTTATCCAGAAACCAATTGTTTACAATTTACTATGTTCAAGGTCACTGTGACCTTGACCTTTGACCAAGCAAGTGCAAAATTAATAGGGTTCTTCCTCTCACCGATACCAACCTACCTATCAAGTTTCATGAACATGGGTTGAACCATTATCAAGTTATCATCCGGAAACCAATTGTTTACGCCGCCCGCCATTCATCAAACTATAAGTCGAGTTTGACTTGATCACAACTCGACTAATAAATAAATAAATTCAGCTGAGTTGGTAGTGTTCTAAATTACTATTTCAAAGGTGATAAGTAAGATGAGTATTTTTTTTTCAAAGATAACATGCTATCACAAAGGGAAGCCTTAGTTTGTCACGGTTTCGTTCATAAATGTTTTGTTACAATTTATTGGAGTGTGCTCACTGAAAGGAGCTTAAACCAATTGGTAAAAAGTATACAGTAACACTGATTTGAACAAACTGGGAACATACCTACCACATTTGGTTAAATTTAATCTACTTGTTTTTTTTGGAGAAACAAATTTTATGAATTTCACAAAATGGAAGATTTTTGTAAGTTATCTCGCCTTTGGAAGCTCGAAAGATGGCATTGCACACATACTTGATATACTAACATTTGTGCAAATCACATCAAACTAGAGATGGTCTGTCGCCCACTATACCCTCACCATGGCATACCGCCTAGTATGGGTGACTGAAAAGGGGCATTCAATTTTTCTAAGTGAAAAAAAAAAATCCAATATGGCCAGCAGTTGGCCATCTTGAATCCAGTCGGGAAAAACATTGTCACACACTGCTCATCATGTTGATCATTTTTGTGAAGTTTCATGAAAATGCGGCTAAAACTGTGGAAGTAGTTCGCTCCATAAGTTTACATAAAAAAAGTCCAATATGCCCACCAGTCGTCCATCTTGAATCCAATCGGGAAAAAAATTATGTCACGCACTGCTCCTTATCATTTTGATCATTTTTGTGAAGTTTCAAGAAAACGCGGATAAAACTGTGGAAGTAGTTTCGCTCCATAAGTTTACATGTGCAACAGATCGACGATGACAACCGACCGACTGACGGACAAGAAGACTCCTATATACCAACCCTAAAACTTCGTTTTATGTAGGTATAAATATAAAAAAAAAATTAAGAAAAAAAGGCAACTTCTGAGCTTCCCAATCAGTCCAAATATTCATACAATAACTTAACTTGAACAAACTTGAATATAATTAAGTGAAAGATGCAACTCACCAAAAATCAACTGGTGACAGATTGTATGAATTTTACCAAAATTGCAAGTTTTGTATCATTTTCACAAACCTTGCAAGTTTTCTTTCCAAGTTCTGTCGCTTTGGGCAGCCTGGGACTCAGGCATGATACACATATTTGATGCAATAACATTTGCTGCAGTGTAATATTTATTTATTGGGGTTTAATGACACTTTCAACAGCCACAGTCATCTCGTGTCGGAACGCTTTACAGATGGAGGAAGCCTGAGTACCTGGAGAGACCACTGAGCAACAGTGAGCAACTGTCAGGCTCCCCAACATACTCCATACAAGCAGGGTTAGCATAGGTTAAAGACAAGTGCACCATCGACGTGCAGTATGCCTTAGTACACGTCACCGTACCCACACTTGGGCAATGGGGGTGAAGTGTCTTGCCCATGGACACAACACGGTTGCTGCAGGTGGGATTCAAAGTGAGCACCTCTTGGCTTTCAGCCTGCATCTCTACCTACTGAGCCACCACGCCCCCAGCTGCTGCAGTGTAAATAACGAAGTCCTATTGAAATAAAACAAATAACTACAATTATAATGAAAGTGTAAATGACACTGTAGCTCAACCTGACAAACTTGAACTTGGTAAGTTATAAGTGAAATGGCAAAATTGAAGATCATTGGTAACAATGTTATTTGGTGAAATTTAAACATAACAGCATTGTGTGTGCACGTCAGAGTAATCCATGCATTTTTAAATGTAAATTGTAAGGCTGGCTAAAGGAAGAATGTTGATACAAAAATGCAGTGTGTTCAGAGGTTATTGTAAACGCCAACTTTTTTCACATAAATTACTGCTAATCAATAGCTCTTTTCTACAGGTCCTGCCTAATGAGCACACCAAGTTCAAAAACAATCCTAAGATAAATATGCCCTGTTGGCCATGTCAAAGAAGAATGTTGATGCACAAATTCAATAACTTCAAAGATTGTTGTTAACAGCAACAGTTTTTATGAAAATGAAAAGAAAATCAATAGCTCCTATCTTTGTCACACTGCATAACCATACAATGTTTCAAAACAACCTGATAATGAATGTACCCCCAAAGGCGTGCCAAAGGAAGATGTTAACCCTTAAGTCCTCAGATTAATTTTAAAGTATTTATGGCCTTTTTCTGCTTACATAGTTATTGATGACTTTGCAGTGGTTCTACATCACTGCTGGCTGCCTGTACAGGCAGCCAGCAATGATGTAGAACCACTGCCAGGGAAAATTCAGTCTACACACAAGAGTAATAAAAAAGATTACACAAGGGAGCACCTGCTTTAATGCAATATAAAAGTGGCGGTTTGGGGCTATATGGGGGCTTAAGGGTTAATGCACAAATGCACTAAGTTTGAAGGTCATTGCTTGTGGCAACGTTTTGGTTTTTTTATGGAAATTCATAAATATACCCTGCAGAGAGTGCAAAAGGGATAAGTTGCTACACAAATGCAGTAAGTTCAAAGGCTGGTGATAATGACAATCATTTTTTATGGAAATGAAAAAAAATCAATAGCTCACATCTAGAGATCATCCGATCATAAATGTGCTCTGAAGAGCGTGTCAAAGGGAAATATTGAGGTCTGACTAAACTAAGTTCAAAGGTCAGCGGCAACATATTTCGACAGAAATGGAAGAAAATCGATAGCTCCCATATAGTTGTCACCCCACACAAGCACACCAAGTTTCCAAGTGATCCAATCATAAATGTGCCCTGCAGGGTGTGTCAAAGGGAAATATTGATGCTTAACGGCACTAAGCTTTTACTAAGTACATCAAGGGTCATTGCCAATGGCAACTATTTTTGATGGACAAGGAAGAAAATTAATAGTTCCTATATAGAGGTCACCCCAAACAAGTATACCAAGTTTCAAAATGATCCGAACATAAATGTACCCTGCAGGGTGTGCCAAAGAAAAATATTGATGCATAACTGCACTAAGTTCATCAAAGGCCATTGCCAATGGCAACATTTTTTGACGGACAAGGAAGAAAATAAATAGCTCCTATCTAGAGGTCACCCCAAACAAGCATACAAGGTTTCAATGCAATCCGATCATAAATGTTCCCTGTAGGGTGTGCCAAAGGGAAATATTAAGGTCAAACTAAACTAAGTTCAAAGGTCGTTGCCAGACGCAACATATTTTGACGAAAATAGAAGAAAGAGGATAGATCCTATCTATAGGTCACCCCAAACAGGCACACCAGGTTTCAAAGCGATCCGATCATAAATGTGCACTCCAGGGAGAGCCAAAGGGAAATCTAGATGCATAACTGCACTAGGTTCATCGAAGGCTATTGCCAGCAGCAACATTTTTTGTGGAAATCGAAGAAAATCAATAGCACCCATCTAGAGGTAACCCCAAACAAGCAGAGCAAGTTTCAAACCTATCTGATTATAAAGGTGCCCTGTAGAGCATGCCAAAGGAATATATTGATGCCTGACTTAACTAAGCCCAAAGGTCATTGAAGAAAATTGATAGCTCCCCTCTGGAGGTCACCCCAAATAAGCATACCAGGTTTCAATGCAATCCGATCATAAATGTGCCATGTAGGGTGTGCCAAAGGGAAATATTGAGGTCTGACTAAACTAAGTTCAAAGGCCATTGCCAGCGGAAACATTTTTTGACGGGAATACAAGAAAATCGATAGCTCCCATCTAGAGGTCACCCCAAACAAGCACACCAAGTTTCAAAGTGATCTGATCATAAATGCGATCTGTACGTACGCCGACGGACGAGAAGTGACGGAAATAGCTCAGCTTGACTTTGTAAGTTGAGCTAAATGAAAGTGTCAATGACACTGTAGCTCAACTTGTTAAGACATGTACATGTATAGTATGTGACACAGCATTGACAAACATCTAGGTAATGACCTGATAACAAAGGTACATATAAAGTATTGTAATGGTCTGTACATAAATACTGACCGTAGCCTGTAACAAATGTATAGGTAAAGTATTGTAAAGGTGGGCGACAGTCAGATGCTAAACTAGAAAAGAAATCTTTGAGTCCCAGAGTGGGTCTGACTGAACCACAAAATAGGTGTTCTCATAGCACAGTGATAACAAAGGCACCCAAAAACACTTGTTCCTGTCCCAAGGTGATATCAAAGGTACCCAAGAAGTTTCATGAAGATCAGTTCATAAATACGAACCGTATAGAAGTTGACAAAAAACTGATTGGGCCTAATTTCGGTACAAAATGGCCACTGGCAGACATCTTGAATTTTGGACCGCACCCAGAAACACTTGTTCTCGTCCTAAGGTGATAACAAAGGTACTCAAGAAGTTTCATGAAGATCGGTTCATAAATACAGCCTCTAGCCTGAGCCGAATTGACATGTGCACTTAGTGAGTATAAGTAGCACTGAATAAATAAAAATTCATCTAATTTGCATAATTTCTGCACGAGAAAAAAAAACGTATTACATGTGATGTATTCCATGTTACTAAACATTCATACAAAAATTTATTCAAATCAGAACTTTCATACAGAAGTTCTGTACAAAAAACTGATTGCACTAATTATGGTACAAAATGGCTGCTGGTGGCCATCTTGAATTTTGGATCACACCCCAAAACACTCGTTCTCATCCCACGTTGATAACAAAGGTACCCAAGAAGTTTTGTAAAGATCGGTTCATAAATACAGCCCCTAGCTCGAGCCGTATTGACATGTGTACTTACTGTGTGTAAATAGCACTGAAAAAATAAAAGTTCATCTAATTTGCATAATTTCTGCACGAGAACAAAAACCTGTTTTATATGTGATGTATCCCATGGTACTAAACATTCGAACAAAAAATTATTCAAATCAGCGCTTTCATATGGAAGTTCTGCGCAAAAATCTGATTGCAACCTAATTTTGAACAAAATGGCTGCCATAGGCCATCTTGAATTTTGGACCGAACCCAAAAACACTTGTTCTCGTCCCACGGTGATACCAAAGGTACCCAAGAAGTTTCATAAAGATCGGTTCATAAATACGGCCTCTAGCCCAAGCCGTATTGAATTGTTGACAGACAGACGGACAACTGGCCATGGCATAAGCTCAAATTTGACTTACGTCAAAGTTGAGCTAAAAAATCTTTGATGAATAAATTTAGAATGCCCCAAAAATCTAACACTCCATTCTTTGAAATAAGACAGATCTGAATATCCACATCTTACTATTGAAAATCCTTCTATTAATTCTTTACTTGACAACCCTATTCACATAATGCAATGCACATTTGCCATCCTTTAAATTTTGTTATATTTATTTTTTATTGATGTTAATGTCACATATTTCTGCACAATGGCTCATCATGACGGCAACCTGGAGATAAAGTCAAGCTTTGTCAATCATTTATACCCACGAGGGGCCAAAAGATATCTTTGGAAGCAAACAAAAGTATTTACTTTTTTAGATAAAGTATTGTGAGGGTAATCTCTCTTGTCACTATAATCGCTGATGTACAGGTTCCCATGGTATTATAAACAATATTTTATTTCTCTGTAACAGAAATGGGTTTGGTAAATAGGCTAGGCCTATGTAATACCTCACCCTACATATCAGAAATTACATTGTACTGTGTTTCTGTGCAGGTGCGGGTGCAACAAGAGAAAGAGAAAAGAATGGAGAGATAGAATGGGCTGTATTTCCATGCATTTCTTTAATTTCAATATTCAAGGTTGGATAATTGCTTGGGGAGATGTGCACGTGCATCCCTGTCCAGTCTAACACCATTCTTTATATTGCTATATAATATTTCAACCATTAGACCAGGACTTATTTACCACAGAAACAAGCTATAAGTTCCCATGGTGTGCACGTGCTTTATATATTCATAACTGTGCGCACAAAGATATTCACGCATGCGAGGTCTCGCATGTACACGTAACATTTATATAACATATTAAGTACTTATTCGTATGCGTTTAGTGTACATGGTGCGTAATTGCACTCCCGTTCGCAGTAATCAGGGATTTATGCAAATGGTAATTAAGTCGGGTGAATTAACCGAGTGGTATGTTTGAGATATTCGTGAACTTTCTGGAAAATCCTGGTATTCCACTTCACTGTATTAGAGCAATTTCCAAACAACAATTGTTCCATGCCTACTCCGGTGTCAAGGATGTTCCCCAGTATGGCCAAGCGATGTGCATTATAAAGAGGACAATGAAGAAGGTAATGCTCGATGTCCTCGTATATATAACCGCATGAACATTTAGGATCATCACTTATAAATCTTTTCAAACTTATGAGCTTTAAGGTCACTGCATCGCAATCGCAATCTGAAGTGCTGGATTTGAGACTCTCTGGATCCAATGCGGTAAAACTCCGGGACGACTATATCACGAGCACTTAATTGCATTTTGATATTGTAAAAACTAACAGCATTTCGAGTGGATTCATCCAGGCTGTTCCAGAGATTTACCGCTGATGGGAAAAAAGACTCTGCGAATGTTTTAGTACGACAATGCCAATTGCGCAGGAGATCAGATGATCTTAATGGGTACCCAGAGAAATCGGAAACCTGACGCGGTGTCAAAGTGTTAAATACGTTGGAACATTACCTGACAAAATTTTGAATAGAGTTATAATTTTGTGCCTAGCTCTTCTATCATGCAGGGGTATATATCCAGTCTCCTCATAAATGAGTCTAAGGCTAGTTCCTCTTATTGCCCCACAAATTGTACGCAAAGCATCAAGTTGGAGGTTCTCTAGTGCTTCTGCTTTTCCAAGGGAACAATTATCCCAGATCACATCTGCGTAATCAAAAAGCGGCAAAATAAAAGATTTATAGAATATTTCTAATGTTCTACGAGTTAATCTATATTTTAAACTGCGTAGACAGTTTATCATTGGGGTTACTTTATTAATGACACTATCAATATGATTGTCCCAAGAGCCCGTATTATGGAAAGTTATACCCAAGTGTTTATGTGTATTAACTTCTTTAATTGGCTGGTTTAGCAAGTAAAAGGTTGGATAGTCAATGTAGGTAGTTTTACGACTTATAAACATTGTTACAGTTTTTTCAGGGCTGAATTTCACTTGCCAATTTTTGGACCAATCACTAATTTTCAGTAGATTATCATTTAATAAAAGACTAGCCTGATTTGGATCCTCAACTACCAAATACAAAGATGTGTCATCAGCATATAATCTGATGTTTGACGATATACCCTGCACAATATCATTTATATATATGTTGAATAGCAGAGGGCCCAGGACAGATCCTTGAGGTACTCCTGCGGAGATCATCCTTTTTGTGGAAGATTGGCCGTTTATTATGACTGTTTGGGTGCGTCCCGTTAGATAATCTTTAAACCATTCTAGGGTCGTTCCTCTAACGCCTATACCATTTAGTATGTGTATTAGGCCTTCATGTCACACCTGGTCGAAGGTCTTACTGATGTCACAAAAACCGAAGCGAATGTCTTTTCCTTGATCGAGACTTAGCCGTATGTTATGATCAATTTCTATTAACTGGTTGACAGTACTGTCGCCTGGAATAAAGCCAGACTGAAGCTTTGTTAAGAGATTATTACTATCGAGAAAACAAAACACTTGGCGAAATACAAGCTTTTCGAATACCTTACTAACACAACTAGTAAGAGACACCGGTCTATAATTACCTTTATAATTTATGGATGCCTTTTTATGAATCGGTAAAACATTGGCGTGTTTCCAAATAGTAGGATATATACTTTTGTTTAGGGACACATTAAACAATTTTGTAAGTGGGTAAGCTAATTCCGTCGCACATAATTTTAGTATTTTATTTTTTAATAAGATCGGGACCGCAAGATTTATTGGTATCAAGTTTGGATAATAGTATCTTAACGTCTTCCATTCAAATGTTAAGCTCCTCCATAGTGAGGTCATTAAAATATACCAATGGGAGAGGATTATTTTGAATTGAACTAGAATGTTCTATGTAAAATTGATTAAGTATTTCACATATGTCTTTAGGATTGTCCACAACGGTGCCACCCTCAAGAAGTGGTGGAAATTGTGTATTTTTACTACAATGTTAACTCGTGAAATTTTTGAAGGAGCTCCACCATTTCCTGGAGGTAAGAGTATTAGTGCAAACATAATCATTCAGCTTTTTATCGTGATCGCGTTTAGCTTTCCTTACCAAGTCGAATTCATCCATGGTTTGTCATTGGGTCTTATAAGAACCGTTTTAAAGGGAATATGCTTTTTAGTTATTTTCAGTATAACATTTCAGTATAACATCAGTTACTTGTTATGCTACAGCATTCAAATTTTCTGAGTTAAAGATATCATCCCAATTTGTTGAGGAGAATTCTTCCCTTAAGCCTTCTATATTCATCTCATTATATTTCCATATTTCTCTATAATACGATTTTACCCTTTGACGCTTTGTTTTTAGATGAACGTACGTGGCGTGGTGGTCACTACAAAATGGCGGCGTAACACATTGTTCGGATACAGATTCTGGGCAGGAAATAAAAATCAAATCTATTAAGGATCGTGAATTTTCCGTTATACGGGTTGGTTTATCTATAATCTGTGCTAAACTGTGCGATGACTCCAAGTAAGATATTTTGGGATGTATAGTGTCAATGCAATTTGCATTGAAGTCATCCATAACAATGCAACTTTGGGATAAGTCATTTCTTGCAATCGATATAGATTGGTCTATAAGGTCCCAATACGAAGCCAGGGCAGAAGGAGGTCTATAAAATGTGCCAATAAGAAATTTCTGGTTGGCATGTCTTATTTTGCACCAAATTGCCTCGAGGCCTAGAAGATCGAGGTCATCCCGATACTTGTATATTAGATCTGTTTTAACATAAACTATTATACCACCCCCTGCGCTACCACAATCTCTACGAATAGGTGGGTAGTGAAAACCAGATAAGAACACGTCTTTATTGTCTACTTCATCAGTGAGCTTCGTTTCAGAGAGGGCAATCACATCGTAGTCGTCAAGTTCAGCCTTTAGTAAGTCTACTTTGTATCGTAACCCATTAACATTCATATGAACAACTTTAATAGAGTCATTATCCCCAGGATTCAATTCAATGTCACCACTTAACAACAATAAATAATATATCAGCGCACTTATCACTAAATTATACCAGTAAACACAACATCTTACCATACATATACTGTACCAATAGGTCCCAAACTTTAATTGTCTAGGGCCTCCTAGAAAAAGACCAATACTGGCACGGTATATTTCGATATTAACCCCCATGAAAATTTTCTGATGTCAAGTAATAAAAAAACATTAATAATTGGTCATTTCTAGGACAGCTGTTCTCAAACAAAAGAGAACCTCTCAAGAAACGACGTCCTATATGTAATTGGAACAATTCGGATCCCATCCCATCTCTCCATAGTAAAAATTGTGCAGTGATATAAAATGAAAAACGTAACATTAATAGCCGTATCATTGGATTAGGCAGGTTTTTAGGAGAAAAAAATACTGAGGTAATTGGGCTCTGTATTACCCAGTCATGATAAGACCTTCCAAATACTCCTACACATCACTGAAATGCTCCAATAGGAGTCAGTATTATATTTATCCATAACCTGGAGTAGCCTAGAGTAGTCTGTTATAATTTGTTGGAAAGTCCCCCCAGGAACTATCCAACAAATTGTAAAGGCAGATATTATCCATAATAAACATCTCTCACATGAAGGGAATACTAGTGGTATGCAATTCTGGAGTAGCACAGAGTAATCTGTCACAATTTGTTGGAAAGTCCCCACGGAAACTATCCAACAAATTGTAAAAGCAGATCTCATTTATTATAAACATCTCTCACATAAAGGGAAAGATAATGGCAGGTAATTCTGGAATAGCCCAGAACAGTATACATGTCACAATTTGTTGGAAAGTCCCCATAGGAACTGTCCAACAAATTGTGAAAGCAAATATTATTCATTGTAAAGTTAAACATCTATCACATGAAGGAATGAATACTAGTGGCAGGTACATTTTAATTCTGGAGTAGCCCAGAGTAATCTGTTACCATTTGTTGGAGAGTCCCCACAGGAACCATCCAACAAATTGTAAAAGCAGATGTTATTCATTATAAACATCTCTCACATAAAGCAAATGCAAGTGGCCGATCAATTCTGGGGTAGCCTGGAGTAATCTGTTACAATTTGTTGGAAAATCCCCACAGGAACTATCCAACAAACTGCAAAGGCAGATATTATCCATAATATCAAATTTCGACCAGGGAGTGACACCCCCCACCACCCAGACCTAACAGTCTTGGGTAAAAAATCATTCAGCCACCACTAAACCAAAAGTGTTTTGTATCCTACCCACTGCTCCCAAGGCAAAACTAGATTACGAGATGCCAGAAGCACACAACTGAGCATATTGTTTGTAGCACTGAAAGGAAAGTAGTCTAAGGGAGGTAATGAAACATACAAGCAAGTTATTGCGCATTTCTCGATTGTTTTTTTTTAAGAATAAACTTGTTTTCCTACGTGACAAGTACCGACGACCTAATTAACCTGCGTTTATCATCAAATTTAATTTGCTTTGCTCATGGACAAGCTGTAAACAATATGAGTGATCGCTGACATACTTTTAAAAGTTTTTCATTGGGTCTTGGTTGTTGGAGCAACTGAACACCAATATAGCATCATTAAGCTGACAACACAAAACACCAGACACACTCAGAGACGATCGTGCGAAGTTAAGCAGCCAGTATTGCACAACCTCTGGCGGCCTGCTGGTTTGGGGTTCCAGCATACCAATGTCCCCCGCAAGTCACTTAACAGTGACAAGTTAGTGTGACGCAAAATTAAGCCAAAATCAGAATTCTCTTGGATATCATATTCAATACCAGCATATGCATAAATAATACGAGTGCGTTAATATATGAAAATTCATGCAACCTTCTCTGTGCTCTGCAGTTTGTACTCAGATGGTAAAAAAAAACTCATTTAGTATTTTTACTGAAACAAGATGCAGCTGGGAAGAGAGAATATTTTGGGGACTGAGACCTTGAAAGTTGAGAAAGAAGTTTTGTGCTTGTACTTCAAATATACATTTCAACAAGACCAGCAATGGGTATACCCTTGCCATTAATGGCAATAAACTGCAACAAACTAATAAACACCTCATTAAGCGAGGTTTTTCAGGACAAATAATTGAAACCGACACCAAGCAAAAATTTACCAACCCCCCCAACACTACGCGAGTCCCCATAGGAAATGTCCAACAACTACTGCAAAACTTGCCAAAAGCAGATGTTATTCATTATAAACACCTCTCACATGAAGAGATACTAATGGTAGTCATTCCGGAGTAGCCTGGAGTTATCTGTTGCAATTTGCTGGGAAGTCCCTGCGGAGACTATCCAACAAATTGCAAAAGCAAATAATATTCATTTTTCTAATATCTCTCACATGAAGGAAATTCTAGTGGCCGACCATTCTGGAGTAGCGCGGAGTAGTCTGTCACAATTTGTTGGAAAGTCCCCACAGGAACCATCCAACAAAAAGTAAAAGCAGATATTATTCATAATAAACATCTCTCACATGAAGGGAATAATAATGACAAGTCATTTTGGGATAGTCCAGAGTAGCCTATCACAATTCGTTGGAGAGTCCCCATAGGTACCATCCAACAAACTGTACAAGCAGATACTATTCATTATTAACATCTCTCACTTGAAACAGATACTAATAGCAGATCAACCTGGAGTAGGCTGTTACAATTTGTTGATAAGTCCCCATGGAAACCATCCAACAAATTGTAAAAGCATGTATTATTCATTATAAACATCTCACATGAAGGAAATACTAGTGGCAGCACATTCTGGAGTAGCCTGGAATAGGCTGTTACAATTTGTTGGAAAGTCCCCATAGGATCTATAGAACAAATTGTAAAAGCAGATATTATACATAATAAACATCTCTCACGTAAAGGAAATAATAATGGCAAGTAACTATGGCGTAGCCCAGAACAGCCGGTCGCAGTTTATTGGGAAGGCTCCATACATATAGGAATCATCCAACAAAATGCAAGAGCAGATATTATTCATTGTAAAATTAAATATCTATCACGTGAAGGAAATACTGGTGGCAGATAATTCTGGAGTAATTCAGACGAGAGTAATCTGCTACAATTTGTTGGAATGTCCCCACGGAAACCATCCAACAATCTGCAAAAGCAGGTCTAATTTATTACAAACATCTCCCACATGAAGGGAATCATAGTGACAGGTAATTCGGGAGTAGCTCTAAGCAATCTGTCACAGTTTGTTTGAAAGTCCCCATAGGAAACTGTCTAACAAACTGTGAAAGCAGATATTATTCATTATAAAATTAAACATCTATCACCGTTCACGTAAAGCAAATACTAGTGGCAGGTAATTCTGGAGTAGCCCAGAGTAATCTTTTACAATTTGTTGGAAAGTCCCCACGGAAACCATCCAGGCAGGTAATTCTGGAGTAGCACAGAGTAATCTGTTACAATTTGTTGGAAAGTCCCCACAGAAACCATCCAACAATTTGCAAAAGGAGGTCTAATTTATTAGAAACATCTCTCACATGAAGGGAATCATAGTGACAAGTAATTCTGGAGTAGCTCAGAGCGAGCAATCTGTCACAATTTGTTGCAAAGTCCCCATAGGAAACTGTCCAACAAATTGTGAAAGCAGATATTATTCATTATAAAGTTAAACATCTATCACCGTTCACATGAAGCAAATACTAGTGGCAGGTAATTTCTGAAGTAACCCAGAGTAATCTGTTACAGTTTGTTGAAAAGTCCCCACAGGAACTATCCAACAAACTGTAAAAGCAGGTATTATTATTACATTACTCGCATGAAGAAAATAATAGTGGTGGGTCATTCTGGAGCAGCCTGGAAAAATCTGTTACACTTTGTTGGAAAGTCCCCACAGAAACTATCCAACAAAATGTAAAAGCGCATATTATATTCATTATAAATATCTCTCACATGAAGGCAATACTAGTGGTACAGCACGTGGAGAGCGGACCGTGACCAAACCACCCGCGGAGTGGAGTCATCACCCAAGCCATAACTTTTACATTTTGTGCATATCGACAAAAACACAAGCAATGTTTCAGCCAATGGACCCCCAGGTTTAACCCGGAGGTCCACTGGCCGAAACATTGCCTGTGCTGGTTATGCTTTGAAAGATATTTGCAATTATTGCCCGGGTGGGATCTCCACTCCATGGGCAATTCAGTGACAATACACTCCCCACGTACTGTGTGTAATTCTGGAGTAGCCCAGAGAAGTCTGTTACACTTTGTTGGAAAGTCCCCACAGAAACTATCCACAAAATGTAAAAGTGCATATTGTATTCATTATAAACATCTCTCACATGAAGGCAATACTAGTGGCATGTAATTCTGGAGTAGCCCAGAGTAGTCTGTTACACTTTGTCGGAAAGTCCCCACAGAAACTATCCAACAAAATCTAAAAGCGCAGGTTATATTCATTATAAACATCTCTCACATGAGGGGAATACTAGTGGCATGTAATTCTGGAGTAGCCCAGAGTAGTCAGAGTAGTCTGTTACCCTTTGTTGGAAAGTCCCCACAGAAACTATCCAACAAAATCTAAAAGCGCATATTATATTCATTATAAACATCACTCACATGAAGGCAATACTAGTGGCATGTAATTCTGGAGTAGCCCCGAGTAGTCAGAGTAGTCCGTTACACTTTGTTGGAAAGTCCCCACAGAAACTATCCAACAAAATCTAAAAGTGCATATTATATTCATTATAAACATCTCTCACATGAAGGCAATACTAGTGGCATGTAATTCTGGAGTAGCCCAGAGTAGTCTGTCACACTTTGTTGGAAAGTCCCCACAGAAACTATCCGACAAAATGTAAAAGCACATGTTATATTCATTATAAACATTTCTCACATGAAGGCAATACTAGTGGCATGTAATTCTGGAGTAGCCCAGAGTAGTCAGAGTAGTCTGTTACACTTTGTTGGAAAGTCCCCACAGAAACTATCCAACAAAATCTAAAAGCGCATATTATATTCATTATAAACACCACTCACATGAAGGCAATACTAGTGGCATGTAATTCTGGAGTAGCCCAGAGTAGTCTGTTACACTTGGTTGGAAAGTCCCCACAGAAACTATCCAACAAAATGTAAAAGTGCATATTATATTCATTATAAACATCTCTCACATGAAGGGAATACTAGTGGCATGTAATTCTGGAGTTGCCCCGATTTGTCAGGGAAGTCTTTTACACTTTGATAGAAAGTCCCCACAGAAACTATCCAACAAAATGTAAAAGTGCATATTATATTCATTATAAACATCTCTCACACGAAGGCAATACTAGTGGCATGTAATTCTGGTGTAGCCCGGAGTAGTCTGTCACACTTTGTTGGAAAGTCCCCACAGAAACTATCCAACAAAATGTAAAAGCACATGTTATATTCATTATAAACATCTCTCACACGAAGGCAATACTAGTGGCATGTAATTCTGGAGTAGCCCAGAGTAGTCAGAGTAGTCTGTTACACTTTGTTGGAAAGTCCCCACAGAAACTATCCAACAAAATCTAAAAGCGCATATTATATTCATTATAAACATCACTCACACGAAGGCAATACTAGTGGCATGTAATTCTGGATTAGCCCAGAGTAGTCTGTCACACTTTGTTGGAAAGTCCCCCCAGAAACTATCCAACAAAATGTAAAAGCACATGTTATATTCATTATAAACATCTCTCACATAAAGGGAATACTAGTGGCATGTAATTCTGGAGTAGCCCAGAGTAGTCTGTTACACTTTGTTGGAAAGTCCCCACAGAAACTATCCAACAAAATCTAAAAGTGCATATTATATTCTTTATAAACATCACTCACATGAAGGCAGTAGTAGTGGCATGTAATTCTGGAGTAGCCCAGAGTAGTCTGTTACACTTTGTTGGAAAGTCCCCACAGAAACTATCCAACAAAATCTAAAAGCACATACTATATTCATTATAAACATCACTCACATGAAGGCAATACTAGTGGCATGTAATTCTGGAGTAGCCCAGAGTAGTCGGTTACACTTGGTTGGAAAGTCCCCACAGAAACTATCCAACAAAATGTAAAAGCGCATATTATATTCATTATAAACATCTCTCACATGAAGGGAATACTAGTGGCATGTAATTCTGGAGTTGCCCAGGTTTGTCAGAGAAGTCTGTTACACTTTGATGGAAAGTCCCCACAGAAACTATCCAACAAAATCTAAAAGCGCATATTGTATTCATTATAAACATCTCTCACATGAAGGCAATACTAGTGGCATGTAATTCTGTAGTAGCCCAGAGTAGTCTGTTACACTTTGTTGGAAAGTCCCCACAGAAACTATCCAACAAAATGTAAAAGCGCATATTATATTAATTATAAACATCTCTAACATGAAGGGAATACTAGTGGCATGTAATTCTGTAGTAGCCCAGAGTAGTCTGTTACACTTTGTTGGAAAGTCCCCACAGAAACTATCCAACAAAATGTATAAGTGCATATTGTATTCATTATAAACATCTCTCACATGAAGGCAATACTAGTGGCATGTAATTCTGTAGTAGCCCAGAGTAGTCTGTTACACTTTGTTGGAAAGTCCCCACAGAAACTATCCAACAAAATGTAAACGTGCATATTGTATTCATTATAAACATCTCTCACATGAAGGGAATACTAGTGGCATGTAATTCTGGAGTAGTCCAGAGTAGTCTGTTACACTCTGTTGGAAAGTCCCCCACAGAAACTATCCAACAAAATGTAGAAGCACATATTATATTCATTATAAACATCTCTCACATGAAGGGAATACAAGTGGCATGTAATTCTGGAGTAGCCCAGAGTAGTCTGTTACACTTTGTCGGAAAGTCCCCACAGAAACTATCCAACAAAATCTAAAAGCGCAGGTTATATTCATTATAAACATCTCTCACATGAGGGGAATACTAGTGGCATGTAATTCTGGAGTAGCCCAGAGTAGTCAGAGTAGTCTGTTACCCTTTGTTGGAAAGTCCCCACAGAAACTATCCAACAAAATCTAAAAGCGCATATTATATTCATTATAAACATCACTCACATGAAGGCAATACTAGTGGCATGTAATTCTGGAGTAGCCCCGAGTAGTCAGAGTAGTCCGTTACACTTTGTTGGAAAGTCCCCACAGAAACTATCCAACAAAATCTAAAAGTGCATATTATATTCATTATAAACATCTCTCACATGAAGGCAATACTAGTGGCATGTAATTCTGGAGTAGCCCAGAGTAGTCTGTCACACTTTGTTGGAAAGTCCCCACAGAAACTATCCGACAAAATGTAAAAGCACATGTTATATTCATTATAAACATTTCTCACATGAAGGCAATACTAGTGGCATGTAATTCTGGAGTAGCCCAGAGTAGTCAGAGTAGTCTGTTACACTTTGTTGGAAAGTCCCCACAGAAACTATCCAACAAAATCTAAAAGCGCATATTATATTCATTATAAACACCACTCACATGAAGGCAATACTAGTGGCATGTAATTCTGGAGTAGCCCAGAGTAGTCTGTTACACTTGGTTGGAAAGTCCCCACAGAAACTATCCAACAAAATGTAAAAGTGCATATTATATTCATTATAAACATCTCTCACATGAAGGGAATACTAGTGGCATGTAATTCTGGAGTTGCCCCGATTTGTCAGGGAAGTCTTTTACACTTTGATAGAAAGTCCCCACAGAAACTATCCAACAAAATGTAAAAGTGCATATTATATTCATTATAAACATCTCTCACACGAAGGCAATACTAGTGGCATGTAATTCTGGTGTAGCCCGGAGTAGTCTGTCACACTTTGTTGGAAAGTCCCCACAGAAACTATCCAACAAAATGTAAAAGCACATGTTATATTCATTATAAACATCTCTCACACGAAGGCAATACTAGTGGCATGTAATTCTGGAGTAGCCCAGAGTAGTCAGAGTAGTCTGTTACACTTTGTTGGAAAGTCCCCACAGAAACTATCCAACAAAATCTAAAAGCGCATATTATATTCATTATAAACATCACTCACACGAAGGCAATACTAGTGGCATGTAATTCTGGATTAGCCCAGAGTAGTCTGTCACACTTTGTTGGAAAGTCCCCCCAGAAACTATCCAACAAAATGTAAAAGCACATGTTATATTCATTATAAACATCTCTCACATAAAGGGAATACTAGTGGCATGTAATTCTGGAGTAGCCCAGAGTAGTCTGTTACACTTTGTTGGAAAGTCCCCACAGAAACTATCCAACAAAATCTAAAAGTGCATATTATATTCTTTATAAACATCACTCACATGAAGGCAGTAGTAGTGGCATGTAATTCTGGAGTAGCCCAGAGTAGTCTGTTACACTTTGTTGGAAAGTCCCCACAGAAACTATCCAACAAAATCTAAAAGCACATACTATATTCATTATAAACATCACTCACATGAAGGCAATACTAGTGGCATGTAATTCTGGAGTAGCCCAGAGTAGTCGGTTACACTTGGTTGGAAAGTCCCCACAGAAACTATCCAACAAAATGTAAAAGCGCATATTATATTCATTATAAACATCTCTCACATGAAGGGAATACTAGTGGCATGTAATTCTGGAGTTGCCCAGGTTTGTCAGAGAAGTCTGTTACACTTTGATGGAAAGTCCCCACAGAAACTATCCAACAAAATCTAAAAGCGCATATTGTATTCATTATAAACATCTCTCACATGAAGGCAATACTAGTGGCATGTAATTCTGTAGTAGCCCAGAGTAGTCTGTTACACTTTGTTGGAAAGTCCCCACAGAAACTATCCAACAAAATGTAAAAGCGCATATTATATTAATTATAAACATCTCTAACATGAAGGGAATACTAGTGGCATGTAATTCTGTAGTAGCCCAGAGTAGTCTGTTACACTTTGTTGGAAAGTCCCCACAGAAACTATCCAACAAAATGTATAAGTGCATATTGTATTCATTATAAACATCTCTCACATGAAGGCAATACTAGTGGCATGTAATTCTGTAGTAGCCCAGAGTAGTCTGTTACACTTTGTTGGAAAGTCCCCACAGAAACTATCCAACAAAATGTAAACGTGCATATTGTATTCATTATAAACATCTCTCACATGAAGGGAATACTAGTGGCATGTAATTCTGGAGTAGTCCAGAGTAGTCTGTTACACTCTGTTGGAAAGTCCCCCACAGAAACTATCCAACAAAATGTAGAAGCACATATTATATTCATTATAAACATCTCTCACATGAAGGGAATACAAGTGGTATGTAATTCTGTAGTAGCCCAGAGTAGTCTGACACAATCTGTTGGAAAGGCCCAGAGTAGTCTATTACACTTTGTTGGAAGGTCCCCACAGAAACTATTCTACAGAAACTAAACCACTTCCACATCAAATAATTCTCAGGTATTTTGAGAGGGAATTGACTTTTCTTTGTAGATAATATTCAAACCTACTGGGATATGTTGTTGAGGAAAATTCGCATAGGTAAGATTCACCGTGAGAGAAAATCACTGCAAGATCCAATCCACTTCCACACCAAATACAGCCACAACCAAAAGTCCTGTCCTGAAATGCGCACATATAGCACGTTGATCTGCGCGCTAATCTACGCGTTATGACCATAGTAAGGCTATCAAATTGTGTACATGCGGCCTGTGCACAAGCAATGTCTCAGCCAATGGACCTCCGGGTAACCCGGAGGTCCATTGGCAGAAACATTGCCTGTGTTTGCTATGAGTAACCAGGAAAACCTGCAGTGCTTTGGATGCCATTTGATATGGCAATTGCGCGCAATTCCTACGTGCAATTAAGCCTAGATAAGTGCACATTTCATGACAGGACCTCCAGTTTCAACTGTATATCATGTAAATATATAAATTGGTCTTCGTAGCATTAAATAATTCTCAGTTATTTTGAGGGGCAATTGACCTTAATTCTTTCATTGTCCTAATTGTCATTATCTTGTTATCTGAATTTTTGATAAGCAATTTTCCGTCTGAAGTCCATGTTTGGTTAATTTTCTTCATTTTTTTCATATCTAATGCTTCCTTAAACAAAGTATGTTTATACCTGGTCAAATCTTCATCGATAAAATACTTATTTCCAGCAGTTTCTTTTGACTTCAAATTCTTCTTTAATGAATAGAACAGTCTTCTTGCATGATAATTAGTGAATTTTACCAAGATCTGTCTTGTTTTACCAGTTTTTGGAGCATCTACCCTGTGTGACCTATCTATGTCCGTTAGACTTATACTAGCATCCACTGTTTTAGCAACATTTAAGACTAAAGCATCAGTAGATTCACTTTCAGTTTCTTTAACCCTATCGATCCGTAGACTATTATGCCGTGTGTATTGCTCTAACTCGTCCACGCACAATTCCATACAGTCCAACTCCTTTTTCAGAACCTGATTCTCCTCCTTCAGCTCCTTGAGCTCTTTAGCAAGACCCATGGTGGCTTCACGGACCACCTTAGTGACAACTTTATCAACAGATTCATTGATTGTTTTGTCGACAGACTCTTGAATAAATGATTTAACGTCCTCACACATAACCGACTTAAGCTGGGTTGCAAGAGCTGTGGTGTTTTTGTAGCCACTGTCTCACCCTCAGAATCAGACACCCAATCAGGATCACTATCCTCAACAATGCATGAAATACGTGACAGTTTTGATGCACGTAATAGATCTGAAGAGTGCTTAACTGGACTAGTTCGCTTACGTTTTGATTTGAGTTTAGGGTTTGGCCTTACAGGCATCTCCAGAGAAAATTTCTAAAAAAATACTGATCACCGCAAACGGTGCATCACAAACAATAGTCAACACCACTGCAATACCACTGCGATACAACGATAATAGGCAAACTCTTATACCGTCAACAGTCAATAGTAAATCTTCACAATCGGTTCATTTTTGACAATAGACTTACAGGCAACTCTGAGAAAATTTCTAAGAATACTGAACACCGCATCGCCAACAATACCACTGCAATACCAGTACCACAACAATAGGCAAACTCTTGTATCGCCAACAGTAAATCTTCACAGTCGGTTCATTTTGGGCTATAGACTTATTTCCGAGCCGCCCGACCTAGCTTCAATACCATACTGGCAATTCTCCACATTCTACATGAATAATATCTACCCAGCAACCTCAAAAAAAAGTCAAATCATTCAGAAGCACTTGTGCACCGCTCCACCATCCATCATGGCACCACTGAACATCCGTACCAAGTTTCAATGAAATCGAACAATAAACATCCGAGAAAATCTCCAGACAAAATTCAGGCATTCTAAGATGAAAAGGGACACAACTCTGGGAAAAAAAGTCTGATCAAAACTATAATTGCTGGTGCGCAGGTTCCCAGAGTAGTGAACATCCATACCTAGTTTCAAAGAAATCGACCCATAAACATCCGAGAAAATCTCCGGACAAAATTAATTATTCTAAGATGAAAAGGGGCATAACTCTGGCAAAAAAAATCTGATCAAAACAAAGTATAATTGCTGTTGCATAGGTTCCCATGGTAGTGAATACCCATACCAAGTTTCAAAGGAATCGATTCATAAACATCTGAGAAAATCTCCGGACAAAATTCTAGCATTCTAAGACATGTGAAAAAGAGGAATAAGTCTGGCAAAAATAGTCTGGCCGGAACTATAATCGGAGGTGCACAAGTTCCCATGGTGGAGAACATTCAAACCAAATTTCAATGACAATGGTCCACAAACATCTGAGAAAATCTCCAGACAAAAGTATGTCTATGGACATGAATGGACAGACAGATGGATGGACATTCCAGTATCCCCCCTCCCCCCCCCCCCCCCTCCACACACACCTCGTTGTGGGGGGTATAAAAACAAGAGGCCCCAAGGAGCCTTAATCGCTCACCGGGCAAAGTGGTTCAAAGAAGTATTTGGGGGTCACATTCAGTTAGAAAGGAATGAAGTCATGAGAGACAAATTTTATGGAACTAGGGCCATGGCTTGAACAAACTTGAATCTTACCCCCTAAGGATGTTACATACCATATATCAAAAGCATTCATCTGCTGGATCTGAAGAATAAGATTTTTAAAGAAAATTACTCATTTTGAACTAAGTTATCATTCGGGCTCCCACAGTGAGCCCAAATATGAACACAGGGACTTGGCTTGAACAAATTTGAATCTCACCCCCTAAGGATGCTGCATGCAAAATATCAAAACATTCCAACTGCTGAATCTGAAGATGATTTTTAAAGAAAAATTCCTCATATTGACTAAGTTATAATTTGGGCTCCCACAGGGAGCCCAAATATGGACCCAGGGACTTGGCTTTAACAAACTTGAATCTCACCCCCCTAAGGATGCTACACACCACATTCCGACTGCTGGATCTGAAGAAGAAGATTTTTTAAGAAAATTCCTCATTTTGAACTAAGTTACAATTCAAGCTCCCACAGTGAGTCCAATATAGACCTAGGAGCATGGCTTGAACAAACTTTAACCTCACCCCCCTAAGGATGCTGCATACCAAATATCAAAACATTCTGACTGCTGGATCTGAAGAAGAAGATTTTTAAAGAAAATTCCTCATTTTGAACAAAGTTATCATTCGGGTAGGGACATGGCTTAAACAAACTTGAATCCACCCCTCCCCTCCCCTCCCTCCCCCCCCCCCCCCCCCAAGGATGCTGCATAGCAAATATCAAAACATTCCGACTGCTGGATCTGAAGAAGAAGATTTTTAAAGAAAAGTCCTCATTTTGAGCCAAGTTATAATTCGGGCTACAACAGTGAGCCCAAATATGAACCCAGGGACTTGGCTTGAACAAACTTGAACCTCAGCCCCCTAAGCATGCTGCATACCCAATATCAAGAGATTCTGCCTGCTAGATCTTGAGAAGAAGATTTTTAAAGAAATTTGCCTGAAATGTACTAAGTTCAAATTGGGCTCCTACACTGAACCCAAATATGAACCTAGGGAGCCGATTTGAACAAACTTGAATCAGATCCACCCCACAATGTTGCATACCAAATATCAAAAGATTCTGCCTGCTGGATCTGGAAAAGAAGATTTTTTAAGAAATTTGACTGAAATGCACTAAGTTCGAATTCAAGCTTTTATAGTGAGCCCAAATATGAATCCAGGGGGGCCAATTTGAACAAACTTGAATCAGTTCCACAGCACAATGTTGCATACCAAATATCAAAAGATTCTGCCTGCTGGATCTTGAGAAGAAGATTTTTTAAGAAATTTGCCTGAAATGCATTAAGTTTGAATTCAGGCTTTTATACTGAGCCCAAATATGAATCCAGGGGGCCGATTTGAACAAACTTGAATCAGATCCACCCCACAATGTTGCATACCAAATATCAAAAGATTCTGCCTGCTGGATCTGGAGAAGATTTTTTAAGAAATTTGCCTGAAATGCACTAAGTTCGAATTCGGGCTTCTAAACTGAGCCCAAATGTGAATCCAGGGGGCCGATTTGAACAAACTTGAATCAGATCGACCCCACAATGTTGCATACCAAATATCAAAAGATTCTGCCTGCTGGATCTGGAGAAGATTTTTTAAGAAATTTGCCTGAAATGCACTAAGTTCGAATTCGGGCTTCTATACTGAGCCCAAATGTGAATCCAGGGGGCCGATTTGAACAAACTTGAATCAGATCCACCCCACAATGTTGCATACCAAATATCAAAAGATTCTGCCTGCTGGATCTTGAGAAGAAGATTTTTTAAGAAATTTGCCTGAAATGCATTAAGTTTGAATTCAGGCTTTTATACTGAGCCCAAATATGAATCCAGGGGGCCGATTTGAACAAACTTGAATCAGATCCACCCCACAATGTTGCATACCACATATCAAAAGATTCTGCCTGCTGGATCTTGAGAAGAAGATTTTTTAAGAAATTTGCCTGAAATGCATTAAGTTTGAATTCAGGCTTTTATACTGAGCCCAAATATGAATCCAGGGGGCCGATTGAACAAACTTGAATCAGATCCACCCCACAATGTTGCATACCAAATATCAAAAGATTCTGCCTGCTGGATCTGGAGAAGATTTTTTAAGAAATTTGCCTGAAATGCACTAAGTTCGAATTCGGGCTTCTAAACTGAGCCCAAATGTCAATCCAGGGGGCCGATTTGAACAAACTTGAATCAGATCCACCCCACAATGTTGCATACCAAATATCAAAAGATTCTGCCTGCTGGATCTGGAGAAGATTTTTTGAAGAAATTTGCCTGAAATGCACTAAGTTCGAATTCGGGCTTCTATACTGAGCCCAAATGTGAATCCAGGGGGCCGATTTGAACAAACTTGAATCAGATCCACCCCACAATGTTGCATACCAAATATCAAAAGATTCTGCCTGCTGGATCTGGAGAAGAAGATTTTTTAAGAAATTTGCCTGAAATGCACTAAGTTCGAATTTGGGCTTCTATAGTGAAGCCCAAATATTAATCCAGGGGGGCCGATTTGAACAAACTTGAATCAGACCCATACCAAGATGCTGCATACCAAGAATTAAAAGATTCTGCCCACTGGTTCTGGAGAAGAAGATTTTTTAATAATTTTTCTATAATTCATACGGTGCTATCAGAGTTATGCCCCATACAGAGCCCCCAAGGGACGTGGCCATTTCATTTGAACAAACTTGAATTGACACATGGTAATGAACATCCATACCAAGTTTTGAGCAAATCGACCTAGCGGTTTCAGAGGAGACGTCATGTTCACGACGCCGGACGGACGACGACGGCAAGTGATAAGTTTAGCTCCCTTCGGTGAGCTAAAAAACAGGTGAGATTCTACAGCATTGTGAATGTGAAAGCGGACCAAGAGTCTGCTGTTGAAATCACAGTTCAGTGGATACAACAAGCTTTTATGGTCATTGTAATCTATATCACAGCACAGTTGACAGATATGTGCAGACTCTCTTCTACATATGATCTAAAAGTATATGCTTATTACAGAAATAAGGGAGCAAAATGTTAATAAGAAAAAGAGACAGGTTACCTTC
Source organism: Pictodentalium vernedei (assembly GCA_031216915.1). Classification (NCBI taxonomy): domain Eukaryota; kingdom Metazoa; phylum Mollusca; class Scaphopoda; order Dentaliida; family Dentaliidae; genus Pictodentalium; species Pictodentalium vernedei. The sequence goes on from CM062295.1 coordinate 193,420,242, forward strand.
AAGCCCCTCATGGGCAACACATGCCACAAGCTGTTCTTACGAGTACCAAATAACTTTTCATGATACACACTCGATATAATCTCCTCTACTCCATCACAACCACCAGTTATCAGTGTCAGCGTATCAAAAGAAGCCAACTGTTCACCAAGTATCCTGAATGAAAAACAACTGTATTTAAAACAAAATATGTTAACGCTGCCTGATATTTATCATCACCAAGGTTATTAAAAACAAGAGGCCCCACGTGGCCTGAAGCGCTTACCTTGAACAGAACACAATATAACAGAGTCCAAGAATGAGTCTACATTAAATAATCCATCTCCATAGGATACATTGTTAATCCTTGAATCTGACTCCCCTAGAGATGTTGTAAACCAAATATGAAAGGATTCTGACAGGTGAATCTGAAGAAGATTTTTGAAGAAATTCCCTCGTATTGTACTAAGTTAAATTTCCTGTTCCCGTATGGAGCCCAAATATTAACCCAGGCACTCGAATTGAACAAACTTGAATCTGACCTCCCTAGAGATGCTGTATACCAAATATGAAAGCATTCCGACTGGTGGATCTGAAGAACATGTTTTGAAGAAATTTCATCATATTACATAAAGTTAAAATTTGGGCTACCATAGCAAGCCCAAATATATACCTAGGGACCCAATTTCAACCAACTTGAATCTGACCCTCTAGAGATGTTGTATACCAAATATGAAAGCATTTTGACTGGTGGATCTGAAGAAGATGTTTGAAGAAATTTCCTCATATTGCACCAAGTTAAAATTTGGGCTACCATAGCAAGCCCAAATATATATCTAGGGACCCAATTTGAACAAACCTGAATCTGCCCCCCCTAGAGATGTTGTATACCAAATATGAAAGCATTCTGACTGGTGGATCTGAAGAAAATTTTTAAAAATTATCCCTCTTATTGAACTAAGTTAAAAATGTGGGCTTCCATAGGAAGCTCAAATATTAACCTAGGGATTTGGTTTGAACAATCTTGAATCTGACCATCAGAACAATGATGTGTACCAAACATTAAAAGATTCTGACTGGTGGTTCTGAAGAAGATTTTTAAAGAATATTCCCCATATTGCCCTAAGTTGAAAATCTGGGCTCCTGTATTGAGCCCAAATATGAACCAATGGGCTTTATTTGAACAAACTTGTATCTGACCCTGCCCCCCCCCCCCCCCCTTGCCCCCCCCCCCTCATCCCACCCCTATGAATGCTGAATACCGAATAACAAATGATTCTGACCATTGATTCTGGAGAAAATATTTTTTTAAATTTTTGCAAATATGCTGACTCAGCATTTTTTCGATGCCCTCTACAGAACACTCTAACATAATTGATGGCAATTTTTTTTTACCATTCAATTCTACTGGTCATAAGGATGCTTCATACCAAATAACAGCTCCCTGTTCCATGTGGTTTGAGAAATATGGACGTTTGAAAATATATCTATTTTTAGCACCTGGGATTCCTATGGAGATGCGGGAATTTTTTTTGGCATGAGTCAAGTACTTATGACCCAATAACACCACATACCAAATTTGGTTCAAATTGGACTATTGGTTCAGAAAATAGAAATTTTGGGCAGGGCCAAAAATCTTACCCCTCCCATTACAAAGACAAATATTACTTCACAAACTTCGTTTGAACAAACTTTATTCAACACCTCAAAAGGAAGCTCCATAACAAATATGAAGTCACTGTACCCACTGGTTCATGAGAAGAAGATTTTAAAAATATTTTGGAGCATTTTCCAGCACCTTCTCCGAAGGGGGCTGGGCATGTTGAGTTGAACAAAAATGCAATGCCCCTTCGGGACCATCACTCACACAAACTTCCCTTGAATTGGCCATGTGGTTTTGGAGGAGAAGACCAAAACATGGCGTTGACAGATGATGGACGGAGAGCGATGAGATTAGCTCAGCTTGACTTTGTCAAGGTGAGCTAAAAATTCTTGTTTCTCAGGCACCTCCCTTGTCATAGAAAATCTGCCTCTTCACCTTTTTTTCACCTCAAAATCTCTTCTATGATACTATTTTGCACTTGTACAACAAATACTTAACCAACTATACCTTGTTTGACAGAGATCACAGAGCTCTGTCAAATAAGGTACAGTTGGTTAAATTTTCAGGTATATTATAGGAAATTTTCACTGCTGAAAACATTGGTTTGCGATATAATTTCTGATTCCAACTATTTTCAGAACTGTTTTGTGAATCAAAAAAAAGAAAAAAAGCCTCCCTCCCTCCCTCATCATAAAATAGAGGAAAAATTGGCTTAGAAACAAGAAATTTTTTTCATAGACCTGAAAGATACACTAATAATTTACATGTACTCTACAGCAGGCCAGACGCTAGTATGAAACCCTATTGAGACTATTTTCAAGGAAGTTATATCTTTAGATGTCTTCATAAATAATGATACACTGTACATAATATAACTCAGCACCAGTGACAAATTTGTTTTATTATCAATGTAAATATGTGTTATTTGTACACTGTGCTTGTACAAAATCTTTTATCGTGATGAGATTTATTTTTGGGGAGGTACAGCTTTGTGCCTTACTTGCATGATGAGTAGCTATACCTCCCAAAAAACGAGTTTTGTGGTGATAAAAGAATGTATACAAGCACAAGGAGCACGTAACACTTTTATCTACCATCCAGTCAGCAAAAGACATAATCATGACTTCTTGTAAATAGTCTTTGACAAACAGAAAGACCTGCACTCAACTCATCAAAACAATGGAACTCTGCATTCAATTCTTTCAAGGCAACTGCACATAAGAAAATTCCTTTAACATGAATGAAATTGTACATGGTGATAAAAAACAATCAAACCCAGTCCAAGTTTGCTTTTTTCTGTCGGGCAATGATGTTTGTAACCAAATTCAATTCAATTCACGAGGTTACCCAAGGAAAATGCAGAAGGTTTGCAAACACTGGGGAATTATATTTTGGTTAGTGCGCTACAATCTCTTTAAATACATGATGTCACTTCATTTGCAATTTTGAGAAGTGTGCAAACCACAATGAGATTGATGTTACTTTAAAAAAGTGAAACTTTGCACTGTCACTTTCAATTATATTGATATTTGTCTTAATTGTTTTACTTTGGTGTTTCGAATGGTGGATAGTTTATGTATTGGATAGTGTGATTTCCTGCACCATGGAATGTATGTTGAGAGAAACTTGATACAATGTGAATTCTAATAATATCGGTTTTTGAATGGAAGGACTTGTGATTACCAGTAACACTGAAATAGTCTGTCAGGCATGCATGCATTCAGTTCTCACTACATCATGTGACTTTTATTGTTACTGCACAAATGATACTGTATCTTTTAACGTCAAAGTTTTATCACTACTGATATTGCTGTTTGTGATTGTATTTTTGGGGAAATGGTAGATAAACTATAATACATGCATTACAGCACTCTGACCATAAAAGCGAACAATAAATTTTGACCAGACCACGACCCCTTGGAAATTTCTGTCTGCTTCTATAATCACAAGAGCAGGGCATTTTTAATTTTTCAGATTTGGCCTGTTTTCGGATTGTGTTCAGGAAAAAACTCAGTTTCGTTCAGTTTTTCTGTGTTAAGAACATGAATATACAGTAAACAATACTTCGGGATCCTTAACTTAGAAAATTGGAGTCTGTGATACAATAATTGTACAGTAGAATCCTCTTAATTGAATATCCATTTTGCCAGTGAAAATTATTCAATTAACAGGAGTATACAATTAACAGGGATTTGGTCAGTTTCCTGTGTTCTGGAGGTAAACTGAGCATTTATTCTATTATATCTTGTTTGACAGAGCTCATAGAGCTCTGTCAAACAAGATATAATAGAATAAATGCCTGTATTGGATGTAGTGAGGCCAAAAAGGTTGATAAATAAGGGAAATTTGGTGCATGTCACAGTAATTTTTTCGACATATTAAAAAAATTTATATACAATTAACAGGAGTTTACTCTACAACCCATATGCAATTAACAGATCAAATTTGTACTGAAGGTATGGTAAATGGTTTTGTGTTTGAAAATTATATTAACAGGGATATACAATTAAGAGATATCCAATTAAGTGGGCTCCACATGTCAATGTAATTCTAGAGGCATAGTTTACTGCATGGCTACATTTTTTAAATCCAAAGGCCTATCATACTACTATCTCTCACAAAGATTTGTGAAAACCAAATGAGAAATGCAAGAGGTGTTCAATGGGCAAACTTTTTTGACTGAAAATCAATGGAGGGACATGGCTAAGAAAAAGCATCCCACATAAAACTCATTTATAACATTTGAATAGAAATACATATTGATATTGTATTTTACAGATAAATATATACAAATACATTTAGATAATGAAACAAGTGGGAGAAATTTACAATCAGTCAGTACTATCAGAATATGACAGCCAATTTAGTGTCTACTAATCACCCCATGACATGTTAAACCTGACACTGCTTTTAGACTGTACACCAAGCTCTCAGGTCACGGTCTAATTCCGTTTGGAATTCGACACTGTCATGGGGAGTCCATTTACCGAGTTTTAGTGGATATATAGATATTCTTTCCTGCCTATGGGTTGTTCTAGTTTACGACAATGTAGATGCAATTAATTTTAGGAAGGTTAAATTGTGGGGAACTTTCATGCAAGCAAAATAAGCACAGTGTTAACACATAGAAAGGATTGGCAGCATAGTGAGGCAGCTCATTTTTCTGGCAGTTTTCAAGACAGATAATTGTGACATGGGGTAATTACATTTTTTTAATATGACGATAAAAGTGTTGCTGTTATTTTTTTTTAAACAAATTCCTTTATGTAAACTAGGTTTTGTAAATCCTGGTCCATGTTATTCCAGATTTTAGGAAACAAATACAGGGGTAGCTTATCAGGTTAGAATCTAAAGAAAAATGTAGCAGGAGTTTAGGTGGCAAAGGTTCGTATTAGAACATGATAAATTTAAAGTAATTTGTATATTTTTTATACTTACCAATGGCCCAGACTAGCTAGCCGGTGCAAACTCAAAAGTTATCACGGGTCAAACACAAATTTTGAACCCCCATTTCCCCAAATTTGCTTGCAAAACCGAAAATTAAAAATCCTATCTAGTCCTGCATACTTTTACTCTCCACGCATGCGCAGTCGTCAGAGAGAGAGTAAACACACTTCCGAGGTAACCCACAGGCGACCCCATTCAAGTGTACAATAAATTCCAAAAATAACACTCCCAGACGTGTTCTGTCCGATATCTATGCTCCCAGAAACAAGCGCATATATGAGAGTGTACAGACAAGTTATATTCGATTGGGTACCAAAATTAATAGAAACCTGGATTTAGAAATGGAACGAGCTATGATTAACAGACTCGTCACGGACCGCCCCCGAAATAATTCATTGTTTCTAAGGTCCATAACATACAATAATGCGTCTGCCTAATAATACACTTATTATGCGCGGGAGCATTGAAATCCCGCATGTAATCATCTGAATACCAGTTAACTGACTAGACAGCCTTACAGGTACCCAAAGGCTAGCAATTTATTGATGATGAATCATATGCTTGTATATGACTTATAGACGAACAACCCAGGAAACCAACCAACTAACAAGAGGCCCCAAGGAGCTTTAATCGCTCACCGGTCAAAGTGGTTCAGAGAAGTATTTGGGGTCACATTCAGTTAGACATGGTTCATCAACACTACAAAGGAATGAAGTCATGAGAGATAAATTTTATGGAACTAGGGACATGGCTTGAACAAACTTAAATCTTACCCCCGAAGGATGCTGCATACCAAATATCAAATGCATTCATCTGCTGGATCTGAAGAAGAAGATTTCTAAAGAAAATTCCTCATTTTGAACTAAGTTATCATTCGGGCTCCCACAGTGAGCCCAAATATGAACCCAGGGACTTGGCTTGAACAAACTTGAATCTCACCCCCTAAGGATGCGGCATGCCAAATATCAAAACTTTCCGACTGCTGAATCTGAAGAAGAGGATTTTTAAAGAAAAATTCCTCATATTGACTAAATTATAATTCGGGCTCCCACAGTGAGTCCAAATATGGACCTAGGGACATGGCTTGAACAAACTTGAATCTCACCCCCCTAAGGATGCTGCATACCAAATATCAAAACATTCCGACTGCTGGATTTGAAGAAGAAGATTTTTAAAGAAAATTCCTCATTTTGAACTAAGATATAATTCGGGCTACCAGAGTGAGCCCAAATATGAACCCAGGGACTTGGCTTGAACAAACTTGAATCTCACCCCCCTAACCATTCTGCATACCCAATATCAAAAGATTCTGCCTGCTGGATCTTGAGAAGAGGAAGAGAAGGTTCTCCAGCTCACAGTCTGCTCCAGATCTTGCCGAGCGTTCCGTTAGAAACTTTTAGGCATCTGTCCCTTATTGTGCATATCCATGAAAGAAGAGGAAACTGTAACCACAGCCGACCCAGGCTGGAGTGCGGAAGAAGCATCCCGACTCATCACATAGGATGGATGCTCCTCCTCATTGAAGTTTCTTACAACACAAAATAGTTGTCCCCGACTGCTAATGGGACGAAAAAATGCTCTGCACTCTCGATCTGTCCCCAGATCTTGTAGAGTATCCCACTTAGAAACTTCTAGGCTTAATCCTCTTTTGTGCGCTTCCATGTAAGTAGAAGCCACAACTGCCGCCGACCCCGGCTGCAGTGTGGAAAGAACGTTTCAATGCATGTTCTGACTCAATAAGGTTTCTCACAACGGACACAGTCTGCCCTGACTGTTAACGAGATGGAGAGGGTTCTCCAAAATGGAGATCTGACCCCAGATCTAGCCGAGCGTCCCGTAGAGAAACTTCTGGCGTCTTCTACATACACAATTGACTGGACCGACCCAGCACTGTCCGACAGCTCAACACTGGAGTCTGCAGGAGGCTGCTCTTGCATTAGCTGGGATGCTGCTAATAGCTGCGCAACTGCAACAGCAAGTCCATTCCCGAGGCTTGAGGAGCAGCAGACTTCTGTTTTTCCCACCGCTTGCTGCTCATGGGATGAAGATCCAGAGATCGCTCTCTTCTCCGAGCGTCCCATTGATTGATGCCTCGGATCGCTAGCTATCGGATGGTCCGACTTCAAGGACGAAGAATGGCTCTGTCTTTGCGCAGCTGACTGGTTATCTGAAGTCGGGTAGCTAGCCTGTGGCCATGTGTGCTTTAATAATGTAGCTGAGGAAGCTGTGAATGAAGCCGACCCCGGCTGCAGACTAGACAGAGCGTCCCGAGTGGTGGGCAGATGGATGCTCCGTCTCGTGCAAGTTTCTCATAACAACATTTAACCCCAAATGATGTTGGGTTAGAGAGGGACCTCTCCCATTCTCATCGACCTCGCAGAGCCTCCCAACAAGAAAACTTCATTTCGGCTTGTGAAACGTAGCAGAGGAAGCTGTGACTAAAGCCAACCCCGGCTGCAGACTAGACAGAGCGTCCTGAGTGGTGGGCGGACGTATGGTCTGGCTCGTGCAAGTTTCTCATAACAACATTTGGCCCCAAATGTTGTTAGGTAAGAGAGGGGCCTTTCCGGCTCCCGGTCTATTAGACCTCGCCGAGCCTCCCAACAAGAAACTTGCTGACTTCCTCCCTATTTCCGTCGTCGCTGGGTGAGCTTATTTATATTTAAGGGCTCACTCTACCCACATCTACACTTCCGTCGACCGCAATGGCTCCCACGGACAGAGTAACTGTTTCACCGGTCAAGCTAGATGCTTGCAAGAGATTAAGAACACTAACTAGAGGCCTTATCCCTTGCATATCATGAGCAATGCAGCTAGCTCTATTTGCTCAAAAGAGCGTGACAATGGTAGCACACTTGGATGGGTGTCACAATATCATCACCGTGTTCTGAATTAGAAACTGAAAAAATTAATTATAACCTCAGAACCTCACCGCCAACAATGTACCGCGACACCCGTCTTCAACATAAGTCATTCCAGTGAACACAAGAATGACAAGAGTCCGCAGGAGTGCATCGACAAAAGTCGATAACAGTCCTCCAAACTCCACAACAAAATATATAATTAAAATACATGAATCTTAAAAATCAAAATTAAATTCAAAATATTTTTTGGAAAAAGTTTTTTGAAAAAATGCCTGAGTTTCCAAAGGGAACATTAAGAGCCCAAGGGCATCCCAATAGAGCCTAAGTGTGGACAAAATACAAATTTATAGAGTTACACTACCAGAATAATAATCCAGGTACCCTACAGTAATTCTACAGTAATAGAATATAAAATACTACCTATATATGAGGACGTTGTCAAAGTAAACAACGTCAATGAAAAAAATGGAAACAAGACATCAGGCACACAAAAAAGGCCCAAAGTCAGAAACCAATTTAAAAGCTACCAGATGCAAAGCTAGATCTTCATACGAAGAAAGAATGATACATCGGATAGAAGATGCAAGACTAAATGACCTAACACCCCTAGGGTGAAGACGTAATCATGAAGATAAACAGAATAAATATTCTGTTACAAACGTTAAACTCCCAAGAAATTTAATAAAAAATTTCAATAAAAAATCACGACATCGACGCCGTAGCTGCGACGGGTGGTGCAATCTCACAAAATTCTAAGTTCATCAAGGGCCATAACTCCAAGAAAAATATTTGGAACAACACATGCATTGAAGAGTGACTAGACATCAATAAGATACACTTACATGCCAAATATAAAGTCATTCCATCAAGTATTTCAAAAGTTATTGAGTTTTGAAACTTGTTGGTCACAGACAGACCGACAGACTGACATTGCCACTTATTGAGCGGTTAGTCACAGCTAAAAATAACCAAAAAGCTTAGGAAGGGTTCATGAAAGGATAGGGAAGGAATACTTAACAAACAGTGGAATAATCATTATCAAAAATGATGACGTCAGGCGTATGTCCCGAAATTGGGAAACATGAAATAATTTTATAATTATTATAAAGTTACAGCCCTGAACGTCTAAAACCACTGTTGAACACTTCCATCGTCTAATAACAGCCTTGGATCCACCAATTCTTGCACTGATTTGTGTCTGGCATCCTCAAAATAGGAGATTTTAAAGCACAGATGTCATTTCATTGATGATGACTTTGGGCCAAACAAAGAATGATGTTTGCGCAAATTCTGTTCACTTCCTGAGGGTTGCACATGTGCAGAGAGTAAAAGTATGCAGGACCAGATAGGACTTTTAATTTTTGGTTTTGCAAGCAAATTTTGGAGATTGTGGGGTTCAAAATTTGTGTTTGGCCCTTGATAACTTAGAGCTTGCACTAGCTAGCTAGTCTGGGCCATTGGTTTATAGTATAAAAATATCAATAAAGGGCCAAAACTCAGGAAACAAGAGGCCCCAAGGGGCCTGAGGGCGCTCACCTGATATGGTAGCCTAAATATCAACCCAGAGAATTGATTTCAACAAGTTGCATCTGCTCCTCCTAAGAAAAGCTTATACTAAATATCCAAAGATTCCAACCAGGGGATCTAAAAGAAAAAGAAGATTTTTAAAGAATATTCCTCATATTGAACTAAGTTATAATTTGGGCTCCCACAGGGAGCCCATATATGAACCCAGGGACTTGGCTTTAACAAACTTGAATCTCACCCCCCTAAGGATTCTGCACACCAAATATCAAAACATTCCGACTGCTGGATCTGAAGAAGAAGATTTTTAAACAAAATTCCTCATTTTGAACTAAGTTACAATTCAAGCTCCCACAGTGAGTCCAAATATGGACCTAGGGACATGGCTTGAACAAACTTGAATCTCACCTCCCCCTAAGGATTTTGCATATCAAATAGCAAAACATTCCAACTGCTGGACCTGAAGAAGATTTTTAAAGAAAATTCCTCGTTTTGAACCAAGTTATAATTCGGGCTACCACAGTGAGCCCAAATATGAACCTAGGGACTTGGCTTAAACAAACTTGAATCTCACCCCCCCTAAGCATGGTGCATACCCAATATCAAAAGATTCTGCCTGCTGGATCTTGAGAAGAAGATTTTCAAAGAAATTTGCCTGAAATGCACTAAGTTTGAATTCGAGCTTCTATAGTGAGCCCAAATATAAACCCAGGGAGGCGATTTGAACAAACTTGAATCAGATCCACCCCACAATGTTGCATACCAAATATCAAAAAATTCTGCTTGTTGGATCTGGAGAAGATTTTTTAAGAAATTTGCCTGAAATGCACTAAGTTCGAATTCGAGCTTCTATACTGAGCCCAAATATAAACCCAGGGGGCTGATTTGAACAAACTTGAATCAGATCCACCCCACAATGTTGCATACCAAATATCAAAAAATTCTGCTTGTTGGATCTGGAGAAGATTTTTGAAGAAATTTGCCTGAAATGCACTAAGTTCGAATTCGAGCTTCTATACTGAGCCCAAATATAAACCCAGGGGGCCGATTTGAACAAACTTGAATCAGATCCACCCCACAATGTTGCATACCAAATATCAAAAGATTCTGCTTGCTGGATCTGGAGAAGAAGATTTTTGAAGAAATTTGCCTGAAATGCACGAAGTTCGAATTCGAGCTTCTATACTGAGCCCAAATATAAACCCAGGGGGCCGATTTGAACAAACTTGAATCAGATCCACCCCACAATGATGCATGCCAAATATCAAAAGATTCTGCCTGCTCGATCTGGAGAAGACGATTTTTGAAGAAATTTGCCTGAAATGCACTAAGTTCGAATTCGGGCTTCTATAGTGAGCCCAAATATGAATCCAGGGAGCCGATTTGAACAAACTTCAATCAGATCCACCCCACAATGTTGCATACCAAATATCAAAAGATTCTGCCTGCTGGATCTGGAGAAGAAGATTTTTTAAGAAATTTGACTGAAATGCACTAAGTTTGAAATTGGGCTCCTATACTGAGCCCAAATATAAACCCTGGGGGCCGATTTGAACAAACTTGAATCAGATCCACCCTACAATGTTGCATACCAAATATCAAAAGATTCTGCCTGCTGGATTTGGAGAAGAAGATATTTTAATCTTTTTCCCATTGCCTACAGTGTTAAAAAGTGCTGACAGCACTTTTTCAAAGTCCTGAAAAAAGTACCTTGTGATCAAACCGATAGGGATTTTTTTTAACCATTCTATTCTACTGGATAAAAGTAAGCTTTATACAAAATAAGAATTCTCTGTGCCGTGTAGTTTTGGAGATATGGCAGTTTTAAGGTTTTTCCTATTTTTAACTCCTGAGGTTCCCACGGGGCAATGAGAAAAATTTTTTTTTGCATCAATCAACTACTTATGACCCATTATCATCTCATATCAAATTTGGTTCAAATCGACCTGACGGTTCTGAAAATAGAAATTTTAGGCGTGGCCAAAATTTTTGCCCCTCCCATAACGAAGGCAAATAATGCCCGACAAACTTCTCTTGAACAAACTTGATTCTAAACCTCAAAAGGACTCTGTATACCACATATCAAGTCTCTGCTACTGGTGGTTCATTAGAAGAAGATTTTCAAAAAATTTGGCCATTTTTTCCTCTGCTCAATATGAGCCGAAACCTATTTTGGCTAAAAATCAAAATGCCCCTATATAACCACTACTTACATGAAATTTAATTAAAATGTGGCCAGTGGTTTAGGAGAAAGAGGCTCAAACACCACCTTCACGCAGGACGACAGACGACGGACGGAGAGTGATAAGAAAAGCTCACACTAACTTTCAGTCAGGTGAGCTAAAAACACCAGGACAGCATACCTACAAAATGTGCGCATGTATACTTCATATCACTGCCTCTCAACAAGTTTTATAGTTGGAATCTGTCAGAAAAAATATGTGGAGTTAAGCTGACAAACATTTGTCACGAAAAATCAATAAAGGGACAAAAGAACTGATGAAAGCACGAAACCTGAATAACAAGCATTTGAACCTTTATGATATTAGCACTCACCAAGTTCTGGGCAAATATGTAGGAGTTCCAAGGATAATCCGTTAAGACAGAAAATTAATAAAGGGTCACAGGGAGTTAGATTCGAGAAAACCCTCTATTTAAAATCTGCCTGCTGTGCAGAATTGTGGAACTCTAGAACAGAACCTTGGTTGTAAATGCATGCCATAAATCAACAATTTCTTAGTCTTTCACAAGTTACTGGACAGAAACGAAACTGCAATGCATAAAAGGGTAGAATAACATACACATGCATGCATGTACACATTTGCATGGACAAACTTAAAACAGTTTACTCACCTAAACTTCATTTTTTGAGCAATTTGTTTTCCTGAAAGCAAGGGATCTATTTACAGTAAAAAACAAAATAGAGATTTGCTATATTGAATTTGATATCGATATTTATTTCTGCGGAATACCATGGTACAGTTTGGTATTAAATTATTCCATAATCCATTATGGTTGTGTGTGTGTGTGCGAGAGAGGGAGAGGGTGTGCACATGCTGATCTGGAGGGGGGGGGGGGAAGGGGGATAAAATATGGCAAATGGGGATGGTTTCAGTCAGTCATGAATGCATGGAGTACATTTATGGTACCCTCCCACCATTTCTCGTATTTTTGACTCCCGACTGATGTTTGATCTCCATACTCCAAAACACAAGAGAGATCTTCACTATTCAGAGGTTATCGTCTCTCTGTATGGGGGTCTGCTGGTATATGCCCCCCCCCCCCCCCACCCCTCTCCCAAAAGCACACAACACTGTATAGCACACATTGCAATGACAGGAGGAAGCTATGATCAAGTGGTACACAAAGTTCACAGACCCAAACTTGAAAGGGAACATAAGGAAATAAATTTCTTTATTTATTGGCATTTAAGGTCACTTTCAGCATCTTAGGCTATATCATGACCTCAACATAATAGGTACAGAGTCAAGTTTAGCCCATAGTTTATACCTACACTGCCCACTTTAGAGGAGTTCCACCCCAAGATTGGCTACAGGTCCTATATCACCAGTGAAATGGAACTTGTTTACAAGCAATGCTCCACTTCTCAGGGTTCCTACATGGTGAAGAAATTTAACAAAAGCAAAATGTCACTGCACTTGTAATTAGTCAAAAGGAAAAACAAACAAACATTATTTCCAGTTACTGGACAAACTTCCACCCAGAGAGGTTGGGACATTTCCTTTTATTATTATTTTTGCATACTGAAATCTCAGGGGTGATGTTCCATATGCTTAGGGGGAGTCATCCAATATTATTTGGGCGCAAAGTTTCTGATGCAATATAGTCTCCAAAATTTCCAAAAACGAAGACCAACTTGATCTAGGTGTATGTTGATTAATAACTTTCAAACATGACTAATATTTGATTAGAAAGGTTCTTCAACTCATGCAAACACAAATAACTTGCTTTATAATAATTTTATTAGGGTGAATGGCTTGCAGCATATTTCATTTATTAAATGGGTTGATTGTTTTCAATTTAGTACATTCAACAAAACAATGAAAGTGTCAATGACACTGTAGCTTAACTTGTGTGTTGTGTTTGATGAAAAGGATAATGTTCAATGTTTATGAAAGGATTATGAAATAAGACAAGAATTGTGATAATTGGGAATATGTTAATTTCTGTTCCCTGTATGCTATGTTTTTAATAAAAACTAGAGGCTCTACAGAGCCTGTAATCGCTCACCTGGATATACATATAAAAATGTGATTTCCCATAGGCTTTCCATGGTAACTATGAGCTGCAATTGTGGCCATGTTTGCAACATTACATCAAAATTACATGAGGATCATTGGTAGAAGGTGTCCCAGTCATTAATCATGTGAAGTTTCAAAACATTTGAATCCATCAAACAGAATCATAGAATGTCTCTGGTGGCCATATTTTCCAGTCAATGGGAACAAAAAGAGGATCGTTTGTAGAGGGCCTCCTATAGACCATTCTTGCCAAGTTTTGGTTCACGTCAGCTCAATAGTTCCAGAGAGACGATGAAAATGTGATTTCCTATAGGTTTTTTCTATAGTAATTATAAACCGCAATTGTGGCCATGTTTGCAAAACGATCAACATTAAAATGAGGAATGTTGGTGGAGGGTGTCCCAGTTATCAACCATGCAAAGTTTCAAAACATTTGGCCCTGTGGTTTCAGAGGAGAAGAGTTTTCAAAATTGACCAATCAGAATCAAAGAATGCTTCTGTCGGCCACGTTTTTTCACCCAACAGGAATAAAATGTTGTAGAGAACCTCTCATAGACAATGCCTGCCAAGTCTGGTTCACATTGGCTCAGTACTTTCAGTGAAGATGATGAAAATGTGATTTCCTATAGGGTTTCTATAGTAACTATAAGCCACAATTGCACCCATAATTGCAACCCGATGAAGATTAAAATAAGGATCATTGGTAGAGGGGGGTTACAGTCATCAGTCACATTAATTTTTTTCAAACCATTTGGCCTTGTAGTTTCAAAGAAGATTTTCTTGAAAATGCACACATTTATGAATTCTGTTTCAACAAAAAAAATCAGCAAAAAGGGTTAAAATATTTTGAAAATAACAAGTTTTTCAGACAGTATTCTCTTTCAAAATAGCTTTTGGACAGGTAAAAGGTTACAGGAATCTTAAAAGATATACAATAATTACTGTCATCTGAGCTGACATGATTGCAAGATAATAAAGAAAATTTACAATGTAACCTAGAAAACAATTTGTCAACATGTGTCAAACATAATTAGATTACAGCTGAAGATATCAAGCTACAGTTGCACTTGTTTTACAGTACAAGTCACAATAAGTTGTGTAGGATAATCCTATAAACTATGTATCTTTTCTCTTCCTACACTGATAAGACCAGAAGCTGACATCATTTTCTGGAAAGCTCTCACTGATAGCTTTTCCAGAACAAGAATTGTGATAATTGGGAATATGTTCATTTCTGTTCCCTGTATGCTATGTTTTTGATAAAAATAATGTGAGGTGTCCACTGTACTAAAGAGCTGAGGGGTGGGTTAATATGACCTCACAGTTAATGTATGTGGTCCTGACAGTTAACGCATATCAACAAAAGTTACCAAGTTACAGTGAAATTATTTCAAAACGAGTCATCCTATCAAGTTACATTGCTCAGGCAGCCATCATGGTTGAATGATCGCAACCAAAAGGGGACATTCTCATCTGGGCATCATTTGGAGTGATCCTACGAAGTTACAATGAAATCCCTTCATAAATATGACCTGTTGGCTATGCTCAAGATATTCGGGCTTAGGGCATCTGTAGCCATTACAGTTGATCAATCACGACCAAAAGGGGATGTCATCATCTGGGCATTATATGGAGTAAACCTAACAAGTTACAATGAAATCCTTACATAAATACGACCTTTTGCCTATGCTAAAGGTTTTTGGGCTCCGGCAGCCATCAAGGCTGAATGATCGCGACCAAAACGGGACGTTCTCATCTAGACATTATTTGGAGTCATCCTACCAAACTACAATGAAATCCCTTCATAATTATGACCTGTAGACTGTTCTAAAGGTTTTCGGGCTTCGGGCCCCTGTAGCTGTCACAGTTGCCCAATTGTGTCCAAAAGGGTACGTTCTCATCTAGACATTATATAAAGTCAAACCTACCAAGTTACAATGAAACCCCTTCATGAATATGAACTGAAGACTGTGCTCAAGGTTTTTGGGCTTTGGGCTCAGGCAGCCATCATGGTTGAATGATCGCAACCAAAAGGGCACATTCTCATCTGGGCATCATCTGGAGTGATCCTACGAAGTTACAATGAAATCCCTTCATAAATATGACCTGTTGGCTATGCTCAAGATATTCGGGCTTCGGGCATCTGTAGCCATTACAGTTGATCAATCACGACCAAAAGGGGATGTCATCATCTGGGCATTATATGGAGTCAACCTAACAAGTTACAATGAAATCCTTACATAAATACGACCTTTTGCCTATGCTAAAGGTTTTTGGGCTCCGGCAGCCATCAAGGCTGAATAATCGCGACCAAAACGGGACGTTCTCATCTAGACATTATTTGGAGTCATCCTACCAAACTACAATGAAATCCCTTCATAATTATGACCTGTAGACTGTTCTAAAGGTTTTCGGGCTTTGGGCCCCTGTAGCTATCACAGTTGCCCAATTGTGTCCAAAAGGGTACGTTCTCATCTAGACATTATATAAAGTCAAACCTACCAAGTTACAATGAAATCCCTTCATGAATATGAACTGAAGACTGTGCTAAAGGTTTTTGGGCTTTGGGCTCAGGCAGCCATCATGGTTGAATGATCGTAACCAAAAGGGCACATTCTCATCTGGGCATCATCTGGAGTGATCCTACGAAGTTACAATAAAATCCCTTACTAAATGTGACCTGTAGACTGTGCTCAAGATTTTTGGGCTTCGGGCACCTGTAGCCATCACAGTTGACCAATCAAGACCAAAAGGGGATGTCATCATCTAGGCATTATATGGAGTCAACCTGACAAGTTGCAAAGAAATCCTTCCATAAATATGACCTTTTGCCTATGCTAAAGGTTTTTGGGCTTGGGCACCCATCAACGCTGAATGATAGCGATCAAAATGGGACGTTCTCATCTAGACATCATTTGGAGTCATCCTACCAAGCTACAATGAAATCCCTTCATAATTATGACCTGTAGACTGTTCTAAAGGTTTTCGGGCTTCGGGCCCCTGTAGCCGTCAAAGTTGCCCAATCGTGTCCAAAAGGGGACGTTCTCATCTAGACATTATATAAAGTCAACCTACCAAGTTACAATGAAATCCCTTCATAAATATGTCCTGTAGACTGTGCTAAAGGTTTTCGGGCTTTGGGCTCGGGCAGCCATCATGGTTGAATGATCGCAACCAAAGGGGAAATCTCATCTGGGCATCATCTGGAGTGATCCTACAAAGTTACACTGAAATCCCTTTATAAATATGACCTGTAGACTGTGCTCAAGGTTTTCGGGCTTTGTAGCCATCACAGTTGACCAATCACGGCCAAAAGGGGATGTCATCATCTAGGCATTATATGGAGTCAACCTAATAGGTTACAATGAAATCCTTCCATAAATATGACCTTTTGCCTATGCTAAAGGTCTTTGGGCTCGGGCACCCATCAAGGCTGAATGATCGCGATCAAAATGGGACGTTCTCATCTAGACATTATTTGGAGTCATCCTACCAAGTTACAATGAAATCCCTTCATAAATATGACCTGTAGACTGTGCTAAAGGTTTTCGGGCTTTGGGCCCCTGTAGCCGTCACAGCTGCCCAATCAGGACCAAAAGGGGACTTTCTCATCTAGACATTGTATGAAGTCAACCTACCAAGTTACAGTGAAATTCCTCAATAAATATGACCTGTAGACTGTGCTAAAGGTTTTCAGGTTTTGGGCTCGGGCAGTCGTCACGGTTGGCAGATCATGCCCAAATGGGGAAAGTCTCATCTAGAGATCATAAGGAGTCATCCTACCAAGTTACAATGAAATCCCTCCATATTAAACATCACCTGCAGACTGTGCTAAAAGTTTTTGGGTTTCGGGCTTGGGCAGCCATCACGGTTGATAGATCATGCCCAAAAGTGGACGTTCTCATCTAGGCATTATACAGAACCATCCTACCAAGTTACAATGAAATCCCTTCATAAATACAACCTGTAGACTGTTCTAATGGTTTTCGGGTTTTGGGCTCAGGCAGCCATACCGGTTGCCCGATCGTGACAAAAAGGGGACGTTCTCATCTAGACATGACCCCAAACCTGCATATGAAATTTTGTGATGATCAGACAAGAACTGCGAGGTGTAGCCCTTGCTAAAGGAAAATGTGAACAGACTCACAGACTAACAGACTTCCGCACGCGTGATGGCAATAGCTTATCTTGACTATGTCAAGTTAAGCTAAAAACATGAAACTTTCAAAGGAAGCATGTACACATGCTTCATGTTTGTTCTTACTTGGCCAACAGAACTGCTGTATTGCTTACCAAAGAAAATTAGCATAGAAGACCCCTTTTCCTTTCTGTCACTTGCAGCATTTCATTTGTTCTATTTATGAGCTTCACAACGTCAAAATGATAAAACTGAAGTCAAAATCACTGTGGTTTTACAAAGATTATCATGCTGAAAATTGAAGAACTGCAACATTTTTATATAAATTGATTTTCAAACCAATAATAGTTAATCCCCAAAATATTTTATGTGATGCTGAATCACTAATTTGGTTGGAAAAGAGGTCGAAAATGTAAGTGTCAATGACACTGTAGCTCAACTTTACAAACTTGAACTTGGTAAGTTATAAGTGAAATGGCAAAATTAAAGATCACTGGTTCCAATGTCATTTGGTGAAACTTCAACATAACAGCATTGTGTAGGCACAACGTCAGAGCAATCCATGCATTTATAAATGTAAACTGTAGGGCTGACTGAAGGAAGAATGCTGATACACAAATGTTGTAAGTTTAAAGATCATTGTAAATGGCAACTTTATTCACAGAAATGAATGCTAATCGACAGCTATTATCTGGAGATCTCGCATAATGAGCACACCAAGTTCTAAAACAAATGAATGCACCCTGTAGGCCATGTCAAAGAACAAGAGGCCCCAAGGGCCTTAATCACTCACCGGCCAAAGTGGTTCAAAGAAGTATTTGGGGTCACATTCAGTTAGACATGGTTCATCAACACTACAAAGGAAAGAAGTCATGAGAGGCAAATTTTATGGAAAAACACGAAGGAATGGATTTGAACAAAACTGAACCTAACATGCCACCCCTCACCCCTCCCCTGCCCATAGAGCCCAAATATTAAGCCAAGGACTCAAATTGAACAAACTTGAATCTGATCCCCCTTGAGATGTCATATACCAAAAATGAAAGAATTCTGACTGATATGGATATGAAGAAGGTTTTTAAAGAAATCATCTCACATTGCACTAAGTTAAACTTTGGGCTCAAATAGGGAGCCAAAATATTAACCCAGGGTACCGATTTGAACAAACTTGAATCTGACCCACCTAGAGATATTGTATACTAAATATGAAAGGATTCTGATTGGTGGATCTGAAGAAGAAGATTTTAAAAGAAATTCCCTCATATTGCAATTTGTTAAAATTCAGGCTCCCATAGGTAGCCCAAATTATCATCCCAGGGACCAGATTTGAACAAACTTGAGTCTTACCCTCCAAGAGATGTTGTATACAAATATGAAAGGATTTTGAATGGTGGATCTGAAGATTTTTAAAGGAATTTTCTTATATTGTACTAAGTTAAAATTTTGGCTCCCATAGGGAGCCCAAATATCAACCCAGGGACTAGGATTGAACAAACTTGAATCTAACCCTCCTAGAGATGTTGTATACCAAATATGAAAGCATTCTGACTACAGGGTCTAAAGAAGATTTTAAAAACAAGTCAGAAGTGGACCCAAAATCTTCAGGCTATGAAAAAAAAAACATTTCCGTCTCAAAATTGAACACAATGGATAAAAATCCTCCCAAAATGTCTGAATTTTGGTCAAAATTTCCAAGTCTGAACCGGACCCAAAATTTTCAGGCTAAAATTTTATTTTTTTCCACCTCAAAATTGAACAAAATGCATAAAAAATAAAAAAAAAAAATTCCGAATTTTGGTCCAAAATTTTGGAGTCTGAACCGGACCCAAAACTTTCAGGCTAAAAATTTGGGGGGGTTTTCATCTCAAAAATTTAACAAAACCCATAAAAAATCCATCAAAAAAATTTCTAAGTCCGAATCAGACCCAAAATTTACACCTCAGGCACCCGATTTGAACAAACCTGAATCTGACCCCTCCTACAGATGACGTATACCAAATATTAAAGGATTCTGACTGGTGGATCTGAAGAAGATTTTTAAAGAAATTTTCTCATATTGCATTAAGTTAATATTCGGGCTCCCACAGGGAACCCAAATATTAACCAAGAAACTCGATTTGAACAAACCTGAATCTGGCCCACACAAGAGATGATGTATACCATATATGAGAGGATTCTGACTGGTGAATCTGAATAAGAAGAATTTTAAAGAATATTCCACGTATTGCACAAAGTTAAACTTTGGGCTTCCATAGGGAGCCCAAATATTAACCCAGCGACTCAATTTGAACAAACTTGAATCTGACCCCCCTATAGATGTTGTATACAAAACATGAAAGGATTGTGACTGTTGGATCTGAAGAAGAAGATTTTTAAAGAAATTTCCTCAAATTGCACCAAGCTAAACTTTGGACTCAAATAGAGAGCCCAAATACTAACTCAGGGACCTGATTTGAACAAACTTGAATCTGACTCCCCTATCAATGTTGTATACCAAATATTAAAGCATTCTGACTAGTGGATCTGAAGAAGAAGATTTTGAAAGATATTGCCTCATATTTCAGTAAGTTAAAATTTGGGCTCCTACAGGGAGCCCAATTATTAACCCAGGGACTGGATTTGAACAAACTTGAATCTGCACCCCCTACAGATGTTGTATACAAAAGGATTCTGACTGGTGGATCTGAAGAAGAAGATTCTAAAAGAAATTTCCTTAAATTATTGCACCAAGTTAAACTTTGGGCTCCAATAGAGAGCCCAAATCTTAACACAGGGACTCGATTTGAACAAACTTGAATCTGCCCCCCCCTAGAGATGTTGTATAACAAATATGAAAAGATTCTGACTTTCTGACTGATGGATCTGAAGAAGATTTTTTTTAATTTTTGAAACAATTTATGGATTCTATCAAAGTTATGTCCCTTCTGGTGCCCCCTGTGGGCACAGCATGTTTATTTGTATAAACTTGAATTGACATATGATAAGGAACATACACACCAAATTTGGTTCAATTTGGTCCAGTAGTTTGTGAGGAGAAGTCGATAATGTAAAGTTCACGATAGACGACGGACGGCAAGTGATAAGTTAAGCTCCCTTCGGGGAGCAAAAAATGTTGATGCATAAATGCACTAAACTCAAAAGTTGCTGCTAACAGCAACAGTTTTTGATGCAAATGAAAAAAAATCAATAACTCTCATCTAATGATCACCTCAAACACACATACCCAGTTTCAACCTTATTATTTATTTATTTATTGGGGTTTAACGACAGTCAGGGTCACCTCATATTGGACAGTTTTACGGGTGGAGGAAGCCTGAATACCCAGAGAAAACCACCAAGCAATGGTGAGCAACTGTCAGGCTCTCCAATATACTAACTCCACACAAGCAGGGTTAGCATTGGATGAAGACAAGTGCACTATCAACCTGCAATACGCCTTAGTACACAACGCCACATGCCCCGACTTGGGCAATGAGGATGAAGTATCTTGCCCAAGGACACAACACGGTTGCTGCAGGTGGGATTCAAACAGAGGAACTCTCGGCTTGCAGCCTACACCTCTACCTACTAATCCACCATGCCCCCAAATGTTCCCTTTTAGGGAGGCAAAATGAATATGTTGATGCACAAATGAACCAAGTTCAGAGGCTGTTGCTATGGCAATGTTTTTTTTTGACGAACTTGAACCAAGCTTCAAAGCAATCCATTCATATGTGTACCCTGTATGGCATTCCAAAGTAATATGCTGATGAACAAATGCACTAATTTTAAGGATCACTGCTGATGGCAAGGTTACCCCAACATGCATACCAAGTTTCAAACTGATCCATTCATAAGTTCACCCTGCAGGGCTTGCAAAAAATGTTGATGCACAAATGCAATGAAATCAAAGGTCATTGCTAACGGCAACTTTTGGCAATGTTTTTCGAGAGAAATGAAAGAAAATCAAAAGCTCCCATCGCTCCAAATATTTATTTATTTATTGGTGTTTAAGGTCACATATTTCTGCACAATGGCTAATCATGACCTTGACAGTTTTACGTGTGGAGCAAGCCGGAGTACCCGGAGAGAACCACCGAGCAATGGCAAGCAACTGTCAGCTCCCCAACATACCAACTCCACTCAAGCAGGGTTAGCATTGGTTGAAGAAAGGTGCACCATCGACGTGCAGTACGCCTTAGTACACAACGTCACCATGCCCCCATGTAGGCAATGGGGGTGAAGTGTCTTGCCCAAGGACACAACACGGTTGCCGCAGGTGGGATTCGAACTGAGGACCTCTCGGCTTGCAGCCTGCACCTTTACCCACTGAGCCACCGTGCCTCCCATCGCTCCAAACAAGCACACAATGTTTCAAAGCAATTGGATGATAAATGTGTCCTGTGCGGTGTGTCAAAGAAAATTGTTAATGCACAAAAGGGCAAAGCTGAAGGTCATTGCTAACAGGAACATTTTTTCATAGAAATGAAAGAAGTTCCCATCTGGAGGTCAACAAAAACATACCAAGTTTCAAAGCGATCCATTCATGAATGTACCTTTGCAGGGTGTGCCAATGGAAAATGCTGATGCACAAATGAACTAAGTTTGAAGGTTGTTGCTAAAAGCAACTTTTTTAATGAAAATTGAAGAAACTTGATAGCTCCCATCTAGAGGTCACCCCAAGTTATTATACCAAGTTAAATTATTATACCAAGTTTAAAAGTGCTTCAATGATAAATGTGTCCAGTGCAGTGTGCCAAAGGAAATTGTTGACGCCCAAACAGATAAGTTGAATGTTGCTGCTGACGGCAACATTTCTCTACGGAAATTGAATTAAATCAAATGCTCTCATTTAGAGGTCAGCCCAAACAAGCACACTTAGTTTCAAACCAATCCATTCATGAATGTACCCTGCAGGGCGTGCAAAAGGAAAATATTGATGCACAAATGCCCAAAGTTCATAGGTCAAGGTAACAGCAATATTTTTCAATGAAATGAAAGAAAATTGAGAGCTCCTATCCAGAGGTCACCCCGAATATGCATACCAAGTTTCAAGGCGATTCGATGATGAGACCTGTGCAGTGAGCCAAAAGAAATTGTCAACATACAAAACGATAAGTTAAACATTGTTGCTATCCATGACGTTTTTTCTCGACAGAAGTGAAAGAAAATCGATGGCTCCCATCTAGAGGTCAGCCTAAACAAGAATGCTTAGTTTCAAAGCGATCCATTCATGAATGCACCCTGCAGGGTGTGCGAAAGTAAAATATTGATGAACAAATGCACAAAGTTCAAAGGTCAAGGTAACAGCAATATTTTTCAATGAAATGAAAGAAAATTGATAGCTCCTATCTAGAGGTCACCCTGAACATGCATACCAAGTTTCAGAGCAATCTGATGAAGAGACCTGTGTTGTGAGCCAAAAGAAATTGTCAACATACAAAATGGATAAGTTGAACATTGTTGCTATCGGCGTTTCTTGACAGAAATGAAAGAAAATTAATTGCTCCCTTCTAGAGGTCACCCCAAACCAGCTTATCAAGTTTCAAAGCAATCCATGCATAAATGTGCCCTGTAGAGTGTGGCAAAGAAATATATTGATGGCCAAATGCACTAAGTTCCAATGGCCACGTTTTTTGACTAAATGGAAGAAAATAGATAGCTCCCTTCTGGAGGTCACCCTAAACAAGCATACCAAGTTTTAAAGTGATCCGATCACAAATGCGACCTGTGTGGTGTGCCAAAGGATGTACGTACTATGTCAAGTTAAGCTAAAAATTATTGAAGCCCACTGTGTGCAACAGCAAAAAATGCAGCTTGGGGAGGATATTATTGACAGCATTGCCAAATGTCACCAGTAATTCTGAGGACAGTCTACCTTATCACCCAATTTGTGCAGAATTCATAGTGTTTGGTTAGCATGTTTGCCATTTGTCATAAGTGCCACAAAGAAACACATTCTATTTTGAGATCAAGGCAAGAAATCCAATGTATCGAAAAATTTGATGAGTTTTAATTGCTTCGGTACAGTATATCAGTATCTATGCAAAACCAATTTTCAGTATGCTACCCATCTTTTAAAATAGTATTAAATTTTTAAAAAGAATCACTTTAACTGATATTATATCTGACAGTTATTGTGAAGCAAAGCATAAGTTAAACAATTTTGAAAGGGGTTCATAATATTTACCTGCAAATAGTTTTAATCCTTTGATCTTTGATATCTTGACAACCACATACATAAATACTAAATTCAGTTGGCAAATTTTTCTTCAAACTTTTAACCTAATAAATATAAAAAAAGGCTTACGTAAAAAATATGGTGATATATACAAACATATTTCAGCTTAATCGGAGATAAAAGCAAAACAACATGTCCTGCAATGTACTATTTTAAACAGTGCAGCAACATGGCTCAACATTAGTCAAGTTTAGGCAATTTTTTATACCTGTGCTGCCACATTAAAAGAAATCCACCCCAGGCATTGATTCCGGAGCCTATTTTACCGGTGAAGCAAAACTTGTTTACTGCTCCACTTCCTGGGCTTTCCACAGAGAAATTTATTTCCAATAAATCAACTTATCGAATAATTAATCCTCTTCACAATGATGTCAAAATAGCAGAATTTCAAGCAGAAAGTATTTCCTATAATGCAACAAGGAAGCTAACCAATCAAGTCTTGTTTCACAGAAGAGCTTAACCCTTTACCCAACATAATGGCAAAAACCAGCCAGCACTATCCACAACAAGAGGGGTGTATCCATCTCCATTAGCTCAGCAACACATGGCATGTAATAAATCCATGCTTATTACAAATCTGCAAAAAATATCCGGTCATGTACATGCATAGCAAAACAGGTAAGAAATTTTCTAAGAACACACTGACAAAAAAGTCTAACATTGCATTAAACTAGAAGCACTGTCATGGTGCTGAAGCTGTGACAATTCGTGCAACGTCAATGTTTTAAAACTCGTTGGTGACAAAAAAACTTGTTGGTGACAAAAAAACTTGTTGGTGACAAGTCCATAAATGTGACAGAAATTATCCGAATGACATGCACTATTGAGAGGGTGTAGACATCATGAAGATACACTTGCATACCAAGTATGGTGTCATTCCATCAAGTATTTTAGGAGTTATGGTGTTTTTTAAACTCGTTGGTGACAGACCGACAGACAGACAGACAGACAGACAAACATTGCCACATATAGAGCTGCTCGTCGCTGCTATAAAGTCCAAAATCTCTAAAAAATGTCCGGCCAAGGGTTAATGTCATCTTATATTGATGCATTTAACACGTAATGAAATACGAAAGCCACAGCATATTGGTGGTAACCTCCACTCATATACAGCAAACCAGGTCAGAAATTTTCACACACTGACAAAAAAGTCTAACATTGCAAAAACACTAAAAATCAATAAAATATCACTGGTTAAGGGTCTGAGGGTAATTGTAAGCCATAGAAACACAGTATGAGGTGCATAGCAACAGGTCTGAAAGTCAAAATGGACTGGTACAATAACATTAACACAAGTGTTGACGCCGACGTGCCTCAGGTCATGACATAAGCTCACACAACTTCGTTGGTGAGCTAAAAATCACCATTCACTTTTCATTATTTTTAAAAAATTTTGTCTAAAAAAATAGCTTATGATCCCTCATTGGAACAAGCTCATTCCAATGAGGGGTCATAAGCTATGTTTTTGACACAAAAAATGAGTTATTCAATCTATGGAGTACCATACAGGCCTCTTTCTTTTTTGTTACTTGGCTTAATTTTGGAGGGTTTGGGGGTTAAAAATTAAGTACTCGGCCTGAAATTCTGTCGAATTGAGCATAACTAGTTTAGAAAAGTAGTAATGGTTGTTACATGAAATCACTCGAATTGCAAAGAAAGTTTTGTAAATCTCAATTTCATATGAAATTGAGATTTACAAAACTTTCTCTGCAATTCGGGTGATTTCATGCAAGCAATGTCAACATGTTAAACTGAACACATTACAATTTTTTATAAACTTAACGTTAAGTACCCTATCACCATGCAAGAACAAGACATAGACACAGACACAAATCAATCAATATTTTCTAGCAAGTCCATGTTTTCATGTGAGAGGAACTGGGAGGGAGGGTGTTTTTTGTGGATAATTTTTTTAAAGGATATTTACAGCTGTGTTGATTCTAGCCTGATCTATTTCTTCTTGTGGGCTTTCTCTGTCTTCTGGGTCAAGAACTTTACTTAATCTTCTATCAAGAGAGGTGAAAAAGTCTTTACTTTCGACATTCTAAAATAGAAAAAAAACAATGAATGCAAACCTTTAGGCCCCACAAAGTAGATCTTGTTTCTCAGGCCTTTTTTTTGTAAAATTGCCTGCAGGTGGGCGGTTTTTTATTTTATTTTTTATTTTGGTAATTATTATACCTTTGCCATCAAAAATTCATGTTCTTGGTTTATTTTATGTTTTAAGCCTCATAATCTACAGAATAGCATGGTTAGTTGTGTATTCCGTCCCTTGAGTGCAACAAAGCTTTGCAATGCTAAAGCATTGCAAAGCCTTGTTGCACTCAAGGGACAAATTTATCAGTTTTATTAATTTAGGTAAAATAATATAAACCATTTCATTTTTATTTTTTTTTATGTTTGCATTGGTTATAAAAAGAGAGTATGTGGCAGCCAAAAGGACCATGCGGGAGGGCCTGAGAAACAGATTGTAAACTTTTTTTAGGCCTTAAATTATCCAATTAGAAATTTATATTAATTTGTATATTTTTATACTTACCAATGGCCCAGACTTAGCTGGTGCTAACTGTAAAATATCGAGGGCCAAACACAAATTTTGCCCCCCAATCCCCAAAATTTGCATGCAAAACCGAAATTAGAGGTCCTATCTGGTCCTCCATACATTTACTCTCTGTGCATGCACAGATGCCAGGAAGTGACTGGAATTGGCGCCGAGATCATTCTTTGTAAAAGAGAGTATCACATAATAATTCAGCGGGGAGGTATGAGTACCCACTCATGGGAGGGCCATCCCCATCTGGGCCATTGGTAAGTATAAAAATATACAAATTACAATAAATGTATAATATTTTTACACTGTACACCAATGTCCCAGATTTAGCTGAATCATAAAAAGGAGGAGGGCCTAGAACTTCCAAAATAATTCTAATCCTGCAATCCATGATGAAAGGAACTTAGAATAATTAGGAATTACATGTATGTCTCTCTATACAGTAATAGAGGAGACATATTCTAAACAAGGAGCCCAATTTAAGTATTTCCTTATTGTCAGCATGAAGACAATGCTACTTAGGATGTAACAAGTTCCTAATTTTTAAGGCTAGTCCGGACTAAGCCCCAAAAATTAGGATGACGGATCTGAGAATGAGTGAAAATCCCCCACAAACATACACCATACAATAACACTTCAGCTGTATGCAGGATATAATTACGGATAAAACAGCTTCCTTCATAGTTACATACTTTTTAAGCCAGAGAAGAGGTAAAAATCCCCCCCCCCTTTCTTTTGAAGGAATCTTAAAAACAAAGAGGAGAGAGCTCTGGAATCAATAAGAGCGATACCAAAAAACAATATAAATAATCATTGAATAGGCACTCAGGTATTAATTCATGATTAACAAGTGTTTGACCACCGAGGTGGTATTAGTCCCCTACGGTGCTTTTGTGACATAAAGTGTTTTTGTCACAGAAGACACTAGAGTATATAAGCATCTTCGATTTTGAAAAAAATATATTGAGCGTGCATAATCCCCTCACAACCCTTTATCCATGTACCATATATGAAAGGCGTAGCTTGAACCATGTTGGAGGGAGGGGTGGTAACATAAAATAGAGAAAAAAGATTAAAAAACACAACAAAAATGGCCACCATTCTGCCATCTTGGATTTTGAAAAATAAATATTGACTGTGCATCATCCCCTCAGAACCATTTATCCATGTACCAAATATGAAAGGTGTAGCTTGAAGCATATTAGAGGGAGAATCCATGTACCAAAGATGAAAGGTGTAGCTTGAAGCATATTAGAGGGAGAGGTGGTAACATAAAAACAGACAGACAGACAGACGGACAGACAGACAGATGTTAGATTTTGAAAAAAAATATTGAGCGTGCAACATCCCATTACAACCCTCTATCCATGTGCCAGATATAAAAAGTGTAGCTTGAACCATGTTGGAGTGAGGGGTGGTAACATAAAATAGAGAAAAAAGCTTAAAAAAACACAACAAAAATGGCTGCCATGGCGCCATCTTGAATTTTGGAAAAACAATATTGAACGTGCAACATCCCATTACAACCCTCTATCCATGTGCCAAATATAAAAAGTGTAGCTTGAACCATGTTGGAGTGAGGGGTGGTAACATAAAATAGAGAAAAAAGCTTAAAAAACACAACAAAAATGGCCGCCATGCTGCCATCTTGGATTTTGAAAAAAAAATATTGAACGTGCATCATCCCCTCCCAACCCTCTATCGATGTGCCAAATATGCAAAGTGTAGCTTTAACCATGTTGGTGGGAGGGGTGGTAACATGAAAATAGAGAAAAAAAAAGCTTAAAAAACACAACAAAAATGGCTGCCATTCCGCCATCTTGGATTTTGAAAGAAAAATTTTGAGCGTGCATCATCCCCTCAGAACCATTTATCCATGTACCAAATATGAAAGGTGTAGCTTAAAGCATGTTGGAGGGAGAGGTGGTAACATAAAAAACAGACAGACAGACAGATGGACAGGCAGACAGACAGACGGACAGACGGACGGACGGACGGATGGAGTGCAATCCTATAGTCCCCTTATGGTTCCCGTAGGAGACTAATAAATGGTGCTTAATGCCACTTCAGAAGTTAAGGCTATAGCGATGATCCTGGTAAATAATATTGCCCACTATATAAACGTACACCGCAGACGGCGTACACAGATACGGTGAACACCAGTGATAAAAATATAACACTGAACGATCCCTGAAGAGAAAACACACTTCCTAGGTAATCCACAGGCGGCCTCTGTACAATAAATTCCAGTAACATCACTCTCCAACAGGTACTATCCGATATCTACGATCGTAAACACGTGTGAATAAGCGAAATGAGTACTGACATAATAGAAAACGGATCTAGAAATGAAAGTAGGTATGATTAACAGGCTCCAACACGGACCGCCCCCAAAATAGATTATGATTTCAAGGTCCACAAAATACAATAAAGCATTAGCCTAATAATATAATGCGCGAGAGCATTTATATTTAGGATGTAATCATCTGAATGTTAAAAAATTTATAGTAATTTCTATATTTTTTATACTTACCAATGACCCAGACATAGCTGGTGCTAACTCTTAAAATATAGGGCCAAACACAAATTTTGCCCCCCAATCCCCAAAATTTGCATCTAAAACCAAGGAAAACATGTCCTGAATGGGCCTCCACACTTCACCTCTACTGCGCAGTGTCAAGGACGTTCCGAAATTGGCGCCATTAATCATTCTAATAACCAGTGCCTGGTAAGCGCTATGTACTCAGCGGGGAGGCAAGAGTTCCCAACTCCTGGGAGGGCCATCCCCGTCTGGGTCATTGGTAAGTATAAAAAATATAGAAATTACTATAAATTTTTTAACATTTTTATACTGTACCAATGACCCAGACATAGCTGAATAGTAAAAAGGCTGGAGGGCCAAGGACATGGAGCAAGATGGAATACGCTCAATTATATAAAATAGAGTCATCCCCTCTAGGGAAAAAGAAGTATTAGGCCTACATGTATCTTTCTTATTCATGATAAATTAGAAAGATACAACACCTTCCAAAATTGAGCATAATACATCCATGTACTCTATTAATATCTAGTATAATCCTTATACTAATAATTTTTAAAGTAAGCCAATAAATAAAGTAAGTCAAGAGAATAGAGACTCTTATACTCCTTAAAAGTGTCTGAGGATTGCATAAACATGTCTGTTGACACGTGCTATATTCAAAAGCTATACTTTAAAAACTAAGACCTGAATGAATTTTAAAACATAAACCTCTCACTAAACAACCATCCCAATAACAGCTCAGAATTACTAACTCCGGAGGAGGTATCCCCTTGTTTTCATAGTAAAACAGGTGACCCAAGGGAACACCCTCCCCTCCCTTTTTCTTGCCCTGGGTCAAATAGCCCAGAGCGAAGAGGGCAGCAGAACGGAGTCACTGCCGAAACAGACAGCCTACCTAGCTATAGTAGCAACTGTTAAGTGAATGACATTCTGAGCAGTAGATAATAGACCTAACAATAGAGGCCTCCAGAAATGGACTCAATATTTCTGAGATAAAAAATTCATGAATGTGGATGGCTGAGCGCAATGAGCAGCCTTCAAAAATCTATATAGCGACACTATTAATGTAAGCACAAGATGTAGAAGAACTCTTACTTCATGAGCCGAAATCTCAAACACAACTGCTGAGTCAAGATATACCATCAGCAGTATCGATAGTTAATTGAATCCATTAGCAATAGAATGGAGCGTAACGTCCTTCTAATAGGCATCAAAGACAGAAGAAGTTTACGCCCATAGTAATAAACAGATATCTGTTTGTAAATACATAAACTCTAACCGGACAGAGTAAAGGCCTATGCCCGTACGAAGACGGAAGGACCCCTTAATAACAATAGGTTCCGGATAGTAGGAGCCTAACTCTTATGCAAAAATCCAACCTAAATAGTAAAGGAAGTAGTGATTCTGAAACTACAAAAGTGAAAATCATCCACCGATAGTGCATGAAACTCACTGACTCTTCAGTAAAAGAGAAGTCAACAGAATTACTGTCTAAAAGGTCAGAATTTGAAAACTACTGTTTCCAGAGGCTCAAATGATTACTTAGCTAAATAAGAACCGAAGTTAAATTCCATATAGGAATTTAATCTAAAGATTCTAAGTCTATTATTCAAAAAGTTACTAACTGACTTAGATAAAGAGACATAAGACTCAATTGTAAACTATCATAGAGTGCATAGGTATGAGGTAACATAAACCTATAACCTTAATAACAGGCTGCAGTAGATCTTGTCAAACAAGTATACTAAAAAGTTGCAATGAGTAGTATGGAGGGAACAACAATATGAACATAGTGATCCCGACACCAACGACGGAAGAGCCTCCACTTTAGTCGCATAGAATAGCGAAGAAGAGGATCTCCTATAGTAAAAAATCGCGTCCAAAGCTCGTCCAGTACAATGCTTACAATGCAATACGGACCACACAACGGAATACGTGAAGGTTGCGACCTTGCGGGTTGTGATAAAGATGACACGATTTACCCAGCGAAAAAAGATCCTCTCATTGAGGAAGATTTCGCGTTAAGTCCCACAGTAGACATCAGATTAAATTACCCACGGTCTCTGTGAAGACAGAGGTGCTATCAACAGAAATGTATTGTGGTTGTTTATCTTAGCAATACCTGCTGAAACAACAGCGCCGGAGGATACGCATATCCTATCATTCCGTCCTATTGGATCAATAGAGCGTTAACAACATTAGCTCAGAGATCCGGACAAGCCAACACATACGTCTGCAATTGATTAGCAAGCTGTGTCGTAAATAAATTATCATTGGGCGCTCCCATAGATAGCAAATCTGATTGAATACTTGTTTGTTGAGAGTCCATTCTGATGGCAACAAGCGACCCCTAAGTGAACGGGAATCCGGTAAAACAATCAGACGACCCGGAATATGACGGACCGAAACAGAACTTGGTGTACTATAACCAACAGACGGATTCTTTCCATTAAATTGAATAACGGAAACGAATGAGTGCCTCCCTGGTTCCGGAGATACGCCACTACTGTCGAATTAACGGATAGGATTTGGACATGCGTTTCTGAATAATGTTCATCCAATGACATAAAGCAAGCCTAAAAAACATTATTCCACGGAAGATAATTGCTTGCTTAGAGACTGCGGAACCCAAAGACCCTGGCACTTAGAATCCGTTGGGATCAATATTATATCCCAATCTGTTTGACTGGCAACCGTCATAACTATAACACTCGGATCCGGCAACTGCAGTGGCACTCTCTGAGTCAACCACCGAATGTTTGCCCCAGTCTGAATCTCTTGCAACACTAGATAGACAAGAGAACGTGTAAATCGAGCAATTCATGGATTGCTGAAAAGTTGACGTCGAAGAGAGGCTTCTCCGAGAACGAAGCGACTCGGAGAGAGTTCTTCACCCTACTATCCACGCGCATGGATGTTAGCTAGGGCTGCATCACGTCTAACCAACTCCAATCAGCCACTGAAGGGCGGAGTTATACGTGAACAAACTACAGCCCTCAAAAGAAATCACATTGAGGATAATATCCCGTAAATCTTTTCTTGAAGACGTAATGATAACGCCTCAGTAAGGTGGATTACGTATGATAAAGCGTCTAAGTTAAGTCTACTAGACATCATTGTCGTTTCCAACATTGTGGTTGGAAAAGACATAGACGGTGAAAAAGAATATTTCCAGTCTTTAACCACGCCGTCTAGACGCATATGAACTCTCGGTATGCCCTGCTCTGCCAAAATAAATTATTCGTATAAATGATAAAACGGCAGAAATGAGCATTACGGACAAGAAACTAAACTATCATGCTTGGTAGCAGGCTTATATGCATATATAGTGTCGAAAAATAAAACACATGTTCTAATGACATTATTAGACTGTGTCGGTAAGTCAGGGACAATGTCCCTGAACCGATCCAAAATTCCGTGTCCAATGACGCTATAAGTCTCTTATCCAACATCGCAGCAATGTAGTCCGAAAAAACAATCACTGGAAGATAATGCCAGAAGATATGAATGGCAGCTTCCGATACTACGAAAGGGAAAACTCGAAATCTTTCGAATCCCTTTCGCCATCCTGTCGGACCCTATAAAGCGTTCGGTCGTCTGTACCTGATGCAACCGTGGACCGCACCGACCCAGCGCCGTCAGATAATTCCTGATTCGAGTAAGAAACTGTCGATTGCTGGGATGCTGCGAAACAACTGTGCTAACTCGGATAGCACGTCCGTCACTGAGGCCTGAGGAGAAGCGGTCCTACAATGCATTGCCGCAGGAAGCTCCGTGATCGTTACCCCGTGCATACTACCAATATGCGAGCGAACGGAGTGTATAGGCCTCGTGTCCCTTGGCTACCGGATGGCGTGACCTATTCGCCGTGGAATCACTGAATGACGAAACTGATCAGATACTCGAGGTCACGTAGCCAATGTGCGGTCGTGTGCCCTGCTGTGAGGATGAGGAAGCATTATCAACAGTCTCTCGGACTGTCAATATAACGGAGCGTCCCGACCGACAGACATATGCTCCGAATGTAAAATATATGAACCACAACATGCGGTCCCCTATGTTGTTGGACGAGAGAGGGACCTCTCTCGCTCACAGCCCGGACGGACCTGGACAAGCCAGGAACCGGACTAACAGGCTTCCTCCGATCTGTCCTCAATCCGCCGTCACTGGGTGAGTACTAAAGTAATTATAGTGCTCGCATCACCCAAATCTCCTTCCTAGACCGCAACGGACGAACCCGGCAGCCGAACCATTCGATGAATGTACGCTACACCGGGTGAGCTAGCGAATGTCACTCCGTCAATCCTACAATTGATCTCTTAGGCGATAGACATATTCCATGAGCACTTATTGCCGCTAGCTCTTCATTAACTATGACGACAGAGGCACGCTTTTGAAAGACATCTCCGTAACTTTGCGAACAAGAAACCAGAAATGCTTGGTTATAGCAAGCATATAATAATAATATATATAGCGTCGTTCAATAATTCGAAAGTTTGTGTGACATTATTGGACTATGTCGGAACTGAGGGACGATGTCCCTGAACCGAACCAAAAATTTCTAAGTCCACCGACGCTATCAGTTTCATATCCGGCATTGCAGCATTCTGGTCCGACGAAAGAAGCTGTAGAAGATCAAGTCAGATGACAAGCACAACAGCATATGTTGTTCCCAAAGGGAAAGCTCGAAATCCTCCGAATCCCTTTCGGTATCCCGTCGGACCGGATGAAATTTTCAGACGTCCGTACCCGCTTCCGCGGAGCGTCCCGACCCAGC
Organism: Pictodentalium vernedei; assembly: GCA_031216915.1. Taxonomy (NCBI): domain Eukaryota; kingdom Metazoa; phylum Mollusca; class Scaphopoda; order Dentaliida; family Dentaliidae; genus Pictodentalium; species Pictodentalium vernedei. The sequence continues at coordinate 193,454,146 of CM062295.1, forward strand.
ATCGTCGGATAAAAAATATGCGACAGATTCAGTTGATGCTGGGATGCTGCGATAAGCTGTGCTATTTAGGAAAGCACGTCCGTTCCCGAGGCCTGTGCAGTAGCGGTCTTACGATGCATTGCCGCCGGAAGCTCCATGTACGTTGACTCCCGTACACTTCCCTATGCGAACGTCCGGAGTCTGCAGGCCTCGTTTCCCTGGCTACCGGATGGTGTGACCTGGTCGCGGATGATTCTCTGACTGGCGAAGCTGACTGGATATCCGAGGTCACGTAGCCAAGAGCGGTCGTGTGCGCTACCATGAGAATGAGGAAGCCTTATTGACAGTCTACTCCGGACTCACTATATGTCGGAGCGTCCCGAGCGACGGACGTATGCTCCGAATGCGAAACATTTTGTACCACAACATCTGGGGCCAGATGTTGTTGTACGAGAGAGCGGCCTCTCTCGCTCGCCGTCCGGATGGACCAGAACGAGCTATGAACCAGACTAAAAGGCTTCCTCCGTTCTCCCTCTAATCCGCCGTCACTGGGTGTGCATTTGGTTGATTTATAGTGCTCGCATCACCCCAAAACTCCTTCTAGACCGCAACGGACGAACCCGGTTGCCGAACCATTCGATGAATGGACGCTACACCGGGCGAGCTAGCAGACGTCAAAGGCCGTCGAACCTACTTGGGTCCTCTTAGGCAATTGGCGTATTTACATGAGCACTTTCCGCTAGCCCTTCATTAATTGTGACGACGGAGGCACACTGTTGGAAGACATCACAGATACATCACCCTAATCTTGATCGTCTGAAATAGAAATTGATAAAGTAGAGTGACCCTGGGGGGAAAGGACCGGAGTGTCCAATTCCCCACTAACATACCGTGACATACGCTTCCCATGTTGTCATCGAAATCATACGATACAGAACAGGAGTTAATGCGAGTACACTGACCACATATAGAATGATTATAAAAGTCAGAGGAAGACTTCCTCTTATTACAATTGATCAAAATCCTTTCAATGTGAAAAGAAAACAAGTCCTGGTACTCGCACCAACCCCTGGCAATCAAAATACATAATAATAATATGATCCATTAATATAGAAAAAATAATTGAAATCAAAATATTTTGAAAAAATATTTTTTCAGAACAGCCCAAGTTTCTGAAAAGTAACGTTGAGCCCCAATGGATCCCAAGCCTAAGTGTGGACAAAAATTTTTAAAATATTTTAAACAATTTATTCAACACTTACGAACAATAATAATGTATCTAGTTATGATTAAAATAACATCAAGATATTATTTTCAAGAAATCCCCCCCTCACACAGAGGGCTGTTGTAAATGTAAACAATGAGTGTAAAAACACTAAAATAAGACTCCAGGCACCCAGGCCCGGAATCAGTTACCAAAAATACACTATCTGATGCAAAACAGAGACTTCCAGGGAAGAAACTGCAGAACATCAGATGGTAGATGCAGAACACAACGCCTAACCACCCGTAGGTGAAGACGTAAACATGGGGAAAAGAACAGAATTCATTCTGTTATTCAGCTAAAACTCCCAAGAAAATTTAGTAATAATAATTACAGAAACTATGCCAAAAGCATGGGAGAATAGCAAGGGGGGACTTAAAGGAAAGGGAGAGAGGAAAACACTGAAAAATCAGTGTAACTAAATAACCAGAATGACAACAAAATGGCTGCTGCCTCGAAAATAGGTAACTTAACATAATTTCATTAAAAAATTTTAAGTTACAGCCCTGATAATATTCTGTCACACATTTTTCCTCTCCTCCTTCTCTATCCTCCTTAGAATCACCATTTCACTAATATTTATGTGTCTGGCATCATATAAACTGAGATTTACAAGCACAAAGATCAGTCAGATGTTAACTTATGAAGGGCCAAACTTAGAATGATTAATGGCGCCAATTTCGGAACGTCCTTGACACTGCGCATGCGCAGTAGAGGTGAAGTGTGGAGGGCCATTCAGGACATGTTTTCCTTGGTTTTAGATGCAAATTTTGGGGATTGGGGGGCAAAATTTGTGTTTGGCCCTATATTTTAAGAGTTAGCACCAGCTATGTCTGGGTCATTGGTACAGTATAAAAATATCAGTTAACTGGTTATGCAGCCTGCAAGGTACTCAAAGAGTAGCAATTTAATTGTGCTGATTTTTAAAAAAGCACTCGTATATAAGAAATCAACAAATAATCACAGGAAACTAATCCAACTAAAAAGCGAATGGGCCCATGAGGTCGCCATAGAACACGACCCAAAGGCATAGTATGTATGTATTAAATTATATGAGGCTTGTGGGAAGAAAACTATGTCTTGCCAGGTAATTGCCTCTAAACACATAGGTAGTGTGTGTGTGTGTGTGTGTGTGTGTGTGTGTGTGTGTGTGTGTGTGTGTGTGTGTGTGTGTGTGTGTGTGTGTGTGTGTGTGTGTGTGTATGTGTGTGTGTGTGTGGGGGGGGGGAAGTGGAGGGGGGGATTCGAAGTCATATCAAAATCTCCTCACCCGCATTATTTAATCGTTCCTGTGCCAGTTATAAAAAAATATAGGAACCGCGATGGTTCCCTCACGTCTGAAAGAAGACCCTCTCATGGAGGAAGCTTCTGGGGAGCGTCCCATAACAGACACTTGAGAATATTGATCCAAGGTTTCTGTGACAACAGAGGTGCTACTAGTAGGATTCACAACGAGACTGTTTAATCTTAAATGTAATCTAGTGAATCAAATGAATTGGAGAATACGTGTATCCCATCATTCATCCCGATGAATTCTGCAGAACTTCTACTGCATGCGCTCAATGATCTGGGCATGGCGACACAAATGACGATAACTAATTGTTCCGGTGCGTTGCCAACTGAACTATCATGGGGCGATCCCACTGGTAGCAAAACTGTCCAAATATTCGCTTGTTGAGTGTTCAATGCACAGGTGACCTTTCCGTGGAGCGAGTCTGCTAGTACGTTTAGATGACCCGGTATATGACGAATCTATTGATGTAGTGCTAACAATATTGACATCATTCTTTGATGTTTATGTGTTTCTCCTGGAACCGAGGGTCCCAAGACTCCTGCATTTCGAGTCCGTCGGACTCAGGGTCATGCCCCAAGCTATTGACTCATACCCGTCATAATCATGAAAGCCGGATCTGGCAGTTGCAGCGAAACTCTAGAGTTAACCACTGACTATCTGCCCCAATATGGACCTTTTGTTTACTAGATCCGTTAAAACAATACTGGTCTTGGGCGAATGCATCTTCACACTCCAGTTCTGGGTAAAGAATAACTGGAGGAGATGTGTTCGTGAGCGACCCATCTGAATAAGATCCATAGCCACTCCGCACAACCCCATCAGTCGAATAAAATTTCTCGCTGTAATGCGTCTGATAGTAGACAAAAGCGAACATAACAACTGACTAATTTCGCTCTGGATAATGGCAGATGAACCAGATTGTTGGGCGACATTACCGAGATCATTATTCGGATTTGACGGAAGCATTGTCCATCACAGACATTAACTCTCTGCACACTGATATCAAAACACCAAAATTTCAAACAGCAAATTTTTCCCATAATGCAACTAGAAATTTAACCATGTCAGTCTTGTTTGACAGAGCTCAATGATGACGTCATGCCCATGTCCCGAAAATGGGGAACATGAACTAATTTTTATAAATATTATAAAGTTACAGCCCTGAACGTTTCAAACCATTATTTCTTCTTTCCTTCATCCAGTTGTGTCCTTGGATCCACCAAATTAACCATTGATTTGTGTCTGGGATCATTATTAATTGAGATTTAAAAAGCACAAAATTCAGATTGTTATCTGACAAGGGTCAAAGAATGGTATTTGCGCCAATTCCGGTCACTTCCTGACGTCTGCGCATGCACAGAGAGTAAATGTATGGAGGACCAGATAGGACTTCTAATTTTCAGTTTTGCATGCAAATTTTGGGGGTTGGGGGGGCAAAATTTGTGTTTGGCCCTTGATATTTTAGAGTTAGCACCAGCTAAGTCTGGGCCATTGAGGTACAGTGTAAAAATATTGCATAAAAAATACTAAGACTTAACCGATTACTTAATGCGCTGGCCACTCAATAAAATTTATAAAACGCTCTTAACTGAAAAGAGAGTATGTTTTCATTTTTGGAATTCACTAAAAAAAACTTACCACACTCCCTTACAATGAAGGGTAAGGCAATGAGCTCTGTCAAACAAAACTGAATTGGTTAAATTTCTAGTTGAATTATGGGAAAAAGTTACAGCTTGAAAATTTCATTTTACGACATCAGTGTGCAGAGGGTTAAATTAGTGGTGGTTTCTCTTGGAAAGATAGCTGTAGGCCATCCGAGACCACACTTCTCGCCTACTGGTCTAGCGTAATAGTTATCCAGTTTGATGCGAATCTTGATAACTATCCGTCAACTGCTAAACAACAGAGGTCCTAACCCTCACCTGTAGTACCTGCGAGGCCTTTGGAAGGAGAAACTACATCTCCTTTGCGAAGAGCCTCGAGCCAACTGCTTAGGGGCATCTGGCCGGTAGTCCCGATCAGACCTAAGCCCCTATCGGAGTCGCTGTATGATGATTCCTAGAGTAATTATATAGGAGGGTTACCTATACCCTCGTGAGGAGTCCTTTTAGAAGACTTTATGTCTAGGACGTCCTCCCTTACTCTTTTCTGCTGTTGCGGGTTGATTAGATGCCGACTTAAGAAGCAGAGTATCGATGCTTTCTTTGTAGCCTGGTCATAAACCAATCAAAACTTATCGTCAAAAACTTACTTAGTGTCCAGAAACCGGAGCGACCCATAGAGAATTTTTCACTTTGTTATTTATTAAAGATGACGATGCAAGGGCTCTGTCACATCTGATTAACTCCAAATTAGCCACTGTTAAGACAGAGTTATACATGATAAATATAATAGCCCTGGAAGGACTTAAAATGAGGTACAAACGTCCTCAAATTCCTTTCCATAGAGACAGTGTGTCACAGTTCTTAAAGGTGATCTGCATAAGACAGTGAATCTAAATTCGCTCTGAATGAAGAAATTGCCGTCTCAATTGTGTCCGAGCGAATAGTGAATGACAAAGGTAAGGCCATAACTAGGTCCTTAGCCTGCTCATTCAAACGCAGAGGAACTCTCTATACATCTTCCCCGTTTTCCGTTAAAATCGGTAAAATTACGAAAGATGATGACAAGAAACCACCTTACTTCTTCCCACTGGAAAGATAAATATGGCATCGTCTAAAAGGCTTAAGGCCTGCGACAACTGTCTAGACTTAACTGAAAAAGACATGACCTCCTCTTTTTCTGGATGAAGTCAGTGTCCAACAACGCTAGCGGTTTATTGCAAGTAATCGCAGCATTCTGATTGGCTGGAACAAATTCAGGGTAGTGTTGATGGATTAAATCCATCGCAACCATGTGTTGTTCCAAAAGGGAAGGGTAATCCCCCTCTGTATCCCTTTCATCATTCGTCTGAATCAGTTGAAAATCATGGTCAGCGGCATCTGAATGCGCAGATGACTGGACCGACCAAGCACCATCCGACAGCTCAGGTTCTGAGACTGCCGTCGGTTGTGTCCGCACTTGCTGGGATGCTGCGATGAGCTGCGCAATCTGCAACAGCAAATCCATTACGAAGGCCTGAGGAGCAGCGGCCTTCTATTCTGGCTGTCGGCTGCTCCCGGGACAGTGTGTCCGAGATGGCTCTTTTCTCTGGACATCCCGATATATGAGGCCTCGTCTCTTAGCTACTGAATAGTGCTACTTTCGAGCGGTCGCAGCATTCTGATTCTCAGGAACGAACTCAGGGAAGCATTGATGCATTAGATCCATCGCCACCCTGTGTTGTTCCGAAAGGGAAGGGTAATTCTCCTCCAAATACCTTTCACCATCCCACTAAATCAGATTATACTCACGGTCATCGGCATCTGAATGCGCAGATGACTGGACCGACCCAACATCATGCGACAGCTCAGGTTCTGCAACTGCCGTCGGCTGCTTCTGCACTTGCTGGGTTGCTGCATTTAGCTGTGCAATCTGTGACAGCAAGTTCGTTACGGAGGCCTGAAGAGCAGCGGTCTTCTGTTGCTTGGCCGCTGGCTGCTCCTGGGACAGTGTGTCTGAGATGGCTCTTTTCTGCGGACGTCCCAACTGAATGAGGCCTCGTCTCCTTGGCTACAGTATGGTGGGACTTCTTTGGCGAAGAGTAGACCTTCTTGGCGATGCAGGCTGGATATCAGAAGTCACGTAGCCAAGGTGCGGTCATGTGTGCTTGGTAGATGCTGAAGAAGAAGCCGTAACTATAGCCGACCCCGGCTGTGAACGGAGCATCCCAGACGGGAGGCGTGGATGTATGCTTCGACTGACGCAAAGTTCCGAACCACAACATCTGACCCCAGATGTTGTTATGAAAGAGAGGGGGCTCTCTGACTCGTGGTCCTTCAGAGCTAGCCGAGCTTCCCCCTGAACTTGCCGGCTTCTTCCTCTCCGTCGTCGCAGGGTGAGCCTGTTATTATTTTATAGTGCTCGCTCTACCCTTCTTACTCTCCTCGACCACAACGGACACACCCAGCATCATGGTACCCACAGACGGTGTAACCACTTCACCGTTCGAGCTAGCTGGCAGCAGGGAGCTGAAACCACGCTGTGGTTTACTGCCCTGTCTAATATTCATGAGCAATTTAGCTGCTAGCTCTATTTGACTATCTAAATGCAATGACGGAAGAACACTCTCAGACAGCGTCACGTAAACATCACCATGTTCTTGTTCCTCTGTAAATAGAAACTAAAAAAAATAGGCTGATGAAATCGTCAGATGTGTACCCATACGCGCAATTAGTAGAAAGCTGTATGACGGAGGGCCACCACGGATGCTGACATAATGTTCACCATACAAGGTATGGGTACATATAGAAATGGATTGGAGGAGTGTCTAATTTGATGGATAAAAGGGTTAATATCTCCGGATCAAATTATCAGATTTACATAAAAAACTATACAGCACAGCACATCATAAATATATAAAGTAACATGACAATCGGATTGATAATTTTTGAGTTATCTCATGCCAAAGGGATTGGAGGAATTTTCAATTTGAAGGATAAAGGGGGTTAATATCTCCGGATCAAATTATCAGATTTACACCAAAAACTATACAGCTCAGCACATCAGTAACCTGAACACAATTATAAAGTAACTTGACAATCCAAGCAATATTTTTCAAGTTATCAAATGCCAAAGGGATTGGAGGAATTTTCAATTTGAAGGATAAAGGGTTAATATCTCAGGATTAAATTATCAGATTTACACCAAAAACTATACAGCTCGGCACATCAGTAACCTGAACACAAATATAAAGTAACTTGACAATCCAAGCAATATTTTTCAAGTTATCGAATGCCAAAGGGATTAGAGGAATTTTCAATTTGAAGGACAAAGGGTTAATATCTAAGGATCAAAATAACAGATTTACACCAAAAACTATACCGCTCGGCACATCAGTAACCTGAACACAAATATAAAGTAACTTGACAATCCAAGCCATATTTTTCAAGTTATCGAATGCCAAAGAGATTGGAGGAATTTTCAATTTGAAGGATAAAGGGTTAATATCTCGGGATCAAATCATCAGATTTACACCAAAAACTATACAGCTCGGCAAATCAGTAACCTGAACACAAATATAAAGTAACTAGACAATCCAAGCAATATTTTACAAGTTATCGAATGCCAAAGGGATTGGAGGAATTTTCAAGTTGAAGGATAAAGGGTTAATATCTCAGGATCAAATTATCCGACTTACACCAAAAACTCTACAGCACGGCACATCAGGAACCTGAACACAAATATAAAGTAACTTGACAATCCAAGCAATATTTTTCAAGTTATCGAATGACAAAGAAATGGATACAGACGGACAGACGGACGGTCAAAGGATAGACGAACAACGGATGGTCACCCCGGAGTAACCTGAACACAAATATAAAGTAACTTAACAATCCAAGCAATATTTTTCAAGTTATCGAATGCCAAAGGGATTGGAGGAATTTTCAATTTGAAGGATAAAGGGTTAATATCTCAGGATCAAAATAACAGATTTACACCCAAAACTATACAGGTCGGCATATCAGTAACCTGAACACAAATATGAAGTAACTAGACAATCCAAGCAATATTTTTCAAGTTATCGAATGTCAAAGGGATTGGAGGAATTTTCAATTTGAAGGATAAAGGGTTAATATCTCAGGATTAAATTATCAGATTTACACCAAAAACTATACAGCCCGCCACATCAGTAACCTGAACAAAAATATAAAGTAACTTGACAATCCAAGCAATATTTTTCAAGTTATCGAATGTCAAAGGGATTGGAGAAATTTTCAATCTGAAGGATAAAGGGTTAATATCTAAGGATCAAAATAACAGATTTATACCAAAAACTATACAGCTCGGCACATCAGTAACCTGAACACAAATATAAAGTAACTTGACAATCCAAGCCATATTTTTCAAGTTATCGAATGCCAAAGAGATTGGAGGAATTTTCAATTTGAAGGATAAAGGGTTAATATCTCGGGATCAAATCATCAGATTTACACAAAAAACTATACAGCTCGGCAAATCAGTAACCTGAACACAAATATAGAGTAACTAGACAATCCAAGCAATATTTTTCAAGTTATCGAATGCCAAAGGGATTGGAGGAATTTTCAAGTTGAAGGATAAAAGGTTAATATCACAGGATCAAATTATCCAACTTACACCAAAAACTATACAGCTCGGCACATCAGTAACCTGAATACAAATATAAAGTAACTTGACAATCCAAGCAATATTTTTCAAGTTATCGAATGACAAATAAATGGATACGGACGCCGGATGGACAGACGGATGGACAAATGACGGATGGTCACCCCGGATGCCGGCATTATGTGTACCATACATAGTATGGGTACACATAAAAACTAGAGCGACTTTTTGACAAAAGGACCGGTAGTGGCCTCTCAACACGAGAGAACCGGCAGTGGCCTCTCAACATGAGAGGACCGGCAGTGGCCTCTCGCTAGCAACGTACCGTGACACCCGTCTCCAACGTTTGTCATCCCATGCGACACATGTTGAGCAAGAATTAGTGGGAGTACATCGACTACAAGCAAGGCAACCAACATGTAAATCAGAGGAAAGGCTTCCTCGCCTTGCTTACTGAGCAATATGCTTTCATAATGAAGCAAACTAAGTCGATCGTACTCCCACCAACTTCACATTAAATATTATAAAAAGATACATAACAAATGACATTCAAAATATAAATAAAAAAAATAATTTACACAAAAAATATTTTCAAAAAATTCTGACAACAGCCCAAGTTCCCAAAGGGAACGATGTGCCCAAATGTATCCCGATAGAGCCCAAGTGTGGACAAAAATTATTTTTCTATCCCAAAAATTAACTGCTACACTACCGGAATATTTAATGTATCTTACAACAGTCCTTACCATATAATAAATAGGAAACTACATATATAAATCGAGCGTTGTCAATGTAAACAACGTCAGAATGAAAACCGGAAACAAGACCCCAGGCAACATGGCCGAAGTCAGTAACAGATTTTTTAACTCTCCGATGTAAAGCAAGATCTTCATCAGAAGAAAAAACGATACATCGGATGTATGATGCATGACCAAAATGCCTAAACACCCCTAGGGTGAGGACGTAACCATGGGGATATACAGAATAAACCTTCTGTGTGACATGTTAAACTCCCAAGAAATTTTATAAAAAAAATTCAATAAAATAAGCCAAAAAGCTTGGGAGTTTAACTGGGGGGTGTCAAGGTAGGGTAGGGAAGGAATACTTAAGAAACAGTGGAAAAATCATTATCAATAATGATGACGTCATGCCCACGTCACGAAATTGGGGAACATGAACTAATTTTTCTAAATATTATAAAGTTACAGCCCTGAACGTTTCAAACCACCATTTCTTCCTTCCTTCATCCAGTTGTGCCCTTGGATCCACCAAATTAACCATTGATTTGTGTCTGGCATCATTATAAATTGAGATTTAAAAGCATAGAAATCAGTTTGTTGTTATCTGACTGAGGGCCAAACAAAGAATGATCTTGGCGCCAATTCCAGTCACTTCCTGGCATCTGCGCATGCACAGAGAGTAAATGTATGGAGGACCAGATAGGACTTCTAATTTTCAGTTTTGCATGCAAATTTTGGGGACTGGGGGGGCAAAATTTGTGTTTGGCCCTTGATATTTTAGAGTTAGCACCAGCTAAGTCTGGGCCATTGAGGTACAGTGTAAAAATATTGCATAAAAAATACTAAGACTTAACCGATTACTTAATGCTCTGCCCACTCAATACAATTCATAAAAAGCTCTTAACTGAAAATAGAGTATGTTTTCATTTTTGGAATTCACTAAAAAAAACTTACCACACTCCATTACAATGAAGGGTAAGGCAAGTTGGAATGGTTTTGGATAATAGTATGGACTGGTTTTGGCCAAAGGTTGTACAGGGTTAGTTACTGACTTAAAAATTTAAAATATTTTATAATCAGAAAGTGTGACAAACCCTGTGCAATGCACAGGATTAGTCACACTTTCTGGTTATACAAAATTGGAAGCTGCCATATCACACTCTACATGAAAATATACACTCAATAAGGCTGTAAAATTGCACAGGGTTTATTTATTTATTGGTGTTTAAGCTCACAAACTTTTGCACATTGGCTAATCATGACCACAACATGGAGATAAAGTCAACTTTCTTTAATTGTTTATACCCATGTTGCCCATTTTAGAGGACTTGCACCTCAAGCATTGGTGGCTGGGTCCTATTTTACCAGTAAAACGGAGCTTGTTTACCACAGTAGAAAAGCACTGTCTCACTTTCATGGGGTTCCATGGGTGATAGGGTTAGTTGGCTAAATGTTATATAGGGTGCATGATTCAAGGAACATACTTATACTGGAAAGTGGGAATTTTTTTAAAGTGAATTCAAATGAAAGTGTCAATGACACTGAAGCTGAACTTGACAAACTTGAACTTGGTAAGTTATAAGTGAAATGACAAAATTAAAGATCATTGGTACCAATGTTATTTGGTGAAACTTCAACATAACAGCATTGTATGTGCACAACGTCAGAGCAATCCATGCATTTTTAAATGTAAACTGTAAGGCTGGCTAAAGGAAGAATGCTGATACACAAATGTAGTAAGTTCAGAGGTTATTGTAAACAGCAACTTTTTTCACAGAAATGAATGCTAATCAATAGCACTTATCAAGAGGTCTCGGGCAATGAGCACACCAAGTTCAAAAACAATCCTACGATAAATGTACCCTGCAGGCCATATCAAAGAAGAACAGTTTTTGTGATGGCAATGAAAAGAAAATCAATAGCTTCTATCTTTGTCACCCTAAATAAGCATACAAAGTTTCAGAACAACCTGATAATGAAAGTGCTCTCTGAGGCATGCCAAAGGAAGATGTTAATGCACAAATGCACTAAGTTTGAAAGTCATTGCTTGTGGCAATGTTTTTTGGTTTTTTTTATGGAAAATCATAAATATACTCTGCAAAAGGGATAAGTTGCTGCCAAAATGCGGTAAGTTCAAAGGCTGGTGATAACGACAATAATTTTTTATGGAAATGAAAAAAAAATTATAATTTTCATAGTAATTTCTATATTTTCCATACTTACCAATGGCCTAGACTTAGCTGGTGCTAACTCCAAAATATCGAGGGCCAAACACAAATTTTGCCCCCCAATCCCCAAAATTTGCATGCAAAACCGAAAATTGGAAGTCCTATCTGGTCCACCATACATTTACTCTCCATGTATGCGCAGACGCCAGGAAGTGACCGGAATTGGCACCAACATCATTCTTTGTAAAAGAGAGTATTACAAAATAATTCAACGGGAAGGTATGAGTGCCCACTCATGGAAGGGCCATTCCAGTCTGAGCTATTGGTAAGTATGGAAAATATAGAAATTACTATGAATTTATAATATTTTTCCAACTGTACCCAATGGCCCAGACTTAGCTGAATCGTAAAAAGGTGGAGGGCCTAGGACTTCCGAAATAGAAGAACAACATAGTTCCAATCCTGCAATCCATGATGAAAGGAAATTAAAATAATTAGGAATTACATGTGTATCTCTCTATACAGCAATAGAGGAGACATATTCTAAATAAGGAGCCCAAATTTAGTAATTACTTATTGTAAGCATGATGATAATGCTACTTAGGATGTTACAAGTTCCTAATTTTTAAGGCTAGTCCGGACTGACCCCCAAAAATTAGGATGGCATATCTGAGAATGAGTGAAAATCCCCCACAAACATACGCCATACAATAACACTTCAGCTATATGCAGGATATAATTACAGATAAAATAGCTTCCTTCACAGTTACATACTCTTCAAGCCAGAGAAGAGGTAAAAATCATCACCCCCCCCCCCCCCTTTCTTTTAAAGGAATCTTCAAAAGAAAGAGGGGAGAGCTCTGGAATCAATAAGAGCGGTACCAAAAAACAATATAAATAATCATCGAACAGGCACTCAGGTATTAATTCATGATTAATAAATGGTGCTTAATGCCACTTCAGAAGTTAAGGCTATAGTGACAATCCTGGTAATTAATATTGCCCGCTATATAAACGTACACCGCAGACAGCATACACAGATACGTCAAAAAACGGTGATATAAAATGTAACATACACATATGTCCAATCGAGCCACACTGAATGATCCCTGAAGAGAAAACACACTTCCTAGGTAATCCACAGGCAGCCTCTGTACAATAAATTCCAGTAACAACACACTCCAACATGTACTATCCGATATCTACGATCGTAAACACGTGGGAATATGCGAAATGAGTACTGACATAATAGAAACCTGGATCTAGAAATGAAAGTAGGCATGATTAACAGGCTCCGACACAGACCGCCCCCGAAATAGATTATGATTTCAAGGTCCACAAAATACAATAAATCATTAGCCTAATAATATAATGCACGAGAGCATTTATATTTAGCATGTAATCATCTGAATACCAGTTAACTGGTTATGCAGCCTGCGAGGTACTCAAGAGTAGCAATTTAATTGTGATGATTTTTAAATAAGCGCTCATATATAACAAATCAACAAATAATCACAGGAAACTAATCCAACTAAAAAGGGGATGTGCCCATCAGGTTGCCATAGAACATGACCCAAATGCATAGTATGTATGTATTAAATTATATGAGGCTTGCGAGAAGAAAACTAGTCTTGCCCGGTAATTGCCTTTAAACACATAGGCAGTGTGTGTGAGTGTGTGTGTGTGGGTGGGGGGGGGGGGGGGGGGGGGAGGGGGATTCAAAGTCATATCAAAATCTCCTCACCTGCATTATTTAATCGTTCCTGTGCCAGTTATCAAATAATATAGGAACCGCGATAGTTCCCTCACGTCCAACTGACTCCATTATGCCACTATGGGCAGAGAAGGACATGAAGAATAAAACTTCCCTGAAAGAAGGCCCTCTCATGGAGGAAGCTTCTGGGGAGCATCCCATAACAGACATTTGAGAATACTGATCCAAGCTTTCTGTGACAACAGAGGTGCTACTAGTAGGATTGAGACTGTTTAATCTTAAACATAATCTATTGAATCAAATGAATTGGAGGATACGCATATCCTATCATTCATCCCCATGAATTCTGCAGAGCGTCTACTGCATGCGCTCAATGGTTTGGGCATGGCGACATAAATGACGGTAAGTAACTGTTCTGGTGCGTCGCAAACTAAACTATCATGGGGCGATCCCACTAGTAGCAAAACTGTCCAAATATTCGCTTGTTGAGCGTCCAATGCAAATGAAAGAGGCGACCTTTCCGAGGAACAAGTCTGCTAGTACGTTCAGACGACCCGGTATATGACGGATAGAGAGATGAACATGAAATAGAAAAATCTTCTCCGTTAGATATCATAACGGAAATGAATGGGTGCAGCCCTGGTTCCTGATGTACGCTACTACTATCGAGTTGTCCAACAATATCTGAACATGCATATCCGCAAATAATGTGAATCTATTGATGTAGCGCTAACAATATTGACATCATTCTTTGATGTTTATGTGTTTCTCCAGGAACCGAGGGTCCCAAGACCCCTGCATCTCGAGTCTGTCGGACTAAGGGTCATGCCCCAAACTATTGTCTCACACCCGTCATAATTGTGAAAGCCGGATCTGATTTTTAAATAAGCGCTCATATATAACAAATCAACAAATAATCACAGGAAACTAATCCAACTAAAAAGGGGATGTGCCCATCAGGTTGCCATAGAACATGACCCAAATGCATAGTATGTATGTATTAAATTATATGAGGCTTGCGAGAAGAAAACTAGTCTTGCCCGGTAATTGCCTTTAAACACATAGGCAGTGTGTGTGAGTGTGTGTGTGTGGGTGGGGGGGGGGGGGGGGGAGGGGGATTCAAAGTCATATCAAAATCTCCTCACCTGCATTATTTAATCGTTCCTGTGCCAGTTATCAAATAATATAGGAACCGCGATAGTTCCCTCACGTCCAACTGACTCCATTATGCCACTATGGGCAGAGAAGGACATGAAGAATAAAACTTCCCTGAAAGAAGGCCCTCTCATGGAGGAAGCTTCTGGGGAGCATCCCATAACAGACATTTGAGAATACTGATCCAAGCTTTCTGTGACAACAGAGGTGCTACTAGTAGGATTGAGACTGTTTAATCTTAAACATAATCTATTGAATCAAATGAATTGGAGGATACGCATATCCTATCATTCATCCCCATGAATTCTGCAGAGCGTCTACTGCATGCGCTCAATGGTTTGGGCATGGCGACATAAATGACGGTAAGTAACTGTTCTGGTGCGTCGCAAACTAAACTATCATGGGGCGATCCCACTAGTAGCAAAACTGTCCAAATATTCGCTTGTTGAGCGTCCAATGCAAATGAAAGAGGCGACCTTTCCGAGGAACAAGTCTGCTAGTACGTTCAGACGACCCGGTATATGACGGATAGAGAGATGAACATGAAATAGAAAAATCTTCTCCGTTAGATATCATAACGGAAATGAATGGGTGCAGCCCTGGTTCCTGATGTACGCTACTACTATCGAGTTGTCCAACAATATCTGAACATGCATATCCGCAAATAATGTGAATCTATTGATGTAGCGCTAACAATATTGACATCATTCTTTGATGTTTATGTGTTTCTCCAGGAACCGAGGGTCCCAAGACCCCTGCATTTCGAGTCTGTCGGACTAAGGGTCATGCCCCAAACTATTGTCTCACACCCGTCATAATTGTGAAAGCCGGATCTGGCAGTTGCAGCGATACTCCAGAGTTAACCACTGAATATCTGCCCCAATATGGACCTTTTGTTTACTAGATCCGTTAAAACAATCCTGGTCTTGAGCGAATGCGTCTTCACACTCCTGTTCTGGGTAAAGAATAACTGGAGGGGATGTGTGCGTAAGCGACCCATCTGAATAAGATGTGTAGCCGCTCTGCACAACCCCATCAGTCGCATAAGATTTCTCGCTGTTAATGCGCCTGAGAGTAGACAAAAGCGAGCATAACAACTGACTAATTTTGCTCTGGATAACGGCAGACGAACCAGAGCGCAAGATTCAGACTGAAGCACATCACTCAGAACTGAAATACTATCCCTAGGACGATGAACCGTAGGTACTTTCTGAATGCCAGATATACCAGGACATGAAAGAACGCATCCTTAGATCTATGCTTGTCGCATAGTCGATCACTCGAACGCTCGCTTTTACCGACTGAATGATTACCATAAATAAACTTTTAGAGCTATGATAAACTTGTTATCCAGCTCCAGTCTATTATCGGTCGAAACGAGATCTCTGGCTTCGGTACGAGTAACAGGTGACTACAGAATCCTAGAGAATCTTGATTCTCGATGACCTCTATTACTTTCATTGTGAAGAGAACCTTTACCTCCAATTGGAGAGACTCTTATGCAAGGATTTGCAAGGATTTGACGGAAGCATTGTCTATCACAGACATTAAGTTAGTGATGGTACTCTCGGAAAGATAGCCGTAGACCGTTCGAGACCACACTTCTCGCCTACTGGACTTCCGTAATAGTTATCCAGTTTGATGCGAATCTTGATAACCATACGTCAACTGCTAAGCAATAGAGGTCCTAACCCTCACTTGTAGTACCTGTGAGGCCTACGGAAGGAGAAACTACGTCTCCATCGCGAAGATCCTCGAACCAAAGGCTTAGGGGCATCTGACCGGTAGTCTCGATCAGACCTAAGCCCCCTATCTGAGTCGCTGTATGACGATCCCTAGAGTAATTATAGGAGGGTTACCTATACCCTCGCGAGGAGTGCTTTTTAGACGATTTTCTGTCTTGGATGTCCTCCCTTACTCTTTTCTGCTATTGTGGGTCGATTAGAAGCCGACTTAAGGAGCAGAGTATTGATGCTTTCTTTGTAGCTTGGTCATAAACCAACCAAGGCTTATTGTCAAAAACTTAGTGTCCGGAAACCGGAGCGACACGTAGAGAGTTTTTCACCTTGTCATCTATTAAAGATGACGCAAGGGCTCCGTCACGTCTGATTAACTCCAAATTAGCAACTGTTAAGACAAAGTTATACGTGATAAATATAATAGCCCTGGAAAGGACTCTAAATGAGGTACGAACGTCCTCAAATTCCTTTCCGTAGGGACGTTGTGTCACAGTTCTTAAAGGTGATCTGCATAAGACAGTGAGTCTAAATTTGCTCTGAATGAAGAAATTGCCGTCTCAATTGTGTCCGAGTGAATAATGAATGACGAAGGTAAGGCCATAACTAGGACCATAGCCTGCTCATTCAAACGCAGAGGAACTCTCTATACATCTTCCCCGTTTTCTGTTATAATCGGTAAAATTACGGAAGATGATGACAAGAAACCGCCCTTACTTCTTCCCACTGGAAAGTTGAATATGGCATCATCTAAAAGGCCTAAGGCCTACGACACCTGCCCAGACTTAACCGGAAAGGACATGACCTCCTCTTTTTCTGGATGAAGTCAGCGTCCAACAACGCTAGCAGTTTCTTGCAAAATGTCGCAGCATTCTGATTCGTTGGAACAAATTCAGTGTAGTGTTGATGGATTAAATCTATCGCAACCATCTGTTGTTCCGAAAAGGAAGGATAATCCCCCTCAGTATCCCTTTCATCATACGTCTCAATCAGTTGAAAATCACGGTCAGCGGCAGCTGAATGGACCGACCCAGCATCATCCGACAGCTCCGGTTCTGAGACTGCCGTCGGCTGCTTCTACACTTGCTAAGATGCTGTGATGAGCTGCGCAATCTGCGACAGCAAATCCGTTACGGAGGCCTGAGGAGCAGCGGTGTTCTATTCTGGCGGCCGGCTGCTCCCAGGACAGTGTGTCTGAGACGGCTCTTTTCTTCGGACGTCCCGATATATGAGGTCTCGTCTCTTAGCTACTGAATAGTGCTACTTTTGAGTGGTCGCAGCATTCTGATTCTCAGGAACGAACTCAGGAAAGTATTGATGCATTAGATTCATCGCCAACCTGTATTGTTCCGAAAGGGAAGGGTAATTCTCCTTCAAATCCCTTTCACCATCCGACTGAATCAGATTATACTCACAGTCATCGGCATCTGAACGCGCAGATGACTGGACCGACCCAGCACCATCCGACAGCTCAGATTCTGAGACTGCCGTTGCCTGTTTCTGCACTTGCTGGGATGCTGCGATGAGTTGTTGCAATCTGCGATAGCAAGTCCGTTACGGAGGCCTGAGGAGCAGTAGTCTTCTGTTGCTTGGCTGCCGGCTGCTCCTGGGACAGTGTGTCAGAGATGGCTCTTTTCTGCAGATGTCCCGCTGAATGAGACCTCGTCTCCTTGGCTACAGTATGGTGTGACTTCTTTGACGAAGAGTAGACCTTCTCGGCGATGCAGGCTGGATATCAGAAGTCACGTAGCCAAGGTGCGGTCATGTATGCTTGGTAGATGCTGAAGAAGAAGCCGTAACTATAGCTGACCCCAGCTGTGAACTGAACGAAGCGTCCCGGATGGGAGGCGTGGGCGTATGCTCCGAATGACGCAAGTTCCGAACTACAACATCTGACCCCATATGTTATGAAAGAGAGGAGGCTCTCTCGCTCGCGGTCCTTCAGACCTCGCCGAACTTCCTGCTGAACTTGCCGGCTTCTTCCTCTCCGTCGACGCAGGGTGACCCTGTTATTATTTTATAGTGCTCGCTCTACCCTTTCTGCTCTCGACTGCAATGGACACACCTGGCATCACGATACCCACAGACGGTGTAACCGCTTCCTCGGTTGAGCTAGCTGGTGACAGGGAGCTGAAACCATGCTGTGGTTTATTGCCCTGTCTAATATTCATGAGCACTTTAGCCGCTAGCTCTGATTGACTATCTAAATGCGACGACGGAAGCACACTCTCTGACGGCATCACGTAAACATCACCATATTCTTGTTCTTCTGTAAATAGAAACTAAAAAACTAGAATGACTTTTTGGCGAGAGGACTGGCGGTGGCCTCTCACCACGAGAGGACTGGAAGTGGCCTCTCGCTAACAACGTACCGTGACCCCCATCTCCAATGTTTGTCATCCCATGCGACACATGTTGAGCAAGAATTAGTGGGAGTACATCGACTACAAGCAAGCAACATGTAAATCAGAGGAAAGACTTCCTCGCCTTGCTTATTGAGCAATATGCTTTCATAATGAAGCAAACTAAGTCGATCGTACTCCCACCAACTCCACATTAAATATTATAAAAAGATACATAACAAATAACATTCAAAATATAAATCGAAAAACAATTTACACAAAAAAAAATTTTCGAAATTTTTTTACATGAGCCCAAGTTCGTAAAGGGAATGAAGTGTCCAAATGTATCCCAAATGAGCCCAAGTGTGGACAAAATCAATTTTTTCCTCCCAAAAATTAACTGCCACACTATGGGACTGTATAATGTATCTTACAACAGACCTACCATATCAAACCTACACATAAATAACAAACGTTGCTAATGTAAACAACGTCAGACTGAAAACCGGAAACGAGACCCCAGGCAACACCGCCCGAAGTCAGTAACAGATTTTTGAACTATCCAATGTAAGGCAAGATCTTCATCAGAAGAAAAAACGATACATTGGATGTATGATGCATGACTAAAAACGCCTAAACACCCTAAGGATGAGGACGTAACCCTGGGGATATACAGAAAAAAATTTCTGTATGACACATTAAACTCCCAAGAAATTTTATATAAAATTTTTTCAAAAAGTTTGGGAGTTTAACTGGGGGGATCAAGGGAGGTTAGGAAAGGAATACTTAACCAACATTGAAAAAATCATTATCAACAATGATGACATATTTGTGGTTTCAACAGACAGCTATAAGCTCATGTTAAGCTGTTTCCACACTATAAACATATTTCACATTACTGGCAAAAGTGACATTCAACTTGGTTACAAAAAGAAAAAAAAATTCACACAAATTAAATTAACACTGCATTTGGAACAAAAAGAAAAAAAAACTTAAGAAGAGGTCATCAGTAATTTCTTGAGAGTAACAAAGCACATACTAACAGAACCCCTGATTAGTATTTTTCAGTTGTTGTCCTTGTGCAAGTGTGACAGGACGATTTGCTGCATGCTTGGGGCATGTCATGTGGTGTGTGTGTAACAAATTTTCATCCAAGCCCCATACAAGGGCAACAACTGTTTTATTGTACCATACAAGCAGCTATGGGGTATGCGACATTTTGGGGAATGGCAAGAGAATATTGCATACAGTCTATTGTCAAAAATATATTCAACCAAGAAAGTTGTAACAGTTATGAAATTATGTTAACTCTTTGTGATAAGATTCTTGTGATGTCAGAGGGGTATGTTAATATTTGTTGACTGTTTGATTATGTGGTTTTATCCTCCTAGGAGCTTGACACATTTAGAACTGTCACATCCAACAAGTGATATTGCTTCACTAATCAATTATCATTATTTGCTATGTTTTTTTGTGGATTGTGTAATAAATATGATTATGCAATCCATTTATACAGTGATATAGCCATGGTTGGGAGTAGGGTGGGGTAGGGCTGTTTAGGTGCAAACCAGCACTTGGATATTGTTTCACTAATCACTTTTTTGGCCATTCATTTCTGCTGGTCCTAGGAAAGCTTCCTAGTAAGCTCTGTTCTGTGAAGTATTAAAAAACAACAACCGAACGAAATTTTTGTTTTGTTTTCAACTACTGTGGTTCTCTCCAGCCCTAACCCAACACCCCCCCCCCCCCCCCCCAAACAAAAAAAAAACCAACAAAAAAAAAAGTGATCTGATTTGAACAAACTTGAATTTGACACCCCTAGAGATGTTACATACCAAATATGAAAAGATTCTCACTGGTAGACCTGAAGAAGAAGAATTTTCAAGAAATTTTCTCATATTGCACTAAGTTAAACTTTGGGCTTCAATAAAAAGCCCAAATATTAACCCAGGGACCTGATTTGAACAACCTTCAATCTAACCCTCCCAGAGGTGTTGTACACCAAATATAAAAAAGAATCTGACTGCTGAATCTGAAGGATATGATTTTAAATGATAATTCCCCATATTGTAGTAAGTAAATATTTGGGCTCCCTTAGGGAACCCAAATATTAACCCAGGAACTCAATTTGTACAAATTTGAACCTTACACCTCTAGAGAGTCACAAACCAAATATGAAAGAATTCTCACTAGTAGGTATGAAAGTAGAATTTTTAAAGAAATTTTCTCATATTGCACTAAGTTAAAATTTGGGCTCCAATAAAGAGGCTAAATATTCATCCAGGGATCCCATTTGAACAAACTTGAATCTAATCCCCTAAAGATGCTGCAAACCAAATATAAAAAGAATCGGACTGGTGAAGCTGAAGAAGATTTTTAAAGAATATCCCCCATGTTGTACCAAGTTAATAATCAGGCTCCCATAGGAAGATCAAATATTAACCCAGGGACTTGATTTGAACATATTCAAATCTTACACCACTAGAGATGTCACATACTACATATGAAAGGATTCTCACTAGTGGGTCTGAAAAAGAAGATTTTTTAAGAAATTTTCTCATATTGCACTAAGTTAAAATTTGGGCTCCGATAGAGAACCCAAATATTCATCCAGGGATCCCATTTGAACAAACTTGAATTTAACCCCCTAAAGATGCTGCATACCAAATATCAAAAGAATCGGACAGGTGAA
This sequence comes from Pictodentalium vernedei, assembly GCA_031216915.1. Classification (NCBI taxonomy): domain Eukaryota; kingdom Metazoa; phylum Mollusca; class Scaphopoda; order Dentaliida; family Dentaliidae; genus Pictodentalium; species Pictodentalium vernedei. The sequence continues at coordinate 193,475,455 of CM062295.1, forward strand.
GTTGAAGAAGAAGATTTTTAAAGAATATCCCCCATGTTACACCAAGTTAATAATCAGGCTCCCATAGGAAGATCAAATATTAACCCAGGGACTCGATTTGAACATATTCAAATCTTACACTACTAGAGATGTCACATACTACATATGAAAGGATTCTCACTAGTGGGTCTGAAAAAGAAGATTTTTAAAGAAATTTTCTCATATTGCACTAAGTTAAAATTTGGGCTCCAATAAAGAACCCAAATATTCATCCAGGGATCCCATTTGAACAAACTCAAATCTAACACTCCTAAAGATGCTGCATACCAAATTCCAAACGAATCTGATCGGTGGATCTGAAGAAGAAGATTTTTAAAGAATATCCCCAATATTGCACCAAATTAATAATCAGGCTTCCATAGCAGGCCCAAATATTAACCCAGGGACTCGATTTGAACAAATGCAAATCTTACACCTGGAGAGATGTCACATACAAAATATGAAAGGATTCTCACTAGTGGGTCAGAAAAAGAAGAATTTAGAAGACATTTTCTCAAATGCACTAAGTTAAAATTTGGGCTCCAATAAGGAGCCCAAATATTCATCCAGGGATCCTGTTTGAACAAACTTGAATCTAACCTCCCTGAAGATGCTACATACCAAATATCAAAAGAATTTGACTGGTGGGTCTGAAGAAGAAGATTTTTAAAGATTATTCCCCATATTGCACCACGTTAATATTCAGGCTCCCATAGAAGCCCAAACATTAACCCAGGGACTCAATTTGGACAAACTTCAAGCTGACCCCTGTAGAGATGTTGTATACCAAGTATCAAAAGAATCTGACTGTTTGATCTGAAGAAGATTTTTAAAGCTTATTCCCCATAGCATCCTAAGTTAATTATTTGGGCTCCTGTGTTGAGTCCAAATATGAACCGAGGGGATCAATTTGAACACACTTGTATTTGACCATCCTATGGATGCTGTATACCAAATATCAAAAGATTCTGATATGCAGTTCTAAGAAATTTTTGTTCTTCAATTTTTGCAAATATGCGGACTCAGCATTTTTCCAAACCCCCCCTACAGAACACCCTGACACAACCAATGGCCATTTGTCTTTTAATCCATTCTACTGGTCAAAAGGATGTTTCACACCAAATAACAGTTCTCTGTTCCGTGTAGTTTGGGAAATATGGTCATTTGAATTTTTTTCTATTTTTAGCCCCTGGGGTACCCATGGGGCTAAGAAAAAAAAAAATTTGGGCATCAATCAATTACTTTGGACTCACTTATACTACATGCCAAATTTGGTTCAAATCGGCCCATTGGTTCTTGAAATAGAAATTTTGGTTGCAGCCCAAAATGGGTATGTGCCCACAGAGAGCCCAAATATTGATCTACCAACTTCCCTTGAACAAACTTTAATCTTCAACACCAAAGAGTGTTCCATACCATATACCAAAGCCATCTCTCTGATTTTTAGGTGTTGGCATCAGACCAGAGCCTGAAGAAGGCAGCCGCTTCATTTGAACAAAATAGAAAGGGTATACTCCAGGGATGGTTTGTGCAATATATGTTTGAATTTGGCTGAATGGTTGTGAAGAAGAAGCCAAGTTTGCAAAAGTTAATGGACGACGGACGCCAAGTGATGGCAATAGCTCACACTGACTTGCAGTCAGGTGAGCTAAAAATAATTTTACAGTCTGTCGCCTTAAAATGCACCAAGTAGCCCACTAGGAAATTTGAGAGTTTCATGTTTTTCCAGCTAGTGTGAAACAACGTGGGGATGTGCTGGGACTTCCCCTGTAAAGGGATAGTGCCACCAAAGGCTTGTTATTCACTTACTGGAGCAGGGAAGAGACTAAGTAAAATTTGCATATACATGACCATTGCTAGTGGGTTCTGATGCTGCCTAAAACATTTAGATGATCGCCAGAAGTTAAAAGTGAACAGATATCGTGGTAAGATTAATGGCGCAAAATGTGTAAATAGGCTAAAAAGACATTGAAAATGATGAAAATAGCGTCAGACAAACATAAAATGTGTCCAGGCCACTGAGGGCAGTTTCTTGAAATTTACAGAATTAGTACTGCGATCCTTGATTGACAGCTACGTATCTCTGTTGAGTGCCTAGACTGCATGGAAACAACATGGATCACATGGAAACCAAGAGGACAATTCATCACTGCTTAAGAATAGATGGAATTTGATGTTATATTGAGATGGAGAGGTATGTACATCCATAGCTGTTCGATTCAGAATGTTTCCCGGGCAATGCTCTCAGCTTTTGTCTAGTCGGATTTGGAATCAATGACGAAGGCCTGAAAAGAACAGTGGTTCATTTTACAAAGCATGAAGCTAAAATGCAGAGAACAACCATGAATGCCAACAGAAAACAATCTTAAAGAGCTGCTGAAAAGAGATTAATACAAACTTGGTTAATAGCTGCCACCTCCAACACCCTTCTCATTTAATTTCTCTACTTGATTATGAAAGAATCGCCAAAGTTTAATTCCAAATTTAATAATCTTTTTAACAGAATCAAGAAAACAAATATCAATGCAAGGTCTAAACAAAGCAGGTTACAAATGAAAGTGTCAATGACACTGTAGCTTAATTTGTGTGTTGTGATTGATGAAAAGGATAATGTTCAATGTTTATGAAAGGATTATGAAATAAGACAAGAAATGTGATAATTGGGAATATGTTCATTTATGTTCCCTGTATGCTATGTTTTTGATAAAATAATGTGAGGTGTCCACTGTACTAAAGAGCTGAGGGGTGGGTCAATATGACCTCACAGTTAATGTATGTGGCCCTCACAGTTAACATATATCAACGAAAGTTACCAAGTTACAGTGAAATTATTCCAAAACGAGTCATCCTATCAAGCTACATTGAAATCCCTTCATAAATATGGCCTGTAGACTGTGCAAAAGGTTTTCGGGCTTCGGGCCCCTGTAGTCGTCAGTTTCCCAATTGCATCCAAAGGAGACGTTCTCATCTAGACATTATATGAAGTCAACCTACCAAGTTACAATGAAATCCCTTCATAAATATGACCTGTAGACTGTGCTAAAGGTTTTTGGGCTTTGGACTCGGGCAGCCATCATGGTTGAATGATCGCAACCAAAAGGGGACATTCTCATCTGAGCATCATCTGGAGTGATCCTACGAAGTTACAATGAAGTCCCTTAATAAATATGACCGGTAGACTGTGCTGAAGGTTTTTGGGATTCGGGCCCCTGAAGCAGTCACAGTTGACCAATCACAACCAAAAGGGGATGTCATCATCTAGGCATTACATGGAGTCAACCTAACAAGTTACAATGAACTCCTTCTATAAGTACGACCTATAGACTATGCTAAAGGTATTTGGGCTCGGGCAGCCATCAAGGCTGAATGATCGCGACCAAAAGGGGACGTTATCATCTAGACATTATTTGGAGTCATCCTACCAAGGTACAATGAAATCCCTTCATAAATATCACCTGCAGACTGTGCTAAAGGTTTTCGGGCTTCAGCCTCTGTAGCTGTCACAGTTGCCTAATGGTGTCCAAATGGGGCTGTTCTCATCTAGACATTATATGAAGTCAACCTACCAAGTTACAATGAAATCCCTTCATAAATATGAACTGAAGACTGTGCTAAAGGTTTTCGGGCTTTGGGCTCAGGCAGCCATCATGGTTGAATGATTGCAACCAAAGGGGACAATCTTATCTGGGCATCATCTGGAGTGATCCTACGAAGTTACAATGAAATCCTTTCACAAATATGACCTGTAGACTGTGCAGAAAGTTTTCGGGCTTCGGGCCCCTGGAGTCGTCAGTTTCCCAATTGCATCCAAAGGAGGCGTTCTCATCTAGACATTATATGAAGTCAACCTACCAAGTTACAATGAAATCCCTTCATAAATATGACCTGTAGACTGTGCTAAAGGTTTTTGGGCTTTGGACTTGGGCAGCCATCATGGTTGAATGATCGCAACCAAAAGGGGACATTCTCATCTGGGCATCATCTTAAGTGATCCTACGAAGTTATAATGAAATCCCTTTCATAAATATGACCTGTAGACTGTGCTCAAGATTTTCTGGCTTCGGACACCTGTAGCCATCACAGCTGACCAATCACGACCAAAAGGGGTTGTCATCATCTAGGCATTATATGGAGTCAACCTAATAAGTTACAATGAAATTCTTCCATAAATACGACCTATAGACTATGCTAAAGGTTTTTGGGCTCAGGCAGTCATAAAGGCTGAATGATCGCGACCAAAAGGGGATGTTCTTCTCTAGACATTATTTTGAGTCGTCCTACCAAGCTACAATGAAATCCCTTCTTAATTATGACCTGTAGACTGTTCTAAAGGTTTCGGGCTTCGGGCCCCTGTAGCTGTCACAGTTGCCCAATCGTGTCCAAAAGGGGACGTTCTCATCTAGACATTATATGAAGTCAACCTACCAAGTTACAATGAAATCCCTTCATAAATATGACCTGTAGACTGTGCTAAAGGTTTTCGGGCTTCAGGCAGCCATCAAGGCTGAATGATCGCGACCAAAAGGGGATGTTCTTCTCTAGACATTATTTTGAGTCATCCTACCAAGCTACAATGAAATCCCTTCTTAATTATGACCTGTAGACTGTTCTAAAGGTTTCGGGCTTCGGGCCCCTGTAGCTGTCACAGTTGCCCAATCGTGTCCAAAAGGGGACGTTCTCATCTAGACATTATATGAAGTCAACCTACCAAGTTACAATGAAATCCCTTCATAAATATGACCTGTAGACTGTGCTAAAGGTTTTCGGGCTTCGGGCTCGGGCAGCCATCCTGGTTGAATGATCGCAACCAAAGGGGACAATCTTATCTGGGCATCATCTGGAGTGATCCTACGAAGTTACACTGAAATCCCTTTATAAATATGATCTGTAGACTGTGCTAAAGATTTTTGGGCTTCGAGCACCTGTAGCCATCACAGTTGACCAATCACGACCAAAAGGGGATGTCATCAACTAGGCATCATATGGAATCAACCTAACAGGTTACAATGAAATCCTTCCATAAATATGACCTTTTGCCTATGCTAAAGGTTTTTGGGCTCAGGCACCCATCAAGGCTGAATGATCGCGATCAAAATAGGATGTTCTCATCTAGACATTACTTGGAGTCATCCTACCAAGTTACAATGAAATCCCTTCATCAATATGACCTGTAGACTGAGCTAAAGGTTTTCAGGCTTCGGGCTCGGGCAGCCATCATGGTTGAATGATCGCAAACCAAAGGGGACAATCTAATCTGGGCATCATCTGGAGTGATCCTACAAAGTTACACTGAAATACTTTATAAATATGACCTGTAGACTATGCTAAAGGTTTTTGGGCTTCAGGCACCTGTAGCCATCACAGTTGACCAATCACGACCAAAAGGGGATGTCATCATCTAGGCATTATATGGAGTCAACCTAACAGGTTACAATGAAATCCTTCCCTAAATATGACCTTTTGCCTATGCCAAAGGTGTCCAAAAGGGGACGTTCTCATCTGGACATTATTTGGAGTCATCCTACCAAGTTACAATGAAATCCCTTCATAAATATGACCTGTAGTCTGTGCTAAAGGTTTTCAGGCTTCGGGCCCCTGTAGCCGGCACAGTTGCCCAATCAGGACCAAAAGGGGACTTTCTCATCTAGACATTATATGAAGTCAACCCACCACGTTACAATGAAATTCCTCAATAAATATGCCCTGTAGACTGTGCTCAAGGTTTTCAGGTTTTGGGCTCGGGCAGTCGTCACGGTTGGCAGATCACGCCCAAATGGGAAAATTCTCATCTAGACATCATAAGGAGTCATCCTACCAAGTTACAATGAAATCCCTCCATATTAAATATGACCTGCAGACTGTGCTAAAAGTTTTTGGGTTTCGGGCTTGGGCAGCCATCACGGTTCACAGATCATGCCCAAAAGGGGAGGTTCTCATCTAGGCATTATACAGAGGCATCCTACCAAGTGACAATGAAATCCCTTCATAAATACGACCTGTAGACTGTGCTAATGATTTTTGGGTTTTGGGCTCGGGTGGCCATACCGGTTGACCGATCGCAACCAAAAGGGAACGTTCTCATCTAGACAAGACCCCAAACCTGCATATGAAATTTTGTGACGATCAGACAAGAACTGCGGGGTGTAGCCCATGCTAAAGGAAAATGTGAACAGACTCACAGATTGACAGACTAACAGACTTCCACACGCATGAAGGCAATAGCTTATCTTGACTATGTCAAGTTAAGCTAAAAACTGTTCAAGATCAGGAAATAATCTAAGTAATATCTCTTGACAAAATATGATGCAAAATAATATAAGATCTGCCATAAGATGCAAGAAAAGTGTACAAAATATAGAGCGACTCAACACAACATCCCAATGAACAAAAATCAGTTGCAAAATAATTACTGAAATGGCATGTAAACAAAAAAAATGGAAAATAGGTTGAAGATTTAAATCACTTACCAATATGAAAATTCAATCTAATATCTACACAGAATGACACATGCATGTGAATGGGTTAATCGATATGGCACGAGAGCCAGCACAGAAAGATAAAACGAGAGGCCATAGGCCAGGAGTTTTATCCTTCCACGATGGCACAAGTGCCATATCGATTCACCCATTCTCACACGTGTAGTTCCATGTTTATTACATGCATTCATGTCTATAAAAATAATTATTAGAAAGACACTCAGCAATTCATTTGACAACTATCAACAAAAACAACACATTTTAACGCCAACCAAATTTGAGAGGGGAACCTGTGTTGCTATTTCATGACCTGAGTTTCAAAGTGTTCTATGTGCCTGCTGGCACATAGAACACATTGGCACTCAGGGGATGATATTCAGCTATCGCTAGATATTCAAATTGCAATTGTGTTGCACGATTGGTAGAAAATTCTAGTGAAATGTCTCTTCTATTTAAAAATAGTCCATCAACAATTTATGGTCTGCACATGTGTGTGGAACAGATTTTCATTTTCTGCATAGTTTAGTGTTGCTGCAGATGGGGATTATACATAGAACAGGTGTGTAACAAAATGAAATAACTCACCAGAATAACAAAATATATGAAAAAACTTTTTAATGTGTGATTGGTGACAGATAAGCAAAGTACAAATTCGGGAATGATGTTCTGGGATGGTAGGAGGAAGGGGGAGGGGGGGGGGGAGGGGTAAACACATCAAAAGCAAGTAAGGATATAGGTCCATCCAAATTATAAAAATAGGGCCTACAGCAGAACTGAACAAAAGAGATGAACTCAAATTTAAATTGGTCCATTGGTATTCTTAAAAAGATTCTTAAGAAAAGGGTTAGCGAATTATGGTCAGATTGCGACAAAGTTTAAATGTATGTAGCTGCATGGAAATTTTTCTATTGATCTCCCTTCATGGATAATACTAGACTCTGACCACGAATCTTGAAATGCTATCCCACAAGTAGTGTTCCAGGAACTTGTGTTTGGAAGTAGAAATTCTCACACAAGGAAATATTTCTGTGGTTTTTCCTATAGCTAACAAAAATGTAAGTAACCTTACTGACTTCTGCTATATCAAATGATGTGATTTATTGACAGTTTTTAAAAAAAAGAAGAAAGAGAATCAACTGTATGAAAATGAGAAAAAGATCAATTGTGTGCTAAGTTGAACATCTAACAACAATACTTTTTGCTGGCTCAACAGCACACTCTTAGTTCAAAACCACTGGTAATTTTTAACGTGCACAGAACTTATATCAAACACTGGCTGGGAGGAGAAACACAGGGACCTGTCTTGAACTGCTGACCCAAAAGGTATCTAACATCATATGTTGGTTGCCATAATGAATAAATAACAGGTGAGCGATGATCAAGTCACCTTGGGTCATTCTCTGTATCCTTAATGATGGATTCTGTATAATTTCCTTGACGTATTAGTCATTCATTAATAGATGTAGCAGAATTAAACAACAGAAAATACAGAGAATGTACACACGCTAAATGTCTGCTTTCCAGAGCATGGTACACTGGATGTACTTTTCAAGAGGAAAGAACAACAGTAGACTCCCTCTGGAAGTTAGTCTTCACTGCACGTTAGTGCATCAGGGCTTTTATTTCGCTGTGAATCTGAGAAGTGATTCATGCAAAAAATAAAATATAAGCCCTGTGTGCCATAGACTCTTGGATCCCAGTTAGTATAGTTTGGATCTGATTTCTGCCTTTTCACATTTCCAGTCTTAATAAGGTCTATCCTTGGGAAGATGTTTAAATTCTCACATTTTCCATACCAGAGAGGTGATAGGGACTGGCACATTGTGTTGGTGGTGGTATGAAAAGAAATAGTATTTGAGATTCACTTTCAGTTCTCACATTTGTCCACAGGTGATATTCTGCATTATTGTGGGGAGATAAGTGTAGCTAATTCCAACAACATTGTGGTCCAGCATCAAACCAGTCGAAATGCTCTGACTTTTTTTCTAAGCTTAAAAATTTCACAAGAACTGGTGATCAAGTTATGCAACTTATTTTAACATCTCTCCTAGGCCCAATGGCACGGATATGTCAGATGACCTCCGTAGTGGCAACTTCACTGCTCACTCTTCTCGAATACTATGAAGGGATCTTTGGCCTGAACAAAGTGTGTCTCTCTCCACACACTGGACAGCCATTTTACATCCCCAACCGATAGGATGTTATACTGTAACAGCATCAACCCCATTGATGCTGACAAAGAGTATTTGGACAACTCGAGAACTTTCCCTAATCATGGATTGATCCCAGGGCCTCTGACAAGAGACATTGGCACACTTATCCACTTGGCCAGCATTCTCTTATGTTTTTGACTGCTTTTGTAATCACAGTCCTGTATTTGAATTCATTCCAATGTCGAGTCATAGTTATGTATTGGCTTCAAAAATGAAATGTTTAGTTATCGCTAAAGGAAAAGTATTACAACTGTGAGATTAGCTAAAGGCTCCTTCTTAAAGCTTTTCTCTTGCAAACCTGGGCTCAGTGCAATGAAAAGTCTAGGAGAAACTAGGATTTGTAAGAATAAAATAGAATTTTCAGAATTATGTAGAAATAAATATGGGATCTGTCGAATGCATTTACTTTTGGCTAATGGATTAACCCAATAAGGACTTGTCTGATATGGTCTTATAACAGATGTATGGAGAATTAGACATTTTAAGAACTCTTCCAAAAGACCTTTTTTCCTAATTGACGAGCTGAAAGTTCAACATAAACATGGAGAGTAAAACTATCAAATAATAAATCAAGAACTGAGAAATATAATTTTCATGCTGTCTCACTTTTTCTACTTTTGTTATTGACTGATGTTCTAAACAACCTACTCAGATGTTACTTCACATTGAATAGTTTATACGTAACATCCAAGGGAAATAATACAAGACAACATGTATAATATATTCAAAACTGAGTACTTACTGACTTCAGTACCTTCAAATAATAGCAAAAAGAAAAAAAAAATTTCAATTATTCATGTGGAGTCAATACAAAATGTCCTATTGTGTACAATAAACAATATAAAAACTTTTCCGGAAAAATGAAGAAAAACACCAAAAATGCAATTCAAAGATTTATCCTAAAATGTTTTCTGTGAAAAAAATTTTGCATTTGGTTCAAGCATTTGATCTTAACCTTCTGAGTATTTTAGAGAATATTTTTCATCAAATTTATTCAGCTGTAAAGCAGTTATGACGAGACTTGAAGAAAAAGGAAAGAATTGAGGAAAAATTCATAAAAATTTAACTAAACTTCTGGTGGAAGAGATGATTCAATTTGTATCATTGAAAATTGGGCTAAAAGTGCCCAATCATATTTATTCCAGTGGAAATTGATTTTCTGTGTCCTGGACAGGAATATCTGTCAGCAGCATACAAAGAGTAAAACCTACAACCCATTAACAATGTAGATTACAGACAGAAATTTATCAGAGCCTGACAATTAGTTATGATAAAAACATTAAAATTTTAAATTAAAAAAAAAAGGCGGTGACTTTCTCAGTTTTAAACGAATCACAGTGGTTTTTGAACTCTTCCAAGATGTTTTTAATATAAAGCAGCACACTAAAACTCACTGAAATCCAACAACCACTGTTGAAGTCATTGCATTAAACATGTTTATTACTTTCCAAAATGTGATTTAATGGGGTTTCCAGGTTTGATTATAAATGATAACTTCACAAGTGAATTATGCAATCAACAATTGTGTCATGTATCCATGCGCGCAAATGAAAACGCTTTGTCATGGGTGTAATGGGGACTTCATTGGGTTTTTTTTAACCCCTTTACCTAATATGAAAAGCAGACGACACTTGCAAAACAAATTCTTGAATAGCTATTATTTTCATTTTTTGTCTCAAAAACATAGGATATGACACCTCATTGGAACGAGCTCGATGAGCTCGTTTCAATGAGGGGTCATAACCTATGTTTTAGAGACAAAAAATGAAAAAAATAATGAAAATTAATTGGCAATTTTTGAGAATAGTGCTGGCCGTTACGTTAGGTAAAGGGTTAAATAATATAATTATTGTTAATAATGAAAAGTAATAAACAGAGTAATCGCTTGACTGGACTGCTTACGTGAAATAATTCATTCGAGGCGAGGGACTATATAGTAAAACACTCCTGTGCTTTCGCACAAACATGTTTGCACAACATCCCTCACATCTCATGAATTATTTCATGTAACCAGTCCAGTCAAGCGATTTGTTTGTACAACATACCTCACCTCTCATGAATTATTTCACGTAACCAGTCCAGTCAAGCGATTACTGTCTATCTAATGCATGGATAAAGGGTCAAATGGATGAAAGACTAGTCCAAACAAAAAGACTGATAAAGCCATACACTATAATATATTCTTCCAATTAGATTGGAAAAGAATGTTAATAAAACACTGCACGCCAAAATTTATTGAAATCCAATAATTACTTGTATAAACATTCAAATTTAAAGAAACGCATCATACAAGATGTAACAAGGTGCAACGCCATTGGTATCCCCGTCGGGAAATTGTTTACTAAAAAGGGCTCAAAGTTGGGATTTTGACCTTTATCTGTAGTTTTATCAGCAATATCAAAGATCATTCAAGTCCAACATACAATACCAAAGTTATCAACCAGAAACCAGAAAAATTGGAATTTTCCATGTCAAAGAAGTCCCATAACTCTAGGAAAAATGATTGAACAAAACCTGTTACATGTAGATATCCTTCATCCCATGGTGGTCCATCAGCATACCAAAGATCATTCAAATTCGACATACACTACTAACATTATTATCTAGACACCATAGAAATTGAAATTTTCTTATCATCCTGAAACTATAAAATTTAAATGTTAAAAGTAGAAATAAATCAAAGGCCCATAAGCCTAGAAAAATGAATGAACAAAACCTGTTACTTGGGAATATTCTTTTCCCAATCAGCATACCAAAGATCATTCAAATCTGACATGCACTGTCCGAGGTACAGATGTCTAAAGTTCTTACGGATGGATGGACTGATGAACAGACAAACTCCATTGCTAGATACGCCGCAAATTTTGTTTTTGTGGGTGGATACCATCACTGAATGGTGGTCGATCAGCATACCAAAAAGCATTCAAATCCAACATACACTACTAAAGTTATCTTCCAGAAACCATAAAAGTTGAATTTTCTTTAAGTTGAAAAAGGTGGAAAAGATCCAGAATTTTAGAAAAAATGATTGGGTAAAACCTGTTACTTGCGAATATGCTTTTCCTCATGATGGTCCATCGGCATACCAATGATCATTCAAATCTGATGCACACTGACCGAGATACAGAGGTCTGAAGCTATTACGGATAGACAGATGAATGGACCACATTGCTAGATATCCCTTTCTTTTGGTGGGGATAATAACACTTTTTTTTATAGAGGCTATTCATAAACAAGAGGCCCCACAAGGCCTGAAGTGCTCAATTTGAAAAAAAAACACAATATAAACAGAGTCCAAGAATGAATCTACATTAAGCAATCCACCTCCATAGGATGCATTGTTGCGTCCCTCGGGAGTGACTAAAACAGTACAGGCATCATGCCTTTTCTTCAGTTGATCATAATGTAAAAAGCAGACCTCCCCTATGAAGCCCATCGATACAACCTATGTGGATTAATCTTACACACCTCTAGAGGGTACTGAATACAAAATTTCTAATTCTTCAACTACATGGCCAATTCCAACTCCCATAGGGAGCCCAAATAACCCAGGCATTCGATTTGAACAAAGTTGAATCAGACGCCCCATGAAATATTGAATACCAAATATGGAAGCATTCTGACTGGTGGATCTGAAGAAGAAAATTTTAAAGAAATTTCGTCATATTGCACTAAGTTAAAATTTGGGCTACCATAGTAAGCCCAAATATTAATCTCCGGACCCGATTTGAAAAAAAATTATAGATTTCAAGTAATTTGTATATTTTTTATACTTACAATGGCCCAGACTTAGCTGGTGCTAACTCAAAGTTATCAAGGGCCAAACACAAATTTTGAACCCCCCCCCCCCCCACCCCCCAATCCCTAAAATTTGCTTGCAAAACCGAAAATTAGAAATCTTATCTGGTCCTCCATACTTTTACTCTCCGCGCATGCGCAGTTGCCAGGAAATGACCAAAATTAGCACCAACATCATTCTTTGTAGAAAAGAGTACTACATAATAACTCAGCGGGGAGGTATGAGTGCCCACTCATAGGAGGGCCATACCCGTCTGGGCCATTGGTAAGTATAAACAAGCCAAGGCCAATACCGGATCTGGACCTGCGTTGCTGCATGCAATTGATCTGAAAATTAGATACACGATACAACTCATCATTATGAAGCAGCAGGCCAAATATAAAATCATTCCCTTTCATAAAAGCCAAGACGGACGGCCAGACAGATGGACTGATGGATGGACGGACCCAGACTTAGCTGAATAGTAAAAAGGTTGGAGGGCCTAGGACATAAGGAAAATCCAATAGGCTCAACTACATATAACAGAATTATCCCCTCGAGGAGAAAGGAGAAATAGGCTTTACATGTATCTTTCTTATTTGCATCAAAACGAGAAAAACACAACACCATTCTGAAATTGAGCACAATAACATCAATGATCTCTATTAACCTCCAGTATAACCCATTATGCTAATATTTTTAAAGGAAAGCCAATAAATAAAGGAAGTCCAGAGAAATGAGACTCTTTATACTCATTAAAAGTGTCCGAGGACTGTATATTAACGCCCACATGACACGTGACGTATACAAATGCTTCACACCGAGCTACACTTTAAAAATATAACATGGATGAGTAAACATTAGCTTTACACTTTAAAATCATCCTGGTACCGACTCGGAATTACTGACTCCAGGAGAGGTATTCCCTTGCTTTACACTATAAAACAGGTGACCTAAGGGAACACCCCCCCCCCCCCCCACCCTTGCCCTGGATCAAATACTCCAGAGCAAAGATGGCAGCAGGACAGAGTCACTGCCGGAACAGAAAGCTTGCATAACTATAGTTGCAGCTGTTTAGTGGACGACATTCTGAGCAACAGATAACGGACCTAAACAATGCAGATCTTCAGAAATGGACTCAATATTTCTAAGATACAAATTCATGAAAGTGGAAGGCTGAGACCAATATGCAGCCCTCATTAGATTTGTAATAGCAACACTATTAGCGTAAGCCCAAGAGGTAGAAAGAACTCTTACTTCATGAGCTGAAATCTTAAGCACAGACTGCTGAGTTGAAGATATATATCACAAGCAGTACGGATAGTTAATTGGATACATCTAGCAATAGAATGGACCGAAATGTGGAGGAAACTTCCACGGCATGTCCCACAACAGACACCTGAGTAGATTAATCCACGGTCTCTGTGGAGATAGAGATGCTACCAACAGAATTGCATTGAGACTGTTTAACTTGAGCAATATCTGCTGAATCAACGGCGCTGGAGGATACGCATATCCTATCATTCCGTCTCACGAGATCGATAGAGGGTCTATTGCAAACGCTCGAGGATCCGAACATGGTGACACATACATCTGCAACTGATTGTTGAGATGCGTCGCAAAAAAGTCCATCATTGGCCGCTCTCATTGGTAGCAAATCTGATTGAATACTCGTTTGTTGAAATCCATTCTGACGGCAACAAGCGGCCCCTCCGTGAAAGGGAGTCCGCTAGTACGTTCAGACGACCCGGAATATGACGGACCGGTAGGAGAACTTGATGTTTTAGTACAAACAGAAGGATTCATTCCATTAACTTGAATAACAGAATGGAATGAGTGCCACCCTGGTTCCAATAAAAGGCTAATACCATCGAATTGTCGGACAGAATTTGCACGTGACCATTCTGAATAACGTTTATCCAATGACATAGCGCAAGCCAAATTGACATCATTTCTTTCATGTTTATGTGCTTGATTAGGAACTGCGGATCCCAAAGATCCTGGCACTTCAAAACCGTTGGGCTCAATGTTGCGTCCCAACCTGTTTGACTGGCATCCGTCAAAACTGTAAAACTCGGATCCGGCAATTGCAGTGGAACTCCCTGAGTTAACCACTGAATATCTGCCGAAGTCTGAATCTCTCGTTCACTTGATTTGACAAGAGGATGTCTGTATCGAGCGAATGAATCTTCACCCTCCAATTCTGGGTCAGAAAAATTTGGAGAGGACGAGTGCGTAGCCGCCCCATTGGAATAAAATCCACGGCAGCTCAGTACAAACCTATCAGTCTCATGAAATCTCTCGCTGTAACTTTGTGAAGATAATAGCGAGCATAACAACTGATTAATTTCGCTCTGATTAATGGCAGACGAACGAGATTGTTGTGCGTCTTGAAGCTCATCCCCCGGTGGGTGAATGACTTGGATGACACCAGATCCGACTTCTCAGCGTTTACTTATGAAACCGAGACATTGGAGCAATAGAAGCAGATTCTGCACACCGTTCTGAAGCGTTAACTGGTAGAGTGCTAAGTTTTTTGAGGTGTTAAAATTTTGTTCACATGTTATTGCCTTGCTACAATTTATGGGAGAGTGCCTATAGGCACTCTCCTATAAATTGTAGCTGGGCAATTCCATCCAGACTAAATAATATCACATCAAGAATTAATTGATGCACATCCACAGAATATCAAGCCTTTAAGTCGTGGTACCTGCACTTCAGGATAAAGCCCAAAAATGGGCTTCCAGCACTCTACCAGTTAACTCATTGCCATACCTCTGAAGAATGTCGTCCAGGTAGGCCGACGTCACCGCAGACGAATGAGCTCGGAAATGAGTCATTACCGAGTTCATTATTCGAGTGAAAGCCCAGGGCGCTAGATTCAGACCGAAGCACATTGCTCGGAGCTGATACCCGACTCCTATGACGGCGATGCAAAGATACTTTCTGAACACCTGATGTACCATGACGTGAAAGTACGCATCTTTGAGATCTATGCATGTAGCATAGTCGTTCACCCGAATACTCGCTCTGACCGATCGGATGGTCTCCATATAGAATCTTGGAGCCACGATCAGCTTGTTTATCCAGCTCAGATTTATGAGTGGACGGAACAAGCCGTCTGGTTTCGGAACCAGAAAAGGATGGTTGTAAAAACCTGGAGATTCCTGGATTTCTACTATCTCTATCGCGATCTTCTCCAGAAGAGACTGGACTTCTGATGGAAGCGAGCCTCTTTCCTGCGGACTTGACGGAAGCTGAGTCCATCTTGGACTTCGAGTTAACAGAGGTTTTCATTTGAAGGACAATTTAGTCCTTCCGAAATCACCCCTCGAACCTAAGGGACGGTCATAATTTACTCCCAATTGGTTGAGAAACTCGACAGTCTTCCACACACTGGAACACGATAGAGGTTAATACCATTACCTCCTGGTCCTGCAAGGCTTGCAGAAGGAGAAACCATGTCCTCCATGGCCCGCACCTTGCCCCGTCGACCTAGGGGCGTCTGACCGGATGTCTCGGCCATTATTACAGCCCCTACCTGAGTAGCTACTCTGACGGTCTCTAGAGTAAGACCTAGAGGACGCATAGGAACCTCTATAGGAACTTCCCTTGGACGTATTCGCCCCAGAAGTGCCTTGTATTACTCTACTCCGCTGAATCCGACTTTTTGGAAGCGGATTTGAATAGCAGAGAGTCTGAAGCTTTCTTAGATATCTGATCATAGATTGCGGAAAGCTTGCCGTCGAAGAGAAGCTCTCCAAAGACTGGAGCGACTCTGAGAGAGTTTTTCACCTTACTATCCACACGCGTGGATGTAGCCAGGGCCACGTCATGTCTAACCAACTCCATATTGCCACTAAAAGGGCGGAGTTATACATGGAGAATGCTAATGCCCTTGAAAGAACTCTTAAGGAGGTTGTACATCCTGGAATTCTTTTCCTTCGAGACGTAATGATAACGCTCTGGTAAGGCGATCTGCGTACGATAATGCATCTAAGCTAGCCCTGTTAGACGACATTGTCTTTCCAATGTCGTGGTTGGAATTGACACAGACGACGGTATAGACAATACTAGGTCTTCGGCCTGGTCGTCTAGATGCAGAGGGACTCTCGGAATGCTCTGTCCTGCCGTTTCGAATTATTCCTTGAATTGATGAAAGGCAGATGTAGAGCATTTGCCGATAAGAAACCAGACCTGCCCGTTTTGGTAGCAAATTATATATAGCGTCATTCAATAGTTCAAATGTCCGTGAGACATTTCTGGACTGTGTCGGAAACTCAAGGACGATGTCCCTAAACCGATTAAAGAATTCTGTGTCCAGTGGCGCTATCAGTCTCTTATCCGGCAATGCAGCATTTTGGTCCGGAGGAACAACGTCAGATGATAATGCTGGGTGCACTCTACGGCAATTTATGTTGTTCCGAAGGGGAAAATTACAACTCCTCCATATCCCTTTCGCCATCCTGTTGGACCACTTGAAATTCTTGGTCGTCCGTGCCTGAACTTGCAGTGGAACGTACCGACCCAGCTTCCTCGGATAATTCCTGATCCGACAGAGTTTCTGTCGGATGCTGGGATGCTGCGATAATTTGTGCTATCTGCGATAGCACGTCCGTAACGGAGGCCTGTGGAGCTTCGGTCTTACAGGATTTAGCCGCTGTAAGCTCCTTGGACAATGACTCCTGCATACTTGTTATATGCGAACGTCCGGAGTATGAAGGCCTCGTATCCTTGGCTACCAGATAGCATGAATCCCTGGTCGGCGATGTTGGTTGGATATCACTGGTCACGTAGCCAAGGTGCGGCCGTGTGTGCTGCCGTGAGCATGAGGAAGCCCAAAGAGCAGTCTATATAACAGAGCGTCCCGAGCAGTGGACGTATGCTCCGACTGAGGAAATTTTGTACCACAACATCTGGGCCCAGATGTTGTTGTACGAAAGAGGGACCTCTCTCGCTCACAGCCCGGATGGACTTGGACGAGCTAGGAACCGGACTAATAGGCTTCCTCCGTACCATCCTCGTATCCGTCGTCACTGGGTGTGCACATTGTATTTTTATAGTGCTCTCATCACCCAAATCTCCTTCCTGGACCGCAACAGACGAACCCGGCTGCTGAGCCATTCGATAAATGGTCAATACACCGGCGAGCTAGCGGACGCCAACGCCGTCGATCCTACTTGGGACCTCTTAGGCAATTGACGTATCTGCATGAGCACTTTTACCGCTAGCTCTTCATTTGACTGTGACGACGGAAGCACACTTTTCGAAGTCATCAAGTTCATGTTCCTCAATGAGGCCTGTGGAACTGCGGTCCTACGTAATTTTCCGCTGGAAGTTCCAGGGACATTCATTCCTGCATTTATATAATATACGAACGTCCCAACTGGAAAGGCCTCGTGTCCTTGGCTAGCAGATGGAGTGACCTAGTCGACGTGTATTCCCTGGTCGGCGAAGCAGGAGCACCAGGGACGTTCATTCCTGCATTTATATAATATGCGGACATACCCTGGAAATCTGTGGTCACATAGCCAAGGTGCGGTCGTGTGTGTTGACGTGAGGGTGAGGAATCCTGGTCGGACTGTCTATGCGACGGAGCGTCCCGAGCAGGTGGAGTGGACGTAAGCTCCGACTAACGAACGAACATACAACAACATCGTGGCGCAGATGTTGATGTAAGAGAGAGGGGGCCTCTCTCGCTCGCGGTCTGGGTGGACCTGGACGAGCTAGATACCGGACTGACAGGCTTCCTCCGTACTATCCTCGGATCTGTCGTTGCTGGGTGTGCACATTCGATGTTTTATAATGCTCGCATCACCCAAACTGCTTCCCTGGACTGCAACGGGCGAACCCGGCTGCTGAGCCATTCGACACGGGGCGGACTAGCAGACGATAAATCACCTTCGATCCTACTAGGGAACTCTTTGGCAATTGTTGTATTACCTTGAGCACTTAGCTGTTAGCCCTAATATTGCAACGACGGAGACACACTTGTTGAAGAAATCACAGAAACATCACCCTGTTCTTGTTCTTCTGAAAAAGAGACTGATAAAGTAGAGTGACCCTGCGGAGAGAGGACCGGAATGGACCCCTCACCACTTACAAAATACTGTGACACACGTCAGGGATTTTTCTACCCTTTTTGGGAAAGGGTCCAGGGGCCTTTCTAATTGGGAAAATTAGCATCGCAGAGGCCAAAATTGGGAATTTATCTGAGCGATTATCAACAAGAAATATATAAACTTACTAGCATATCCTTGTGAGAAATCAGTCTATTAATCAATGAAAACCTGTTGTATAATTGTATTTACCCACTGGCTGCTTAGAATTATTAAATTGTACTGGTGATTAATCAATCCTAGTGATGAAAAAGGATTGGTTAATGATCACGCATATACATAAGTCCCCACCTAAGCAAGCCAAGTTCAGTCAGCAGGAGTACTTGGCCTGGTGGACGGTTTGGGGAAAATAATTGTGGACGGTTCGTTCTGGGGACGAAAGTCAATTTAGGTTTCATGGCATCAGTCAACAGGAGTATCAGACCTGGGGAACGGTTTGAATAAAATACAGGTTACCAGACAGGATTTCAGACGCGAGATGAACCTAAAAATAGGTACCGTGCTTTAAGAAGCACGGAACTCGCCTGTAACAAAATTTAGGTACATTCGTGAGCCGTTATAGTTGACAGCGATGCATTTTGTCACTTTGACTCACGCACTGCGAGTCGCGTCATTCAGTTGTGATTCTATGCACATCAAGGGAGCTAATTTAGAGTGGCGATTCTAGGAACACACTGTCAAGGACGCTCCTTGACACTGTCAAATGGTTTCAAAACAACACAAATGAATACCCTTTGTACTGGAACAATTCACACTGCGAAGTCCACTGGCAAATATTATTCGGTGCTGGTCACTTAAAAATAATCGACTGGTCACACAGAAATGAATTCTCAACTGCCGTGAATTGGGAATTTTGGGGAGCAAATTGGGAAAAAAGTGACTATTTTCGATTGGGAATGGAGCCGATATTCGGCCCCTCTCGTTGGTCAAAAAAAAACCTGCACGTCTCCAACGTTGTCATTCCAATCAACACACACAGAGCAAGAATTAGTGTGAATACATTGACTACCAGAAACACAATGAACCTGAGAATTAGAGGAAGAATTTGAACAATATTTTTTCATCAAGAAAAAATATACACAGTCATAGTACTCGCACTAACCCTTGAAACAAAGATACATAATATAATATGATCCATTATAACATTTCGAAAGAAAATAATTTCCAAAAAAAAATTTTTGAAAAAATTTTCAGAAGAGCCCAAGTTCCCAATGGGAACAATGAGCCCAAATGGATCCCAAAAAAGCCTAAGTGTGGACTAAAATTTTAAAACCATTTCAAATGAAAGAGTCAATGACTCTGTAGCTCAACTTGGATATGACAGGAATTAGTACTTGCTGTGACCAAGACAACTGAATAATGAATATGACAGGAATTAGTATTTGTTTTGGCCCAGTCAACAATAATAAAAGAATTACAAGGTGACTGTAATGGACTGCAGATTAAGACCAATCATTGTAGATTATTATTTTTGTGTGGAAATTTTCAGTCCCAAACAAAATATTTTCAGACTAAAATTTTTCTTCTTCTTCTTAAAATTGACCAAAATGCATCAAAACACAAAAAACTAATTTCCGGATTTTGGTCCAAAATTTTCTAAGTCCCACCCGGACCCCAAATTTTCAGTGTAAAAAAAAATTTTTTTTTTTTTTGTCTTTAAATTGACCAAAACGCATAAAAAACCAAAAAAACTAATTTCCGGATTTTGGTCCAAAATTTTCTAAGTCCCACCCGGACCCCTAATTTGCATAATTTATTCACGAGAAAAACTCTGTATTATATGTAATGTATCCCATGGTACTAAACATTCATACAAAAATTTATTCAAATCAGATCTTTCATTTGGAAGTTCTGCGCAAAAATCTGATTGCACTTAATTTTGAACAAAATGGCTGCTAGCGGCCATCTTGAATTTCAGACTGGACCCCAAAACACTCCTTCTCGTCCCACAGTGATAACAAATGTACCCAAGAAGTTTCGTGAAGATCGGTTCATAAATACGGCCTCTAGCCCGAGCCGTATTGGGATTTGCACTCACAGTGCTGAAAGTAACACTAAATAAATCAAAGTTAGCCTAATTTGCATAATTTACGCACAAGAAAAAAACCTGTAATATATGTAATGTATCCCATGGTACTAAACATTCATACAAAAAATTATCCAAATCAGAGCTTTCATATGGAAGTTCTGTACAAAAAACAGATTTCGGCATCGTCGGTACAAAATGGCTGCTGGCAGCCATCTGGAATTTGGGACTGCACCCAAAAACACTCGTTCTCGTCCCACGGTCATAACAAAGGTACCCAAGAAGTTTCGTAAAGATTGGTTCATAAATACGGCCTCTAGCCCGAGCCATAGCAGCTTGGCACTTACAGCTCTGAAAGTAACACTAAATAAATCAAAGTTAGTCTAATTTGCATAATTTACGCACGAGAAAAAAACCCGTATTATATGTGATGTATCCCATTGTACTATACATTTATACAAAACTTTATTCAAATCAGAACTTTCATACAGAAGTTCTGTACAAAAAACTGATTTTTGCATCATTGGTACAAAATGGCTACTGGCAGCCATCTTGAATTTCGGACCACACCCAAAAACACTCGTTCCCGTCCCAGGGTCATAACAAAGGTACCCAAGAAGTTTCGTAAAGATTGGTTCATAAATACGGCCTCTAGCCCGAGCCATAGCAGCTTGGCACTTACAGCTCTGAAAGTAACACTAAATAAATCAAAGTCAGTCTAATTTGCATAATTTACGCACGAGAAAAAAACCTGTATTATATGTGATGTATCCCATGGTACTAAACATTTATACAAAACTTTATTCAAATCAGAACTTTCATACAGAAGTTCTGTACAAAAAACTGATTTTTGCATCATCGGTACAAAATGGCCGCTGGCAGCCATTTTGAATTTCGGACCACACCTAAAAACACTCGTTCCCGTCCCAGGGTCATAACAAAGGTACACAAGAAGTTTCGTAAAGATCGGTTCATAAATACGACCTCTAGCCCGAGCCATAGCCAATTGTTGACGTACGGACAGACGGACAGATGGACAGACGGACGACGGGCCATGACAATAGCTCAAATTTGACTTCGTCAAAGTTGAGCTAAAAATTAATGTAACACTTACGAACAATATTAATGTATCTTGCTATGAACTGAACTAAGCAGAGGACAAGTAATCACTATCAGAAGCAACCGTTGTCAACATAAACAAGAAGTGTACAAAAACTGGAAACATGACATGATAAACATGGCCTGAAATCAGTTACCAATTTAAACACTATCTGATGCAAAACAGAGACTTCCAGCAAAGAAACTGCAGAACATCAGATGGTAGATGCAGACCAAAATGCCTAAACACCCAAGGGTGAGGACGTAAACATGGGGAAACAACAGAATATTATTCTGTTACCAAGCCAAAACTCGCAAGAAATTTTAGTAATCAACATTACAAAAAATATCCCAAAAGCATGGGAGAATAGCTAGGGGGGAATAAAGGAAAAGGAGAGAGGAAACACTGAACAACAATGGTACATTCATAGCAAGAATGACAACATAAGGGCCATGCCTCGAAAATAGGCAACATGAAATAATTTCGTAAAAAAATTATAAGTTACAGCCCTGAACATTTCCTGTCACTGTTTCTTCCTCTCATCCTTCTATTTCCTCCTTAGATCCACCATTTCTCTCATAATTATGTGTCTGGCATCATTTGAACTGAGATTTACAAGCACAAATATCAGTGAGATGTGACTGATGTGAGGTCAAACAAAGAATGATAATTGCGCCAATTTCGAGACCTCCTTCACACTGCGCATGCGCAGTGGAGAAAAAGTATGGAGAACCATATAGGACATGTAATTTTTGGTTTTTGATGCAAATTTTGGGGATTGGGGGGTAAAATTTGTGTTTGGCCCTAAATATTTAAGGGTTAGCACCAGCTAAGTCTGGGTCACTGGTACAGTATAAAAATTGTGATTTCCCATAGAGTTTCTATAGTAACTATAAGCCGCAATTGTGGCCATGGTTGCAACATGATCAACATTAAATGAGGGTCGTTGGTAGAGGGTGACCCAGTCATCAACCATGCAAAGTTTCAAAACATTTGGCCCTGTGGTTTTAGAGAAGATTTTTCAAAATCCAGCAATGGGAATCAAAAAATGCTTCTGGCAGCCATGTTTTTGAATGCACTGAAACAAAAATGAAAAGCATGTGTAGAAGACCTCCCATAGACTATCCCTGCCAGGTTTGGTTCACGTCGGCTCAGAAGTTCCAAAGAAGAAAATGAAAATGTGATTTCCCATAGGGTTTCTATAGTAACTATAAGCCACAACCCCATCAACATTAAATGAGGATCATTGGTAGAGGATCGTTGGTTCGCAGTAATCAACCATGCAAAGTTCCAAAACATTTGGCCCTGTGGTTTCAGAGGAGAAGATTTATCAAAATCCACCAATCAGAATCAAAGAATGCCTCTGGTGGCCATGTTTTCAAACACACGGGAACAAAATGAGGATTGTTTGTAGAGTAGATCCCATAGACTATCCCTGCCAGGTTTGTTTTCACTTTGGCTCAGTAGTTCCAGAGAAGAAGATGAAAATGTGATTTCCCATAGAGTTTCTATAGTAACTATAAGCCGCAATTGTGGCCATGTTTACAACCCGATCAACATTGAATGAGGATCGTTGGTAGAGAGGGTACCGGTCATCATTTATGTGAAGTATCAAAACATTTGGCCCGGCAGTTTCAGAGAAGATTTTTGAAACTCCACCAATCCGATTCAAAGAATGCCTTTGGTGGCCATGTTTTTCAACCCACAGGAACAAAATGAGGATCGTTTGTAGATGACCTCCCATAGACTATCCCTACCAGGTTTGTTTTCACGTAGCCTCAGTAGTTCCAGAGAAGATGAAAATGTGATTTCCCATAGGGTTTCTAAAGTAACTATAAGCCGCAATTGTGGCCATGTTTACAACCCGATCAAAAATAAATGAGGATCGCTGATAGATGGGGACCCAGTCATCATTTATGTGAAGTATCAAAACATTTGGCCTGGCAGTTTCATAGGAGAAGATTTTTGAAAATCCACTAATCATAATCAAAGAATTCCTCTGGGGGCAATGTTTTTCCACCCATGGGAACAAAATGAGGATCGTTTGTAGAGGACCTACCATAGACCATCCCTGCCAAGTTTGGTTCACGTTGGCTTAGTAGTTCCAGAGAAGAAGAAGAAAATGTGATTTCCCATAGGGATTCTATAGTAAATATAAGCCGTAATTGTGGCCATGTTTACAATCCGATCAACATTAAATGAGGATCGTTGGTAGAGGGGGTCCCAGTCATCATTTATGTGAAGTATCAAAACATTTGACCTGGCAGTTTCAGAGGAGAAGATTGTTGAAAATCCACCAATCAGAATCAAAGAATGCCTCTGGCGGCCATGTTTTCAAACACACGGGAACAAAATGAGGATCGTTTGTAGAGTAGATCCCATAGACCATCCCTGCCAGGTTTGTTTTCACTTTGACTCAGTAGTTCCAGAGAAGAAGATGAAAATGTGATTTCCCATAGAGTTTCTATAGTAACTATAAGCCGCAATTGTGGCCATGTTTACAACCCGATCAACATTGAATGAGGATCGTTGGTAGAGAGGGTACCGGTCATCATTTATGTGAAGTATCAAAACATTTGGCCCGGCCGGCAGTTTCAGAGAAGATTTTTGAAACTCCACCAATCCGATTCAAAGAATGTCTTTGGTGGCCATGTTTTTCAACCCACAGGAACAAAATGAGGATCGTTTGTAGATGACCTCCCATAGACTATCCCTACCAAGTTTGTTTTCACATAGCCTCAGTAGTTCCAGAGAAGATGAAAATGTGATTTCCCATAGGGTTTCTAAAGTAACTATAAGCCGCAATTGTGGCCATGTTTACAACCCGATCAAAAATAAATGAGGATCGCTGATAGATGGGGTCCCAGTCATCATTTATGTGAAGTATCAAAACATTTGGCCTGGCAGTTTCATAGGAGAAGATTTTTGAAAATCCACTAATCATAATCAAAGAATTCCTCTGGGGGCAATGTTTTTCCACCCATGGGAACAAAATGAGGATCGTTTGTAGAGGACCTCCCATAGACCATCCCTGCCAAGTTTGGTTCACGTTGGCTTAGTAGTTCCAGAGAAGAAGAAGAAAATGTGATTTCCCATAGGGATTCTATAGTAAATATAAGCCGTAATTGTGGCCATGTTTACAATCCGATCAACATTAAATGAGGATCGTTGGTAGAGGGGGTCCCAGTCATCATTTATGTGAAGTATCAAAACATTTGACCTGGCAGTTTCAAAGGAGAAGATTGTTGAAAATCCACCAATCAGAATCAAAGAATGCCTCTGGCGGCCATCTTTTTCAACCCATGGGAACAAAATGAGGATCGTTTGTAGAGGATCTCCCATAGACCATCCCTGCCAAGTTCGGTTCACGTCGGCTCAGTAGTTCCAGAGAAGAAGATGAAAATGTGATTTCCCATAGGGTTTCTATAGTAACAGTAAGCCACAATTGCGGCCATGTTTGTAACCCGATCAACATTAAATGAGGAACGTTGGTAGATGGGGGTCCCAGTCATCATTTATATGAAGTTTAAAAACATTTGGCCTGGCAGTTTCAGAGAAAAGGATTTTTGAAAATCCACCAACCAGAATCAAAGAATGCCTCTCGAAGCCATATTTTTCATCCGACAGGAACAAAATGAGGATCGTTTATACAGGACCTCCCAGAGATAATTCCTGCCAAGTTTGGTTCAGACCGGCTCAGCTGTTACAAAGAAAAAGATGAAAATGTGAAAAGTTTACGGATGCCGGACAACAGACGAAGGACGACGATGGACGCCAAGTGATGAGAAAAGCTCAAATGGCCTTTTAGGCCAGGTAACCTTAAAAGAAGAGGGGAGTGCTCTGGAATCAGTAAAAGCGGTACCAAATAACAATATAAATATTCGTCGAATAGACACCCAGGTATTAATTATTATTAATAAATTGGTGCTTAACGCCACTTCAGAAGCTAAGGCCTGCTTGTAACGTATACCGGAGTCGGCATATGCAGATAGGTCGAAAACCAGTTATATAATATATACCATACACATGTCCAATAGAATCACAATGGACGACCTCTGGAGAGTAAACACACTTCCAAGGTAACCCACAGGCGACCCCATTCAGGTGTACAATAAATTCCAGTAAATAACACTCCCAGACGTGTTCTATCCGATATCTATGTTCCTGGAAATGTGCAAATATACGAGAGTGAAAGACAAGACGTATACAATTGGGTACTGCCATTAATAGAAATCTGGATCTTGAAATGGATCGAGTTATGATTAACAGACTCGCCACGGAGCCCCCCCCCCCCCCCCCCCCCCCCCCCCCCCCCCCCCCCCGAAATAATTAATAGTTTCTAAGGTCCATAACATACAATAATATGTCTGCCTAATAATGCGATTATTATGCACATGAGCATTGAAATCCTGCATGTAATCATCTGAATACCAGTTAACTGACTAGACAGTCTCCCAGGTACCCCAAGTCTACCAATTTATTGACGATGAATCATATGCTGGTATATGATATATGACATATAGACGAACAACCACAGGAAACCAACCAACTAGAAAGTGGATGTGCCCATGAGGTCGCCATAGAACACGACCCAGCCGCCAATTGAGAAGTCATGAAATGCATGTATGTACTTAAATACATAGGAGGCTTATGGGAAGAAAACTACCTCTTACCCGGAAATCACCTCTTAACACATTGGCAGTGTGTGTTGGGGGGGGGATTCAAAACCATTGCGAACCCCCTTCCCCCACATTACTTGAATCGTTCTTGTGTTCGTCATCAAATAGTATAGGAACCACAAGACTCCCTCACATCTGACCGACTCCATAATGCCATAAAGGGCGGAGAAGGACATGAAGAACAAATACTTCCCCTGATAAAGAAGGTCCCCTCGTGGGGGAAGCTTCCAAGGAACGTCCATAACAGACACCTGAAAAGATTGACCCAAGGTTTCTGTGACTACAGAGGTGCTACTCCCAGGAATTCGCAACGAGACTGTTTGAACTAAACAGAATCTGCTAAATCAACGGAGTTGGAGGATATGCCTATCCTTTCATTCCGTCCCATGAGATCAACAAAGCGTCTACTGTGTACACTTGATGATCTTGACATGGCGACACGAACGTCGGTAACTCATTGTTCCGGTGTGTCGCAAACAGATCTATCATGGAATGATCCCACTGGTAGCAAATCTGCCTGAATATTCACTTGTTGAGAGTCTGGTCTAATGGCAACAGGCGACCTTTCCGAGACAGCGAGTCTGCTAGTACATTCAGACGACCGGTATATGATGGACAGAAAGATGAACATGATGATTCATGACGTATAGGAGAATCTTCTCCGTTAATTTGCATAATGGCACTGAATGAGTGTCGCCTTGGTTCCTGTTGTAAGCTACAACCGTCGAATTGTCTTAAAAAATTTGAACTCGCATTCGTCATAATTGTGAAAGCCGGATTCGGCAGTTGCAGTGGAACTCCCTGAGATAACTACTGAATATCTGCCCAAATCTGAACCCCTGTTTTGCTAAGTCCGTTAAAACAATACTGGTTTCGAGCGAATGCGTCATCACACTCCAGTTCTGAGTAAGAATATCTGGAGGGGACGCATGCGCAGACGGCTCATCGGATTAAGATCCGAAGCTGCTCTGCACAGCCCCATCAGTCGCATGAATTCCTTCGCTGTTAATGCAAATTTTGCTCTGGGTAACGGCTGACGAACCAGATTGTTGTGAGTCTAGAAGGTCATTCCCAAGTGAGTGAATGACTTGGACGGAGCTATATTCGACTTTTTCTCGTTTACGATGAAACCGAGACGTCGGAACAAAAGAAGCAAACTCTGA
The DNA here is from genome assembly GCA_031216915.1 of Pictodentalium vernedei. Lineage (NCBI taxonomy): Eukaryota > Metazoa > Mollusca > Scaphopoda > Dentaliida > Dentaliidae > Pictodentalium > Pictodentalium vernedei. The sequence goes on from CM062295.1 coordinate 193,503,026, forward strand.
ACATCGTTCTGAAGAATAATTCTGTTGCCGTATCTCTGAAGAATGTCATCCAAGTAAGCCGACGTTACCGCAGACGAATGAGCTCTGAAGTATGACATTACTAAGTTCATTATACAAGTGAATGCCCAGGGAACCAGGCTCAGACCAAAGCACATTGCTCTGAACTGATACACCTTCCCTTGTACAGCGAAGCGCAGGTACTTTCTGAATGCCAGATGTACCAGGACATGAAAGTATGCGTCCTTTAGATCTATGCTTGCCGCATAGTCGTTCACTCGAATGCTCGCTCTTACCGACTGAATGGTCCCCATATAGAATTTTGGATCCACGATAAGCTTGTTTATCCATCTCAAGTCTAATACTGGTCGGAACGAGCCGTCTGGCTTCAGTACGAGGAACAGGTGACTGTAAAAACCCTGAGAATCCTGATTCTCGGCGACCTCTATTGCTTCCTTTAATATAGAGCCTGTACCTCTGCTAGGAGAGACTCTCTTTTTAAAGGATCCAACAGAAGATCTGACCAACGCAGACATCTTCTTAGTGGGGGTGCCACTCGGAATGATAGCCGTAGGACGTCCGAGACTACACTTCTCACCCACTGATCTTTCGTGACTGCTGTCCAGTTTCTCGCAAAGATGATACCCTTCCACCAAATGGCAAGCAATAGAGGTCTTGAACATCACCTGTATGACCTGCGAGGCTTACGGGAGGAGAAACTACGTCCTCCCCATGAAGAACCTCGTCCTGTTGGCCTAGGGGGGTCTGACCGATAGTCCCGATCAGACCTACGCCCCTTTCCCGAGTCGCTATATTGACGACCTCCAGAGTAATTGTAAGAGGGCTTCTTGTACCCTCGTGAGGAGTTCCCTTTTCATGTTTAGATCTGGAATGTTCTCCTTTACTCTTGTCTGCTGAAGCGGGTTGATGAAACGTCGACATCAATAGCAGATCACTTGATGCTTTCTAAATGGCCTAATCACAGGCTGACGAAAGCTTGTCATCCAAAATAGTATGTCCGAAAGACTGGAGTGACTCGGAGAGAGCTTTTCACCTTGTCATCTATAAGTTATGACGACGCAAGGGCAGCATCATGTCTGATTAACTCCAGATTAGCCACTGTAAGGGCAGAGTTATACGTGGTATACAAATTGCCCTGGAAAGAACTCTAAGAGAGGTACAAACGTCCTCAAATTCCTTCCCGTTGAGACGTTGCGCCATTGCTCTGGTAAGGTGATCTGAGTAAGACATTCTTTCCAAATTTGCTCTACTTGATGAAATTGCTGTTGTAACTGTGTCCAAGTGAATAGTGAATGATGCAGGCAAGGATACATCTAGATCCCCGGACTGCTCATTCAAACGCAGAGGAGCTCACCGAACATCTTTTCCGACCATTTTTAAATGAACGTAGTCCATGAAACGTTATCTTAATGGAAGATGTAGCCAAGAAACCGCCTTTCCTTCTCGCACTCGAGAGGGTAAATATGGCGTCATCTATATGGCCAAAGGCCTGCAACACCTGCCTAGACTGGACCGGAAATGAAAGGACTTCCTCCTTAGTCCAGATAAAGTCTACGTTCAATGACGCCAGCGGTTTCTTCCTTGTCGTCGCTGCATTCTGATTCGTTGGACCAAATTCAGGGAAGTATTGATGGATGAAATCCATCGCAACCCTGTGCTGTTCCGAAAGGGAAGGGTTGTCCTCTTCCTCAACCCTTTCACCAACCGAGAGAATTGCTGCTCCTGGGACAGTGTGTCGGAGATGGATCTCTTCTCCGAACGTCCCAATGATCGAGGCCTTATCTCCCCAGCTACCGGATGATCAGACTTCACGGGCGAAGAGTAGTTCCTTCTTCATGCAGCAGTCTGGATATCTGAAGTCAGGTAGCTAGGATGCGGTCGTGTGTGCTTTAATAATGTAATGGAGGAAGCCATGACTGAAGCTGACCCTGCTGCAGTCTAGACATAGCGTCCCGAGTGGTGGGCGGACGTATGCACCGTCTTGTGCAAGTTTCCAACCAGAAAACTTCATTTCGGCTTGTGAAACGTAGCGGAGGAAGCTGTGACTGAAGCCAACCCCGGCTGCAGACTAAACAGAGCATCCCGAGTGGAGGGCGGACATATGCTCCAGCTCGTGCAAGTTTCTCATAACATTTGGCCCCAAATGTCTGTTAGGTTAGAGGGGGGCCTCTCCCGCTCGCAGTCTATAGACCTCGCCAAGTACATGAAACTTGTAGACTCCCTCCCTATTTCTGTCATCGCTGGGTGAGCTATTTATATTGAAGTGCTCACTCTGTCCAATCCACTTCTTAGACCGCAACAGACTTACCTGACGTCACGGCACCCACGGACGGAGTACCACTTCACCAGTCGAGCTAGCTGTTTGCAAGAGATTAAAACAAAAGGTCCTAACTCTTGCAATCATGTGCACTGCAGCTTGCTCTATACGCTCCATGGAGCACGACGAAGGTAGCACACTTGGATGGGTGTCAGAATATCACCATCTTCATGTTCCTCTGAAATAGAAACTGACAAAATGAATTAAAACATGGTGAGAGGCCTTCCCTCAGAACCTCACCGCCATCGACGTACCTGTGACACCCGTCTCCAATGTCAGTCATTCCAGTGAACACAAGAATGACAAGAGTCCACAGAAGTGCATCGACTAAAGTCGATATCAGACCTCCAAACTCCACAATAAAATATATATAATTAAGATACATGAATAATAGCAATCAAAAATAAATTCAAAATATTTTTTGGAAATTTTTTTTTTAAAGGGAACATTAAGAGCCCAAAGGCATCCCGAAGAGCCTTAGAGTGGACAAAATTCAAATTTTCTGAGCTACACTACCGGAATAATAATCCATGTATATATATGAGGACATTGTCAATGTAAACAACGTCAATGTAAACAAGACATCAGGCACACAAAAAGGCCTAAAGTCAGAAAACAATTGAATGCTACCAAATGCAAAGCTTGATCTTCATACGAAGAAAAAACAATACATTGGATAGAAGATGCAAAACTAAACAACCTAACACCCCTAGGGTGAGGATGTAACCATGGGGAAAAATAGAATAATATTCTGTAATAAATGTTAAACTCCCAAGACATTTAATGAAAAATTTCAATAAAAATTAGCCAAAAAGCTTAAGAGTTTAACAGGAAGGGTTCATGGAAGGATAGGGAAGGAATACTTAACAAACAGTGGAATAATCATTAATAAAAATGATGACGTCAGGCGTATGTCCCGAAATTGGGAAACATGAAATAATTTTATAATTATTATAAAGTTACGGCCATAACGTCAAAAGCCACCGTTGAACACTTCCATCATCCAATAACAGCCTTGGATCCACAAATTCTTGCATTGATTTGTGTCTGGTATTCTCAAAAAAGGAGATTTTAAAGCACAGATGTCATTTCATTGTAGATGACTTTAGGGCCAAAAAAGAATGATGTTGGCGCTAATTTCAGTCACTTCCTAGCGACTGCGCATGCGTGGAGAGTAAAAGTATGGAGGGCCAGATAGAACTTTTAATTTTTAGTTTTGCAAGCAAATTTTGGGGATTGGGGGGGTTCAAAATTTGTGTTTCGCCCTTGATAACTTTGAGATAGCACCAGCTAAGTCTGGGCCATTGGGTTATAGTATAAAAATAATGAATCAGACCCCCCTAGAGATGTTGTATACCAAATATGAAAGCATTCTGACTGGTGGATCTGAAGAAGAAGATCTTCGAAGAAATTTCTCCATATTGCACTAAGTTCAAATTCGGGCTACCATAGGGAACCCAAATATTAACCCAGGAACCCAATTTGAACAAACTTGAATTTGACTTCCCAACAGATGTTGTAAACCATAAATGAAGGGATTCTGATTGGTGTTGATGGATGACAGACAGATGACGAGCGATTAGATAAGCTCAGCTTGACTTTGTCAAGGTGAGCTAGAACTCCTATGAAAAATGTAGGAGGAATTAAGCAGACAACATTTTGTGATGGATGGATGGATCTCAGCAGGGGAAAAGTAAAAATCCTTTGAAAAATGCAGGAGGAGTTAGGTGGACAAGCATTTGAGCAGGAAATTTGCCTATTAACAAGAGCTGCACAAACAGAAAATGCACACCTTCACATCTACACTTCATAGTGATAATTCACATCAAGTTTCATAAAGATTCTATAAAAATGTAGGAGGAGTTAAGCGGACATGCATTTTTGCTGGAAATTTACTTAGTACTAAGGGCTGTAACTGCACAAAATTTGTCACATAAAAAATTCTGGCACACATGCACATCTAGATTTCATACTGATAATTCACACCAAGTTTCGTAAAAATCCTATGAAAATATAGCAGTTAATTGGACAAGCATTTTTTCTGGAAATTTACCTATTGCCAAGGGCAGTAACAGCACAAAATTTGTCGGATCAAAACTTCCTGCGCACATGCAAATCTATGCTTCATATGGATATTTCACACCATGTTTCATAACAAGAATCCCAAGGGCCTGAGAGCACTCACCTGACAATGACAACTATCAACCAAGGGTCCTGATTTGAAAAAACTTGCATCTGCTCCATTAAGAAAACCATATACCAAATATCAAAACATTCTGACCGGTGGATCTGACAAAGAAAATTTCAATAATATTCTTCACATTGAACTAAGAATCTCACCTTCCTAACGAAATAGTATACCAAATATCAAAAGATTCTTACTGGTGGATGTGAAGAAAAAGATTTTTAAAGAATGTTCCTCATATTGAACTAAGTTACAATTCGGTCTCCCACAGGGAGACCAAATATGGACTCAGAGACTTGGCTTGAACAAACTTGAATAACACCTCTCTAAGGATGCTGTATACCAAATATCAAAACATTCTGACTGCTGGATCTGAACAAGAAGATTTTTCAAGAAAATTCCTCATATTGAACTAAGTTATAATTCGGGCTCCCACAGGGAACCCAAATATGGACTCAGAGTCTTAGCTTGAATAAGCTTGAATCACACCTCCCTAAGGATGCTGTGTACCAAATATCAAAACATCCCGACTGATGGATATGAACAAGAAGATTTTCAAAGAAAATTCCTCATATTGAACTAAGTTATAATTCAGGCTCCTACAGGGAGCTCAAATATAAACCCAGAAACTTGGCTTGAACAAACATGAATCTCACCCCCCTAAGGATGCTGCATACCAAAAGATTCTGATTGATGGATCTGAAGAAGATTTTTGAAGAATTTTCCTCATACTGCACTAATTTAAACATTTGTGGTCCCATATAGAGCCCAAATATGGACCGAGGGATTTGATTTCAACTAACAGGTGAAACAATGTTCCAAAGATGTTGTATGTGAAATTTGAAAGCTTTTGGAGCAGTGGTTTGGTCAAATAAGAATTCTCAGAGCCATGTAATTTTGGAGAAATGGGCATTCCCACAGGGCATTGTGAACATTTTTTTTTGCATAAAACAAGTCCTTATGACCCATTAATACTTCATATCAAATTTGATTCAAATCGGCCTTTTGGTTCGGAAAATAGAAATTTTTGGCAAGGCAAAAATTCTTGTTCCTCCCGTAATGATGACAAATATTGCCCCTCGAACTTCTCTTGAACAAACTTGAGTCTACACCTCAAAAGGAAGCTGTTTACCAAATATCAAGTCTCTGCTAGAGCTGGGTCATGAGAAGATTTTTTTTTAAAATTGAGGTATTTTGGCCCCCACCCCCACCTCAATATGAGCAGAAACCCAATTTAAAGAAAACCCAAATGCCCCTATATAACCACTACTCATGTAAAATTTCATTAAAATGTGGCCAGTGATTTGGGAGAAAAAGACCCAAACACCACCTTCTTGATGGATGATGGACAAATGAAAGAGTCAATGACACTGTAGCTCAACTTTGAATATGACAGGAATTAGTACTTGCTGTGACCAGGTCAACAACAATGAATATGACAGGAATCAGTATTTGTTGTGACCAAGTCAACAATACTGAATAAGAGAAAAAGGAGTTTTGTTGTGACCACGTCAACCATAGTAAATCAATTACAAGGTGACTGCAATGGTCTAAAGAACAGGACATAAGTATTATATGTGATGCATCCCATGTTAGAAACATTCACACAAAAATTCATTCAAATCAGCGCTTTCATATAAAAGTTCTGAGCAAAAAACTGATTGCACAAAATTTTGTACAAAATGGCTGCTGGTCTTGAATTTTGGACCGGACCCCTAAACACTTGTTCTCGTCCCAAGGTGATAACCAAGATATCCAAGAAGTTTCGTAAAGATCGGTTCATAAATATGGCCTCTAGCCCGAGCCGTATTGGCATTTGCTGTTACAGTGCTGAAAGTAACACAAAATAGATCAAAGTTAGTCTAATTGGCATAATTTATGCACGAGAAAAATACCCGCATTATATGTGATGTATCCCATGGTACTAAACATTCACACAAAAAATTATTCAAATCAGAGCTTTCATATGGTAGTTCTGTGCAAAAATCTGATTGCACCTAATTTTGTACAAAATGGCTGCCAGTGGCCATCTTGAATTTCAGACCAGACCCAAAAACACTCGTTCTCGTCTCCCGGTGATAACAAAGGTACCCAAGAACTTTCGTAAAGATCGGTTCATAAATACGGCCTCTAGCCCGAGCCGTATTGGCATTTGCACTTACAGTGTTGAAAGTAACACTAAATAAATCAAAGTTAGCCTAATTTGCATAATTTACGCACAAGACAAAAACCTGAATTATATGTGATGTATCCCATGGTACTAAACATTCATGCAAAGAATTATTCAAATCAGAGCTTTCATGTGGAAGTTCGCCGCAAAAATCTGATTGCACCTAATTTTGTACACAATGGCTGCCAGCGGCCATCTTGCATTTTGGACTGGACCCCAAAACACTCTGTGATAACAAAGGTACCCAAGAAGTTTCGTAAAGATTGGTTCATAAATACGGCCTCTAGGCCGAGCCGTGTTGACGGTGCGACAGACGGACGACAGGCCATGACAATACCCCAAATTTGGCTTCGCCAAAGTTGAGCTAAACATGATCAGAACTGCTCACACTGACTTTCAGTCAGGTGAGCTAAAAAAAAACCCATGACTAGAGTGATGTCACGCATATAGCCTGACACTGCTTAAACACAAAATAGTCTGTGCTATTTTTTAACTGTTTACCTAACGAATCTGCCATATCTGAACTTGTGATATACAAAAATTGCTATTCAAATTTTATTTTTTCATTTTTCTACCCCATAAACAAAGCTCACAACCTATTAATGGAACAAGCTTGATGACCTTGTTCCAATAAGGATTAATAAGCAATGGTTAGAAGTAAATGAACGTGTCAATGACATTGTAGCTCAACTTGACAAACCTGAACTTGGTAAGTTATAAATGAAATGGCAAAATTGAAGATCATTGGTGCCAATGTTATTTGATGAAATTTCAACATAACAGTACTGTGTGTGCACAACGTCAGAGTAATCCATGCATTTTTAAATGTAAACTGTAAGACTGGCTAAAGAAAGAATGTTGATACACAAATGCAGTATGTTCAGAGGTTATTGTAAATGGCAACTTTTTTCACAGAAATGAATGCTAATCAATAGCTCTTATCTAAAGGTCTTGCCTAATGAGCACACCAAGTTATAAAACAATCCTATGATAAATGTGGCCTGTAGGCCATGTCAAAGAGGAATGTTGATGCACAAATGCAATAAATTCAAAGATTGTTGCTAACAGCAACAGTTTTTGACGGAAATGAAAAGAAAATCAATAGCTCCTATCTTTGTCACCCTGCATAAGCAAACAATGTTTCAAAACAACCTGATAAAGAATGTGCCCTCTGAGACATGCCAAAGGAAGATGTTAATGCACAAATGCACCAAGTAGAAGGTCATTGCTTGTGGCAAGGGGGTTTTGGGTTTTTTTTTATGGAAATTCATAAATATACCCTGCAGAGAGTGCAAAAGGGATAAGTTGATGCACAAATGCAGTAAGTTCAAAGGCCGGTGATAACGACAATAATCTTTTATGGAAATGAAAAAAAAACAATAGCTCACATCTAGAGGTCACCCCCGAACACACATACCAAGTTTCAAAGAGATCCGATCATAAATGTGACCTGAAGGGTGTGTTAAAGGGAAATATTAAAATCTGACTTAACTAAATTCAAAGGTCAGCAGCAACATTTTTTGACAGAAATGGAAGAAAATCGACAGCTCCCATACAGATGTCACCTCACAAAAGCACACCAAGTTTGCAAGTGATCCAAACATAAATGTGCCCTGCAGGGTGTGTCAAAGGGAAATATTATTATTAATACTAAGTTCATCGAAGGTCATTGCCAGTGGCAACATTTTTTGACAGAAATCGAAGAAAATCGATAGCTCCCATCTAGAGGTAACCCCAAACAAGCATAGAAAGTTTCAAACCGATCTGATCATAAATGTGTCCTGCCAAAGGAATATATTGATGCCTGACTAAACTAAGTTGAAAGATCGTTGCCAGCAGCAACAAACAAGCATGCCAGGTTTCAAAGCAATCTGATCATAAATTTGCCCTGTAGGGTGTGCCAAAGGGAAATACTGAGGTCTGACTAAACTAAGTTCTAAGAACGTTGGCCGTGGCAACATTTTTTGATGGAAAATGAAGAAAATCGATAGCTCCCTTCTAGAGGTCACCCCAAACAAGCATTCCAGGTTTCGAAGCAATCCGATCATAAATGTGCCCTGTAGGGTGTGCCAAAGGGAAATATTGAGGTCTGACTAAACTAAGTTCTAAGAATGTTGGCCGCAGCAACATTTTTTGATGGAAATTGAAGAAAATCGATAGCTCCCATCTAGAGGTCACCCCAAACAAGCATACCAAGTTTCAGAGAGATCTGATCATAAATGCGACCTATGAGGTGTGTCAAAGGAAATTGTGGTCGTACATACGCTCGGACGTTAGGTAAAGGGTTAAAAAAGCAGTACATAAAACATTCTCTCTTCCATTATAATACTACTGAAAAATAATTTTGGTAAAAAGTGACAAGAAAAATGTTCTGCCTTTTACATCCCTCTGAAAGAAAGTATAAAATTATATATTTTTTGAAAATAAAAGCCTATACTTCAAATTCAAAGTGCACCTGTGTTTTCTTGTTGAAACAAGAGGCCCCAAGGGGCCTGAGGGCGCCCATCTGACATGGTAGCCTAAATATCAACCCAGAGAATTGATTTCAACAAGTTGCATCTGCTCCTCCTAAAAAAAGCTTATACTAAATATCCAAAGATTCTGACCAGTGGATCTAAAAAAAAAGAAGACTTTTAAAGAATATTCCTCAAATTGAACTAAGTTATAATTCGGGCTCCCACAGGGACTTGGCTTTAACAAACTTGAATCTCACCCCCCTAAGGATGCTGCACACCAAATATCAAAACATTCCGACTGCTGGATCTGAAGAAGAAGATTTTTAAAGAAAATTCCTCATTTTGAACTAAGTTACAATTCAAGCTCCCACAGTGAGTCCAAATATGGACCTAGGGACTTGGCTTGAACAAACTTGAATCTCACCCCTGTAAGCATGGTGCATACCCAATATCAAAAGATTCTGCCTGCTGGATCTGGAGAAGAAGATTTTCAAAGAAATTTGCCTGAAATGCACTAAGTTCGAATTTGAGCTTCTATAGTGAGCCCAAATATGAATCTAGGGAGTCGATTTGAAAAAAACTTGAATCAGATCCACCCCACAATGTTGCATACCAAATATCAAAAGATTCTGCCTGCTGAATCTGGAGAAGATTTTTTAAGAAATTTGCCTGAAATGCACAAAGTTCGAATTCGAGCTTCTATAGTGAGCCCAAACATGAATCCAGGGGGCCGATTTGAACAAACTTGAATCAGATCCATCCCTCAATGTTGCATACCAAATATCAAAAGATTCTGCCTGCTGGATCTGGAGAAGAAGATTTTTGAAGAAATTTGCCTGAAATGCACCAAGTTCGAATTCAGGCTTCTATAGTGAGCCCAAATATGAATCCAGGGGGCCTAATTGGACAAACTTGAACCAGATCCACCCCACAATGTTGCATACCAAATATCAAAAGATTCTGCCTGCTGGATCTGGAGAAGAAAATTTTTTAAGAAATTTGCCTGAAATGCACTAAGTTCGAATTCGAGCTTCTATACTGAGCCCAAATATAAACCCAGGGGGCCGATTTGAACAAACTTAAATCAGATCTACCCCACAATGTTGCATGCCAAATATCAAAAGATTCTGCTTGCTGGATCTGGAGAAGAAGATTTTTTAAGAAATTTGCCTGAAATGCACTAAGTTCGAATTCGGGCTTCTATAGTGAGCCCAAATATGAATCCAGGAAGCCGATTTGAACAAACTTCAATCAGATCCACCCCACAATGTTGCATACCAAATATCAAAAGATTCTGCCTGCTGGATCTGGAGAAGAAGATTTTATAAGAAATTTGCCTGAAATGCACTAAGTTTGAATTCGAGCTTCTATACTGAGCCCAAATATAAACCCAGGAGGCCGATTTGAACAAACTTGAATCAGATCCACCCTACAATGTTGCATACCAAATATCAAAAGATTCTGCCTGCTGGATCTGGAGAAGAAGATTTTTTAATCTTTTTCCCATTGCCTACAGTGTTAAAAAGTGCTGACTCAGCACTTTTTCAAAAGTCCTGAAAAAAGTACCTTGCGATCAAACCGATAGGGATTTCTTTTAACCATTCTATTCTACTGGATAAAAGTAAGCTTTATACAAAATAAGAATTCTCTGTGCCGTGTAGTTTTGGAGATATGGCAGTTTTAAGGTTTTCCTTATTTTTAGCTCCCGAGGTTCCCACGGGGCAATGAGAAATTTTTTTTTGTATCAATCAACTACTTATGACCCATTATCATCTCATATCGAATTTGGTTCAAATCGACCTCACGGTTCTGAAAATAGAAATTTTAGGCGTGGCCAAAATTTCTGCCCTTCCCATAACGAAGGCAAATAATGCCCAACAAACTTCTCTTGAACAAACTTGAGTCTACACCTCTAAAGGAAGATGCATACTAAATATCAAGTCTGTGCTATTGCTGGTTCTTGAGAAGATTTTTAAGAATTGGAGCATTTTTGCCCCATCCCTCTGCTCAATATGAGCCGAAACCTAATTTGACAAAAAATCAAAATGCCCTTATATAACCCCTACTCATATGAAATTTCATTAATATGCGGCCAGTGGTTTGGGAGAAAAAGGCCCAAACACCACCTTCACGACGGACGGTGGACGACGGACGAAAAGTGATCAGAAAAGCTCACCCTGACTTTCAGTCAGGTGAGCTAAAAAAGTAATATAAAATTTAAAGAAAATTGTATGATTAGAACTGGATTTATCTTCTGGATAACATAGGGAGGAGGGAGGAGGGAGGAGGTAGGAGGGAGGAGTTGATTGATTCCACCCATGTCCACCAAAGTTTTGGAGATAACACCAAAGTCCCTCACTCCCATTTCCTTCCCATCTGTATTGCTTTTTGTAAAACACCAGAAGTATGCAGCGGAAGGCATTTCTTTATATTTCAAACCGTGGAGCCCAGGTAATGAAAAAAATGGTGCATACAAGGAAAATAAATCATGTCTGTGTATGCAATTTTTAAAGTTGTATTGATCATACAAAAACAAAAGGTCTACAATGCCAAGCGGAAAGGGGGGGGGGGGGGGGGGGGGGGGTTATAGGAGTCAAATCTCACATGTAGCCACTCTAAATTCTTCAAAATGCATTTTGGACCAAAGAAGAAACATTGCCTAATTGGCAGGGGGGGGGGGGGGGGGGGGGAGGGGGGGTAGGGGCAATAACTCTGACAATTTTCATTGGATAATGGTGGTCATCGAACTTGACGTAGACATTGTTGCTACAGAGATATATACCAAAAAGAACTGAAATCCATTAACTATTGTTCCAGTTATGCCATAAACAAAGATCTGATGGACAGAGCTCTATGATGTATCCCTCCCTTGCGGGGGGGGGGGGGGGGGGGGGGGGGGGGGGGGGGGGGTTAAAAAGTAAAAAAGTATGTGGTAGAGACCTAATTTCAAATTTAGAGAAAACTGTTTTGAAAACGGTTAAATCAATGCCAATATTATTTGAAACCACTGTATACAGGTTCAGTAGATTTTTCCCTGAATGAAAAACAATGACACTGTAACAAAGTGTTTGAAGAATGAAAGGTACAACTTGAAAAGCAAAACTTTAATCCTAAACTTTAAGCTGGGAATACGAAGTAAAACTGACTGCAAAAAAAGGGTTAAATATTTCCGAAAAACGATAAAAGAAATCACTGATGTAAATGCAATCATTGAGTTGTATTGACTATGCAAGAATTAAAGTAACAAAGTATGTGGCAAAGCCTAATTTCAAATACAAATAAACTAAGTCTGAAAACATGTTTAAAATGTGTTAAAATCATACCAACATTAATGAAAATCACTGTAGAAAGGTTCAGTAGACAGTAGACATTGTCCCAAATGAGAAACAGTGACATTCCACTAAACTGTTGGAAGAATTAAACATGTAACTTTGTAAACAAAAAAAACACTTTAACCAAAAACTTTAACCTGGAAGTTCTTAGCTAAATTGACATGCAAAAAAAGAGTTTAATATTTCCCAAAATAACATGAAACATAATGAGAATGATACAATCAATAGTAATTAATATTAATTTAAAAGAAAAAAACTTTAACCTTCACTAAATAATTTTAACCAGAAATTTTAACCAAAACTCTAAATGTTAAGACTGACAGACAGATGGATGGACGAAAGTCATGACTATAGCCCTGATGAACGGACAGATGGTTTTTATTCGAGAAAAATAATTTTGCATCAATTTATCTTAACCCTAGAAGGCTGAGTTGGATGATCTTATTTACTGCAATAAAATAGGTTCACACCCTCAACCTCCCGCCCCACCTCCCCAACATGTAGTCATTGGATAAAGTTCCAAGTTACTTTCAAGCCAAAACTTACCTAGAAAGTCACAAAAAATGTAAATTGTCAATGAGTGGCAAAAATGTATAGGAATCTACAGGCATTTAAGGATTAATGTCGCTTTATTCTGATGGCTATTGACTTAGAAACATTGGCTATCCATGCACTAACTAGATATCACAGAGATGGAATTCATCTCTGCGGGCCCCGCAGCAACTAACCGATTTTAGGTATAAACTGATGAGAACTGCAATACTAAAATATTTCAAGCAATAGGTAAAATCTGATTAAAATCCCTTCCCGGACACGAACTTGTCAGAAAAAAAAAAATCTGAATAATTTGACCTTGAGGTCAAAATTCAAGGTCAAAGCATGGCAACCTTGGTACGTGACACGTGGTCTTGAGATAATCTATCCACATACCAAATATCAAAACCCTATCTATTAAGGGAAAAAAGTTACAGCCCGGACACGAACTTGTCAGAAAAGAACCCCAAATTCGGAATAATTTGACCTTGAGGTCAAAGTTCAAGGTCAAAGCATGGCAACCGTGGTATGCGACACATCGTCTTGAGATAATCTACCCACAAACCAGATATGAAAACCCTATCTATTAAGGGAAAAAAGTTACAGCCCGGACACGAACTTGTCAGAAAAGAACCCCGAATTCTAATAATTTGACCTTGAGGTCAAAGTTCAAGGTCAAATCATGGCAACCTTGGTACGCGACACATCGTCTTGAGATAATCTACCCACAAACCAGATATGAAAACCCTATCTATTAGGGGAAAAAAGTTACAGCCCGGACACGAACTTGTCAGAAAAGAACCCCGAATTCTAAATAATTTGACCTTGAGGTCAAAGTTCAAGGTCAAAGCATGGCAACCTTGGTTCGCGACACATCGTCTTGAGATAATCTACCCACATACCAAATATCAAAACCCTATCTATTAAGGGAAAAAAGTTACAGCCCGGACACGAACTTGTCAGAAAAGAACCCCGAAAACGGAATAATTTGACCTTGAGGTCAAAGTTCAAGGTCAAAGCAAGGCAACCTTGGTACGCACATCGTCTTGAGATAATATACCCACGTCAAATATCATATCCTCATCTATTAAGAGAGAAAGATTACACCCCGGACGGACGGATGCACGGACAGAGCGATCACTATAGGGCATCCGCCTCATGGCGGGGCCCTAATAATGTTAGACTATTCAACTTTAAATGGTTGAGTGCTAGAAGCCATTATCAGGGGTTTCAGAATGAATGTGTCAATAACACTGTAGCTTAACTTGACTGTGTGTTGTGTTTGATGAAAAGGATAATGTTCAATGTTTACGAAAAGATTCTGAAATACGAGAAGAATTGTGATAATTGAGAATATGTTAATTTCTGTTCGCTACGTTTTCAATAAAAACTAGAGGTGGTCTGTCGCTCGGTATACCCCCACTGTGGCATACCGCCTGGTGTGGCTGACTGAAAAGGAGCATTAAATTTTTCTAAGTAAAAAAAAAATCCAATATGGCCACCAGTTGGCCATCTTGAATTTGATCGGGAAAAAAATTATGTCATGCACTGCTCCTCATTGTGTCGATCATTTATACTGAGTTTCATGAAAATGCAGCAAAAACTGTAGAAGTAGTTCACTCCACAAGTATTTTGCAAAATCCAATATGGCTGCCAGTTGGCCATTTTGAATCAGGTCTGGAAAAAATTTATGTCACGCACAGCTCCTCATCATGTCGATCAATTTATATTGAGTTTCATGAAAATGTAGCAAAAACTGTAGAAGTAGTTCGCTCCACAAGTATTTTGCAAAATCCAATATGGCCACCAGTCGGCCATCTTGAATCCGATTTGGAAAAAAGTTACATCACGCACTGCTCCTCATTGTGTCGATCATTTATATTGAGTTTTATGAAAAAGCAGGAAAAACTTTAGAAGTAGTTCGCTCCACAAGCATTTTGCAAAATCCAATATGGCCACCAGTCGGCCATCTTGAATCTGATCTGGAACAAAATTATGTCACAGACTGTTCCTCATTGTGTTGATCATTTATATTCAGTTTCATGAAAATGCAGCAAAAACTGTAGAAGTAGATCGCTCCACAAGTATTTTCCATATCCAATATGGCCACCAGCCAGCCATCTTGAATCCGATCTGGAAAAAATTTATGTCATGTACTGTTCCTCATCATGTCAATCAATTTAAATTGAGTTTCATGAAAATGCAGCAAAAACTGCAGAAGTAGTTCACTCCACAAGTATTTTGCAAAATCCAACATGGCCACCAGTCAGCCAACGGACTGATGTTGATCGACCGACGGACTGGTTGACTCCTATATATCCCCCTAAACTTTGTGGGGGTATAATAATTTGAGGTGTAGACTGAACTAAAGAATTGAGAGGTGGGTTAATGTGGCAAAAACCTATGCTAAAGGTTTTTGGGTTTTGGATTCAAGTTGCCGTCATGGTTGACAGATGGTGACCAAATGGGGAGTTCTCATCTAGACATCATATGGAGTTATACTACCAAGTTACAATGAAATTCCTCCATATTAAATATGACCTGTAGACTGTGCTAAAAGTTTTTGGGTTTTGGGTTTGGGCAGCTGTCAGCATTGACATATCATGACCAAAAGAGGACATTCTCATCTAGACATTATACAGAGTCATTCTACCAAGTTACAAAGAAATTTCTTCATAAACAAGAGACCCCATGGGGCCTGAAGGTGCACACCTGACATGGTAGCCTGAATAAAAAACCCAGGGAATTGATTTCAACAAGTTGCATCTGCTCCTCCTAAGAAAAGCTTATACCAAATATCCAAAGATTCTGACCAGTGGATCTAAAAAAAAAAAATTTTTTAAAGAATATTCCTCATATTGAACTAAGGTACAATTTGGGCTCCCATAGGAAGCCCAAATATGAACCCAGGGACTTGACTTGAACAAACTTGAATCTCTCATCCAGTGGGATGCCGTTTTCCAAATATCAAAAGATTCTGACTGGTGGATGTGAAGAAGATTTTTGAAGAATATTCCTCATTTGGAATTAAGTTATAATTCAGGCTCCCACAGGGAGCCCAAATATGAACCCAGGGACTTGGCTTCAACAAACTTGAATTTCACCCCATTAAGGATGCTGAATACCAAATATCAAAATATTCCAACTGCTGGATCTGAAGAAGATGATTTTTAAAGAAAATTCCTCATTTTGAACTAAGTTATAATTCGGGCTCCCACCGGGAGCCCAAATATGAACCCAGGGACTTGGATTCAACAAACTTGAATTACACCCCCCAAGGATGCTGTACACCAAATATCAAAACATTCCGACTGCTGGATCTGAAGAAGAAGATTTTTTAAAGAAAGTTCCTCATTTTGAACTGAGTTACAATTCAAGCTCGCACAGTGAGCCCAAATATGGACCTAGGGACATGGCTTCAACAAACTTGAATCTCACCCCCCAAGGATGCTACATACCAAATATCAAAACATTCCGACTGCTGGATCTGAAGAAGAAAATTTTTAAAGAAAATTCCTCATTTTGAAGTAAGTTATAATTCGGGCTCCCACAGTGAGCCCAAATATGAACCCAGGGACTTGGCTTGAACAAACTTGAATCTCACCCCCCTAAGCATGCTGCATACCAAATATCAAAAGATTCTGGTTGGTAGATCTGAAGAAGGAGATTTTTAAAGAATATTCCTCATACTGCACTAATTTAAACATTTGGGCACCCATAGAGAGCCCAAATATGGACCCAGGGAATTGATTTTAATAAACATGTGAAACAATCTTCCAAATATGTTATATGTGAAATTTGAAAGCTATTGCAGCAGTGGTTTGGGAGAAAAGTAGTGTTAAATGTTTTTGCCATTACCCACAGTGTTAAAAAAGCTGACTCAGCACTTTTTTAAAGTCCCAAAAAACTACCCCATGATAAGACCGATAGCAATTTTTTTTTACCATTCCATTCTGTTGGTCCTAAGGAAGCTTCACACCATATAGGAATTCTCAGTGCCGTGTAGTTTTGGAGATATAGGCGTTTTATTTTTTTTGTATTTTTAGTTCCTGCGATTCTCATGGGGTGACGGGAAAATTTTTTGGGGCATAATACTTATGACCCAATAAGCCCTCATATCAAATTTGGTTAAAATCTGCCTCTCGGTTTGGAAAATGGAAATTTTGGGCGGGGCAAAAATTCTTCCCCTCCCATAACGAAGGCAAATATAGCTCCACGAACTTCTCTTGAACAAATCTGAGTCTACACTTCAAAAGGAAGCTGCACACCAAATATCAAGTCTCTGCTACTGCTGGTTCATGAGAAGAAGATTTTTTATGATTTTGGTGCCCCTTGGGGGCATGGCACCACCGAGGGAGAGGGGCAACTTCATTTGAACAAATCCGAATTGGCATTAGATAATAAACATTTACCCAACATTTGAATAAAATTGGGCTAGTGGTTTTGGAGATAAAGTTTACGACGGACGACGGACGGAAAGTGATCAGTAAAGCTCCCCTTGAGCTTCGCTCAGGTGAGCTAATAAAACCTGCAGATTGTGCTAAAGGTTTTTGGGTTTGGGGCTCAGGCAACCAAAAGGGGGTGTTCTCATCAAGACATGACCTCAAACCTGCATGAATTTTTGTGATGATCAGACAAGAACTACAGGGTGTAGCATGCGCAAACGGAAAATGTGAAAAGACTCATACTTCCGCATGTGTGATGGCAATAGCTTATCTTGACGTAAAGTTAAGCTAAAAATAAGGATATCCAGAAAAAAGCCAACATTTTTCTTACTCATGATTCATATTTAGTTAAAGGCAAATAATACTTTGTTTATATAAGTTTGTTTCATTACAATTTATTGGACAGTGCCAGCAGTCACTCCCCAATAATTTGTAATAAAACAAATAAATTTTGACCACCAAAAATAACCTAGCCCTCAACCAGTTAACCAAAACATAGTTCTCGTCCATGTATGATGCTTCAATCTTCTGTGTCAGTCTACACACCATCTTTCAATGGGCCACTTGACTGATCACTAATCCATTGTAGCTGAAGTACATAAGTACATAAGTAGCCGAACCAGGCAGGAACAAGTCAGAAAATAAGCAGACTGCATCTGCAAAATGAGGTCCCCAGAGGGTGAATTTAGTGATGCTACCCTGCACAGCAGGGTAGCATCACTAAGTTCACCCTCTGTGAAAGGGGCCGTGGTGGCATTGCAGTAACCGGTTCTCGTCAGATCACCGAAGTTAAGAAATATCGAGCCTGGTTAATCCTCGGATGGGTGACCGTCTGAGCGATCGATTCGGACTCCCGCGTTGCGTCCTTGGGCAAGGCACTTAACCCCAATTGTCTACATAGGGGGCACGATGTCCTAAGGCATACTGCATGTCAATGGTGCGCATGTCTTCAACCAATCTAATCCTGTCTGTGCTGCTGTGCAGAGTTACTATGTTGGGGAGTTGCAGCTGCTCGTCGTTGCTCGGTGGTTCTCTCTGGGTACTCCGGCTTCCCCCACCCATAAAACTGTCATGGTCATGATTAGTCACTGTGCATAAGTATGTGCCCTTAAACACAAATAAATAAAAAATAAATAAACATCTGTGAACCTCTATCTGAATCAGGGTCTCAAAACTAAATAGAAAGAGGTACCCAAAGGATAAATTGGCCCACTGTATGGGATAGCACCATCCAATTCACCCTCTGGGGACCTCATTCTGCAAATGTCAAACTGCTTATTTTCAGGCCTGAGCAGGAATCTACAAAACTATCCTTAAATTTCAAATACTGGCACACAACACACCTGAGATTATTCCTGTATCTCCCCTCACGGGACATGTGTTAATGTTACAAACGAAATCAACAAATTTTTTACTCTTCTTTCAAATATAGATATAAAAAAATACAGGATTTTCACACGTTATAATCTCATTAAAAACTAGGACGATCATCTGGTTTTCAATTGGTTTTAACACTTTCGATACAAAGAAATCAGAGAACTTCCGACTCCCGTATGAATTCTGTCTCAACCATAAGGTTTACATTGTAAGAAATTTAGAAGAATAATATGGATTTTGTAAGTTATAATGACATTAAAGATTAAGACAATGAACTAATTTTCAAGTCTTCACTTCATATCTGACAGTAAATGTACTCATACCTGTTCCAAAATAATTATAACTACAGAGAAAATCATCTCAGGATGACACAAAAAGATACCCCACCACCTACCCACTCAACAAGTTATTGATGATTGAATTTTGGGATGGATGTATGGATATATGGATGGACAAGAGAAATCCTATATGCCTCATCAGTGGAGGTATAAAAAAAGGGCAAGCTCCACCTGCTCATTCCTTTGAGGAGTCATCAAGTTGGGAAGAAGAAATTCAAGAAAAAGTACAAGTATGTAGAAAATGTGGACAATTTCTACATACGTTGCTGATTGGCTTTTGCACTCATGTTAAGGGAAAGGTAAAGAAGTTTCCACATATCTTGATTTGGGTAAATACTGTGCTTAAAACTGGTGTCATAATGTACTGTTGTGTGAACATCTTGACAAGAGTAAACTTTTTGCCTTGCAATAGTTTTTTGGCAATCAAGATAAGATTTTAATTCACTACAATGCAATAAGATTTCCAGGGTGAGGCTACATGGATTTTTTTTTAGAAAACTCTCCAGGCCTTCAGGGGCTAAAAAAATTTGGAAAATATTGAATCCTCGAAGGCCTAATTCCAACTTTGGTCAATTTTTTCGCAATAAAACAGGTTCCCCAATGAGTATTCTCCACGTAAACTTACAATTTGCTTTTGCTTTCTGCGTGCAATGGTAGTTGTTTCAAGATAAATTCTGGTGGCCTGTTTCGGGACCCAAGGCATCTCAAGAAACACTGCAAAGACATAGGTATTGACAGTCACGGTGTAGATAAATGTATGAAAATCTTCAGGCCTTTTAGGATAAATGAGAATTTTAATAATAATACCTCTACTGCACTACTTCCAATTAGCATTTTCATCCAGCCAGGCACTCGGAAATCTTCCTGCTTGATAAAAATGACTCTCTTTCTATGCTCACAATAAAATAACTGAAAAAAAGAAAGCCATTGTTTAGATATGCAGCCCATCCTCCCTTAAATATGTATAAGTTTGAGTGAATAAAAGAGGATGAGAATGAACTTGGACATTAGATAACAGAAATAGGGGAGTTTGTGTGAACATTGTTTCAATATAAACTAGAAAGTGTTTTAGCACACTAAAACAGATGTCTCCCCTTCCTTTTGAGGTCAGAGGTCAAGGTCACATGCAGTTCATCAAGGTAGCGGACATGCGGTTTCATGGTGACACATCCACATGTCAAAAAAAAAAAAATTCTGGTCTGGACAATTACTCCCTATTTAAAGTACATAAATTTGACCTTGAGGTCAAGGTCACATGAAGGTCATGATAACGTGGTCTCATTGTGATACATCCACATGCCAATCATCAAAGTCCTAGGTCAAAAAATAAAAAGTTCTGATCTGGACAATTATTCCCTATTTTAAGTACATAAATTTGACCTTGAGGTCAGAGGTCAAGGTCACATGCAGTTCATCAAGGTAGAGGACATGCGGTTTCATGGTGACACATCCACATGTCCAAAAAAAAATCTGGTCTGGACAATTACTCCTTATTTAAAGTACATAAATTTGACCTTGAGGTCAAGGTCACATGAAGGTCATGATTACATGTGACATGCGGTCTAATTGCGATACATACACATGTCAAATATCTAAGTCCTAGGTCAAAAAACAGAAAAGTTCTGGTCTGGATAATTATTCCCTATTTGAAGTACATAAATTTGACCTTGAGGTCAAGGTCACATGAAGGTCACGACATGCAGTCTCATGGTGACACATCCACATGTCAAATAACCAAGTAATAGGTCAAAAAAACAAAAAAAATTCTGGTCTGGACAATTACTCCCTATTTGAAGTACATAAATTTGACCTTGAGGTCAAGGTCACATGAAGGTCACGACATGCGGTCTCATGGTGACACATCCACATGTCAAATAACCAAGTCCTAGGTCAAAAAAAAAAAAAAAAATTCTGGTCTGGACAATTACTCCCTATTTGAAGTACATAAATTTGACCTTGAGGTCAAGGTCACATAAAGGTCACAACATGCGGTCTCATGGTGACACATCCACATGTCAAATAACCAAGTCCTAGGCCAAAAAACAAAAAAATTCTGGTCTGGACAATTACTCCCTATCTGAAGTACATAAATTTGACCTTGAGGTCAAGGTCACATGAAGGTCACGACATGCGGTCTCATGGTGACACATCCACATGTCAAATAACCAAGTCCTAGGTCAAAAAACAAAAAAAATTCTGGTCTCGACAATTACTCCCTATTTGAAGTACATAAATTTGACCTTGAGGTCAAGGTCACATGAAGGTCATGACATGCGGTCTTATGGTGACACATTCACATGTCAAATAACCAAGTCCTAGGTCAAAAAACAAAAAAATTCTGGTCTGGACAATTACTCCCTATTTGAAACACATAAATTTGACCTTGAGGTCAAGGTCACATGAAGGTCACGACATGCAGTCTCATGGTGACACATCCACATGTCAAATAACCAAGTCCTAGGTCAAAAAACAAAAACAAAAAAATTCTGGTCTGGACAATTACTCCCTATTTGAAATACATAAATTTGACCTTGAGGTCAAAGTCACATGAAGGTCACAGTGGTATGCGACACACCAGCTCATGGTGATACATCCACGTGCCAAATATCTAAGGCCTGGCTCAAAAGACAAACAAGTTTTGGTCCGGACAAAGTTTCCTTGAAAAAAGCAAAAATCAGACCTTCAGATCAAAGGTCAAGGTCACATGAAGGTCACAATGGTACGCTACACACCGGCTCATGGTGATACATCCACATGCCAAATATCTAAAGCCTGACTTGAAATACAAAAAAGTTCTGGTCCAGACAGTTTCCCTTAAAAAGTGCATAAATCTGACCTTCAGGTCAAAGGTCAAGGTCACATGAAGGTCACTATGGTACACTGCACACCGGTTCATGGTGATACATCCACATGCCAAGTATCTAAGGTGTAGGTCAAAAGACAAAAAAGTTATGGCCCGGACAAAGTTTGTGTGATGTTTCCCTTAAAAAAAACACATAAATCTGACCTTCAGGTCAAAGGTCAAGGTCACAAGAAGGTCACTATGGTACACTGCACACCGGCTCATGGTGATACATCCACATGCCAAGTATCTAAGGTGTAGGTCAAAAGACAAAAAAGTTATGGCCCGGACAAAGTTTGTATGAGAAGAAGAAGAAGAAGAAGAAGAAGAAGAAGAAGAAGAATATGCACTAAAACAATATGTCTCCCTTCTGGGAAGGGGAGACATAAAAAATGTCTGTCAAAAACCATTAATATCATTTCTTTTAGTCTGAAACTGTTCTTATTTGGGCATTTCATAACTCAACTACCAAAAAGATCAAAAAGATACTTGTTAGAAATGAAAGAACAATTTTTCAAGAAAATTGATTCAACTATATGGCATCCGTTTGAGAATTTATTTGTGTATCACTGTTTAACCTTTTACATAATGTAAGGACCACATCTAGATCTGCCAAATGCTATCCACAAAAATCGGCATAGATATTTTTGTATTTATTCTTCAAAAACCGAGCTTATACCCAACATTGGAACAGGCACAAACTATGTTTTTGAGGTAAAAAATTAGACATTTAAAGTAATTTCTATATTTATTCTATATATAATTTCTATATTTATTATACCCACCCCTGGCCCAGACTAACTACCTAGCTCTTTTGTATAAATCAGGCCAAACACACCAAAATTAAGCCCAAATAAAACAAACTAGAGTTTTTGTCAGGTATTCCGTAGATAGACCACTGCACATGCGCAGATGTCCAGGAAGTGCCATTCTATCCTGCCAATAACCATTCTTTGTAGTGCCAGTTTTGTGTTTAAATAAAGAAATTACTTAAAATTTCCAAAATTTATAAACATTACCACTGGCCGATAAGATGGTCGGCCAAGAAGGATTGTGTAACAAACTCCAGGGAGAAAGAATCTCTAGTATATTAGAACGTTCCTTTTCAAGTTCTATCGGTCGATAGTACCTGAATTTGTGTGATTTCTGAAATAAAACCTGAAGCAGCAAAAGCTGCTTCAGGTTTTATTTCAGAAATTACAGAAACTCAGGTACTATCGACTGATAGAACATGAAAAGAAACGTTCTAATTATTTTATTATGCTGAACAAAAAATAGCTTTCATTATTAAGCGTTAACTGCAACATGCCATCAATCTTGTAATAACAATGTAGTCGAATCCAAAAACATGACGTCATTTCGAATGAATGAGCTTACATTTTCTTTGTTCTCTTGTCTCCAGGGAAGAACGTTCCGATAGTACCCGTGTTTTGCCCCAAAACTCCAGTACTATCACTTTTAGAAAGTGTCAAATTAACCAATCACGGCTGATGTTACAAACATGAGGCATAATAAAAGAGATTAGAGATATAATTAATAGAGGCCAACATCCATTAATATTAAACTAATAGTTATTAACAGATGTAGAGACTATATAGGATCCCAAAATCCTAATCTGGATTGATATATATAATACCTCTTTTAGCCCTTTGAACTCTGGTGGTATCTTCCATGCCAGTTCAATGGCAGCAATTAGAAGAGACCATATTCATCATTTGGGATAGACTATTCAATATTTCAACATGCAGCCTCGGGGCTGCACATTGAACATATTGATTGGTCTACCCCACACATTTACTGAACAGCCATCCTATTTAATGAAGTTATGATGTATCGTGTTCTTGGCCGGAAAAACGGCTGATAGGGTTCAAAGGGTTAAATATCAAGAAGTTCCCCAAATGCTAATTAGTCTGAAGGAATCAATATACAAATGTCTCCAGAGGTAATGTAACAAGATGATTTATATTATAATTCAAAATAGAAATAATAGAAATTAGACTTGAGTATAATCTAAATGCTTGATAAGTTATAAGTGAAATGGCAAAATTGAAGATCATTGGTACCAATGTTATTTGGTGAAATTTCAACATAAGAGCATTGTGTGTGCACAACGTCAAGAGTAATCCTTGAATTTATAAATGTAAACTGTAAGACTGGCTAAAGGAAGAATGTTGATACACAAATGCAGTATGTTCAGAGGTTATTGTAAATGGCAACTTTTTTCACAGGAATGAATGCTAATCAATAGCTCTTATCTAAAGGGTCTCGCCAATGAGCACACCAAGTTAAAAAAAAATTCTGATAAATGTGGCCTGGAGGCCATGTCAAAGAGGAATGTTGATGCACAAATGCAATAAATTCAAAGACTGTTGCGAACAGCAACAGTTTTTGATGGAAATGAAAAGAAAATCGATAGCTCCTATCTTTGTCATCCTGCATAAGCATACAAAGTTTAAAAAAAACCTGATAATGAATGCACTCTCTGAGGCATGCCAAAGGAAGATGTCAATGCACAAATGCACTAAGTTTGAATGTCATTGCTTGTGGCAATGTTTTTTTCTCTCTTTTTTTATGGAAATTCATAAATATACCCTGCAGAGAGTGCAAAAGGGATAAGTTGCTACACAAATACAGTAAGTTCAAAGGCTGGTGAAAACGACAATAATTTTTTAAAGGAAATGAAAATAAATGCGACCTGTGAGGTGTGCCAAAGGAAATTGTGGGCGTACATACTAACGTACATACTAACGTACATACGCCGACGGACGAGAAGTGATGGCAATAGCTCAGCTTGACTTTGTCAAGTTGAGCTAATAAATGTGCCCTGTAGGGTGTGCCAAAGAGAAATATTGAGGTCTGACTAAACTAAGTTCTAAGAACGTTGGCAGCGGCAACATTTTTCAAAAATTGAAGAAAATCGATAGCTCCCATCTAGAGGTCACCCTAAACAAGCATACCAGGTTTCAAAGCAATCCAATCATAAATGTGCCCTAAAAGGTGTGCGAAAGGGAAATATTGTGGTCTGACAAAACTACTTTCTAAGAATGTTGGCCACGGCAACATTTTTTGACAGTGGCAACATTTTTTGACGGAAATTGAAGAAAATAGACAGCTCCCATCTATGGGTCACCCTAAACAAGCATACCAGGTTTCAAAGCAATCCAATCATAAATGTGCCCTGTAGGGTGTGCCAAAGGGAAATATTGTGGTCTGACTAAACTAAGTTCTAAGAATGTTGGCCACGGCAACATTTTTTGACAGAAATTGAAGAAAATCGATAGCTCCCATCTAGAGGTCACCCCAAACAAGCATGCCAAGATTCAAAGCAATCCGATCATAAATGTGCCCTATAGGGTGTGCCAAAGGGAAATATTGTGGTCTGACTAAAGTAAGTTCTTTGAACGTTGGCCGCGGCAATATTTTTTGACGGAAATTGAATAAAATCGATAGCTCCCATCTAGAGGTCTCCCCAAACAAGAATACCAGGTTTCAAAGCAATCCAATCATAAATGCGCCCTGTAGGGTGTGCCAAAGGGAAATATTGAGGTCTGACTAAACTAAGTTCTAAGAACGTTGGCTGTGGCAACATTTTTTGATGGAAATTGAAGAAAATCGATAGCTCCCATCTAGAGGTCACCCTAAACAAGCATACCAGGTTTCAAAGCAATCCAATCATAAATGTGCCCTGTAGTGTGTGCCAAAGGAAAATATTGTGGTCTGACTAAACTAAGTTCTAAGAACATTGGCCGCGTCAACATTTTTTGACGGAAATTGAAGAAAATCGATAGCTCCCATCTAGAGGTCACCCCAAACAAGCATATCATGTGAGGTGTGCCAAAGGAAATTGTGGACGTATGTACTAACGTACGAACATACATACGTACGTACGCCGACGGACGAGAAGTGATGGCAATAGCTCAGCTTGACTTTGTCAAGTTGAGCTAAAAATCGACAGCTCCCATATAGATGTCACCCCCACACAAGCTCACTAGGTTTGCAAGCGATCCAATCATAAATGTGCCCTGCAGGGTGTGTCAAAGGGAAATATTGATGCTTAACTGCACTAAGTTTTTACTAAGTTCATTGAAGGTCATCGCCAGTGGCAACATGTTTTGATGCAATTTCGAAGAAAATTGATAGCTCACATCTAGAGGTAACCCTAAACAAGCATGCCAGGTTTCAAAGCAATCCGGTCATAAATGTGCCCTGTAGGGTGTGCCAAAGGGAAATATTGAGGTCTGACAAAACTAAGTTCTAAGAACGTTGGCCGCAGCAACATTTTTTGACAGACGGAAAAGGAAGAAAATTGATAGCTACCATCTAGAGGTCTCCCCAAACAAGCATGCCAGGTTTCAAAGCAATCCAATCATAAATGTGCCCTGTAGGGTGTGCTAAAGGGAAATATTGATGTCTGACTAAACTAAGTTCTAAGAACGTTGGCAGTGGCAATATTTTTTGACGGAAATGGAAGAAAATCTTTAGCTCCCATCTAGAGGTCTCCCCAAACAAGAATACCAGGTTTCAAAGCAATCCAATCATAAATGCGCCCTGTAGGGTGTGCCAAAGGGAAATATTGAGGTCTGACTAAACTAAGTTCTAAGAACGTTGGCAGTGGCAATATTTTTTGACGGAAATGGAAGAAAATCTTTAGCTCCCATCTAGGGGTCACCCCAAACAAGCATGCCAGGTTTCAAAGCAATCCGATCATAAATGTGCCCTGTAGGGTGTGCCAAAGGGAAATATTGAGGTCTGACTAAACTAAGTTCTAAGAATGTTGGCCGCGGCAACATTTTTTGATGGAAATGGAAGAAAGTTAAAAAATTTATAGTAATTTATATATTTTTTATACTTACCAATGACCCAGACATAGCTGGTGCTAACTCTTAAAATATAGGGCCAAACACAAATTTTGCCCCCCAATCCCCAAAATTTGCATCTAAAACCAAAGAAAACATGTCCTGAAAGGCCCTCCACACTTCGCCTCTACTGCGCATGCGCAGTGTCAAGGACGTTCCGAAATTGGCGCCATTAATCATTCTTATAACCAGTGCCTGGTAAGCGCTATGTACTCAGCGGGGAGGTATGAGTTCCCAACTCCTGGGAGGGCCATCCCCGTCTGGGTCATTGGTAAGTATAAAAAATATATAAATTACTATAAATTTTTTAACATTTTTATACTGTACCAATGACCCAGACATAGCTGAATAGTAAAAAGGCTGGAGGGCCAAGGACATAGAGCAAGTTGGAATATGCTCAATTATATAAAATAGAGTCATCCCCTCTAGGGAAAAAGAAGTATTAGGCCTTACATGTATCTTTCTTATTTATGATAAATTAGAAAGATACAACACCTTCCAAAATTGAGCATCATACATCCATGTACTCTATTAATATCTAGTATAATCCTTATACTAATAATTTTTAAAGTAAGCCAATAAATAAAGTAAGACTAGAGAATAGAGACTCTTTATACTCCTTAAAAGTGTCTGAGGATTGTATAATAATGTCCGTTGACACGTGCTATATTCAAAAGCTATACTTTAAAAACTAAGACCTGAATGAATTTTTAAAACATAAACTTCTAACTAAACAACCATCCCAATAACAGCTCAGAATTACTAACTCCAGAGGAAGTATCCCCTTGTTTTCATAGTAAAACAGGTGAGCCAAGAGAACACCCTCCCCGCCCCCCCCCCCCCCCCCTTTTTCTTGCCCTGGGTCAAATAGCCCAGAGCGAAGAGGGCAGCAGAACGGAGTCACTGCCGAAACAGATAGCCTACCTAGCTATAGTAGCAACTGTTAAGTGAATGACATTCTGAGCAGTAGATAATAGATAAAAATTCATGAATGTGGATGGCTGAGCGCAATGAGCAGCCTTCAAAAATCTATAATAGCAACACTATTAATGTAAGCCCAAGATGTAGAAGAACTCTTACTTCATGAGCCGAAATCTCAAGCACAACTGCTGAGTCAATGATATACCATAAGCAGTATCGATAGTTAATTGAATCCATTAGCAATAGAATGGAGCGTAACGTCCTTCTATTAGGCATCAAAGACAGAAGAAGCTTACGCCCATAGTAATAAACAGATATCTGTTTATAAATACGTAAACTCTAACCGGACAGAGTAAAGGCCTATGTCCGTATGAAGACGGAAGGACCTTAATAACAATAGGTTCCGGATATTATTAGGAGCCTGACTCTTATGCAAAAATCCAACCTAAATAGTAAAGGAAGTAGTGATTCCGAAACTACGAAAGTGAAAATCATCCACCGATAGTGCATGAAGCTCAATGACTCTTCAGTAAAAGAGAAGCCAACAGAATTACTGTCTAAAAGGTCAGAATTTGAAAACTACTGTTTCCAGAGGCTCAAATGATTACTTAGCTAAATAAGAACCGAAGTTAAATTCCGTATAGAAATTTAATCTAATGATTCTAAGTCTATTTATCGAAAAGTTACTAACTGACTTAGATAAAGAGACATAAGACTCAATTGTAAACTATCATAGAGTGCATAGGTATGAGATAACATAAACCTATAACCTTAATAGTAACAGGCTGCAGTAGATCTTGTCAAACAAGTATACTAAAAAGTTGCAATGACTAGTATGGAGGGATCAACAATATCAACATAGTGATCCCTACACCAACGACGGAAGAGCCTCCACTTTAGCCGCATAGTATAGCAAAGAAGAGGTTCTCCTACAGTAAGAAATCGCGTCCAAAGCTCGTCCAGTACAATGCTTACAATGCAATAAGGACCACACAACGGAATAAGTGAAGGTTGAGACCTTGCGGGTTGTGATGAAGATGACACGATTTTACCCAGCGAAAAAAGATCCTCTCATGGAGGAAGTTTTTGCGTTAAGTCCCACAGTAGACAGAGTAAATTTACCCACGGTCTCTGTGAAGACAGAGATGCTATCAACAGAAATGTATTGTGGTTGTTTATCTTAGCAATACTTGCTGAAACAACAGCGCAGGAGGATACGCATATCCTATCATTCCGCCCTATTAGATCAATAGAGCGTTAACAACATAAGCTCAGAGATCCGGACATGTAAACACATACGCCTGCAATTGATTAGCAAGTTGTGTCATAAATAATTATCATTGGGCGCTCCCATTGATAGCAAATCTGATTGAATACTTGTTTGTTGAGAGTCCATTCTGACGGCAACAAGCGACCCATAAGTGAAAGGGAGTCCGGTAATACAATCAGACGACCCGGAATATGACGGACCGAAGCCGAACTTGATGTACTATAACAAACAGAAGGATTCTTTCCATTAAATTGAATAACGGAAACGAATGAGTGCCTCCCTGGTTCCGGAGATACGCCACTACTGTCGTATTATCGGACAGGATTTGGACATGCGTTTCTGAATAATGTTCATCCAATGACATAAAGCAAGCCTAAAAAAACATTATTCCGTGGAAGATAAGTGCTTGCCTAGAGACTGCGGAACCCAAAGACCCTGGCACTTCGAATCCGTTGGGATCAATATTTTATCCCAACCTGTTTGACTGGCAACCGTCATAATTATAAAACTCAGATCCGGCAACTCACTGGCACTCTCTGAGTCAACCACCGAATGTTTGCCCCAGTATGAATATCTTGCAACACTAGATAGACAAGAGAACGTGTAAATCGAGCAATTCATGGATTGCTGAAAAGTTGCCGTCGAAGAGAAGCTTCTCCGAGAACGAAGTGACTCTAAGAGAGTTCTTCACCTTACTATCCACACACGTGGATGTAGCTAGGGCTGCGTCACGTCTAACCAACTCCAAGTAGCCATTGAAGGGCGGAGTTATACGTGAACAAACTACTGCCCTCAAAAGAAATCACATTGAGGATCATATCCCGGAATTCTTTCTCTTGAAGACGTAATGATAACGCCTCAGTAAGGTGGATTACGTATGATAAAGCGTCTAAGTTAAGTCTATTAGACATCATTGTCGTTTCCAACATTGTGGTTGGAAAAGACATAGACGGCGAAAAAGATTATTTCCAGTCTTTAACCACGCCGTCTAGATGTATATGAACTCTCGGTATGCCCTGTTCTGCCAAAATAAATTATTCCTATAAATGATAAAAGGCAGAAATGAGCATTGCGGACAAGAAACTAAACTATCATGCTTGGTAGCAGGCTTATATATATATAGCGTCGATAAATAATACACATGTTCTAATGACATTATTGGACTGTGACGGTAAGTCAGGGACAATGTCCCTGAACCGATCCAAAACTCCGTGTCCAATGACGCTATAAGTCTCTTATCCAACATCGCAGCAATGTGGTCCGAAGGAACAACCACTGGAAGATAATGCCAGAAGAAATGTATGGCAGCTTCCGATGTTACGAAAGGGAAAACTCGAAATCTTTCGAATCCCTTTCGCCATCCTGTCGGATCCTATAAAGTGTTCGGTCGTCCGAACCTGATGCAACCGCGGACTGCACCGACCCAGCGCCGTCGGATAATTCCTGATCCGACCGAGAAACTGTCGATTGCTGGGATGCTGCGAAAAACTGTGCTAACTTGGATAGCACGTCCGTCACTGAGGCCTGTGGAGAAGCGGTCTTACGATGCATTGCCGCTGGAAGCTCCGTGATCGTTACCCCGTGCAAACTACTATTATGCGAGCGAACGGAGTGTATAGGTCTCGTGTCCCTTGGCTACCGGATGGCGTGACCTGTTCGCCGTGGAATCACTGATTGACGAAACTGGTCGGATACTCGAGGTCACGTAGCCAATGTGCGGTCGTGTGCACTGCTGTGAGGATGAGGAAGCATTATCGACAGTCTCTCGGACTGTCAATATAACGGAGCATCCCGAGCGGCGGACATATGCTCCGAATGTAAAATATCTGAACCACAACATGCGGTCCCCTATGTTGTTGGACGAGAGAGGGACCTCTCTCGCTCACAGCCCGGTCGGTCCTGGACGAGCCAGGAACCGGACTAACAGGCTTCCTCCGATCTGTCCTCAATCCGGCGTCACTGGGTGAGTACTAAAGTTATTATAGTGCTCGCATCACCCAAATCTCCTTCCTAGACCGCAACGGACGAACCCGGCAGCCGAACCATTCGATGAATGTACGCTACACCTGGTGAGCCAGCGAATGTCACTCCGTCGATCCTACAAGGGACCTCTTAGGCGATAGACATATTCCATGAGCACTTATTGCCGCTAGCTCTACATTAACTATGACGACAGAGGCACACTTTTGAAAGACATCTCCGTAACTTTGCGAACAAGAAACCAGAAATGCTTGGTAATAGCAAGCATATAATAATAAATATATAGCGTCGTTCAATAATTCGAAAGTTTGTGTGACATTATTGGACTATGTCGGAACTGAGGGACGATGTCCCTGAACCGAACCAAAAATTTCTAAGTCCACCGACGCTATCAGTTTCTTATCCGGCATCGCAGCATTCTGGTCCGACGAAAGAACCTGTAGAAGACCAAGTCAGATGACAAACACAACAGGATATGTTGTTCCGAAAGGGAAAGCTCGAAATCCTCCGAATCCCTTTCGGTATCCCGTCGGACCGGATGAAATTTTCGGACGTCCGTACCTGCTTCCGCAGAGCGTCCCGACCCAGCATCGTCGGATAATACATTATGCGACCGATTCAGTTGTTGCTGGGATGCTGCGATAAGCTGTGCTATTTAGGATAGCACGTCCATCCCCGAGGCCTGTGCAGTTGCGGTCTTACGATGCATTGCCGCCGGAAGCTCCGTGTACGTTGACTCCCGCACACTTTCCTATGCGAACGTCCAGAGTCTGCAGGCCTCGTGTCCCTGGCTACCGGATGGTGTGACCTGGTCGCCGATGATTCTCTGACTGGCGAAGCTGACTGGATATCCGAGGTCACGTAGCCAAGAGCGGTCGTGTGCGCTACCATGAGAATGAGGAAGCCTTATTGACAGTCTCTCCGGACTGACTATATGTCGGAGCGTCCCGAGCGGCGGACGTATGCTCCGAATGCGAAACATTTTGTACCACAACATCTGGGGCCAGATGTTGTTGTACGAGAGAGGGGCCTCTCTCGCTCGCCGTCCGGATGGACCTGAACGAGCTAGGAACCGGACTAAAAGGCTTCCTCCATTCTCCCTCTAATCCGCCGTCACTGGGTGTGCATTTGGTTGATTTATAGTGCCTCGCATCACCCCAAAACTCCTTCTAGACCGCAACGGACGAACCCGGCTGCCGAACCATTCGATGAATGGACGCTACACCGGGCGAGCTAGCGGACATCAAAGGCCGTCGAACCTACTAGGGTCCTCTTAGGCAATTGGCGTATTTACATGAGCACTTTTCCGCTAGCCCTTCATTAATTGTGACGACGGAGGCACACTGTTGGAAGACATCACGGATACATCACCCTAATCTTGATTGTCTGAAATAGAAATTGATAAAGTAGAGTGACCCTGCAGGGAAAGGACCGGAATGTCCAATTCCCCACTGACATACCGTGACATACGCTTCCCATGTTGTCATCGAAATCATCACATACAGAACAGGAGTTAGTGCGAATACACTGACTACATATAGAATGATTATAAAAGTCAGAGGAAGACTTCCTCTTATTACAATTGATCAAAATCCTTTCAATGTGAAAAGAAAACAAAGTCCTGGTACTCGCACCAACCCCTGACAATCAAAATACATAATAATATGATCCATTAACATAGAAAAAATAATTGAAATCAAAATATTTTGAAAAAATATTTTTTCAGAACAGCCCAAGTTTCTGAAAAGTAACGTTGAGCCCCAATGGATCCCAAGCCTAAGTGTGGACAAAAATTTTAAAAATATTTTAAACAATTTATGCAACACTTACGAACAATAATAATGTATCTAGTTATGATTAAATTAACATCAAGATATTATTTTCAAGAAATCCCCCCTCACACAGAGGGCTGTTGTAAATGTAAACAATGAGCTACCAATCAGTTACCAATAATACACTATCTGATGCAAAACAGAGACTTCCAGGGAAGAAACTGCAGAACATCAGATGGTAGATGCAGAACACAATGCCTAACCACCCATAGGTGAAGACGTAAACATGGGGAAAAGAACAGAATTCATTCTGTTATTCAGCTAAAACTCCCAAGAAATTTTAGTAATAATAATTACAGAAAATATGCCAAAAGCATGGGAGAATAGCAAGAGGGGACTTAAAGGAAAGGGAGAGAGGAAAACACTGAAAAATCAGTGTAACTTGATAACAAGAATGACAACAAAATGGCTGCTGCCTCGAAAATAGGTAACTTAACATAATTTCATTAAAAAATTTTAAGTTACAGCCCTGATAATTTTCTGTCACACATTTTTCCTCTCCTCCTTCTATATCCTCCTTAGAATCACCATTTCACTAATATTTATGTGTCTGGCATCATTTAAACTGAGATTTACAAGCACAAAGATCAGTCAGATGTTAACTGATGAAGGGCCAAACTAAGAATGATTAATGGCGCCAATTTCGGAATATCTTTGACACTGCGCATGCGCAGTAGAGGTGAAGTGTGGAGGGCCATTCAGGGCATGTTTTCTTTGGTTTTAGATGCAAATTTTGGGGATTGGGGGGTAAAATTTGTGTTTGGCCCTAGAATTTAAGAGTTAGCACCAGCTAAGTCTGGGTCATTGGTACAGTATAAAAATATCGATAGCTCCCATCAAGAGGTCACCCCAAACATGCATACCAGGTTTCAAAGCAATCCGATCATAAATGTGCCCTGTAGGGTGTGCCAAAGGGAAATATTGAGGTATGACTAAACTAAGTTCTAAGAATGTTGGCAGTGGCAACATTTTTTGACGGAAATTGAAGAAAATCGATAGCTCCCATCTAGAGGTCACCCCAAACAAGCATGCCAAGTTTCAAAGCAATCTGATCATAAATGTGCCCTGTAGGGTGTGCCAAAGGGAAATATTGAGGTCTTCTGACTAAACTAAGTTCTAAGAACGTTGCCGCGGCAACATTTTTTGACGGAAATTGAATAAAATCGATAGCTCCCATCTAGAGGTCTCCCCAAACAAGCATACCAGGTTTCACAGCAATCTGATCATAAATGTGCTCTGTAGGGTGTGCCAAAGGGAAATATTGAGGTCTGATTAAACTAAGTGCTAAGAACATTGGCCGTGGCAACATTTTTTGACGGAAATTGAAGAAAATCGATAGTTCCCATCTAGAGGTCACCCTAAACAAGCATACCAGGTTTCAAAGCAATCCAATCATAAATGTGCCCTGTAGGGTGTGCCAAAGGGAAATATTGTGGTCTGACTAAACTAAGTTCTAAGAACGTTGGCCGCGGCAACATTTTTTGACGGAAATTGAAGAAAATCGATAGCTCCCATCTAGAGGTCACCCCAAACACGCATACCAAGTTTCAAAGTTATCTGATCATAAATGCGACCTGTGAGTTGTGCCAAAGGAAATTGTGGACGTACGTTCTAACGTACTAACATACGTACGTACGCCGACGGACGAGAAGTGATGGCAATAGCTCAGCTTGACTTTGTCAAGTTGAGCTAAAAATCATAAAATAATTTTTGATTTGAAAAGCCCGCCATCCTCTTCTTCATGACCCCCCACCCACAGAGCACCACCACCTGTGGTTTGCTTTTATCAAAGTCTACTAAGCTAATAATTTCCCAAGTCTGGAAATGTTAACAGGAAAAGATGTCCTAATGTTCTGTTACTTCAAGAAGATCAGTACTAGGAAAGTATCTGTATCAAAATCCTTCATGCATGTGTGGACGTTTGAGCCCTGCACAAAACTTTTCTTTTCATCACTGAAGCACTTTTGGGGTTTTTTTTGGTTTTTTTAAATTTTTTTCTAAATTTTCTGGGTACAGACAGCCAACAGTTAACAGTTCTGTAGTCAGCACAACAGAATAAATGCAGTGTTAGAAAATAAGTCCATTGTGTATAAATGTGCAGTCAAAATTTATCAGCATCCTAAGCGACTTTAACCTATTTTTAAACAGTGTTAAATAGTTGAGGTCAAGGTGTTGTTTACGTTTTGATTTGGAAAAGGGATGAGAATTAAAGCTATTGTATAGGTGGAGTTTTCAATTTTTTGAAAGTAAGTCACCTATATTCACTTGGACACTCTCACATTGATCACGAATCTCCGATTATGAAGAAAAAACAGAAATAAACATGAACACAGTTAACATATAAATCATAAAATACCCTTTTCTTAAATAAATTTAACTTAAATCCATATTTTACTGATTCGTGAGTTTTTACCCGAGTTTGAAATGCATGTGATTTTACTCCGAACCTTTTACATAAGTTACAACGGGAAAAAAATATTCGACTGTTGTTTTCCGGGATTTTTGGTCCAAAACTGATTCTCGTCCGGGAGTCCAGAAATAAAACTGAAATTTCGGGATTTTCCCAGGCATTTCAGGAGAGTTAACATGTCTGCATGAAACAGAGAGGAGAAGAACAACAATAAAGGACAAGTGTCACAAGCAAAATGTACTATGAGCTCAGTGCAAAACATTTCAGGTCACTGACAATGGACCTTGTGATCTTAGGTCCAATGTCATAGATTTCAGATTCCTCAGATAAAATGTAGTGAAAGTAGAAGGCTGCATCCAGTAAGCAGCCTTCATAATGTCAGTCAAAGCAACTGAATATGACAATGCCCATGAGGATGACAATGCCATAACCTGTGAGAAATTTTTTCACACTGCTATCCACGTTGGTTAAGTTGTCATATGCAATAAGCAGAGCAGATAGAATCCATTTGGAAATAGAATGGACAGAAATACCTTGTCTACCAAAACATCTGGTCTACAAGGTATAAGAGAAAGGAAGAGTGTCTTTTTCTTCCTTTTCTTTGAAAAGTAGACCTTTTAACATAAGTCCTCAGTATTATTAACTGCAAGTAAGTCATTGACAACAATAGGTGCCGGTAATTTATCTGGTGCATGGTACTTGAGTAGTAAAAGTAATATTATTATCCTTACTTTGTTAATGGGCATTATCAATAGAGAGTGCATGCAATTTACTAACTCTTCTAGGTTTGGCAAAAGCAAGTAGGAATATGTTCTAATACATTAGATACTTAAACTCCACTGAATCTAAAGTTTCGAAAGGAGACTTGTGCAACTTTAGAAGAGCCCAA
Source organism: Pictodentalium vernedei (assembly GCA_031216915.1). Classification (NCBI taxonomy): domain Eukaryota; kingdom Metazoa; phylum Mollusca; class Scaphopoda; order Dentaliida; family Dentaliidae; genus Pictodentalium; species Pictodentalium vernedei. Next base: position 193,539,198 of record CM062295.1, read on the forward strand.
GCTTCCATTTTGGAATAAGCCTTTAGTATGTAGGTCTCTTTATAGAGAAGTGTTTAATCAATGTAGACAAAGACTGATTTGAGCTGATATTAATACAGCCCTCATGAGAATAAGTATTTCACATCATAGAGTGGTATCCCTTAATCGTAATAGGCTGAACCTATTTTACATCAAAAAGATGCATGAAAATATCAGTAATGCTGATACTGATTAATGCATATAACCAACTGAATTAGATGGTCAACAGGAGTGAAAGACTCTCCATTTCACAGAAAAATTTAGAGAAAATGTAGGCCTCCTTAAAGCAGAAAAGCAGTCAATTACTCTTCTGGAAAAATGTTTACACCCGAGGAAGGTCCTAACAAACGAAAGATGTGAAGGTTAAGAACTGTCGGATTGGCATGTAGCCTTGTAATTGTTGCCTTGAAGCAATAGGTCCTCCCACAGAGGTAAATGATGTGGAGTTTCTACAAGAAAAGATCTGAGAAGGCCCACATCCTCTGGGAAGACAGTGGGACCACTAAAAGTATTCTGCAATGTGACTGTTTTGATTTTTAATAGCACTTGTTGAATCAACATAGTTGGAGGAAAGGCATATCTGACTATTCCATTCCAAGACATGGTTAGAATGTCCACTGCAAATGGTAATGAATATCTACTAGAAAAGATCTGAGAAGGCCCATATCCTCTGGGAAGATGATGAGGCCACTAAAAGTATTCTGCAATGTAACTGTTTTGATTTTTAATAGCACTTGTTGAATCAACAGAGTCAGAGGAAAGACATATCCGACTATTCTATTCCAAGACATGAACAGAGCATCCACTGCAAATGCTAACGGATCTGGGCATGGAGACACTAATGTCTGAAGTTGTTTGTTCCATCTCATGGCAAATAAATCTTTCATTGGACGATCCCAACATGTGCCGAGAGCAAAAAAAGACTCGCTTGTTCAACATTCATTTTCTGTTGGAAGGATTCTTCCATGTCTTGAAAGAGCATCCGCCATCATGTAGAGGTGACCTGGAATGTGGCGACTGAGAGTAAAATGTGGTGCATCTGAGAAATCCAAACAATCTGCTTTGTTATTTTGAATGTTGGACGCGAATGTGTTCCACCTTGATTGCAGATATAAGCAACCACTGTTAAGTTGTCTGAGAGAATCTGTAATGGAGAACCCATTAGAATGTCTTTCCAATGTTCTAAAGTGAACAGAATTGCCAGCATCTCCTTCTGACTGATGTGAAAAGCGGATTGAGTAGTGTTCCACCAATCCTGGCAATAAAGTTTCTCCAAATGAAGGAAGTTCCCCATCCTTGATTGCTTGCATCCGACATAATCACAATGGAGGAAAAGTTTCCACAGGAATTTTCTTCTTCATCCACTCAATGTCTGTCCACTTTAGAATGTCCTTTTTGAGATCTGAAGAAAGAAAGATTTTCTCATCCAAGGTGTCAGCCTTGGCTGACCAGTTGTCTAGAAAGTAGAACTGGAGAGGCAGAGTAAACAGACAAATGAGTGGAACTAGGTGGCCTCATGAACTTCCTTGCAGTCACCGAGTCTGCTTCCATAAAATGAAGGGATAATATTCTAATTAGACAAGCTCTTGAAGTAGGAAGACAAACTAGATTTTGAGGAGTCCTGAATTCCATGCCAGGATGACGAAATGCAGTTGACAGGATTAAATCCAACTTCAGAAGATTTATTAGTGACTACAGAAGAGACAGGAGCTTCTGGACATCCTGCAACAGAATTCCCTTGTGAAATTCTCTTGCAGAATGTCATCCAGGTATGCCAAAGTCAGTACTATGAAGTGACCTTGAAAGTGAGCTATCACAGCATTCATTATTCAAGTGAATGCTGAAGAGGCATTGTTTAGACAAAAACACATGGCCCAATGGCAAACCTCAGATATTTACTGAATGCTTGGTGAATCATGAAATGAAAAAAATCTGAATCCTTAAGGTCTGATTGCAGCAAAATCATCTGCATGGATGCTGGCCCATCCTGACCATATAGCCTCGATAAAGAGTTCTGGTGCTATGATTAGTTTGTTGATGCAGCTCAGGTCTGCAACCAGACAAAAGGATAAGTTTGGCTTTGGCATTTGAAAAATTCTTCAATAAAAGTCTGGAGAGTGTTCATTGATAACTACCTCTATTGCCTTTTCTCTGTTGCATTGACTGGACTGTTTTGAGAAGAGAATCTTTCTCAACCGGATTGGCTGGGAGATTTGTAAACACTGATATTCTTGTCAGTGAAGGTTTTTTCTTGAAAGCTCAGGTCGATACCTGGACAAAAGAATATGTCTAGCTTCAGCACTAGAGAAATTCTTCAATAAAAGTCTTGAGGGCATTCATTGATAACTACCTCTATTGCCTTGTTCTGTTCCATTGGCTGGACTCCGTCAAGAATTCAATCTCTCTTGACTGGATCAGCTGGGGAATTTGTAAACACTGGTATTCTTGTCAGAGGAGGTTTTCTCTTGAAAGCGCAGGTTTATAACAGGACAAAAGGATACATCTGGTTTCAGCACCTGAAAAATTCTTCAATAAAAGTTTGGTGACCATTCATTGATAACTACCTCTATTGCCTTTTTCTGTTGCATTGAAAGGACTGAGTCGAGAAGACAATCTTTCTTGATGGCATCAGCTGGGAGATTAGTAAACACTGGTATGTCTATTGAGTCAACTCTTTTTTTTAGTAGCCACTGTTTTTGTTGACAATTGCAGACAATGTTAAATAGTTTCATAATCAAGTATGCAGATTTGACACGTGGGGTATTTGAGATAGTAGTCAAGTGGGCTGTATGAGATATGGAAATCTTCCATGACCTTCTTACATAGGCTGTATGTACAAAATGGAGTAGGGCGGGGTGGGAGAATTAATGTTCTCATATTTCTTTTTGATAGGTGAAATTCTACTGTTGTCGGAAGGATTAAGAACAGAGAATTTCGATCGTGACCCTGTAACAACCCAGTGAGAATTTTCTGTCTGCTTTTGTTATCACAGTACTGTAATTGAAGGCTGCTGGTAACAAATATATGGGAATACACTTTGACCCTTTGAACATGAGAGGCTGCTTTTCCAGTCCAGGAACATGATACATCATAAGTTCATTAGACATTTATTTATATATTGGTGTTTAAGGTCACATACTTATGCACAATGGCTAATCTTGAACGTGACAGTTTTACGGTTGGAGGAAGCCAGAGTACCCAGAGAACCACCGAGCAATGACAAGCAGATGCCAGCTCCCCAACATCATAACTGCGCACTGCAGCACAGGCAAGGTTAGATTGGTTGAAGACATGTGCACCTCAACAGACAGTACACAGTACACATCATTTATTTATTTATTGGTTTTTAATGTCACCTACTTATGCACAATGGCTAATCATGAACGTGCCTGTTTTACGGTTGGAGGAAGCCAGAGTACCCGGAGAGAACCACCGAGCAATGACAAGCAGCTGCAAGCTCCCTAACATCATAACTGCGCACTGCAGCACAGGCAAGGTTAGATTGGTTGAAGATATGCGCACCTCAACAGACAGTACCCAGTACACAGCATCATCATGCCCCTATGTGGACATAAGTGCCTTGCCCAAGGATGCAACAAATCGATCGCTCAGATGGTCACCCATCCGAGGACTAACCGGGCTCGACGTTAACTTTGGTGATCTGACAAGAATTGGTTACTGCAATGCCCACCGCGCCCCCAATTTCATTAGGTAGGACTTCTGCTAAGTGCATGTGTGGGGTAAACAAGGCAAAAGTTTCAATGCACAGCCCCAAGGCTGCGCATTGGAAATATTAATTGACCTACACCAAATAATGATTATGAACTCTTCCAACTGCCGTCACTGAATGACATGGAAGATACCACCAGCGCTCAAAGGGCTAAGAAGCCAAGGATTAACATCATTTGGCAGGCAGTTAACTCTTTTTCTGTAAAGCACAATTATGTTTACCTGTTGTTTACATGTAGCTGACTTTGAGAAAGATGCTGATAACACAGCAAGAATCACATTCGCTTCATCTGCTTTCTCTTGAAATTTCTGTTTCTCCATGACATCTCTGCTTCCATCCTCAACATCAAAAGCAAGTTGACTGAAAACTAATCACAAAGAAAGAAGTGTTGATACATAACATTTAATTAAATGTCATCAAAAGTTTTAATTTCAAAAAATATTGAAGAAATGAAGATATATTTAGAGTCAAATATTATCAATAAAGTATATTTATACATGAACACTGCCTAGTGGGGAGCTATACAGGCATTTATATGTTGCTGCTAAGGAGATGTGGGGTGGGGGATTGGGGTGGATGGGCTCTGTCTCAGAATTGTATTTTAGAGACAGCACATGATCTTGTCATGCTACATATGTAACACAAGTTTTATAACTGGCCGTCTACTGGTGCTACATGTGATCAAATTTTAATCTTGATATCTCATTCGGCTAAATAAAAATCTATGGACTGGACATGAACAAGTTCCTCTGTAGATTTCTTCTTTCGACCTCTGTCAATGACTTTGACCGGTAAGACTTCATCTTGAATTCCATGTGACACACCATCTGCTGGAACTACACCTGTAATATCAGATGCATGATATCTCATTCCTCTGAAAGTTCACAAAAAGTTAATGTGCATGGAGATTCCTTCTTTTGAACTCTATGATCATAACTATGGGGGCCTGGTCTCGAACGTAATCTGCAACATGTGGTCTAATGGTAGTACACATGTAACATATAAAAAAAATTAGATGCTGGACATAAACAAGAAGCCCCACAGGGCCTGAAGCGCTCATCTTGTACAGAACACAATTTAAACAGAGTCCAAGAATGAGTCTACATTAAGCAAGCCAACTCCATAGGCTACACTGTCAATCCTTGAGTCCCTCAGGAGTGATAAAAATAATCTGGGCATCATGCCTTTTCTTCAGTTGATCATAAGTAAAATGCAGAGCTCCCCTATGAAGCCCCTTGATACAATCTATGTGGATTAATCTTAGTACCTCTAGAGGGTACTGAATACAAAATTTTTAATTCTTCAGCAAAATGGCCAATTCCGGCTCCCATAGAGAGCCCAAATATTAACCCAGGCTCTTGATTTGAACACAGTTAAATCTGACTGCCCTAGAGATGTTGTGTACCGAATATGAAAGCATTCTGACTGTTGGATCTGAAGAAGAGAAATTGTAAAGAAATTTCTTCGAATTGCACTAAGTTCAAATTTGGGCTACCATAGCGAGCCCAAATATTGACCTATGGATCCGATTTGAACAAACTTGAATCTGACCCCCCTAGAGATGTTGTATACCAAATGTGAAAGCATTCTGAAAAGGGAATCTGAAGAAGAAGATTTTTGAAGAAATTCCCTCATATTGTACTAAGTTAAATTTCATGTTCCCATATGGAGCCCAAATATTAACCTAGGCACTCGAATTGAAAAACCTGGAATCTGACCCCCCTAGAGATGTTGTATACCAAATATAAAAGCATTCCGACTGGTGGATCTGAAGAAGAAGATTTTTAAAAAAATTTTCTCATATTGCACTAAGTAAAAATTTGGGCTACCATAGTGAGCCCAAATATATACCTAGGGATTTGATTTGAACAAACTTGAATCTGACCCCCATAGAGATGTTGCATACCAAATATCAAAGCATTCTGACTGATGGATCTGAAGAAGAAGATTTTTTTAAATTACCCTCCATATTGAACAAAGATAAAATTTGGGATTCCGTAGGAAGCCCAAATATTAACCTAGGGACTTGGTTTGAACAATCTAGAATCTGACCCTCATAACAATGATGTATATACCACATATTAAAAGATTGTGACTGGTGGTTCTGAAGAAGAAGATTTTTAAAGAATATTCCCCAAATTACCCTATGTTAAAACTTCGGGCTCCTGTAGAGAGCCCAAATATGAACCAATGAGCTTTATTTCAACAAACTTTTATCTGACCCCCCCTATGAATGCTGTATACCAAATATCAAAAGATTCTGATGATTGGTTCTGGAGAAAAGATTTTTTTTAATTTTTGCAAATATGCTGACTCAGCATTTTTTCGATGCCCATTACAGAACACCCTAACATAACCGATGGCAATTTTTTTTTACCATTCAATTCTACTGGTCATAAGGATACTTCATACCAAATAAAAGCTCTCTGTTCCGTGGGGTTTGGGAAATATGGGCGTTTGAAAATATTTCTATTTTTAGCTCCCAGGGTTCCCACGGGGATGCGGGAATTTTTTTTTTTGCATGGGTCAAGTACTTATGACCCAATACAACCACAAACCAAATTTGGTTCATACCGGACCATCGGTTCAGAAAACAGAAATTTTGGGTGGGGCCAAAAATCTTACCCCTCCTATTACAAAGTCAAATATTATTTTACGAACTTCGTTTGAACAAACTTGATTCTACACCTCATATGGAAGCTCCATAGCAAATATCAAGTCACTGCACACACTGGTTCTTGAGAAGAAGATTTTAAAAATATTTTGGAGCATTTTCCCCCACTCCCTCCCTATGGGGCCGGGCATACTGAGTTGAACAAAAATGAAATGCCCCTTTGGGACGATCACTCACACAAACTTTCACTTGAATTGGCCCAGTGGCTTTGGAGGAGAAGACCAAAACATGGTGTTGACGGACGACGGACGGGAAGCGATTAGATTAGCTCAGCTTGACTTTGTCAAGATGAGCTAAAAAGTTTACTTGGTTTGACATCAATTTGTGAACTTGACCTCGTATGGCTTGAACTTCCATTTACAGGACACGCCATCTGTTGGTGCTGTGTATGTGACATCAGCTTCATTTTTTTATTACACACCCATTTAAAATTAACGTTTTTTCACGACATTCTAGAATCTGTGATAAAAACAAGAGGCCCCAGGGGACCTGAGGGTGGTCACCTGACATGGTAGCCTAAATATCAAGCCAGGGAATTGATTTCAACAAGTTGCATCTGCCCCTCCTACGAAAAACTTATACCAAATATCCAAAAATTCTGACCAGTGGATCTAAAAAAAGAGAAGATTTTTAAAGAATATTCCTTATATTGAACTGAGGGAGCCCAAATAGGAACCCAGGGACTTGGCTTGAACAAACTTGAATCTCACCTCCAGTGGGATGCTGTATACCAAATATTAAAAGATTCTGACTGGTGGATGTGAAGAAGAAGATTTTTGAAGAATATTCCTCATATTGAACCAAGTTATAATTCAGGCCCCCACAGGGAGCCCAAATATCAACCCAGGGACTTGGCTTGAACAAACTTGAATCTTACCCCCCTACGGATGCTTCATACCAAATATCAAAGCATTCTGACTGCTGGATATGAAGAAGAAGATTTTTAAAGAAAATTCCTCATTTTGAACTAAGTTATCATTCGGGCTCCGACAGTGAACCCAAATATGAACCCAGGGACTTGGCTTGAACAAACTTGAATCTCACCCCCCTTAGGATGCTGCATGCCAAATATCAAAACATTTCGACTGCTGAATCTGAAGAAGAATATTTTTAAAGAAAAATTCCTCATATTGAACTAAGTTATACTTCAGGCTCCCACAGGGAGCCCAATTATGAACCCAGGGAATTGGCTTCAACAAACTTGAATCTCACCCCCCTAAGGATGCTGCAAACCAAATATCAAAACATTCCGACTGCTGGATCTGAAGAAGAAGATTTTTAAAGAAAATTCCTCATTTTGAACTAAGTTATAATTCGGGCTCCCACAGTGAGCCCAAATATGGGACTTGGCTTGAACAAACTTGAATCTCATCCCCCCAAAGGATGCTGCATACCAAATATCAAAAGATTCTGGTTGGTTGATCTGAAGAAGATTTTTAAAGAATATTCTTCATAGTGCACTAATTTAAACATTTGGGCTCCCATAGAGAGCCCAAATATGGCCCCAGGGATTTGATTTCAACAAACCTGTGAAACAATCTTCCAAAGATGCTATATGTGAAATTTGAAAGCTTTTGGAGCAGTGGTTTGGGAGAAAAGTAGTGTTAAATGTTTTTCCCCATTACCCACAGTGTTAAAAAATGTTGACTCAGCACTTTTTCAAAAGTCCCCAAATAGTACCCCATGATAAAACCGATAGCAATTTTTTTTATACCATTCCATTCTGTTGGTCCTAAGGAAGCTTCACACCATATAAGAATTCTCAGTGACGTGGGAGTTTTAATTTTTTTCTATTTTTAGCTCCTGTGGTTCCCATGGGGCGACGGGGAAAAAAATTTGGGCATAAATTAAGTACTTATGACCCAATAAGCCCTCATATCAAATTTGGTTCAAATCTGCCTCTCGGTTTGGAAAGTTAAAAAATTTATAGTAATTTATATATTTTTTATACTTACTAATGACCCAGACTTACCTGGTGCTAACTCTTAAATTCTAGGGCCAAACAAAAATTTTACCCCCCCCCCCCACCCCAAAATTTGCATCAAAATCCAAATAAACAGCTGCGCCATGAGCGCATGATATGCCCGTTATTAATTACAAGAGGGAAGCACACAATATGAGTATACATGTGTACTTGTTAAGTTTTTTTTTTATATTCTTGTACAATAATCATAACTAACAACATACTGTGTTCAATAATTTGGAAATAAAATTATTTGACTTTCATGTATATATCTTACGTCTATAGAGATCATAACTTCAAGAAAAAATCAATGATTTTCTAAGTAATAAAGTCCCATAACTCTGGAATGACTAATCGAACATCGACACCAACCGAAATGGAGCTTCCTTCCATCAACATAAACCACCTACCAAAAAATCGTGAAAATCTCTCAAACAGTTCTCGTACGACGTGTAAAAAATCAACGATTTTCTAAGTAATAAAGTCCCATAACTCTGGAATGACTAATCGAACGGCGACACTAAACGAAAGGGAGCTTCCCTCCATTGATATACACCACCTACCCAAAAATCATGAAAATCTCACAAAGCATTCTCGTTTTATCGTATGACGTGTAAAAAAATCAACCATTTTCTAAGTAATAAAGTCCCATAACTCTGGAATGACTAATCGAACGGCGACACTAAACAAAAGGGAGCTTCCCTCCATCGATATACACCACCTACCCAAAAATCACGAAACTCTCTCAAAGCGTTCTTGAGTTATCGTATGATGTGTGACTGGACGGATGGGTGGATGGACGGACAGACGGACAGCTGTATACCATAATACGACCCGTTTTGAAAAAAATGGCGTATAAAAATAGATGTCCTATGTGGCCCTCCATACTTTTGTCCACTGTGCATGCGCAGTGTCCAGGAAGTACCGAAATTGGAGCCAAATCCTCATTCTTACAACCAGTGCCTGGTAAGCGTTATGTAATCAGCGGGGAGGTATGAGTTCCCAACTCATGGGAAGGCCATCCCCATCTGGGTCATTGGTAAGTATAAAAAATATATAAATTACTATAAATTTTTTAACATTTTTATACTGTACCAATGACCCAGACTTAGCTGAATAGAAAAAAGGCTGGAGGGCCTAGGACATAAAGGAAAATCCAATAGACTCAATTACATGTAAACAGAATTATCCCCTCAGGGAGAATAGGAGAACAGGCTTTACATGTATCTTTCTTGTTTATATCAAAAAAGAAAGACACAATACCATTCCGTAATTGAGCACAATAACATCAATGATCTCTATTAACATCCAGTATAACCCATTATACTTAATTTATTAAAGGAAAGCCAATAAATAAAGATAGTCCAGAGAATGAGACTCTTTATACTCATTTAAAAGTGTCCGAGGATTGTATATTAACGCTCGTATGACACGTGACATATACAAATGCTTCACACCAAGCTACACTTTAAAAATATTAAAAAATGAAATAGACATTAGCTTTACACTTTAAAACCATCCCGGCACTGACTCGGAATTACTGACTCCAGAGGAGGTATTCCCTTGCTTTTCACTATAAAGCAGGTGATATAAGGGCCCCCCCCCCCCTCCCCTTTCTCAGGGTCAAATACCCCAGAACGAAGAGGGCAGCAGGACAGAGACACTGTCAAACAGAAAGCTTGCATAACTATAGTAGCAACTGTTTAGTGGATGACATTCTGATCAACAGATAACGGACCATAACAACGCAGGTCGCCAGAAATGGACTCAATATTTCTAAGATAAAAATTTGTGAACGTGGAAGGCTGAGGCCAATATGCAGCCTTCATCAAATCGGTAATAGCAACACTATTAGCATAAACCCAAGATGAAGACAGTGCTATTACTTCATGCACCTAAATCTTGAGCACAGACTGCTGAGATGAAGATAATTTATCATAAGCAGTATGGATAGTTAATTGAATCCACCTTGCAATAGGATGGACGTAATGTCCTTTCTATTAGGCAGCAAGGACAGAAAGAAATGCTTATGTTCCTATCTGATAAACTCAGATCTATGTTGTAATTACGCATAGCTCTGACTGGACAAAGCAAAGGCCTATGACTGTCTGGAGACGGAAGAGCCTTAAAACAATAGGTTCAGGGTACTTATTAGGAGCCTGATTGATAGCCAAAAATCCAACATTAGTAGTCCATGTAATAGTATTACCAAAACTACGAAAGTGAGAATCATCAACATATAGTGCATGAAGCTCACTAACTCTTCTAGCAGAAGAGAAGGCTAAGTGAAAAGCTGTCTTATAAGATAAGTATCTGAAAACCACTATATCAAGAGGTTCAAATGGCGCTTCTTTTAGCTTCAGAAGAACCCAAGCTAAATTCAACTTAGGAATTAACCTAAGGGTTCTAGGTCTATTTATCGAAAAATTTTATGCTAACTTAGATAAAGAGACATTAGATTCAATCTGTAAGCATGATGGGGAGAGGTATCCGATAGCATTGACTTATAACCCTTAATAGTATTTGGCTGCAGTTTGATCTCGTCAAACAAGTAGACCAAACAAGAGGCCCCAAGGGGCCTGAGGGCGCTCACCTGACATGGTAGCCTAAATATCAACCCAGAGAATTGATTTCAACAAGTTGCATCTGCTCCTCCTAAGAAAAGCTTATACCAAATATCCAAAGATTCTGACCAGTGGATCTAAAAAAAAAAGATTTTTAAAGAATATTCCTCATATTGAACTAAGTTATAATTCAGGCTCCCACAGGGAGCCCATATATGAACCCAGGGACTTGGCTTTAACAAACTTGAATCTCACCCCCCTAAGGATGCTGCACACCAAATATCACAACATTCCGACTGCTGGATCTGAAGAAGAAGATTTTTAAAGAAAAGTCCTCATTTTGAACTAAGTTACAATTCAGCTCCCACAGTGAGTCCAAACATGGACCTAGGGACATGGCTGAAGAAGAAGATTTTTAAAGAAAAGTCCTCATTTTGAACTAAGTTACAATTCGAGCTCCCACAGTGAGTCCAAATATGGACCTAGGGACATGGCTTGAACAAACTTGAATCTCACCCCCTAAGGATGCTGCATACCAAATATCAAAACATTCCGACTGCTGGATCTGAAGAAGATTTTTAAAGAAAATTCCTCATTTTGAACTAAGTTATAATTCGGGCTACCACAGTGAGCCCAAATATGAACCCAGGGACTTGGCTTGAACAAACTTGAATCTCACCCCCCTAAGCATGGTGCATACCCAATATCAGAAGATTCTGCCTGCTGGATCTTGAGAAGAAGATTTTCAAAGAAATTTGCCTGAAATGCACTAAGTTCAAATTTGGGCTCCTATACTGAGCCCAAATATAAACCCAGGGTGCCAATTTGAACAAACTTGAATCAGATCCACCCCACAATGTTGCATACCAAATATCAAAAGATTCTGCCTACTGGATCTGGAGAAGAAGATTTTTTAAGAAATATGCCTGAAATGCACTAAGTTCAAATTTGGGCTCCTATACTGAGCCCAAATATAAACTCAGGGGGCCTATTTGAACAAACTTGAATCAGATCCACCCCACAATGTTGCTTACCAAATATGAAAAGATTCTGCCTGCTGGATCTGGAGAAGAAGATTTTTTAAGAAATTTGCATGAAATGCACTAAGTTCAAATTTGAGCTTCTATAGTGAGCCCAAATATGAATCTAGGAAGCCGATTTGAACAAACTTGAATCAGATCCACCCCACAATGTTGCATACCAAATATCAAAAGATTCTGCCTGCTGGATCTGGAGAAGAAGATTTTTTAAGAAATTTGCCTAAATGCACTAAGTTCGAAATCGGGCTCCTATACTGAGCCCAAATATGAACCCAGGGGGCCGATTTGAACAAACTTGAATCAGATCCACCCTACAATGTTGCATACCAAATATCAAAAGATTCTGCCTGCTGGATCTGGAGAAGAAGATTTTTTAAGAAATTTGCCTGAAATGCACTAAGTTCGAAATCAGGCTCCTATACTGAGCTCAAATATTAACCCAGGGAGCCGATTTGAACAAACTTGAATCAGATCCACCCCACAATGTTGCTTACCAAATATGAAAAGATTCTGCCTGCTGGATCTAGAGAAGAAGATTTTTTAAGAAATTTGCCTGAAATGCACTAAGTTCGAATTCGGGCTTCTTTTGTAAGCCCAAATATGAATCCAGGGGGCTGATTTGAACAAAATTGAATCAGATCTACCCCGCAACGTTGCATACCAAATATCAAAAGATTCTGCCTGCTGGATCTGGAGAAGAAGATTTTTGAAGAAATTTGCCTGAAATGCACTAAGTTCGAATTCGAGCTCCTATAGTGAGCCCAAATATGAATCTAGGGAGCCGATTTGAACAAACTTGAATCAGATCCACCCTACAATGTTGCATGCCAAATATCAAAAGATTCTGCCTGCTGGATCTGGAGAAGAAGATTTTCAAAAAAATTTGCCTGAAATGCAGTAAGTTCAAATTTGGGCTCCTATACTGAGCCCAAATATAAACCCAGGGGGCCGATTTGAACAAACTTGAATCAGATCCACCCCACAATGTTGCATACCAAATATCAAAAGATTCTGCCTGCTGGATCTGGAGAAGAAGATTTTTTAAGAAATTTGCCTGAAATGCACTAAGTTCGAAATCGGGCTCCTATACTGAGCCCAAATATGAACCCAGGGGGCCGATTTGAACAAACTTGAATCAGATCCACCCTACAATGTTGCATACCAAACATCAAAAGATTCTGCCTGCTGCGGGGGCTGCGGGAAATTTTTTTTTTGCATAAATCAAGTACTCATGACCCAATAAGCCCTCACATAAAATTTGGTTCAAATCAGCCTCTCGGTTTGGAAAATAGAAATTTTGGGCAGGGCAAAAAATTTTGCCCCTCCCATAACGACGCCAAGTATAGCCCCACAAACTTCTCTTGAACAAATCTGAGTCTACACCTCAAAAGGAAGCTGCACACCATATATCAAGTCTCTGCTACTGCTGGTTCATGAGAAGATTTACAAAGATTTTGGTGCCCCTTGGGGGCGTGGCACCACCCAGGAGGAGGGGCAACTTCATTTGAACAAATCTGAATTGGCATTAGGTAATAAACATTTAGCCAACATTTGCATAAAATTGGGCTAGTGGTTTAGGAGGAGAAGTCGATAATGTAAAGTTAACGCCGGACGGACGACGACGGACGATGGACGAATGACAGAAAGTGATTAGTAAAGCTCCCCTTGAGCTTCGCTCAGGTGAGCTAAAAATTAGCAATGTCTGTAATGGAGGGATCATAAAATCAACAGAATGATCCTTACACCATCGAGAGAAAGCCTTCCAGCATAATTTAGCTAAGAGGAGGTCCTCCTACAGTTAGAAATTGCGTCCACTGCTCGTCCAGTAAAATGCTTGCCGTTCAAGAAGGACCGCACAACGGAAATACGTGAACATTGAGACCTAGCGGGTTGTGATGCAGTGTGCACGATTTCCCCTGCGAAAGAAGGTCCTCCCGTGGAGGAAGCTTCCGCGGAATGTCCTAACAACAGACACCTGAGTAGATTTATCCATGGTCTCTGGGGTGACCGAGATGCTACCAATAGAATCTTGCAGTGAGATTGCTGGATTTTTAGCAATATCTGCTGAATCAACGGAGCTGGAGGTTACGCGTATCCTATCATTCCGTCCCAAGAGTTCGAGAGGGCATCTACTGCAAACGCTCAAGGATCTGGGCATGATGACACATACGTCTGCAACTGATTGTTGAGATGCATCGGAAATAAGTCTATCATATGACGATCCCATAGGTAGCAAATCTGATTGAATACTCGTTTGTTGAGAGTCCATTCTGACGGCAACATATGACCTTTCCGAGAAAGGGAGTCCGCTAGAACGTTCAGATGACCCGGAATATGACGGACTGATAGAAGAACTTGATGCTCTTGGACAAACAGAAGGATTCTTTCCATTTGATTGAACAACGGAATGGAATGAGTGCCTCCCTGGTTCCGAATATACGCTACTACTGTTGAATTGTCGGACAGAAATTGAACATGCGAATTATGAATGATGTTCATCCACTGACGTAGTGCAAGCCAATTGACATCATCTCTTTGATGTTTATGTACTTGTTCAGGAACTGCGGATCCCAAAGACCCTGGCACCTCGAATCTGATGGGCTCAAAGTTGCGCCCCAACCTGTTTGACTCGCATCCGTCAATATCGTAAAAATCGGATCCGGCAGTTGCAGTGGTACTCCTGGAGTTAACCACTGAAAATCTGCCCAAGCCTGAATCTCATGTTTCACATGATTCGACAAGACGATGTTCGTTTCGAGCGAATGAGTCTTCATACTCCAATTCTGAGTAAAAATATCTGGAGAGGACGAGTGCGTAGCCGCCCCATCGAAATAAGATCCGCAGCGGCTCCGCACAAACCTGTCAGTCTCAAGAATTCTCTCGCTGTTACTACATCTGAGTGAAGACAAAAGTGAGCATAACAACTGACTAATATCGCTCTGGTTAACGGCAGATGAACGAGATTGTTGTGCATCTCTAAGCTCATTCCCACGTGGGTGAATGACTTGGATGGCACTAGACCCGACTTCTTTTCGTGTACTATGAAACTGAGACGTCGGAACAATTGAAGCAGACTCTGAACATCGTTCTGAAGCATTAACTTGCTGCTGTAACTCTGAAGAATGTCGTCCAAGTAGGCCGGCGTTACCACAGACGAATGAGCTCGGAAATGAGTCATTACCGAGATCATTATTCGAGTGAAGGCCCAGGGCGCTAGATTCAGACCAGAGCATCATTGCTCGGAACTGAAAACAACTCCTGGGACAGCGAAGTGAAAGTACTTTCTAAACGCCAGATGTACCATGACGTGAAAGTACACATCCTTGAGATTTATGCTCGCAGCATAATCTTTCACTCGAATGCTCGCTCCGACCGATTGGCTGGTCTCCATATAAAATTTTGGAGCCACGATCAGCTTGTTTATCCAGCTGAGATCTATAACTGGATGAAACGAGCCGTCTGGTCTTGGAACCAGGAACAGGTGACTGTAGAAAACTGGAGATTCCTGGTTTTCTATGCTCTCCTGAGACCGGAGTGACTGGAAGAGAGTTTTTCACCTTACTATCCACACTTGTGGATGCAGCCAGGCCAGCATCACGTCTAACTAACTCCATATTGCCACTGAAAGGGCGGAGTTATACGTAGAATATGCTATGGCTCTCGAAAGAACTCTCTAGGCTCATGCCAATGAGGGGGTCTTGGGCGGTGTTTTTGAGACAAAAATTGATAATCCGAATCAGTGGAAAGCTGTGGCGAAATTGCGAGAAGTCTCTCTATACCACTGTGCGATGCACAGAGTAAAAAAAAAATAGAAAAAGCCTGATGATCGCACAGCCAATCCGAACCTCAGAAGTAACCACACACTATAGTCTTTATGACACATTTTATTTATTGTTATTTTTATGTATATAGAATCTGCACAATTGTTAAAATACGAGTAGAGTCACAACCTGTTTGCTGTGAACAGGATTTTGAAAAATCACACACAGCAGAGAGAAATAATTACCGTACTGTCCGGCTTTGCACACAAATACTGATGTCAAAATTATTTTACATAGACAGTTATCATGGCGGTTGATATTAGTACTTATCGTGCAAGGATTGGGTCATTCGGTGTTGTTAGGCATATGGAGTCTGTACCATGCATGAACACACATACCTATTACTCTAAAATGATATATTTGGTGTTGGGGCAATCTGGATTAGCGATAATGATTTATTTACTGCTGTTAATCATTGGCGATGTGGAGCTAAACCCAGGTGACCCAAACAGCAATATGTCGATAGTACATATAAATGTCAGAGGCATTCGAAATAGATTGACTTAATTCAAGCAGAACTTGGCGACTTTGATATTATTGCCATTACAGAATCTATGTTAAGTGAAAACATGAATTCAGATACTTTGAGACTTCCTGGTTATCAACATTCGCCAGTTCGAAAAGATAGAGAAGATGGCATTGGCAGTGGAATTATAGTCTATCTTAAATTTGGCTTAATATGTGAACGCAAATGTGATCTAGAACGTCCTGGATTAGAGGCAACGTGGACTGAAGTTAGAAGTACAAATCAAAAGATTTTATTGGGGGTGTTGTATCGACCACCATCATCCCGTAACTTTTACTGGAATCTTATCGACGAATCAATATCTGAAGCACGAAACAATTTTGACAATCAAGTGCATCATTGTCGGGGATTTCAATGTTAATTGTATACCAACAACCCATCCCAAAATTTTACATTTGAAAACAACGCACACCATGGTACAGGTCATCAAAGAACCAACAAGGGTTACTGAAAGCTCAAGTAGTCTCGAATGTAGAAGTTATCCCCCCCATTTTGTAGTGATCACTATGCTATATCCGCCCATGTGACATGCATGAGATCACATTTCACTCCGTATAGTAGGGTTGTCTGGGACTTCAAAAATATGGATGCAGATGGATTATCGCAGACATTTTCTGCTACAAACTGGGACGAGTTTTTTATAATGGGGAGTGTTGATGCAATTACCGAAAACATTACTACTTATATCATAGAATCAGCCAAAAACTTTACTCCATCAAAGTCTCTATTAGTGCGCTCGAATGACAAGCCATGGATGACTGCTGCTGTACGAAGGCAAATACAATATCGTAATAGGGCTCACGGCAAAGCCAAATGAACAAATAACCCAGAACACTGGCAGGAGTTTAGACGAATAAGAAATAATACTATAACATGTGTGAGGGAAGCAAAAAGAAACTACGACCTCAAGTTAGAGACCTTTGTATCCACCAAGAACCCTTCTTCTAAGCAGTGGTGGAAAAGTTTGAAGCATTTTTTGCGACAGTAATCAAATACAAGTGATATTTTCCATCCACTGCTAGAAAGTGGGGAAGTTATAAGTGCCCCTACTGACATTGCGACTATATTTAATGATTATTTCGCTAGACAGTGCATCGTACCTAGTAATGGGGAATTACCAAGCATTATTCATATGGATGGGTCTGTCGACAGTGTTGTTGAAACTAGTCCTTCAGAGGTTGAATCATTATTGTCTAAATTGGACACGTCCAAGGCTTGTGGCCCGGACAAAATTAGTACCAAGATCTTAAAACGTTTCTCAATCGAGTTATCATACCCACTTTTTCTGCTGTTTAACATATCTTTATCGACAGGAATATTCCCTCAAAAATGGAAAATAGCAAATGTCATACCAATTCATAAGAAATTATCACCCAAAAATAAAGAAAACTATCAGCCAGTCTCATTGACATGTTGCATAAGTAAAGTTCTTGAAAAAATAGTTTTCAACCATGTTTATGAATTTCTCACAGAAGATAATCGCCTATCTGAACTGCAGTCAGGCTTCAGGCCGGGGGATAGTACAGTTAATCAATTAATATACATTGACAATTTCATAAAATCCTCCCTTGATGAAGGTAAAGAAGTTAGGTTTGTATACTGCGACATAAGTAAAGCATTTGACAGAGTCTGGCATGATGGACTAATACATAAACTTGATGCAATTGGTATCAGGGGCAGTTTGTTGACCTGGTTCGAAAACTACTTAATCGATAGCTCACAGCTAGTTGTAATTAATGGTAGCAGCTCACAACCAAACCACATATTTGCTGGTGTCCACCAGGGATCTGTTCTTGGACCCCCTTTTATTCAACATTTACATAAATGATATAGTGGACAATATTCAGTCCAATATTAGGCTATATGCAGACGACACATCCATATTTTTAATTGTTGAAGATGCAACCCAGGCTTCAAATCTTTTAAATACAGATCTTGAGCGTATTGGTTTCTGGGCGAAAACGTGGAAGGTTAATTTTAACCCAGAGAAAACAGTGGCGCTTAGCTTCACAAGGAAGTGTAATCCCCTTCCAAAGCCAACTCTCTATTTTATAGACACTCCTGTGAGCGATGCTGAAACTCATAAACATCTTGGTCTGAATTTTCATTATTCAGGACCATGGAATACTCATGTAGATTCAATAATCGGTAAAGTCAGTCCCATGATAAAGTGTTTTCGTAGCTTGAAATACAGACTTTCCAGATCAGCTTTGGAAACAATGTATATCAGCTTTATTCTTCCACTCTTTGACTATGCTGATATCATCTGGGATAACTGTCCAGAGAACAAGCTAATTGTATTAGAAAATCTACAACTTGATGCTCTGTGTACAATATGTGGTATTCCAAGGGGCGCAAGCCATGATCGTATATATTCAGAAACTGGATTCATAACTCTAAAAGAACGCAGAAGAAGGCACAAAATCACCACAATGCACAAAATTATAACCGGAAATGCACACTTGTACCTAACATCTATGATTCCCCGCCAAGTGTCTGAAATAACGACTTAGCCGCTACGTTCTTCATGTAATCTTCGGGAAATACAATGTCGCACTTCGCTTTTTGCAGACTCATTCCTGCCATCTGTGGTAAAGCTTTGGAATGCTTTGGACCCAAATGTTAGATCCTGTGAATCAACACCACTCCTAAAGCGATATTTAAAAAGGAACGACATAACCATTCCAAAGCATTACTATGCCGGTGGGAGGAATGGCCAGATGTTGCACTGCAAACTTAGACAAAGGTGTAGTGACCTAAAAGGTCATATGTTTGAATGATTTTTAGTTAGCGATCCAAGATGCTCATGATGATTCAATTATGAAGATTCCGAGCATTTTCTTCTAACGTGTACAAAACATATCACACAGAGACAAATATTATTTGAAAGCACTGATTATACAATATGTGACACAGAAGTACTTTTATCTGGCAGCTCCATGTTGTCAGATATAGAAAATAGGAATATCTTCATAGCTACACAAAACTTTATTATAAAAACAGGAAGATTTCGCTGAAAACTCAATGTTTAACAGATCTTCCAAGACTGTTGAGTTCAATTGCCCATTACAATTATTATTATTATAATTATTATTATTGTTATAGCAATAATGATTATTTTTCATTTTCCCTCATATTGATATTGTTTTTGTTCCCAAACATAGCTTGTTTAATATCCACTTGCACATGGAATTATTGAAGTAATGTTATAGACGTTCAGATTCAATACCAAACCTTATGAGACGCCAGCGTAAACTATGACTCTACTCAGACTTTCACACTTTTTCACGCACCATCGTTTGTAATTCAAAAAAGTATTTATATGTAATGGTAAGGTATTTATATAGGCTTATAGCCTGTTTACCGAACCATTTCAAGAGAATAAAACATTGTTTAAAAAAAAAAAGAAAGAACTCTCAAGGAAGTTTTGAACATCCTGGAATTCTTTCCTTCGAGACATAATGATAACGCTCTGGTAAGGTGATCTGCGTAAGATAATGTGTCTAAACTGATTTTTCTGTTAGACAAGATAGTCGTCACCAGCGTACTGGATAAATCGACATAGACGCCAGCAATGACAACTCCAAGTCGTCCGCCTGGTCGTCTAAACACAGAGAAACTCTCGACACGCCCTGTTTTCTGAAAAAGTTTCTGATGGCTGTTGGGATGCTGCGATGAATTGAGCTATCTGTGATAGCAAGTCCATCACGGAGGCCTGTGGAGCCGCGGTCTTACGTAATTTAGCCGCTGGAAGCTCCTGGGACATTAATTCCTGCATACTTCTCATATGCGAATGTCCCGACTGGAAAGGCCTTGTGTCCTTGGCTAGCGGATGGCGTGACCTGGTCGACGTGGACTCCCAGGTCGGCGAAGCAGGCTGGATATCTGTGGTCACATAGCCAAGGTGCGGACGTGTGTGCTGACATGAGGATGAGGAAGCCAATAGACAAGCCGCGTCAGACTGTCTATGCGACGGAGCTTCCCGAGCAGGAGGAGTGGACGTATGCTCCGACTAACAAACGTTACATACAACAACATCTGGGCCCAGATGTTGTTGTAAGAGAGAGGGGGCCTCTCTTGCTCGCGGTCCGAGTAGACCTGGACGAGCTAGCTACCGGACTGACTGGCTTCCTCCGTTCCATCCTCCGATCCTTCGTCGCCTGGTGCGTGATCCGAGATTACAGTGCTCGCAACACCCCTTCTCCTCTCCTGGACCGCAACGGACGAACCCAGCGTGACAACCATTTCGTGAATGATTGCTTCACCGGGGGAGCTAGCGGGTGACAAGTGACCGTCGATCCTACGTGGGACCCTTAGGCACTTGCCCCATTCCTTTGAGCACTTTGCCGCTAGCTCATTACTGCGATGACGGACATCACGGAAACATCACCCTGTTCTTGTTCCTCTGAAAAAGAGACTGAAAAACTAGAGTGACCCTGTGGAGAGAGGACCGGCATGGACCTCTCACCACAAACAATATACCATGACACATGTCTCCAACGTGCACACACTTAGCAAAAATTAGTGCGAGTACCCAGACTACAACAAATACAATGAACATGAGAATCAGAGGAAGACTTCCTCGATTTACAACTGAACAATATTTTTTCATTTTGAAAAAATATTAAACAGTCATCGTACTCGCACCAACCCTTGAAAACAAAGATACATAATAATAATCCATTACAAACATTTCGAAAATTAATTCAAAAAAAAAAAATTTTTTTGAAAAAATTTCAAGATGAGCCCAACTTCCCAATGGGAATGATGAGCCCAAATGGATCCCAAAAAAGCCTAAGTGTGGACCAAAATTTTTAGAACATGTCTAAAAATTAATACACTACATATTAATGTATCTGGCTATAAGTAGAACTAATAGAAGACAAGGAATCACTGTCAGAAGTAACCGTTGTCAACATCAACAAAAAGTGAATAAAAACTGGAAACAAGACTCCAGGCACTGAAAATATGGCCCGAAATCAGTAACCAATTTTAACACTATCCAATATGAAACAGAGGCTTCCTGAGAAGAAACTGCAGTACATCGGATGGTAGATGCATGACCGAAATGCCTAACCACCCTAGGGTGAGGATGTAACCATGGGGAAAAACAGAATAAACATTCTGTTACCAAGCCAAAACTCCCAAGAAATTTCAGTAAAAGAAATTACAAAAATTATGCCAAAAGCATGGGAGAATAGCAATGGGGGTATAAAGGAAATGGAGAGAGGAAACTCTGAACAAACTGTGGAAATTTCATAACAAGAATGTAAACATCAGGCCTATGCCCAGAAATTAGGGAACATGAAATAATTTTGCATAAAAATTATAAGTTACAGCCCTGAACACATCCTTCCACTGTTTCTTCCTCTCATCCTCTTATTTCATCCTCAGATCCACCATTTCTTTCATGATTTTGTGTGTGGCATCATTTTAACTGAGATTATAAGCATTGATATCAGTGAGATGTTACTGATTGAAGGGCCAAACAAAGAATGAGGATTTGGCTCCAATTTCGGTACTTCCTGGACACTGCGCATGTGCAGTGGACAAAAGTATGGAGGACCACATAGGACATCTATTTTTTGGATTTTGATGCAAATTTTGGGGATTGGGGGGGGGGGGGGGGGGGCAAAATTTGTGTTTGGCCCTAGAATTTAAGAGTTAGCACCAGCTAAGTCTGGGTCATTGGTACAGTATAAAAATATAGAAATTAGAAATTTTGGGCGGGGGGAAATTCTTGCCCCCCCCCCCCCCCCCCATATCGAAGGCAAATATAGCTTCTCGAACTTCTCTTGAACAAATCGGAGTTTACCCCTCAAAAGGAAGCTGCACACCAAATATCAAGTCTCTGCTACTGCTGGTTCATGAGAAGATTTTTTAAGATTTAAGCACACTTTTTGGGCGAGGCCCTACCGAGGGGCAAGGCAACTTGATTTGAACAAAATCAAATTGTGATGTCATAACAAACTATTATCTCAAATATCAATTAAATTGGTTCAGCAGTTTGGGAGAAGACGCAAACACCATGTTCATAGACGACGGACGGTGAGTGATCACTACAGCTCTCCTGACTGAAAGTCAGGTGAGCTAATAATAAACTTTTATCGCACACATGTGGGATACAGATGTTTGCACTTTTTAATGTAAAAATGGAACCAGTCATATTTCTGGGTATACATGGGCACATTTCGATACAATGGGTCATTTATTTTGATATTGTATCGTATAGTGGACGTTAGCAGTCTATATTATCTGAGTTTCTATTTTTTCCTTTGAAACTCATGTCCTATATACCGACCAATCATCAAAAGAAACTTTCTAATTTATTTCTTAATGTGAACAATATGCTTACTGAATATTGTTCGATGGGTTAAAGTAAGACATGGCAATGGCTGACATGCAGTTCAAACTAAAGAACAATGTAGACAGAATATGAAAGCATCTATGAGTGACATCATTTCGAATGAATGACGTTGCGCAAGCAAGTTTCTAGGTCACCAAAATTGCAAATTGCCTGTTGAAATTCACTGGAATCTGTTTGTTAAAGTCTATAACACAAACTTTAATACATTTTGAGTAGGCATTTTGAACAATAAGATCATTTCACTTGGACAATAAGGATATAAATTTAATTTTCTTGGGAAGAATCGACAATGACTACTGTAATCTTGACTAAAATCTTAACCTGTTAATCAGTCGAATAACAACAGCTGCATGGAATTTGGAAGTCATATAAACATGTGAGTTTTTTTTTTAAATTTCTCATTTAAGTATTTTCCGAATTTACACCTGCTGTTTGTTGTGAAAGTATGGTAACGTTTTGGTGGGGATCACAATTCGTGCTGTAAAATCGAGACATAAAAAGACAGTAAATTGTATTTCAGATGAACAGTGTTTCATCGATCAGAGTAGTGACGCATTACAATTTGCAAGCTGAAACTATCAATGAAAGTTCAATCAGCATACGAAATAACAATAAGACTGGTCTCCTACTTGTGAAGATTAATTTGGATTTTTGTCTTATTTTATTTCCTTTATGTCTACGAAAAATAGGTTAATTCTTATTTAGTATTACATGTACTGTAAAAGGCCTATTTTAGAAATTTGTGAAGGTGTGTAATAAATGCAAAACCGCACAAGCATTTGAATGGGTTAATGTTTATTGCACTCATTTGGTTTGGCGCAGAATACCACTCGAGGCTTTGCCTCTCCTGGTACTCTTGCGCCCAACCAAACTCGTGCGATAAACATTAACCCATTCAAATGCTTGTGCAGATCTGTCTATAAATCTCTTTCTTGTAAAAAGTTATGAAGTGGACATGAGAAAGTTGATGTGCATGCCAATTTCTTATTTGACCTCTATCGGTGATATAATCTCAAGAGATCAGCCTCGATATTTATACGTGACACACTTTCTTGAGTTGTGGGTGTAACAAAACTTTTATCTGACTCCATTAAAAAATTATAGACAGATCACGAAAAAGCTGAAGTGCATGCTGATTCCTTCTTTTGACATGTATGTATGACCTTGATACTGAGGTCTAGATCTTTGAGTCTATGTACAATAAACTGTCTACTGTTGGTACACGTGTTAATATAAATTTCTTCTTGATATCTCATTCCAATTAGATAGTTGTGGACCAGACACAAAAAAGTTGATGTGCATGCCAATTTCTTCTTCTATCTGTGAGCTTAAAAGCATGGTCTTGACATTATGAAATGACACACCATCTGGTGGTGATACAAATGATAGACAAGATTCATCTTGATATCTCATTCCATTACAAAGTTGTGGACCAAATGTGAAAAAGTTCATGGAAAGACCATAATAGGACCTTTTTCAAATCCGGGAGACATAACAGGTTCCTTTTTTTCTGAAATCCGGGAGAATAAATGAAAGTGTCAATGACACTGCCGCTCAACTTGACAAACTTGAACCTGATGAGTTATAAGTGAAATGGCAAAATTGAAGATCATTTGTTCCATTGTTATTTGGTGAACCTTCAACAAAACAGCATTGTGTGTGCACAATGTCAGAGCAATCCGTGCATTTTTAAATGTAAACTGTAAGGCTGGCTAAAGAAAGAATGCTGATACACAAATGCGGCAAGTTTAAAGGTCATTGTATACAGCACCTTTTTTTCACAGAAATGAATGCTAATAAATGTCTCTTATCTAGCTAGAGTGTTCACCTAATGAGCACACTAAGTTCAAAAACAATCCTATGATAAATGTGCCCTGTAGGAAGAATGTTGATGCGCAAATGCAATAAATTCAAAGGTTATTGAGCACAGGAACAGTTTTTGATGGAAATGAAAAGAAAATCGATAGCTCCTACCATGGTCACCCTGAATAAGCATACTAAGGTACAAAACAACCCAATAATGAATGTGCCCTCTGAGCCGTCCCAAAGTCTTCTTTTTTTCTATGGAAATTCAATAAATATGTCATTCAGAGAGTGCAAGAGGGATACGGCAACATTTTTTTTTATGGAAATGGAAGAAAATCGCTAGTCCCCCATCTAGAGGTCACCCCAAACAAGCACACCAAGTTTCAAAGCAATGTGATCATAAAGGTGCCCTGTAGGGCATGCCAAAGGAATATATTGATGTCAGACTAAACCTCAAAGTTCAAAGGCTGTTGCCAGCCGAAACCATTTTTGACTGAAACAGAAGAAAATCCATATCTCCCATCTAGAGGTCATCCCAAACAAGCGTACCCGGTTTCAAAGCAATCCAATCAAAGCAATCCAATCCAAAGGGAACAAGGGCAACGCCCCCGGTCCCCCGACCAAGATGGCAAATTCAAGGGAGCTGTTAGGATGCAATTTGTTCGCAGAGCATGGCCATTTTTTAACTTGACCTGTATTTCCAACCAATTAAACCACATACTTAGTTTCGTTTCAATCAAATGATCCAAAGTAAAGTTATCATCCGGACAACACAAAAACTGTATTTTCTAAGTCGAAAAAGAGGAATAAATCCAGTAAAAATCAGTGGAGCATGCCCATTTTCGAACTTGACCTGCATTTCCACCCAAATAAGCGGCATACTAAATTTCGTTTCAATCAAATGATCCTAACTAAAGTTATCATCCGGACAACACAAAAACTGTATTTTTTAAGTCGAAAAAGGGGAATAAATCCAGTAGAAATCAGTGGAGCGTGCCCATTTTCGAACTTGACCTGCATTTCCACCCAAGTAAGACACATACCAAATTTAGTTTCAGTAAAATCATCCAAACTAAAGTTATCATCCGGACAAGGGTGTGACGGACGGATGGACAGACGCACAGACGGACGGACACTGCTGATTACAATAGTCCCCCAAAGGGTCGGGTGACAAATATTGAGGCCTGACTAAACTAAGTTCAAAAGTCGTTGCCAGCGAGCAACATTTTTTGACAGAAATGAAAGAAAATCAAAAACTCTCATCTAGAGGTCACCCCAAACAAGCATACTAGGTTTCAAAGCGAACCATTCATAAATGTGCCCTGTTGGCCATGCCAAAGGAATATATTGATGCCTGACTAAACGAAGTTCAAAGGCAGTTGCCAGTGGCAATATTTTTTGACGGAAATAGAAGAAAATGAATCGCTCCCATCTGCAGGTCACCCCAAACAAGTATACCAAGTTTCAGGGCAATTCAATCATAAATCTGCTGTGTGAGGAGACAAAGGGAAATATTGAGGCCAGACTAAACTAGAACTATCACTGAAGGTGATTAATACCCCCGCTTTGGGTTTTTAGAGGAATGCACTTCTGATCATGTAGGCGAAGGCCATAAGGAAATGTATACATAAAGATCATTTTTTGTTGTTGAAATTTGTATTTGCATGTGGCCTTCCACAGAACAGCACTGAATACTTAAAGAGCCCACAGATATATGGTTTACATTTGGAAAAACACATTTACAATGTGCAACATGTATTCAAAATCGGTTCATTAATGTAGGAGGAGTTGCGCACACAAGAATTTGTTCGAACGGAAAGACATAATAAATCTAAGTCAAAGGGAGATAACCTGGTTAAAATTGTCGCAGATCAAAAATCTTGGAATATGTGCATGTTCACTTAGTAGTGATGATGTGTGAAAAGTTTTGTCCAAATTGATTGATAAATGTAGGAGGAGTTGCACGCACAAGAATTTCATGTAGAAACCCATAATAAATCTAAGTTAAAGGGAGATAACCTAGTTAAAAGTGCCACAGCTCAAAAATTTTGGAATATGCGCATGTTCACTTAGTAGTGATGATGTCTGTAAACTTTCGTCCAAATTGATTGATAAATGTAGGAGGAGTTGCGCACACAAGAATTTCATGCAGAAACCCATATTAAATCAAAGTTCAAGAGAGATAACCTAGTTAAAATTGTCGCAGATCAAAAAGTTTGGAATATGCACATGTTCACTTAGTAGAGATGATGTTTGAAAGGTTTCATCAAAATCGGTTCATTAATGTAGGAGGAGTTGCACACACAAGAATTTGTTCGAACGGAAAGACATAATAAATCTAAGTCAAAGGGAGATAACCTGGTTAAAATTGTCGCAGATCAAAAATCTTGGAATATGCGCATGTTCACTTAGTGGTGATGATGTCTGAAAAGTTTTGTCCAAATTGATTGATAAATGTAGGAGGAGTTGCGCACACAAGAATTTCATGTAGAAACCCATATTAAATCAAAGTTCAAGAGAGATAACCTGGTTAAAATTGTCGCAGATTAAAAAGTTTGGAATATGCACATGTTCACTTAGTAGAGATGATGTTTGAAAGGTTTCATCAAAATCGGTTCATTAATGTAGGAGGAGTTGCACACACAAGAATTTGTTCGGATAGAAAGACACAATAAATCTAAGTCAAAGGGAGATAGCCTGGTTAAAATTGTCGCAGATCAAAAATCTTGGAATATGCGCATGTTCACTTAGTAGTGATGATGTCAGAAAAGTTTTGTCCAAATTGATTGATAAATGTAGGAGGAGTTGCGCACACAAGAATTTCATGTCCGGAAAGACGTACGGACGGACGTACGGACGGACGGACGGACGTACAGGGCGATTCCTATATAGCCCCCACTTCTTCGAAGCGAGGGTATAACTAAATTCAAAGATTGTTGCCAGTGGAAACATTTTTTGATGGAAATGGAAGAAAATCGATAGCGCCCATCTAGAGGTCACCCCAAACAAGCATATCAAGTTACAAAGCGATCCAATCATAAATGCGACCTGTGCATTGTGATAAAGGAAATTGTAGACGTTTGGATGGATGGACAGATGGACAGACGAGAAGTGACCGCAATAGCTAAACTTGACTTCGTCAAGTTGAGCTAAAAACTAGTCCTACTATTTAACTGTTCTGACATCAATATTTATTTCACAGTAATGATAACAGCTTAGTGTTGGTTGGCATTTTTTATACAATTTTTAGTTATATACACTGTCAATAAATTTCAAAGGGATCAAGAAGAAAGGTCAAACCCGATACAAAATTCACTCACGACAGTATGCGCCATATTCGGTTACAAACAAACTGCGTAACAAATATATATTCCCTATTACATTTTACATGTATTAAATTAGGAGTTGGAGTTACATTATAAGAAAGAATTCTCACATATTCATTTTAGTTTCAATAAAGGGGAGATAACTTTGATATTCAAATAACTGCTAGCTACTTATCAGTTTCAAATGGCTGAAAAAATATTACGTGGTGTTTTAACATCATTGAAAGTCTCAGAAATTTGAAGGAGGTAAGATATACTGTATGACAGTCTTGAGAACTCTGGTAGAGAATATTATGCCAAAATTTACCTCTTGTAAAACTATTTTTATGGTTTTTCAGTCAAAAAATGAATATGATTTGTAGAAAAATAGTGCACATTAGTTTTGCACTTCACCTTCTATCTGCTTGACAGACCAGTAGAAACTTCAAGAAACAAGGAAATGTGCAGTTCATGGTCAACCCTGTCGTCTACCCAATGCACCATAAACTGCATTCTTTTTTATTTTACCCATTCATTACCATTACGACATCAAAATTTGTTGTTTTAATTATTTTTTTTTGTAAATTTTTCTCAAAATTTCAACAAAACCATATCAAGTGACCCCTCAGTGGAACAAGTTCATCAAGTTTGTTCCAATGACGAGTCACATATTGTTTTGTAGAAATTATTTAAAAAATCATTTTTTTTCAGTTGCTCGGTTTCTGAATTACACAGCCAAATGTGGCTGATTTGTTAGATCAAGGGTTCATCCTCAGGATTATAATGGTCTTGCACACATGAGTATGGGTGGATAGCCACTTACTTACTTATTGTGTGTATTGTAGAAATCGTCAAGCACAGAACATATGTTGAACATCTTCAAACGATCTATTACAGTTGAACCCTTTGCCAGTAAAAATATTCAGTTACTTACCAAGAAAGACAGATGACAGCTAGCAAACTAAATTCTTGAATAACTACTTTGTTTCATTTTTTTAGTCAAAACAATGCTAATTACCCATCACTGAAATGAGCACAATGAGCTTGTTCCAATGAGAGGTCATAATCTATGTGTTTGAGGCAAAAAAATGAAAAAAATAATGAAAATTGAACAATGATTTTTGTGAATAGTGCTGACCGGTTTGGGACGTTATGTTTGGTAAAGTGTTAACAGTAATATTCAATTAGAATTTGGACCTTTTCCTGCATTCTAGTACTAATGTGAGCATTTACTCTATTGTATCTCATTTGAAAAAGCTCTGTCAAGGAAGATATAATGTAGAATGAAAGTTTTTATTGAATGCACTGAGACTGACTAGGCCTAAAAACATGAGTAATTCAGTGGTTGTCGAGTAATTCTTTGATGGATCCAATATTTTTTATTCAATAAAAAGGAGATTACCATATAACCTGAAGGTAATTAACAAAACAAATTTGTACTCAAGATATGTCAAATGGTTTGTTTTTTGAAAATTATATACTGTTAATAAGCTTAAATTATTCAATCAAGAAATATCCAATTAAGTGGACATTAGGGCTGGACGATATATCGATAAACCGATACATACCGGTATTCAAACAGGTATCAATTGAATACCGGTGTAATTACAAAAATATCGGTGTATCGTCATTATTTATCTACCAACAATTTAATTTTCAAGATGTCTTGAGGTTTGACTGTAGTCCTGAATGAACAATATTATCCCTTCAGCCAACGAATCGGCTGCATACACCCGCGTAATATACAACAAATTCAGCAGTTGAAAAAATATTTGAAAAAAAATTCAACAAAACCAAATCATGTGACCCCCATATTGGAACAAGCTCAATGAGCTCGATCCAATGAGGGGGTCACATGCTATTGTTTTGTTGAAACTTTTGGAAAACATTCGATATACTAATATTTAAAATAATAAATTTTGATATTGTCTATGAATGGTAAAGGGTTATTTGAACTGCATTATCAAGACCTGCTAATTCATTCCACTGTGATGGCTCAGGTCTTGGTTGTTGTACGTAATAATAATAATAATAATAATAATAATAATAATAATAATAATAATAATAATAATATATAATAATAATAATAATAATTTATAAGCCTAAAATCAACAAAAGTGCTCTATGGCTTTATAGCTGCTAATAGAATGTCCATTGAAAGAGATGAGAAATGGTGATAAAGTATGTTCAGATACCTGAACTTAAATGCCATATGTCACATACAAAATGTAAATGAATCATTGTAGAACATTTGTAAATGAATCACTGTGATGATAATAATAATAATAATTTATAAGCCTAAAATCAACAAAAGTGCCCTTTGGCTTTACAGCTGCTAACAGAATGCCCATTGAAAGATATGAGAAAAAGGTGATACAGTATGTTCAGATATCTGAACTTAAAAGCCATATGTTGCATACAAAATGTAAATGAATCACTGTAGAACATTTTGCACCACTGACAGGGAACAAAGAGATTTTAGACCCCATGACACAGATTCCCAAATTATGAGATAAAAGGTGGTAAAAGGAGAATGCTGAGGCCAGTAAGCAGCATTCATAATATCAGAAAAGGCAACTGAGTTTGAGCATGCCCATCAGTATGAAATTCTGTTCACTCTGCCATCCGCATAGGATAGACTATTGTACACAATGTGGATAGCCGACTGAATCCATCTGGGAATTGAATGTACTGAAATGTCCATCCTGTCAGGAATGAGAGAAAGGAAACTCCTTTTTCTTCCTTTCCTAATAAAACTAGATCTTCGGATTTTAGTCCTTAGAGCCCGAACCGGGCATCAGGGGGCACAAGAATTGTAAACAAGAGGTAAGGCATTGATAATAATAGGTGATGGTAATTTATCTGGTGCCTGGTTCTTGGTTAAGAAACCAACTTGAATAGTAAGTGTAATGGTATTTCCCCAACTGTGATAACAAGTACCGCCAAAAGTGAGAACGTGCAGCTCACAGATTCTGCTAGCTGAAGCGAAGGGGAGGAAGAGTATCATTTCAAATGTAAAATACTTGAACTTTATCATATCCAAAGATTCAAACAGAGCTTTTTGGAGTTTTAAGAGAACCAAAGCAAAATTCCATTTTGGAATAAGCAGCAGGGACCTGCCTGAGTCTTTTGACATTAAAATGTTTTAACAATTCTGACAAAGATTGACCCCAGAAAATATTGATACAGCTTTTGTAAGAATCAGTACAAAATAGAATGGTATCCCTTCATTCTAACTGTTTGAAGCTTTTAACATCAAAGGGAGATATCAGAAGATCTGCAATATTAGAGATAGAAAGATGCATATAAGAGACTAAATTGTCAAGACACCAAGAATAGAAGACTCTCCACCATACTGCATAGTTTAGAGAAGAGGAGGTCCTCCATGGAGCAGAAAGGCAGTCCACTGCTCTTCTGTGAAAATGGTGTCTGAGGAAGGACCAAACAATGGAAAGTCTTGAAGGTTGAAAATAGCCGGATTGCTATGTAAGACAAGGATTGTCTGTTAGAAGAGGCCTGAGGAGGTTGACCCATGTTTTCAAGGGAGACACCAGAATGATCCTGCAATGTGACTGTTTGATTTTTAAGTACACCTGTTGAATTTATAGTGTCAGAGGAAAGGCATAGTTGACTATTCCATTCCAAGATATAGATATGGCATCCACTGAATCCGTCAACAGATCCGGGCACAGTGAACAAACAACAAGTTGTCTGTTCCATCTTGTGGTGAACAGATCTATCATTAGATGTTCCACATGTTG
Organism: Pictodentalium vernedei; assembly: GCA_031216915.1. Lineage (NCBI taxonomy): Eukaryota > Metazoa > Mollusca > Scaphopoda > Dentaliida > Dentaliidae > Pictodentalium > Pictodentalium vernedei. The sequence continues at coordinate 193,570,773 of CM062295.1, forward strand.
CAAAGAGCTGAAAAGACTCCTGTTGAGTGTCCAGTCCACTGGAAGGATCATTCGTGGCAGAGATCTATCAAGGGGCAATCCCATAGGTTGCAAATCTGTCAAAATATTCGTTTGTTGAGAGTCCACTCCAATGGCAACAGGTGACCTTTCCTTGAGAGCGAGTCTGCAACTATGTTCAGACGACCCAGAATATGACGGACTGAGAGATGAATGCGATGATTCAGAACAAATAGGAGAATTTTCTAGATCAATTCGAATCAAGGAAATGAATGAGTGTCACCTTGGTTCCTGAGATAAGCCACTACTGTGGAATTGTACGACAGAATCTGCACATGGATGTTCGCTACATGAGCAATCCAGTGTTTGAGTGCAAGCAAAATAGACATCATCTCCTTGATGTTTATGTGCTTTTCCAGGAACCAAGGGTCCCAAAGACCATGACAGGTCAGGTCTGCGGGAATCAGGTCTGCGCCCCAACCCATCAAGACTGGTATCCTTCATAATAGTAAAGACCAGATCCGGTACATGAAGCGGAACTCCCGGAGACAATGACTCGAGATCTGGCCAAATCTGAACCTTTTGTTTTATCAGATCTGTTAAAATAATCTGGCTTTCGAGCGAATGCGACTTGACACTCCAGTTCTGAGTCAAGAAAATCTGGAGAGGACGAGTGCGTAAGCAACCTAGCGGAATCAAGTCCGCCACTGACCCGCACAGTCCCATCAGTTACATAAACTCCCTCACTGATACTGTGAGAAAGTTTAGACAAAAGCGAGCATAGCAACTGACTAATTTCGCTTGGGTTATCGGAAGGTGAACCAGATTCTGTGAGTCTCAAAGCTCATCCTCAGGTGAATGAAGGACTTGGACGGAGCTAAATCCGACTTCTTTTCGTTTACAATGAAACTGAGACGTCGGAATAATTGAAGCAGACTCTGCACATCATTCTGAAGTATGTCTTTGTCACTGTATCTCTGAAGAATTCATCCAGATAAGCTGACATTACCACCACTGAATGAGCTCGGAAGTATGACATTACCGAGTTCATTATCGGAGTGAACATCCAAGGTGCCAGGTTCAGACCGAAACACATCGCTCTGAACTGATAAACCTTTCCTTGGACGGCAAAGCGCAGATACTTTTTGAAAGCCGGATGGACCATGACGTGAAAGTACACGTCCTTTAAGTCTATGCTTGTCGAATGATCGCTTCTATCGACTGAATAATTTCCATATATTTGTTTATCCAGCTCAAGTCTGTCACTGGTCAAAACCGGCCATCTGGTTTCGGTACAAGAAACAGGTGACTGTAAAATCCTGGTGAGTTGGGATTTTCTACGATCTCTATTGCTTCCTTTACTAGAAGAGACTGAACTTCTGCAAGAAGAGACTCCCTTTTTTGAAGGATTCGCCGGAAGATATGTCCAACGTGGACTTCTTGTAACTGGTGGCTTTGAACGGAATGATAGCTGCAGACCAGTTCTGACTACATTCCTAACCCACTGATCTTCCGTAACGTCCATTCAGTTTCTTGTGAAGTTTGATAACCTTCTGCCAACTGGAGAGCAATAGAGGTTTAAACCATCACCTGTATGACTTGCAAGGCTTTCAGGAAGAGAAACTACGTCCTCCCCGAAAAGCACCTCGCACCGTCGGCTTAGGGGCATCTGGCTTAGTCTTTGTAAGACTTACACCCCTTTCCAGAATCGCTATACTAACAGTTCCCCGAGTATCTATACAGGGGTTTCTTAGAAGTTCTGTTTGCTCATCAGAGCATGATGCCAGCAGCATATTTTGGATGGGAGTCGCTATACTATCACCATGTTCTTGTTCCTCTGAAAAAGAAACTGAAAAACGATTTAGCCTCCGGTGACAGTTCCAGCATAGGAACTTCACCGTGTACATAATGCGACACCTGCTTCCAACATTTGGCATTCCAAAGTAGCACATGCATCTGAAGGAGTGCAGCGACTACAAGACAGATAACAAGCATGTAAATCCGCGGCAGACTTCCTCGCCTTACACTTTGAGCAAATAGATTTCATAATAATATTTAAGCCAAAGACAAAGCCAAAGACAAAGTCCACTGCATTCCCAAACTACAAAATAATTTATACATAAGGATACAAAAATATGGCAATCAAAATCATTTCAAAACAAATCTCAAAATTAAAACAAGCCAAGACCAATACCGGGTCTGGACCTGCGTCGCTGCATGCAATTGAATCGGCAAACAGGAAGTGGCTGCATGGCAGAGCTGAAAATTGCATACACGATACAACTGATCATTATCAGGCTCCAGATGAAATATAAAATCAATCCCTTGCATAGAAGCCGAGAAAAGTTTGACGAAAAATATCAATGTTCAGAGGGTACAGTAAAATTTCAAAGTATCGGCAAACAGGAAGTGGCTGCACGGCAGATCTGAAAATTGCTTACACGATACAACTCATCATTATGAAGCAGCAGACCAAATATAAAATCAATCCCTTGCATAGAAGCCAAGAAAACCTTGACGGAAAATTACAATGTTCAGTGGGTACAGTAAAATTTCAAAGTATCGGCAAACAGGAAGTGGCTGCACGATAGATCTGAAAATTGCTTACACGATACAACTCATCATTATGAAGCAGCAGACCAAATATAAAATCATTCCCTTTCATAGAAGCCAAGAAAACTTTGACGAAAAAGTGTTTTGGATGGACTGACGGACGGATGGACGGACTGACAGACGGACGGACTGACGGACGGACGGACTGACGGACGGAGTCGAGCGGTTACTAGACCTGCTCTGCCGCTGGAAACGCAGTTAAAAAGAAAATTTAAATTGTTTTTCGAAAATGCCTAAGTTCTCAAAGGGAACCTCATGAGCCCAAGGGCGTCCCGATAGAGCCTAAGTGTGGACAAACATTAAATAATTAAAGCTACACTACAGGAATTATTTAAGACATGTATCCTACTATAAATATAATAACTGTACTATACTATAATACTAGAATATGATAAATTAAAGCTTAGTAAACTGAAAACGTCAACAGGAAAAACTGGAAACTAAACAACAGGAATACAATAAGCCCAAAGTCAGTAACTGATCAATCACTACCTGATGCAAAGCCAGATCTTCATAGGAAGAAAAAACAATGCATCTAGTAGAAGATGCAAGACTACAAACGTCCAAATACCCCTAGGCTGGGGACGTAACCATGGGGATAAACGGAATAGACATTTTGTAGATCACATTAAACTCCCAAGAAATTTAAAAACAAATTTCAATAAAAAGCCAAAAGCTTGGGAGCTTAACAGGAGGGTTCATGGGAGGAGAGGGAAGGAACATTTCACAAGCAGTAGGTTTAATCATTAGCAAGAACCATAACATTCAGGCCCATGTCACGAAAATGGAAAACCTGAATAATTTTACATAATTATTTTAAAGTTACAGCCCTGAACGTCTAAAACCACCATAATTCACTTCCAGCATCCTTTCACATCCTTGAATCCACCATAATCATCAATGATTTGAGTTTGGCATCTTCAAAAAAGAGATTTTAAAGCACAGATGTTAGTTCAGATGTTTACTGACTTGGGCCAAACAGAAGAATGCTGCTGGCACCAATTTCGGTTCCTTCCTGGTTACCGCACATGCGCAGTAAACAAAAGTATGGAGGACCAGATAGGACTTTGAATTTTCAGTTTTGTATGCAAATTTTGGGGATTGGAGGGTTCAAAATTTGTGTTTGGCCCTGGAAATTAATGAGTTTGCATCAGTTAAGTCTGGGCCATTGGTTTTAGTATAAAAATATGAGCTTGTTCATATAACTGAGGACTAGGACTTTGGCACCAGGAACACTTTGAAATAAAAACCTGGAGAGTTTGTTTTTGTGTATAACCTCTACTGCTTTTTTCTGAGGTTATAACTGTGTAGCATCTAAAAGATCATTTCATTTTAGTTGATCAGTCAGAAGAATAATTAGGCTTTTCCCTCTGGAAAAGACTCTTGTTATTCTACGGATTATTATTTTTTTAGGGGGGGGGGGGGGGGGGGGGGGAGGGGGTTTGGGTTTTTTTTTTTCTTTTTTTTCCACACATTTTGTCCGTACAATTCAGAAGCCATTTTCGAACTGATTTTCACAAAATTTTGCACACGCATAGAGGGGCACAAAATCTAAAAAAGTACCGAAGCGGAATTATCAATTTAACCCATATTTCGTCAGAATTGGCAAAAAAAACTCCAAAATTGGGGTTTATCGGCACTTTCTTGAAACACATCTTGTAGATTTTTTTTAAACACTCATCATTGCTAGACCTGTCTGTGACACGACCTTTGATATACATGACATATCAGGCGATGCATATGGTAACCCATCACAGGCTGCCAAACATCAAAATATTGACGAAATAGGCCGGTTTCAGGCCCCCACAGCACCCGAACGATACTCGAGAGATAAACATAACTTCCTTCATTGGAAGTGAAATTCATCGAGGATCATTTTTGTAAGTAATAAGGGTGTTAAAAAAAACCAAGCATTAACCCGTTTTGGGCTGGTTAAACAGCAATACCCTCATAAAGCTAAAAAAAATTCATGTTTTCCGTGGATTTCTCTAAACGAGTCTTGTCACTCCCAGGCCTGGGTCTGACAACAGAAGTTGCACAGACAAAATACTGCGGTGAGCATTTGTTAACCCTCCACGGGCTGCTAAAAGTCAAAATTGTGATAAAATGGGCTGTTTTTGGATGCCAACAGCACCCAATGGGTGCGCCACAAAGAAAAGTGCCTTCTTTTATCGAGCGCACAATCTGTACGGAAACATTTTTGTAAGTAGTAAGGGTATTCAAAAGTCGAAGTCTTAACCCATTTTGGGAAGGCTAAAGAAAGATTTCCATTTTCTGTGAATTTCTCTAAAAACATCCTGTACGTTTTCAAGAAAAACTGACTACTCGAGGGTCTTTGTGTGACATTACAAGTTGCATGGACAAAATATTCTGGTGAGCGTTTATTTAACCATCTACAGGCTGCCAAGCATCATCATTTTGTTGAAATGGGCTGTTTTCGGACATGCACAGCACCCAACGTGTACCTGAGAAATAAACATAATCTCCTTTATTGGAAGTGGAATTCACCAAGGACCATTTTTGTATGTAATAAGGGTATTCAAAAAACCAAGTGTTAACCCCTTTTGTGGTTGTTGATAGTGATACCCATCAAAAGCTTAAAAACTTATGTTTTCCCTGGATTTCATTACAAACATCTGGTAGGGTTTTCAAGAGAAAATGGCCATTGATAGGTCTTGGTGTCACATTACCAGTTGATTGGATAAATTATTCCGGTAAGCATTTATTAACCCTCCATGGGCTGCTAAATGTAAAAATTTTGAAAAAGTTAAAAAATTTATAGTAATTTATATATTTTTTATACTTACCAATGACCCAGACATAGCTGGTGCTAACTCTTAAAATATAGGGCCAAACACAAATTTTGCCCCCCAATCCCCAAAATTTGCATCTAAAACTAAAGAAAACATGTCCTGAGAGGCCCTCCACACTTCGCCCCTACTGCGCATGCGCAGTGTCAAGGACGTTCCGAAATTGGCGCCATTTATCATTCTAATAACCAGTGCCTGGTAAGCGCTATGTACTCAGCGGGGAGGCAAGAGTTCCCAACTCCTGGGAGGGCCATCCCCGTCTGGGTCATTGGTAAGTATAAAAAATATATAAATTACTATAAATTTTTTAACATTTTTATACTGTACCAATGACCCAGACATAGCTGAATAGTAAAAAGGCTGGAGGGCCAAGGACATAGAGCAAAATGGAATACGCTCAATAAAATAAAATAGAGTCATCCCCTGTAGGGAAAAGAAGTAATAGGCCTTACATGTATCTTTCTTATTTATGATAAATTAGAAAGATACAACACCTTCCAAAAATTGAGCTTCATACATCCATGTACTCTATTAATATCCAATAATCCTTATACTAATAATTTTTAAAGTAAGCCAATAATAAAGTAAGTCTAGAGAATAGAGACTCTTATACTCCTAAAAGTGTGTGAGAATTGCATAATCATGTCCGTTGACATATGCAATATTCAAAAGCTATACTTTAAAAACTAAGACTTGAATGAATTTTATAAACTTAAACTTCTCACTAAACAACCATCCCAATAACAGCTCAGAATTACTAACTCCGGAGGAGGTATCCCCTTGTTTTCATAGTAAAAACAGGTGACCCAAGGGAACACCCTCCCCCCCCCTTTTTCTTGCCCTGGGTCAAATAGCCCAGAGCGAAGAGGGCAGCCGAACGGAGACACTGCCGAAACAGACAGCCTACCTAGCTATAGTAGCAACTGTTAAGTGAATGACATTCTGAGCAGTAGATAATAGACCTAACAATAGAGGCCTCCAGAAATGGACTCGATATTTCTGAGATAAAATTCATGAATGGATGGCTGAGCGCAATGAGCAGCCTTCAAAAATCTATAATAGAACACTATTAATGTAAGCCCAAGAAGTAGAAGAACTCTTACTTCATGAGCCGAAATCTTAAGCACAACTGCTAAGCCAATGATATACCATAAGCAGTACGCTAGTTAATAGAATCCATTAACAATAAAATGGAGCGTAACGTCCTTCTACTAGACATCAAAGACAGAAGAAGCTTACGCCCTTGTAATAAACAGATATCTGTTTATAAATACATAAACTGTACCCGGAAAGAGTAAAGGCCTATGCCCATACGAAGACGGAAGGACCTTAAAATAATAGGTTCCGGATAATAGGAGCCTAACTCTTATGCAACAATCCAACCTAAATAGTAACGGAAGTATTGATTCCGAAACTATGAAAGTGACAATCATCCATCGATAGTGCATGAAACTCACTGACTCTACAGTAAAAGAGAAACCAACATAATTACTGTCTAAAAGGTCAGAATTTGAAAACTACTGTTTCCAGAGGCTCAAATGATTACTTAGCTAAATAAGAACCTGAAGTTAAAATCCGTATAGGAATTTAATCTAAAGATTCTAAGTCTATTTATCAAAAAGTTACTAACTGACTTAGATAAAGAGACAAAAGACTCAATTGTAAACTATCGTAGAGTGCATAGGTATGAGGTAACATAAACCTATAACCTAAATAACAACAGGCTGCAGTAGATCTTGTGAAACAAGTATACTAAAAAATAGCAATGAGTAGTTTGGAGGGATCAACCATATGAACATAATGATCCCTACACCACGACGGAAGAGCCTCCACTTTAGTCGCATAGAATAGCGAAGAAGAGGATCTCCTATAGTAAGAAATCGCGTCCAAAGCTCGTCCAGTACAGTGCTTACAATGCAATACGGACCACACAACGGAATACATGAAGGTTGCGACCTTGCTGGTTGTGATAAAGATGACACGATTTACCCAGTGAAAAAAGATCCTCACATAGAGGAAGATTTCACGTTAAGATCCACAGTAGACAAGAGAGTAAATTACTCATGATCTCTGTGAAGATAGAGATGCTATCAACAGAAATGTATTGTGGTTGTTTATCTTAGCAATACCTGCTAAAAACAACAGCGCCGGAGGATACGCGTATCCTATCATTCTGTCCTATAGATCAATAGAGCGTTAACAGTATTAGCTCAGAGATCTGGACAAGCCAACACATACGTCTGCAATTGATTAGCCAGCTGTGTCATAAATAAAACATCATTGGGCGCTCCCATAGATAGCAAATCTGATTGAATACTTGTTTGTTGAGAGTCCATTCTGACAGCAACAAGCGACCCGTAAGAGAACGGGAGTGCGATAAAACAATCAGACGACCCAGAATATGACGGACCAAAACTGAACTTGGTGTACTATAACCAACAAACGGATTCTTTCCATTAAATTGAATAACGGAAACGAAAGAGTGCCTCCCTGGTTCCGGAGATACGCCACTACTGTCGAATTAAAGGACAGGAATTTGGGCATGCGTTTCTGAATAATGTTCATGCAATGACATAAAGCAAGCCTAAAAAACATTATTCCGCGGAAGTTAACTGATAGCTAAAAGACTGCGGAACCCAAAGACCCTGGCACTTCGAATCCGTAGGGATCAGTATATATCCCAATCTGTTTGACTGGCAACCGTCATAACAGCCACACTCGGGTCCGGCAACTGCGGCGGCACTCTCTGAGTCAACCACCGAATGTTTGCCCCAGTCTGAATCTCTTGTAACACTAGATAGACAAGAGAATGTATAAATCAAGCAATTCATGGATTGCCGGAAAGTTGCCGTCGAAGAGAAGCTCCTCCGAGAACGAAGCGACTCTGAGAGAGTTCTTAACCTACTATCCACGCGTGGATGTAGCTAGGGCTGCCTCACGTCTAACCAACTCCAATCAGCCACTGAAGGGCGGAGTTATACGTGAACAAACTACTGCCCTCAAAAGAAATTACATTGAGAATAATATCCCGTAAATCTTTTCTTGAAGACGTAATGATAACGCCTCAGTAAGGCGGATTACGTATAATAAAGCGTCTAAGTTAAGTCTAATATACATAATGTCGTTCCCAACATTGAAATTGGAAAAGACATAAACGGTGAAAAAGAATATATGCAGTCTTTAATCACACCGTCTAGACGCATATGAACTCTCGGTATGCCCTGCTCTGCCAAAATAAACTATATGTAAAAAAAGATAAAATGGCAGAAATGAGCCACGCGGACAAGAAACTAAACTATCATGCTTAGTAGCCGTCTTGTATATATATATAAATATATAGCGTCGAAAAATAAAACACATGTTGTAATGACAATATTGGACTGCGTCGGTAAGTCAGGGACAAAGTCCCTGTACCGATCGAAAAATCCGAGTCCAATGACGCTATAAGTCTCTTATCCAAGATCGCAGCAATGAAGTCCGAAAAATAATCACTGGAAGAAATGCCAGAAGATATGAAAGGCATCTTCCGATACTACTAAAGGGAAAACTCGAAATCTTTCGAATCCCTTTCGCCATCCTGTCGGACCCTATAAAGCGTTCGGTCGTCCGTAGCTTGATGCAACCGCGGACCGCACCGACCCAGCGCCGTCGGATAATTCCTGATTCGACCGAGAAACCGTCAATTGCTGGGATGCTGCGAAACAACTGTGCTAACTCGGATAGTACGTCCGTCACTGAGGCCTGAGGAGCAGCGGTCTTACGATGCATTGCCGCAGGAAGCTCCGAGATCGTTACCCCGTGCATACTTCCAATATGCGAGCGAACGGAGTGTATAGGCCTCGTGTCCCTTGGCTACCGGATGGCGCGACCTATTCGCTGTGGAATCACTGAATGCCGAAACTGATCGGATACTCGAGGTCACGTAGCCAATGTGCGGTCGTGTGCCCTGCTGTGAGGATGAGGAAGCATTAAAGACAGTCTCTCGGACTGTCAATATAACGGAGCGTCCCGAGCAACGGAAATATGCTCCGAATGTAAAAAATCTGAACCACAACATGCGGTCCCCTATGTTGTTGGCTTCCTCCGATCTGTCCTCAATCTGCCGTCACTGGGTGAGTACTAAAGTAATTAAAGTGCTCGCATCACCCAAATCTCCTTCCTAGACCGCAACGGACGAACCCGGCAGCCGAACCATTCGATGAATGTACGCTACACCGGGTGAGCTAGCGAATGTCACTCCGTAAGCGATAGACATATTCCATGAGCACTTATTGCCGCTAACTCTTCATTAACTATGACGACAGAGGCACACTTTTGAAAGACATCTGCATAACTCTTCGAACAAGAAACCAGAAATGCTTGGATAGCAAGCATAAAATAATAATATATATAGCGTCGTTCAATAATTCGAAAGTTTGTGTGACATTATTGGACTATGTCGGAACTGAGGGACGATGTCCCTGAACCGAACCAAAAATTTCTAAGTCCACCGACGCTATCAGTTTCTTATCCGGCATCGCAGCATATGTTGTTCCGAAAGGGAAAGCTTGAAATCCACCGAATCCCTTTCGGTATCCCGTCGGACCGGATGAAACTTTCGGACGTCCGTACCCGCTTCCGCGGAGCGTCCCGACCCAGCATCGTCGGATAAAATATATGCGACAGATTCAGTTGATGCTGGGATGCTGCGATAAACTGTGCTATTAAGGAAAGCACGTCCGTTCCCGAGGCCTGTGCAGTAGCGGACTTACGATGCATTGCCGCTGGAAGCTCCGTGTACGTTGACTCCCGCATACTTCCTATGCGAACGTCCGGAGTCTGCAGGCCTCGAGTCCCCGGCTACCGACCCAGCGCTGTCGGATAATTCTCGATCCGACACCGTTTCTGTCGGCTGCTGGGATGCTGCGATAAGCTGTGCTATGTGCACAAGAATGTCCGGCGTCGAGACCTGCGGAGGCGCAGTCTATCGCTGCTTCGCCGAGGGCAGCTCCGCATCAGATGGCTCCCGCATACTTTTCCTATGCGAACGTCCGGAGTCCATCGGTCTCGAATCCCTGGCTGCCGGATGGTGTGACCTGGTCGCCGAAGAATCCTTGATCGGCGAAGCTGGTAATATATCGGCGGTCACGCAGCCAAGGTGCGGTCGTGTGCGCTGACGAGAAGAGGAAGCCTTAGCAGTCTCAGCGGACTGCCTATACAACGGAGCGTCCCGAGCGACGGACGTATGCTCCGCTAACGACACATTTGTACCACAACATCTGGGGCCAGATGTTGTTGAACGAGAGAGGGGCCTCTCTCGCTTGCCGTCCGGAAGGACCGGAACGAGCTATGAACCGGACAAAAGGCTTCCTCCGTTCTCCCTCCGATCCGCCGTCACTGGGTGTGCATTAAGTTAATTTTATAGTGCTCGCATCACCCCAAAATTCCTTCTAGACCGCAACGGACGAACCCGGCTGCCGAACCATTCGGTGAATGGACGCTACACCGGGCGAGCTAGCGGACGTCAAAGGCCGTCGAACCTACTAGGGTCCTCTTAGGCAATTGGCGTATTACATGAGCACTTTTCCGCTAGCCCTTCATTAATTGTGACGACGGAGGCACACTGTTGGAAGACATCACAGATACATCACCCTAATCTTGATCGTCTGAAATAGAAATTGATAAAGTAGAGTGACCCTGCGGGGAAAGGACCGGAGTGTCCAAATCCCCAACAACATACCGTGACATACGCTTCCCATATTGTCATCGAAATCATACGATACAGAACCGGAGTTAATGCGAGTACACTGACCACATATAGAATGATAATAAGGTCAGAGGAAGACTTCCTCTTAAAACAATAGATCAATATCCTTTCAATGTGAAAAGAAAACAAGTCCTGGTACTCGCACTAACCCCTGGCAATCAAAATACATAATAATAATATGATCCATTAATATAGAAAAAATAATTGAAATCAAAATATTTTGAAAAAATATTTTTTCAGAACAGCCCAAGTTTCTGAAAAGTAACGTTGAGCCCCAATGGATCCCAAGCCTAAGTGTGGACAAAAATTTTAAAAATATTTTAAACAATTTATTCAACACTTACGAACAATAATAATGTATCTAGTTATGATTGAAATAACATAAAGATATTATTATTTAGAAATCCCCCCCTCACACAGAGGGCTGTTGTAAATGTAAACAATGAGTGTAAAAACACTAAAATAAGACTCCAGGCACCCAGGCCCGAAATCAGTTACCAAAAATACACCATCTGATGCAAAACAGAGACTTCCAGGGAAGAAACTGCAGAACATCAGATGGTAGATGCAGAACACAACGCCTAACCACCCGTAGGTGAAGACGTAAACATGGGGAAAGAACAGAATTCATTCTGTTATTCAGCTAAACTCCCAAGAAATTTTAGTAATAATAATTACAGAAATTATGCCAAAAGCATGGGAGAATAGCAAGGGGGAACTTAAAGGACAGGGAGAGAGGAAAAACACTTGTAAAAACAGTGTAACTAAATAATCAGAATGACAACAAAATGGCTGCTGCCTTGAAAATAGGTAACTTAACATAATTTCATTAAAAAATTTTAAGTTACAGCCCTGATAATATTCTGTCACACATTCTTTTCCTCTCCTCCTTTTCTATCCTCCTTAGAATCACCATTTCACTAATATTTATGTGTCTGGCATCATTTAAACTGAGATTTAAAAGCACAAAGATCAGTCAGATGTTAACTGATGAAGGGCCAAACTTAGAATGATAAATGGCGCCAATTTCGGAACGTCCTTGACACTGCGCATGCGCAGTAGGGGCGAAGTGTGGAGGGCCTCTCAGGACATGTTTTCTTTAGTTTTAGATGCAAATTTTGGGGATTGGGGGGCAAAATTTGTGTTTGGCCCTATATTTTAAGAGTTAGCACCAGCTATGTCTGGGTCATTGGTACAGTATAAAAATATAGTCTGTTTTTGGACACCAACAACATCAAATGGGAATGCAACAGAGAAACATAACTTCTTTTACCAGATGCAAAACTGACAGGGAAACATTTTTGTAAGTAGTACGTGTATTCAAAAATCGAGGTCTTAACCCATTTTTGACTAGTTAAGGAGAAAAAAGCTTAAAATTACAGTTTTCTGATGCATTCTCAAAAAAATTTTCAAGAAAAATTGACCATTCGCAGGTCTTGGAGTGACATTACAAGTTGCATGGACAAAATATTTCGGTAAGCATTTGTTAACCCTCCAGAGGCTGCCAAGCATAGACATTTGGAGAAAATGGATTGTTCTTGGGCAACCATAACACCAAATGTGTACCTGCGAGATAAACATAACCTCCTTCACTGGAAGTGGAATTCACCGACGATCATTTTTATAAGTAATGAAGGTATTCACAAAACCAAGCATTAACCCATTTAGGGCTGGTTACAGAGCGATACCCCTCAAATGGTTAAAAATTCATGTTATACCAGGATTTCTCTAAAAACATCTCGTAGATTTTCACAACAAAAATGGCCATTCTCAGATCTTAGTGTGACATTACAGGTTGCATGTACAAAATATTCCTGTAAGCATTTGTTAACCCTAAGCAGGTTCTCAAACATCAAAATGTTGATAAGGCCATAAAAAAAGAACCTCTGCTTCTCAGGCCTGCACGCATGGTCATTTTTGGTGCGCATGCAAATTTTTATGACACCAAAAAATCTTTAAAAAAAATTTGAAATATTGTGCTCATTTCGGTAAATCGAAATCGATGCGTTCGCAAATTTTAAATTAACACACTTCAAGCTTTTTCTACATCATACTTTAATAAAGTGGGTGAGTTTTAGTAATATTCACGACAGAAAGTGTTTTATTCTGTAAAAGGTAAGTCATAATGACAGCAAGAAGGAAGGTGTCTTTCAGTCTGACAACAAACAGTCACAAAGGGGAATGGTCGATTCGCACCACGTTTGATTCGCACCAACCCTCAGAAAGTCTGCAAAGTCAGGTGCTATGTTGAATGGAACACAGTCTCCTGGCATTTATTTTTAGTAACATTTGTATTGTAAATGGCCGTCATTGGGAATTTGTGTACTGTTATTTGAAACTGTTACAAGTTTCCCAGTTAATTTAAATAAATGCATTTGAGATGCAGGATAATTGGATAGCTAATAGTAACCGTTGCTTGATATAAAAGTAACAGTCATAGTTGAAAATAAATCGCATATGGGCAGGTATGTGCATTCGAATTGGTTAATAAAAACATACAAACATTCGCTTTGTATTTCATTTTCAGATTTACGAAAAATATGATTTATGGATAAAAGGCCTGTTCAAATGGGTTGTGATAATTTTGAATATAATGGGGAAAAATTGCGATTCATGATTTTATTAAGCAGGTTGTGAAAGGATTTTGTTTTGGTAAAATAAATCTGTGAAAGTTGGCACTTCGACATTTGATTTGTCCCAGGCCAGAGACGTTTCAACTTTCATCCCGAGACGTTTCACCCATGAGGCGTTTTGTCCTGTGTCATAATTTTCACGTTTCACTGAAAAAACAAACATTCAAACCCCACTTCATTTATGACCCAACACCCCTATGGTGAATAACCAATATATTTGCAAAATTTTGCGTGGTCCACCAGGCGTTTGGGTGGGGGTCAAATTACCACAAACAACCTCTCAGGTAGAAAATAAAAAGAAAAAAAAAGACCGCCCGCATGCTTTTTTAGAAAAAAATGGCCTGAGAAACAGACAATCAACTTTGTATGGCCTAAAATGGGCTGTGTTTGCATACCCCCAGCACCCGAAGTTGAGATCAGAGATCAAAATAAGTGGAAGTAGAATTCACTGAGAATTGTTTGTTTGTTGGTGGTTAACGTCACATATTTATGCACCATGGCTAATCGTGACACAACATGGAGATGAAGTCAAGTTTAGTCAATCGTTGATCAACATGTTGCCCATTTTAGAGGACTTTCACCCCAAGCATTGGTGACTGGGTCCTATTTTACTAGTAAAGCGGAACTGGTTTACCACAGTAAACAAGTGCTGCTTACTTCCCGGGGTTCCCACGGGGATCACTGAGAATTATTTTTGGAAGTGATAAGAGTATTCAAAATACAATACTTAACTCGTTTTGAGCTGGATAAATAATGATACCCATGAAAAGCTTAAAATTCATGCTCTCCCTGGATTTCTCTGAAACAATCTTGTAGATTTTAAAGAAAAAATGGTCATTCGCAGTTCTTGGTGTGACCTTACAAGTTGCATGAATAAATATTCCTGTTGGCATTTGCTAACCCTTTACAAACTGCCAGACATCAATATTTTGGATTCATTTGAGATAAAATGGACCATTTTCAAATAGATACAGCACTCAGTGGGTATGTGTCAAACAAACATAACTCCTTTTATTGGTCATTGACTTGTTGGATGACGATATTGACATTAACCCACTCCACCGTTAATGATCGTTTTTACCTAAACAATTTTTTTTATCAAACTGAGTCATTTGAGACTCAATGACGTAACTTCAGTGAGACAGTTAAAAACAATTCATCAGACACTGTGAGGTCATGAAAAATCATGGAATCTCATCGGGAAAAGCCATGATTCTCCAGAATCATAAAGTCTAGTTAACATTGGTGTTCTTGTTTCCTTTTGAAGGAGAGGGATATTCCTTCTTTGGTAACCTGAAGAACCCAAGGATCCTCTGTAATTTTCTGCCAACTTGAAAGAGACTGATATTCTTCTTCTGACTGGAAGGCAATAGATGTTGGACGCATCACTGTCTATTTCCTTGAGGCTGTGGCTAGAGAAACTAGGTTTGAAATGAAAAGAAAATTGATAGCTCCTATCACGGTCGCCCTAAATAAGCATATGAAGTTTCAAAACAACCTGATAATGAATGTGCCCGGGCCCTCTGGGGCTTGCCAAAGGAAGATGTTAATGCACAAATGCACTTAGTTTGACGGTCATTGCTAGTGGCAATGGCCTTTTTTATCTTTTTTATGAAAATTCATAAATATACCCTGCAGAGAGTGCAAAAGGGATAAGTTGCTACAAAAATGCACTAAACTCCAAAGGCAGGTGTTAACAACAATAATTTTTTATAGAAATGAAAAGAAATCAACAGCTCACATCTAGAGGCCACCCCAAACAAGGAAACAAAGTTTCAAAGTGATCCTATCATAAATGTGCCCAGTAGGACATGCCAGAGGAATTTATTGATGTCTGACTAAACTAAGTTCAAATGTCATTGCCAATGGCAACTATTTTTGCCGGAAATGGAAGAAAATTGATAGTTCCCATCTGGAGGTCACCCTGAACAAGCATACCATGTTTCAGAGCAATTCAATCATAAATGTGCCTGGTAGGGTGTGCCAAAGGTAAATATTGATCCCCAACTTAACTAAGTTCAAAGTTCGTTGCCAGCAGCAACATTTTTTGACAAAAATGGAAAAAAATCGATTGCTCCCATCTAGAGGTCACCCCAAACAAGCGTATCTGGTTTCAAAGTAACTGTAATCCAATCATAAATGTTCCCTGTTGGCTGTGCCAAAGGGAAATATTGAGGTCTGACTAAACTAAGTTCAAAGGTCGTTGCCAGCTGCCACATTTTTTGATGGTAAAGGAAGAAAATTGATAGCTCCCATCTAGAGGTCACCACAAACAAGCACACAAGTTTCAAAGTGATCCGATTATAAATATGCCCTGCAGGGTGTGCCAAAGGGAAGTATTGATGCACAACTGCACTAAGTTCAATGAAGGTCGTTGCCAGCGCCAACACTTTTTGACGGAAATAGAAGAAAATCGATAGTTCCCATCCAGAGGTAACCCCAAACAAGCATACCGAGTTTCAAATCGATCTGATCATAAATGTGCCCTGCAGGGCATGCCAAAGGAATATACTGATGCCAGACTAAACTAAGTTCAAAGTTGTTGCCAGCAGCAACATTTTTTGCCGGAAATGGAAGAAAATCAATAGCTCCCATCAAGAGGTCAAAGCAAATAGCAAATCAGGTTTCAAAGCAATGAGATAATAAATGTGCCCTGCAGAGTGTGTGAAAGGGAAATATAGTGGTCATACTAAACTTAGTTCAAAGGCCATTGCCACCAGCAATATTTTCTGACGGAAATGGAAGAAAATCGATAGCTCCCATCTAGGGGTCACCCAAACAAGCATACAAGGTTTCAATGTGATCCGATTTTAAATGTTCCATACAGGGTGTGCCAATGGGAAATAATGATGCATAACTGCACTACGTTCATCAAAGATCATTGCCAGTGGAAATATTTTTTGACAGAAATGGAAGAAAATTGATAGCTCCCATCTAGAGGTAAACCCAAACAAGCATACCAAGTTTCAAAGTGATCTGATCATAAATGTGCCCTGTAGCGTGTGCCAAAGGAATATATTGATACCTGACTAAACTAAGTTGAAAGGTCACTGCCAGCGGCAACATTTTTTGTCAGAAATAGAAGAAAAAGCGATAGCTCCTATCTAGAGATCACCCCAAATAAGCATACTAGGTTTCAAAGAAATCTGTTTATAAATGTGGATACTAAGTTTCAAAGCGATCCAATTTTAAATGTGCCCTACAGGGTGTGCCAAAGGGAAATAATGATGCATAACTGCACGAAGTTCATCAAAGATCATTGCCAACGGCAACATTTTTTGATGGAAATGGAAGAAAATCGGTAGCTCCCATCTAGAAATCACCCCCAAACAAGCGTACCAAGTTTCAAAGCGATCATAAATGTGACCTGTGTGATGTGGCAAAGGAATGGACAGACAGGCAGATGGACGGATGGATGGGCATATGTACAGACGTACATACAAACACCAATGGACGAGAAGTGACAGCAATATAAAAATGGGTTAACCCTTTACCCAACGTAACGGCCAAAACCGGCCAGCGCTATTCTAAAAAATCGTCAATTAATTTTCATTATATTTTCATTTTTTGTCTCAAAAACATAGGTTATGACCCCTCTTTGGAACGAGCTCGTCGAGCTCGTTCCAATGAGGGGTCATAACCTATGTTTTTGAGACAAAAAATGAAAAAAATAGTTATTCAAGAATTTTGTTTGCAAGTGTCGTCTGCTTTTCATGTTAGGTAAAGGGTTAATGATATATTAGACAGTCAATGAGTTTTGATTACAATTCAGCAAACATACCATCTTGTGAAAGTGTTGGAGTGGCAGGAATAGTCTCTGGCTCCCAGCTCTGCAGTTCTGTAGTCAAAAACACTTCATATTTTTCTCCTTCCAACCATTTTTTTATTGATGTTCCCTACAATATAAACACCAAGTTTATAACCAATGATATTGAATGTTTCTTCATAGCTCCCCCCCCCCCCCCCCCCCCCAACAAAAACAAAAACAAACCTAAATGTTCATCTGCTTGCAAAAAAAAATCCAATTTCTCAATTCAACATTCTTAGAATCAGAATTAAGCGAGTTGCTCATGAAATGTATTCCCAAACACAATACACATTGGTCAGTTATTACTTATACCAAGTAAAGGTTGAATGAATCAAAAAGTAATTCTGTACATGAATATGGTGACAAGTCTGTTTCCCTGTTTCCACTTATTGTGTAAATGTCTTGTTTTGAATGCTTGCTGATCCACTGTTTCCAAATAACTTTTAATCAAGCTGTCAAAATATTATCATTGAGTGTCTTCTATGGTGTCAAAAAGAAAAATATAAAACAATAAAAAATTTCACAAATTGTTCTAATAAATAGGGTTTAAAAGGTTAAGTGGAAACCACCTAGTACTCTGAAGCAAATAGGAAGCTCTTAGAGCATTAGGTTTAAAATTTATAGAAAACAAAAGGCTTGAAGGAGTCTTAATCACTCACCTGAGAATTTATTTATTTATTTATTTATTGATGTTTAAGGTAACATACTTCTGCACAATGGCCAATCATGACTGCAACATGTACATGAAGTCACGTCCAATCAATTGTTTATATCCATGTTGCCCATTTTAGAGGATGTCTTCCCCAGACATTGGTGACCAGGTCCTATTTTACCAGTAAAACTGAGCTTGTTTACCATAATAAACAAGCACTGCTTCACTTCCTAGGGTTCCCAGGGGGAAATCACCTGAGAAGTGCTTACCCAAACCCTCTGAATGTGACCTTAAATCCTTTAAACAATTTTCTCAGGTGAGCGATTTAAACAGCTCACCTGAGAAAGTTGTTCAATCGCTCACCTGAGAAAGTTGTTTAAAGAAAGATTTGTGATCACATTCAGGGGGTTTGGCGAGGGTCTGTTTGGTGGGTTGTTTCGTGCAAAATCATTCAAAACCCTTCAAAACTCATTTTAAAGCCAAGAAAAAAAAATCTCCAAATGAAGCCCCATCCACTCTCCCAATGAGAAAAAAAACACTTCACAGCAAAAAAACAAAAAACAAAAAAAAACAACATATGACCCTTCTGCAATCCCCAGACCAATGGGCAAAAAGACCTGTCATCCAGAAGGTCAACGGTCAGCTTGACAACTGGCCAATACCTGATTCCAACGTCATATTATTGATACTTTAAGGGGACAATTAACATTAACCCTCTATTCATTTGGGTGGGGGGGGGGGGGGGGCAATGTACAGCCCTGCCATTCAGCATTGATCAAGTTCAGTTTTAAATCTTTGAAATCAACATACTCAGTTATCATATTATAAACTTAGGTGATATGAAACTTGTAACCCCACATATTATCATGCTGGATAAGACATTTTCATACCTCAAACATGTATTGGTTCAATTTATTGTTGGTATATTTATTTATTATTTATTTATTGGTGTTTAAGGTCACATACTTATGCACAATGGCTAATCATGACTGTGACAGTTTTACGGGTGGAGGAAGCTGGAGTACCCGGCGAGAACTACCGGGCAACGACGAGCTGCTGCCAGCTCCTCAACATCGTAACTCAACACTGCAGCACAGGCAGGGTTAGATTGGTTGAAGACATGCGCATCATCAACGTGCAGTATGCCTTAGCACATGGCGCCATCATGCCCCCATGTAGACAATGGGGTTCAGTGCCTTGCCCAAGGATTATTGGTATATAACTGATAATCCGTTTTCACTTGGGCATATTCCATTGGTAATCTGAAATATTTTAAATATCAACTTGACATTTATTTGTATTATTGCTGGACTAATGTTGACAAATAATTACATTCAGTGTTGGTAACATGTGACCATAAAATCATGTCGATGTCCAATCAGGAAGCCGTAATAACCATATAGGGAATTACGGGTCAAGGTCTATTTGCCATGTGACTGCACCATACGGTTTGATTAGTCAAACTCCAATACCACAGCCAATCACAACACTATAGTAGGAATAATATATGTAATTTATCATTGAAATATTTACAGGTTGAAACACATTCGGCATTCTTCCATTCACCATTCATTTGTGTTAGAAGTACAGTGTTTCTAAATGATTAATGAAACGGTCAGCCGGATAACTGGTTTGCAACTGGTTATCGGCATAACCGGTTGGGAAAGATGCCAACTGGATAACCGCTATACCTATACTTTCGGGGATAGCATTGGAGAAATAAATGGTATTTGACCTCGAGATGTTAGAATTGTTTTGCTGATGCAAGCATTGTCAAAGCTTCAAAACATTTGTCGATTTACAATGATGTGTACTCGATGTAACATGAAAGGGTTATGGTGTTGGAATTTTGAATGAACAGTTATTTCGGTTGCTTGAGCTGTCAAGTCGAGTCGTAAAAACTGACAAAAGTTGAGTGCACTGCAGGTTATTTTCTGTGTGGGCACTATCTTCTGCAGACAAATTTCACATTCTTCTCTTTGATAAGGTGTTAAGTGCAGATTATAAAGCTGAAAAGTTAAAAAATTTATAGTAATTTCTATATTTTTTATACTTACCAATGACCCAGACATAGCTGGTGCTAACTCTTAAAATATAGGGCCAAACACAAATTTTGCCCCCCAATCCCCAAAATTTGCATCTAAAACCAAAGAAAACATGTCCTGAAAGGCCCTCCACACTTCGCCTCTACTGCGCATGCGCAGTGTCAAGGACGTTCCGAAATTGGCGCCATTAATCATTCTAATAACCAGTGCCTGGTAAGCGCTATGTACTCAGCGGGGAGGCAAGAGTTCCCAACTCCTGGGAGGGCCATCCCCGTCTGGGTCATTGGTAAGTATAAAAAATATAGAAATTACTATAAATTTTTTAACATTTTTATACTGTACCAATGACCCAGACATAGCTGAATAGTAAAAAGGCTGGAGGGCCAAGGACACAGAGCAAAATGGAATACGCTCAATAATGTAAAATAGAGTCATCCCCTGTAGGGAAAAAGAAGTGATAGGCCTTACATGCATCTTTCTTATTTAAGATAAATTAGAAAGATACAACACCTTCCAAAATTGAGCTTCATACATCCATGTACTCTATTAATATCCAATATAATCCTTATACTAATAATTTTTAAAGTAAGCCAATAAATAAAGTAAGTCTAGAGAATAGAGACTCTTATAGTCCTAAAAGTGTCTGAGGATTGCATAATCATGTCCGTTGACATATGCAATAATCAAAAGCTATACTTTAAAAACTAAGACTTGAATGAATTTTAAAAACATAAACTTCTCACTAAATAACCATCCCAATAACAGCTCAGAATTACTAACTCCGGAGGAGGTATCCCCTTTTATTTAATGCTCAGGCATCAATTCACGCTGAAAAATTAAGTCATATTCCCCTGTCGGTCGGCAAAACGAAATATCAAAATGATATTTAGAAATCGATATTTCATCGTAGGTTCGGATGACGAATCACATGTACTTTAAACGAGTCAGCACATCAGTAATGAATTCCAGAGTCCCAAATACAAACGAATTCGAATAATTGATAGTGACAGTGACTAAATCAATTCATTAAATCAGCGGTTTCAAAGTTTGACTTTCTCATTCACCTTCCAGCGAAAAGCCGAAATCACTTTCAAATTTCTTCAGTTCAACTTCACACGTCTTCAGTGCATTGAGTTCAAAAAAAATAAAATGACGTGTCTTGTTATTGAAAATAAGAAAGTGGTGTTTTTTGTTATTGTTCTATTTCTTCGAAACACATTGCAATTATTTCAATTCGCCAGCCTTGGTAAATCGTAAAGTTAGGGGAGAAATAAGACGGGACTACTTTTTGTGCGGATATTCACACATTCCAATGGTTGGAGTTTGGTTGTTGTAATTTTTGTATGGACGCCGGTTCGGCACATAAATTTTGCGCCTTAATGGCAAATAAAGGCCACAAATTGGAGAGTTTGTAGTCGTAGAGCATTAAATAAAAAGAAAATTCACGAAAATTTGATGAATACCAAAAATATCTCATTCGTGGCTACAAGAAATATAAGGATAAGGATAATATCCTCTATGTTTTCATAGTAAACCAGATGACCCAAAGGAACACCCTCCCCCCCCCCCCCCCCCCCCTTTTTCTTGCCTTGGGTCAAATAGCCCAGAGTGAAGAGGGCAGCAGAATGGAGACACTGCCGAAACAGACAGCCTACCTAGCTATAGTAGCAGCTGTTAAGTGAATGACATTCTGAGCAGTAGATAATAGACCTAACAATAGAGGCCTCCAGAAATGGACTCGATATTTCTGAGATAAAAATTCGTGAATGTGGATGGCTGAGCGCAATGAGCAGCCTTCAAAAATCTATAATAGCGACACTATTAATGTAAGCCCAAGATGTAGAAGAACTCTTACTTCATGAGCCGAAATCTTAAGCACAACTGCTAAGTCAATGATATACCATAAGCAGTACCGATAGTTAATAGAATCCATTAACAATAGAATGGAGCGAAACGTCCTTCTACTAGGCATCAAAGACAGAAGAAGCTTACGCCCATAGTAATAAACAGATATCTGTTTATAAATACATAAACTCTACCCGGAAAGAGTAAAGGCCTATGCCCGTACGAAGACGGAAGGACCTTAATAACAAAAGGTTCCGGATATTAGGAGCCTAACTCTTATGCAAAAATCCAACCTAAATAGTAACGGAAGTAGTGATTCCGAAACTACGAAAGTGAAAGTCATCCATCGATAGTGCATGAAACTCACTGACTCTACAGTAAAAGAGAAAACAACAGAATTACTGTCTAAAAGGTCAGAATTTGAAAACTACTGTTTCCAGAGGCTCAAATGATTACTTAGCTAAATAAGAACCGAAGTTAAAATCCATATAGGAATTTAATCTAAAGATTCTAAGTCTATATATCAAAAAGTTACTAACTGACTTAGCTAAAGAGACATAAGACTCAATTGTAAACTATCGTAGAGTGCATAGGTATGAGGTAACATAAACCTATAACCTTACTAATAACAGGCTGCAGTAGATCTTGTGAAACAAGTATACTAAAAAATTGCAATGAGTAGTATGGAGGGATCAACAATATGAACATAATGATCCCTACACCAACGACGGAAGAGCCTCCACTTTAGCCGCATAGAATAGCGAAGAAGATGATCTCCTATAGTAAGAAATCGCGTCCAAAGCTCGTCCAGTACAATGCTTACAATGCAATACGGACCACACAACGGAATACATGAAGGTTGCGACCTTGCGGGTTGTGATAAAGATGACACGATTTACCCAGTGAAAAAAGATCCTCATATTGAGGAAGATTTCACGTTAAGACCCACAGTAGACAAGAGGGTAAATTACCCATGATCTCTGTGAAGATAGAGATGCTATCAACAGAAATGTATTGTGGTTGTTTATCTTAGCAATACCTGCTGAAACAACAGCGCCGGAGGATACGCGTATCCTATCATTCCGTCCTATAGATCAATAGAGCGTTAACAACATTAGCTCAGAGATCTGGACAAGCCAACACATACGTCTGCAATTGATTAGCAAGCTGTGTCGTAAATAAATCATCATTGGGCGCTCCCATAGATAGCAAATCTGATTGAATACTTGTTTGTTGAGAGTCCATTCTGACAGCAACAAGCGACCCGTAAGTGAACGGGAGTCTGGTAAAACAATCAGACGACCCGGAATATGACGGACCAAAACAGAACTTGGTGTACTATAACCAACAGACGGATTCTTTCCATTAAATTGAATAACAGAAACGAAAGAGTGCCTCCCTGGTTCCGGAGATACGCCACTACTGTCGAATTAACGGACAGGATTTGGGCATGCGTTTCTGAATAATGTTCATGCAATGACATAAAGCAAGCCTAAAAAACATTATTCCGCGGAAGAAAATTGGTTGCTAAGAGACTGCGGAACCCAAAGACCCTGGCACTTCGAATCCGTTGAGATCAGTATTATATCCCAATCTGTTTGACTGGCAACCGTCATAACAGCCACACTCGGGTCCGGCAACTGTGGTGGCACTCTCTGAGTCAACCACCGAATGTTTGCCCCAGTCTGAATCTCTTGTAACACTAGATAGACAAGAGAATGTGTAAATCGAGCAATTCATGGATTGCCGAAATGTTGCCGTTGAAGAGAAGATCCTCCGAGAACGAAGCGACTCTGAGAGAGTTCTTAACCTTACTATCCACGCGTATGGATGTAGCTAGGGCTGCGTCACATCTAACCAACTCCAATCAGCCACTGAAGGGCGGAGTTATACGTGAACAAACTACTGCCCTCAAAAGAAATTACATTGAGAATAATATCCCGTAAATCTTTTCTTGGAAACGTAATGATAACGCCTCAGTAAGGCGGATTACGTATGATAAAGCGTCTAAGTTAAGTCTACTATACATCATGTCGTTTCCAACATTGAAGTTGGAAAAGACATAAACGGCGAAAAAGAATATTTCCAGTCTTTAACCACACCGTCTAGACGCATATGAACTCTCGGTATGCCCTGCTCTGCCAAAATAAACTAATCGTATAAATGATAAAACGGCAGAAATGAGCAACGCGGACAAGAAACTAAACTATCATGCTTGGTAGCAGGCTTGTATGCATATATAGCGTCAAAAAATAAAACACATGTTGTAATGACATTATTGGACTGCGTCGGTAAGTCAGGGACAATGTCCCTGAACCGATCGAAAAATCCGAGTCCAATGACGCTATAAGTCTTTTATCCAAGATCGCAGCAATGAAGTCCGAAATAACAATCACTGGAAGATAATGCCAGAAGATATGAAAGGCAGCTTCCGATACTACTAAAGGGAAAACTCGAAATCTTTCGAATCCCTTTCGCCATCCTGTCGGACCCTATAAAGCGTTCGGTCGTCTGTACCTGATGCAACCGCGGACCGCACCGACCCAGCGCCGTCGGATAATTCCTGATTCGACCAAGAAACTGTCAATTGCTAGGATGCTGCGAAACAACTGTGCTAACTCGGATAGCACGTCCGTCACTGAGGCCTGAGGAGAAGCGGTCCTACAATGCATTGCCGCTGGAAGCTCCGTGATCGTTACCCCATGCATACTACCAATATGCGAGCGAACGGAGTGTATAGGCCTCGTGTCCCTTGGCTACCGGATGGTGCGACCTATTCGCCGTGGAATCACTGAATGACGAAACTGATCGGATACTCGAGGTCACGTAGCCAATGTGCGGTCGTGTGCCCTGCTGTGAGGATGAGGAAGCCTTAAGGACAGTCTCTCGGACTGTCAATATAACGGAGCGTCCCAACCGACAGACATATGCTCCGAATGTAAAATATCTGAACCACAACATGCGGTCCCCTATGTTGTTGGACGAGAGAGGGACCTCTCTCGCTCACAGCCCGGACGGACCTGGACAAGCCAGGAACCGGACTAACAGGCTTCCTCCGATCTGTCCTCAATCTGCCGTCACTGGGTGAGTACTAAAGTAATTAAAGTGCTCGCATCACCCAAATCTCCTTCCTAGACCGCAACGGACGAACCCGGCAGCCGAACCATTCGATGAATGTACGCTACACCGGGTGAGCTAGCGAATGTCACTCCGTAGGCGATAGACATATTCCATGAGCACTTATTGCCGCTAGCTCTTCATTAACTATAACGACAGAGGCACACTTTTGAAAGACATCTCCGTAACTTTGCGAACAAGAAACCAGAAATGCTTGGTTATAGCAAGCATATAATAATAATATATAGCGTCGTTCAATAATTCGAAAGTTTGCGTGACATTATTGGACTATGTCGGAACTGAGGGACGATGTCCCTGAACCAAACAAAAAATTTCTAAGTCCACCGACGCTATCAGTTTCTTATCCGGCATCGCAGCATTCTGGTCCGACGAAAGAAGCTGTAGAAGACCAAGTCAGATGACATACACAACAGCATATGTTGTTACGAAAGGGAAAGCTCGAAATCCTCCAAATCCCTTTCGGTATCCCGTCGGACCGGATGAAATTTTCGGACGTCCGTACCCGCTTCCGCGGAGCGTCCCGACCCAGCATCGTCGGATAAAAAATATGCGACAGATTCAGTTGATGCTGGGATGCTGCGATAAACTGTGCTATTTAGGAAAGCATGTCCATTCCCGAGGCCTGTGCAGTAGCGGTCTTACGATGCATTGCCGCCGGAAGCTCCGTGTACGTTGACTCCCGCACACTTCCTATGCGAACGTCCGGAGTCTGCAGGCCTCGTGTCCCTGGCTACCGGATGGTGTGACCTGGTCGCCGATGAATCTCTGACTGGCGAAGCTGACTGGATATCCGTGGTCACGTAGCCAAGAGTGGTCGTGTGCGCAACTACGAGGATGAGGAAGCCTTATTAACAGTCTACTCCGGACTGACTATATGTCGGAGCGTCCCGAGCGACGGACGTATGCTCCGAATGCGAAACATTTTGTACCACAACATCTGGGGCCAGATGTTGTGAACGAGAGAGGGGCCTCTCTCGCTTGCCGTCCGGATGGACCGGAACGAGCTATGAACCGGACTAAAAGGCTTCCTCCGTTCTCCCTCCGATCCGCCGTCACTGGGTGTGCATTAGGTTGATTTATAGTGCTCGCATCACCCCAAAATTCCTTCTAGACCGCAACGGACGAACCCGGCTGCCGAACCATTCGGTGAATGGACGCTACACCGGGCGAGCTAGCGGACGTCACAGGCCGTCGAACCTACTAGGGTCCTCTTAGGCAATTGGCGTATTTACATGAGCACTTTTCCGCTAGCCCTTCATTAATTGTGACGACGGAGGCACACTGTTGGAAGACATCACAGATACATCACCCTAATCTTGATCGTCTGAAATAGAAATTGATAAAGTAGAGTGACCCTGCGGGGAAAGGTCCGGAGTGTCCAATTCCCCAATAACATACCGTGACATACGCTTCCCATATTGTCATCGAAATCATACGATACAGAACAGGAGTTAATGCGAGTACACTGACCACATATAGAATGATTATAAAGTCAGAGGAAAACTTCCTCTTATTACAATTGATCAATATCCTTTCAATGTGAAAAGAAAACAAGTCCTGGTACTCGCACTAACCCCTGGTAATCAAAATACATAATAATAATATGATCCATTAACATAGAAAAAATAATTGAAATCAAAATATTTTGAAAAAATATTTTTTCAGAACAGCCCAAGTTTCTGAAAAGTAACGTTGAGCCCCAATGGATCCCAAGCCTAAGTGTGGACAAAAATTTTAAAAATATTTTAAACAATTTATTCAACACTTACGAACAATAATAATGTATCTAGTTATGATTAAAATAACATCAAGATATTATTTTCCAGAAATCCCCCCCTCACACAGAGGGCTGTTGAAAATGTAAACAATGAGTGTAAAAACACTAAAATAAGACTCCAGGCACCCAGGCCCGAAAGCAGTTACCAAAAATACACTATCTGATGCAAAACAGAGACTTCCAGGGAAGAAACTGCAGAACATCAGATGGTAGATGCAGAACACAACGCCTAACCACCCGTAGGTGAAGACGTAAACATGGGGAAAAGAAACAGAATTCATTCTGTTATTCAGCTAAAACTCCCAAGAAAATTTAGTAATAATAATTACAAAAACTATGCCAAAAGCATGAGAGAATAGCAAGGGGGGACTTAAAGGACAGGGAGAGAGGAAAACACTTAAAAAACAGTGTAACTAAATAATCAGAGTGACAACAAAATGGCTGCTGCCTCGAAAATAGGTAACTTAACATAATTTCATTAAAAAATTTTAAGTTACAGCCCTGATAATATTCTGTCACACATTTTTTCCTCTCCTCCTTCTCTATCCTCCTTAGAATCACCATTTCACTAATATTTATGTGTCTGGCATCATTTAAACTGAGATTTACAAGCACAAAGATCAGTCAGATGTTAACTGATGAAGGGCCAAACTTAGAATGATTAATGGCGCCAATTTCGGAACGTCCTTGACACTGCGCATGCGCAGTAGAGGCGAAGTGTGGAGGGCCTTTCAGGACATGTTTTCTTTGGTTTTAGATGCAAATTTTGGGGATTGGGGGGGAAAATTTGTGTTTGGCCCTATATTTTAAGAGTTAGCACCAGCTATGTCTGGGTCATTGGTACAGTATAAAAATATCCCTCAGTGTGAGTAAGGGTGCTTCCAAAATAAATTGACTGTTTGGTACTTTACCATCATGTTTCAGAAAAACCATGTTTTGATTTTTTATTGAACTGTTTAAAAGTATGAACATATGTCATAAAAAAACTATTTTAAAATCTTGCATTCTAAAATTTGTATTTCAATGGTCAATGTCAGACAATGTGGGGATCTTGGTCAATGACGCATATAATAATTTCTTACCAAACCCTTTTTCATGATTCGCAAAATATTCCCGCCAGAAATTTCATTGCGATGAATAGGTAAATGTAAATGTGGAACTGTTTGTGACAATTATCTTAGCAGTGAACAGAAAAAGATACTCAAAAAATTAGGAGGACATATTCAACCTATGAAGATATGATCACATCAAATTCAAGCCTCTCAAGGTAAGAGGCTCTTTGCTAATACAGTTAATTATGCCTAACCACAATTTACAAACTGGTTGAAAAATTCTTAAGTAATATCAATGACAATCAACCCTCACTACAAATGCTTGCACGTGGGAACAAATCCGACATGTAAACTTAGTTTTAGGTGCGTGGCATGTCACGTGCCTGCGACTTTCAGATGGCAAGGCCTGGTTTTGTGACCGGGCAATGCAAGGTGACCAGTTATGATGTGCTAACGATTGTTTGCACATTGATGATTTCTGCTGGCACTCGATGGTTTTTGTTTGTTTACTTTTTTGTGGAAGTCAGTGTTTTTTTATGTTTTCTCGCCATTCCATACTGATTTTTCTTCGTAAACAATACAATAATACCAGGAGTTGAAATTAATGGATATCTGGTTGAAAAACGGTTATGCTCGATGGTTCGCTGGTTACAAAAATGGGCCAACCATTTCAGCACTAAACTGTGCCATATTCCATGCGAATTACCCTGTGCACATTAATTAGATCATCGAACATCAATCTGTTGTTTATTTCTATGTCCGAAAGGAAACATTGGCAAGAACCAATGTTGAAAGTCAACCACTGATGGTTTCCGAATGTTGAATGTGAATGCCGAACTTGGGTCGTTCACTAGCCCCCATAAGTAGAATCGTTAGTCTTATCCACCCACATCCTGCACATCAACGGTGCATTTTCCTTCAATCGATGCAAACCCAGCTTGTACAAAGTTAGTACATTGGGGAGTCGGCTTGGTGATTCTCTCTGGGTACTCCCACTTTCTCCACCCATAAAACTGTCCTGACACAAGGAGACCCTGGCTGTCAAAAGTGTCATTAAACCCCAATAGATAAATAAACCAGAGGCTCAAGTGAACCTAAAATACTCACCTGGCTCAAGTTGTCACAAGAAATGAGTGTATCAGTGAGAGGAGTGTATCCTAAGACCGAGAGGAAATGAACATTTTTGGCCATTCATTTCTGGTGGTCTTAGGAAAGCTTTCTAGCAAGTTCTGTTCTGTGAATTTTTGTTTCATTTTCATGACTCAGGTTTTCTCAACCCCCCCCCCCCCCCCCCCCCCACCCACGAAAAAAAAAAAAATTGGCATAAAGGAAATACTTCTGACCCAGTTATATACTACATGACAAATATGGTTCACATCTACCCACTGAACTGAAAATAGAAATACTGAGTGTAGCCCCAATTTTGACTTACTGAGTGAGTTTCTTTGAAAAAATTTGAACTGCATCACTAAAGTAAGTTCCAAACAAGAAATCTAAGCATTATTGCAAGTGGCTTATAAAAAGAGGATTTTAAAAGCATATTAGGCTTATGGAGCATTAACCCCCACACCCTAGGGGATATAGTAATTTGGAGGGAAAAAATCAGAAGAGTAAATTCCACCAGCCTGAAGATGGCAGCCACTTCATTTGAACAAAGGAGAAAAGGTTTACTCCAAAAATGGTCTGTGCCATAAATGAATGAATTTGGCCAAGTGGTTTTAAAGAATAAGAAAGATCTATTTCAAACTAGAGAAACAGAATTTTACTGCCACCAGTAAATTCAAGTCTGTGCGAAAATGGTTCAAGCATCAAAAATAAACAAAACAGAAAGAGAATTTATGGAGCATTATTTTTTTTTTTTTTGGGGGGGGGGGGGGGGGTTAAAATATTTTTAAAGAAATCAGAACTAGGTTTTCATTAACAGTATTACATGAAATAAAATCTTTGGAACCCACAATGAAGCCTTGAGAAGGAGGGTTGAATTAAAGATATTTATACAGGAATTAGAGAATTTTTTTTCCAAGAAACCAGAAAAAAACATATATGCGCACAGCATTGAAAAGGTTTGATCAAGGCCTCAATAAAATCTTTGAAAGCCATACTGGAGTCTTGAGAGGTTAAATTAAAGACATCCATACAGGAATCAGATAAATGTTTCCAAGAAACCAGAAAAAATATGTTCATTTAGAGTGTCTCATGCAGAAAGGGACTATCTCTGCTCTTTGTTAGTATTGTGATAGCCCCTTTCTGCATGAGACCCTCCTGGTGAGAGATAGCCCCTTTCTGTATGAGACCCTCGATATATATGCACAGAATTGAAAGGGTTCAACATAAAATAAAATCTTTGGAAAACACTTTGAAGTCATGAAAGGGTTAAATTAAAGATAATCATGCAGGAATCAGATAATTTTTTTCCATGGAATCAGAAAAAAACATATATGTGCCCAGCATTAAAAGTGTTTGATCATGGCATCAATAAAATTTTTGGAACCCACATTGCTGTCTTGAGAGGGTTAAATTAAAGATATGAATACAGGAATCAGATAAATGTTTCCAAGAAACCAGAAAAAAACATGTGGACAGCAGTGAAAGGGTTCATCATGAAATAAAATCTTTGGAAAAACACACTGAAGTCATGAGGGGGTTAAATTAAAGATATTCATACAGGAATCAGATCAATTTTTTTCCAAGGAATCAGAGGAATCAGAAAAAAACATATACAGCATTGAAAGGGTTTGTTCATGGCATCAATAAAATCTTTGGAACCCACACTGCAGTCTTGAGAGGGTTAAATTAAAGGTATTCGTACAGGAATCAGATAAATTTTCTCTCTGCCACTTATACAGAAATTTCATTACATTAAGTTAAAATAATATGTATTTGACAGCTGACAGGAGTTTCTCCTGTCTCTTGTTTACATAAGTTATTGATAATAGTAAACAGTCTGAAGCACTCTCAAGATTTTGTGTAGAGAAATATATTACTGCAAAAATGCTGACTCATCATTTTTTCAAAACCATCTACCAGCCACCCTGATAGAACTAGTGGCAATTTTTTTAACCAATCCCTTACTCTGGTCCTAAGGATGCTTCACACCAAATAACAGTTTTCTGTTCCTTGTGGTTTGGGATATATGGGCTTTTGATTTTTTTTCCCTGTTTTTAGCCCCTGGGGTTGCCACAGGGCTGTGAAATTTTTGTTTTTTATTTTTTTTGGAGGGGGGGGGGGAGCATCAATCAGTTACTTAGGACCCACTTATAAAACATGCCAAATGTGGTTGAAATTGGCCCACTGGTTCTTGAAATATAAATTTTGAGCAGAGCCCAAAATGGATATACCTCCACAGAGAGGCCAAATATTGACCTACCAACTTCCCTTGAACAAACTTTAATCTTCTACACGGAAGATTGTTCCATACCAAATATCAAGGCATTCCCTCTGGTGGTTCGTGAGAAGAAGATTTTTAAAGGTTTTTAAGTGGTTGGGGCATTAACCAGAACCTGAATAAAGCAGCTGCTTCATTTGAACAAAATAGAAAGGGTATACTCCATGGAGGGTATGTGCAATATATGTCTGAATTTGGCTTAGTGGTTGTGAAGAAGAGACAAGTTTGCAAAAGTTAACGGACGACGGACGCCAGACAAAAGTAATGGCAACAGCTCCCACTGACTTGCAGTCGGGTGAGCTAATAAATCCACCCACTATTAACATCTAAAG
The DNA here is from genome assembly GCA_031216915.1 of Pictodentalium vernedei. Lineage (NCBI taxonomy): Eukaryota > Metazoa > Mollusca > Scaphopoda > Dentaliida > Dentaliidae > Pictodentalium > Pictodentalium vernedei. Next base: position 193,602,606 of record CM062295.1, read on the forward strand.
TTTATCACAATCGGCTCTGTCACGAGTAGCCAGAATTTATAAAACTTTGATGTGAGTCTCCCATGGAAGACATGTGTTGCCTGGCATTTCAGACAGAAAAGGGGCATAACTCTGGAAAAAATACAGCGGATCAAAAAATAAAATAGGAGGTGCACAATGCCATGATGTGATAAAGAATCACTGAAAGTTTCATCAAAATCCATTCATAGGTTAAAGAGGAGTGGCGGATAAGAGAAGCCTGGCGTTTCAGACAGAATTCTAAGTGGAAAAGGGGCATAACTCTGGAAAAAATACAGCGGATCAAAAAATAAAATAGGAGGTGCACAATGCCATGATGTGATAAAGAATCACTGAAAGTTTCATCAAAATCCATTCATAGGTTAAAGAGGAGTGTCGGATAAGAGAAGCCTGGCGTTTCAGACAGAATTCTAAGTGGAAAAGGGGCTTAACTCTGGAAAAAATACAGCGGATCAAAAAATAAAATAGGAGGTGCACAATGCCATGATGTGATAAAGAATCACTGAAAGTTTCATCAAAATCCGTTCATAGGTTAAAGAGGAGTGGCGGATAAGAGAAGCCTGGTGTTTCAGACAGAATTCTAAGTGGAAAAGGGGCATAACTCTGGAAAAAATACAGCGGATCAAAAAATAAAATAGAGGTGCACAATGCCATGATGTGATAAAGAATCACTGAAAGTTTCATCAAAATCCATTCATAGGTTAAAGAGGAGTGGCAGACACGAGAAGCCTGGTGTTTCAGACAGAATTCTAAGTGGAAAAGGGGCATAACTCTGGAAAAAATACAGTGGATCAAAAAATAAAATAGGAGGTGCACAATGCCATGATGTGATAAAGAATCACTGAAAGTTTCATCAAAATCCATTCATAGGTTAAAGAGGAGTGGCGGATAAGAGAAAGTGTGACGCGGACGACGCAAGACGACAAAAGTAATCCCTATATGTCGCTCCCCACTTCGTGGGGCGGCGACACAAAAATGAGTAAATTCTCCACCTGTGTTAAATTTCAAAACCTTCTGGTGCCCACCAAAATAAGTCAAGTGTAACACTTTTAAGAAATTTTAATCTATGAGTCATAGTAATGCTATGAACCATATAATAAAAGATTCTGCCTGGTGAATCTGAAGAGGATCCTTGAAGAATATTTCTCATACTGCACAAAGTTAAAATTTGGGCTCCCATAGGAAGCCCAAATATAAACCCACGGACTTGATTTGAACAGACTTGAATTTCACACCAAAAGGATGCTGAGTATCAAAAGATTCTGATGAGTGGATCTGAACTTTATTTTTTAAAGAATAGTCCTCACATTGCACTAAGTGAAAATTCGGACCCACAGGGAGCTCAAATATGATCTTAGGGACTAGATTCGAACATAAATGAATCTGAACCACCTAAGGATGTGCAAATGTAATATCAAAAGATTCTGATTGGTGGATCAAACTAAGATTTTTGAAGGAATTTCCTCATCTTGCATTAAGTTAAAATTCAGGTTTCCACAGAGAGCCCAAATATGAACCCAGGGATTTAATTTGAACAAACTTGAATCTGATCCTACTAAGCATGCTGCATTCTAAATAAAAAAAAAGATTCTGACTGAAGGATTTGAATGAGATTTTTTAAAGCATATTCCTCATATTACAATACGTTAAAATAGCCCAAATTTGGCCAATGGGACTTGGTTTGAACACATTTGAATCTAAACCCACTGAGGATGCTGCATAACAAGTATCAAAAGATTCTGACTGGTGGATGTGATGAAGAGAATTTTTAAAGAATAGACTATTCTTCATATAACAGTAAGTTAAAATTTGGGCTCCCACAAAATATAATTCCAGGGGACTAGCTTTGAACCAAGTTAACTCTGACCCCCACCCTCACCCCACCCCCACCTCAAAGATGCTATATATCAAATATCAAGAGTTGATTGGCGGATATGAAAAAGGAATTTCCTTATATTGCACTATATTACAGGGACCTGATTCAAACAAACCTGAAGTTAAAGGATGTTGTATACCAATAATCAGAAGACTCTGATTGGTAGTTTTGGAGAACATTTTAAAAATGTTTCCCAAAAATTTGAGGGCACTAACAGAATTAGGCACCCTGTGGCAAGGCAATTTCATTTGAGCATACATGAAATGACATATGACATATATGATTGATAATGAGAAGACAGGTTTTGAAAAGTACCATAATGGCACCTTCGAGGGGTCACTGCTCTTTAAGCTAAGGTTACGGTCACTGGACCCAAGGGGAAAAAATGTAAAGACAGTTAAAAGAAGCGCCATGCATAATTTAGGAATAGTGGAGACTCTGGAACGCTTTCTATTAGAATGTCCAAAATATCAGTCTAACAGATTAGGATTCAAAGGGAGTATAATGGGGATGTGGGATGGGATAATGAAGGAAAAATGGGTACTGGGTGACACAAAGGAGAGGGTTAGTTTCAGTTATGGGAAGAACAGGGTACGGTATGTCATCAAACAGTTCCTTTCCAGGTGTTGGGAGGTGAGGTGTGGAGATAGGGAGGCATTTCAGAGCACAGGGTCAATCAAGACTTTCTCAAATGTGAACTGTAACAAATCAGTGGCTGGCCTGTGTTTTTATTATGGAACAAAGATACCAAATTTGGTTCAATTTGCTCGAGTAGTTTTTGAGATGTCAAAAATTGAAAGTTCATGACAGATGATGGATGAAAACTGATTAGTAAAGATCCCTTTGAACTTTGCTCAGGTGCACTAAAATGTAATGAGCAAAAGGATTTTGAAAGTTTTATTAACTGAGGAATATTGATTCCACTTTTCTAAGCTTATTTTGACGATCTCAAATGTGGTAAGGTATAAATCAGTCACTGCACACACAGATATACTATTTTTCACACCATTTGAACTACACATTCACTGAAGTGTTTAGGTATGTGGATACTTGAATAAGTTCACTTCTAGTGTGATCAATGAAAGAACAAAAAATCTGGTCAATGGGTCCAATCTGCCCAAATCAAAATTAGACTTCTGTTGGTTAACCTACCAGATCACTTTGTTCTGGATGTAAGCAGATAAGAATTAATGGTCTCCCATCTCGGTCTTCTGTCACTGCATATGTATCGGTCAGAATTTCACTCTGTACTTTGGCAGCCAAACTTCGCACAACAGTTTTCTGAAATACATTTAAAAGAATTTAAATAAGTAAATGGGTAGGTGAAATATTTCAACATTTTCCTTCATTGCATTATACGATATTTCATGATGTCAACAGACTGTCAAAGTAGTAGTCATTAGATGATTGATCAGTATACAATCAGCCATTACCCAATATCCTACCATCAGTTCACCCATCAGAAGTCAGGACAAACATCAGCAAACACCAGTTGTCAAAAAGAAAAGTTTGTTAACAGCTATGCCTCGATTTATCAAACTTATACATGATGTTTTACGATAAAAATAAAGGAAATAATAAAGGATAAAAATGTAATTATATCACGGTTCCATTTGAACTCATAAACTTGCACCTTCAACTCAGAGGTTGGGTGATCATGTAATGACTCTTCAGGTTTTGGAAGGCCAGTGCTGTGTAGAATCACCCAAATTTCAACTTTCTTTAAATGGCTGCCCTCGTGTTGTATTTTTAAATTGCATTAAGCTTCCCATCTGATTAAAATACATGAGTTGGGGATACAGGATAGTTGTTGGAAGTGATAATGTATAAAAAATAACCTTTAAATCAATGTACAAGTGACATTACTATTTGATGATAAATTACACATTACTAATTATATACAAAGTGAGCAAGCAAAAAATAACAATTCTATAAATTATCCTTGTGTCTTGGTTCGATTATGTTTATAATGCTTAACCTTATCACAATGATGTCAAATATCAAAATATTAAGCTACACTGTTTGACAGAGCTATTTGAGTTCTGTCAAAAAAGACTGGATTGGTTAAATACTAATTGCATTATGGGAAAATGTGCAGCTGCAAATTTAGGAGACCTTTAGCACTTACAGCATCTATAGCTATTCTGTGACCAATGTACAAGTGTAAAGTCAAGATAAACTATTGTTTATATGTGTGATGACCTGCACCCCCAAATATTGGTTTTCTTATTATACAAGTGAAACAGAACTTATTTACCATACATAGTAAATAAGAAATGGTTCATTTCCAAGGGTTCCAAGAATTTCCAGGGAGAATCGTGGTGGAACAAGATCAATTCCATTTGAAGTAGGATTTATAAGGTTATCCCTTTACCTAACATAATGGTAAAAACTGATCAGCAGTGTACATAAAAAATAACCCAGCAATTTTATTAATTTTTCATTTTTTACCTCAAAAACATAGCTTATGATTGCTCATCTGAATGATCTCAAGAAGTTTGTTCCAATGAGGGATCATAACCTATATTTTTAGGCATAAAATGAAAATGTTTAGTTATTCAAGAAAATATTCTGCAAATGTCTGGGTTTTTTTGGTATAAAGAATTAAAACCTTAATAAAAGACCTGTACAAATTGAAAAGCTGAGAAAGCTGAAAAAGGATTACCTGGTCTTTGTACTGACAACCACTTTTTGGGGTAATTACCTTTTCAGAATATTGTAAACGAAAGAAACGCAAAGTGATATTGATATGTTTATCCAAATTACTGCAAAGGCTAAGATGAGCAATCTGGAACATTGCAGGTAATTCTTACAGGTTCTACTTTTGGGAAATGATAAGCTGTTTACAAATACAATTTGAAGATGCTCAGAGCATCCTTTCCACTGGTGTGCTATATGTACATCCCAGCAATTCATCACCAAAGTCAAAGAACTTATCACCATCATAAAAAATATATCATGGCTCAAGAGAATTTAAGAAATCTATTCCAAGGGCAACTCCTGCACACTTTCTATTTCTCGAAATTTAGAAAAGTAGGTGATCAAGCATTTAAGAACCATATATTTTAAGTAGCAAATAGACTAGGGTGAATAACAAAACCATCAAACCACCACTTTTTACATGCCTGTAATCTAGTTTTTCAGATCTTTTAAATGAAACCTATGTAAAACGTTTTTATCATTAACATGCCCTCCAGTCATAGCCTGAAGAAGGGGGCAGCCAGGGCAGTTGCTGCTCCACCTCATTCTACTGCAGAAATGTGCCTACCTATTTAATGATGCAAAGACAAGTGGTATAATTTCTGAACCTTTAATACCACATATCAACTGACAGATACTGAATGCAGAATTTTCTGAACATCAATGGCATAGATACCCACACAAAAGATGAAAATTTTGACTTTTGTCAACATTTTCCAGATTTGTTTTAAAAAAAATACAAGCTGTCAGTTGGAATCATGAAGATGGTGCCTTTCTATATGCAAAAACATCAGTATGTGACTTTGACTCAAGGTTATACTTTCACCATCATGGTCACAGAACAGACTTTTGACTCTGTTGTTCCATAAATAAAAAGAAAAGGACAAACTCACTCTTAATATGAAGAGGTAAGACCATCAAATTTTGGAAAGAAATGTGCAACACATAATTGGCATAAATCATTGCTTTGAATAATTAATTTTTGTTGGTGATTAGATGTCGTTCGCATACATTCAGAAAAAAATGCCAACAAAGAAGTTCAAAAATCTATGCGCACACAGGAACCATATTTCCAAAATATCTTTTGGACTAAACCTAGTACAAAAATGGCTGGTAAGCTGTAAGTTATGTTTTAGTATTATACATCCACTTATAGACATACCCAAACCAAAGATTTACTTATGTCCTTACCATTCAAGTTTACACCAGCCAGCATCTTACATTGGGGCGCTCAAGGCCCAAATTTCTCATCTCGGGGTCAGCACTAAGTAAAATTTGAATTCTGATGCCCTCAGATGCTATATTCTGGTATCCTTGAATGTTCCATGGTAATATTATCTTTAATGTCTGCCAGTTCAGATATGCCTAAAAACCTTCCCACTCTGCCTGTCTTTGTCCATGGTTTCAGAGACAAATTCCAAAACACTTACCTAAAGAATCTGATAACGCAACATTTTATGGCAGAAAGCATGCCCTTGGCTCCTATGCCTTTAAAGCTATCTATTACTCTTGACTAATGCCCAAGGTATATACTCTTGTATAGAATGGGTGGTTGGAAATGACAGTACAGAACATACAAGGTGATTTGGTACTTATTATTTCGGGGGGGGGGGGGGGGGGGGGGGGGGGGGGGGGGGGGGGGGGGTAAAAACGTAACACATATTGCAAATTATCAGTTTTCCATGCTTGTATAAAACAAATTCTTTTATTAGCTTAATGCAAACACATTGCTGTATAACACTCATTTTAACTGGATGATTTCCGTGTTAGAGCAGCACAGATGAAAAGTAATCTAAAAATAGTATTCAAATAGATCACTATCATTAAAATGCACCGATTGGTTAAAATTGATCTGCATTGCATCCGATACTGGATGTCCCATATTCCACTCTGATTATACAAAACTACAGAGGGAAAAATGGGTCATATTCAATGATTTGTAAAGATATTTCGAAAACCGTTAGAAATTGCAAGATGTTCACCACCTTCACCACTAGGATTTTCTTTTATAAATTCACAGATTTTCAAAGACTTTCAAGACTTGCCAGAACCCTGGTTTGGTAAGAAAAAGAAAAAGGAAAAAACCCCAACTTTGGGCCCCTCAAAAACATAGGTTATGACTCCTCGTTGGAACGAGCTCGACGAGCTCGTTCCAATGAGGGGTCATAACCTATGTTTTTGAGACAAAAAATGAAAATATTTTGAAAACTAATTGGCGATATTTGGGAATAGCGCTGGCCGGTTTTGGTCGTTACATTGGGTAAAGGGTTAAAAAACAGAAAAATAAACTGCTTCCGATTTGTGAATGGCAACCTCTACTGTCATAAATTGAATGAGTTTACAACTGGTTCCACAACCTTATCCAACAGAGCATTATCATAACACAAAACACTGTGCAGCAAGACATCATTGTGGAAGTATATACTATTTCTCTATAAAATTATTGTACATTACAAAGCTTGTATACTGAAGCAGCAAGAAAATATTTTGCTTGTTTAACAAATAATTATTTATTTATTGGTGTTTAAGGTCACATATTTCTGCACAAAGGCTAATCATGACCACAACAGTTTTACAGGTGGAAGAAGCCCGAGTACCCGAAGAGAATCACCAAGCAACAGTGAGCAACTGTCAGCTCTCCATCAGGGTTAACATTGGTTGAAGACACATGCACCATCGACGTGCAGTACACCTTAGAGCACAATGCCACTGTGCCCCCATGTGGGGGTAAAGTGACTTGCCCAAGAACACAACGCGGTTGCAACAGGCAGGATTCAAACCGAGGGCCTCTCGACTTGCAGTCTGCACCTCTACCTACTGAGCCACAGTGCACCCTTAACAATAATACTTAACCCTTTACCCAATCTGAAAATCAGACAACACAAAAAATTCTTGATTAACTGAAAATTTCCATTTTTTGCCTCCAGAAATTTAAATTTTATAATAAATTTCCTTTCTTATTATACCTACTACAATTGTTTACTACAGGTTTGCACTACAGTGGAAGTCCCTAACTCGGAAAATACTCTCTATTTTGATCTTTCCCAAGCGATTTTGGAAAGAAATGCGCCCTGCAAAAGCACCAAGAAAAAATAAGCCAAAACTGGGTCAAGTGCTACTGGCGCACAACCAGTAGGGGAAGCGCTTCTCTTAGAACAAATCCACGGCTTCCAGCCCAGTGCAAAGACACGTAGCTATTGACTCATTCTTCTGAATCCGCCAACATTGGAGTTATGTGATCAGCAGGGAGGGAGGATTCTTACCCGAATAAGAAGACGGGAGGGCCTCCATGTAAACAATTGTGGTAGGTATAATAAGAAAGGAAATTTACTATAAAATTTAAATTTCTTATCAACCTACCTTACAATTGTTTACAACAGGCTGAACAGACAATAGGATTGAGGGAATCACATAACCAACCCCCACAAAACCCAATTGCACTAGAACCATGGACATAGGAAGAGGTTCCTAGGCCTATCAAACCATAGCATCACAATCATTAGTAAAAGACAATGAGAGATGAGGCGGACGGTTCTGTGCAATGCACAGACAGAAAGGACAGTAACAGCACAGAGCTGGAACTTACCTTGTAAGAAGCTTAATGGCTAAGGAAGACAACAGCCTGAGCAGAAGAGGGCCCATAACAAAAAGGTCCTCTGCCTGCTCCTGCAACTGATGCAGATAGGTGGAGAAAGTAGAAGCATTTCTCCACTTGGCTGCCTGCATAACATCTGACAACATGACAGAGTTAATATAAGCCCAAGAGGTAGACAATGCATGCACCTCAAGGGCAGAAAAACGATTGGAATACAATAGTCAGTCACTAGACGAGTGTAAGCCGTGCGAATAGCAAGACAAATCCATCAAGAAATGGATTGAAGAGAGATCTTCTGTTGACCAGGAATAAGAGACAGAAAAAAAATTGTTTCCTGCCTTCTTGATGAACTGCGTCCAACTGAGATAAAAGCGAATTGCACGAACCGGACAGAGCAAAGGGCGATTACCCTCAGCAGAAGGAAGAGCCCTGATACAGATAGGTGGAGTCATTTCTGGTATCTGATTCTTGGCCAGAAAGGAGCAATCAGTGGTAAACGTAACACTGTTGGGAGAGCTCCTGAAAAAGGCCGGATCAACCAAGAGGGCGTGAAGCTCACTAGCCCACCTGACGGAGGCAAAAGCCATCAGAAAGCACTGTCTTGTATGTGAGAAAATGCATATCCACCTGGGATAAAGATTCGAACAGTGCCCCCCCCCCCCTCCATCCCCCCCCCTCCATCCCCCCCCCCCCCCCCCCCCCAAGCAATTAGATACCATCTTGGGTTAAGCTGCAAAGTCCTAGGCCTTTTCAAGGAAAAGTGCCGAACAAGCTTGGAGAGGTATGGATTAGTGCCGATACGATGCTGTCTTTGATGGTAACAGGCTGGAGACCCCAAGAATCAAACAGATATACCAGAAACTCCACAATCTGTGAAATCAAAGGATTGGCATAATCAACAGAGTGATCAGCACACCATCGACAGAAGACCTTCCACTTAGCTGCATAGGCTAAACCAGTGGAGTGCCTCCTTGAAGAAGAAGTGCACTCCATTGCTCATCTCGAAAAACCTCTACGGAGGAGATAGGACCTGACAAAAGATATGCGTGAATGGCACAATTAAGTCGGGTCGACGTCCTCGCGTGACCTTGTCAAAGGTAGCGATGTAGAGAGAGACGTGCCGGAACTGCCGCCACATGAGAGCGGAGCTGATTGATCCACACCTGCTGAGGCGACAGGGGAGATATCAGAATGATTCGACAACTGCAGGTTCGTATCTTGGGTAGAAGCTGAGGCAGAATCGGAACTGCTGGGAAGGCGTAGCCAACACGTCCATTCCAATCGAGTGACAGAGCATCCACAGCAAAAGCCAGATGATCTGGACACAGGGACACGAAAGAGTCCACCTGATGGTTCCAACAAGTCACAAAGAGATCGATGTGGGACGACCCCAGAGATCGCAAAGCGACTGGAACACTGCCCTGTGGAGCATCCACTCGGTGGAAATGACCCTGCACCATCGGCACAGGGAGTCGGCTAGGATGTTCAGACAACCGGGAATGTGACGAATCACAATTCCGGCATTGACATCCTAAGTGAGCACTAGAAGATCCCGAGCCAATTCGTACATGGGAACCGAGTGCGTGCCGCCCTGGTTCCAAATGTAAGCAACCACTGTCGAATTGAGGGACAACAGAAGGACCTGTCGATTCGAAAGGTGGGGGATCCACTGCTGGAAACTCAGAAGAAGAGCAAAAAGCTCTCTCTGGTTGATGTGAAGAGCTGCTTGATCCTGGTCCCATGAAGGGAAAGACCTAGAGGATCCAACATCGCACCCCCATCCGAGATCGATGACGTCTGCCGTCAGAACACGATCGGACCTGGGTAAGTCCAATGGAACTCCCTGCATAATTCACTGAACATCCGTCCAGGGGAGAAGGTGAAGATGAAGAGACTTCGGTAACTGAAGCACCAGATCCAGAGGATTGACATTCGGCTTGCAATGACTGAGCAGAAAGTGTTGGAGAGGTCTGACATGCAGCCGACCTAGAGGAATGAGATCCGTCACCGAACCGCAGAGACCGAGCAGCAGGAGAATACTCCGAGCTTTCGTGGACGTGGACAGACTCAGGGCAAAAGCTTGAGAGAATCACAGCCCTTACCCGAGGAACCGCCACCGTATTCAACTGAGTACGGAAGTCCATCCCCAGATGACAAAACGATTGAGAAGGGACCAGGTACGACTTCTCCTCGTTGACTCTGAAACCTTGTGACATGAGCAGGCTGAACAGTGTGTCAACATCTGACTCCAGAAAGCAGAAAGGCAGCATTGGAATGCCTCTGGAGGATATCGTCTAGATATGCCGAAGTAGTCACCCTGAATTGTGTGCGATGTAAGGCTAACACATGCGACATCAGTCGGGTGAAGGCCCAAGGAGCCAGGTTGAGGCTGAAGGGCATGGCCTTGAACTCGCCCCAGAAAAGCAAACCTGGAATACTTTCGAGATGTCCAATGAATTGGAACGTGAAAGTAAGCATCTTGCAGGTCGGTGCTGGAAGCAAAATCTCCCTGGTGAATGGGGTGGCGAACTGACCTGAAAGTCTCCATGCTGAACTTAGGAGCAATTATAGACTTGTTCAGGATACTCAGGTCGATAACCGGTCGGAGTCGGCTGTCCTTCATCGGCACCAAGAACAGGCGGGAATAAAATCCCACTGAATGAATGTTCTTGATGACCTTGATCACCCCCTTTGACAGGAGATTGTCTATCTCCGTGATCAAAAGTTCCCAACGAGTAACGTCTAAAGGAACTTGTGTTGGAAAAGGCACTCTTGACAGAGTTGGATGCTTCCAGTAGGATATCCGCAGCCCGGACCGAACAACATCTAACACCCAAGGATTGGATGTGATTGTGGCTCAATGGTCTGCGAATTCTGATATCCTTCCTCCAACCTGGGACAAATCGAGGTGAGGACCTTCATTTCGAGCCTCGGCGAAACTCGCGAGAGGAGAAACCACCTCCTCTACTATATGAAGAATCCTGAGTCCTCCCTTTAGCCTGCCGACGCTTACCCTTACCCCATGAGTAAGTAGAAGCGGCGGCAGGAGGATCAGCCCTTGGCTTCACAGAGGAAGCAGAAGGGCGCTTGTTACGCTTTGGATGGCCCCTGCCTCCAATAGAAGGCTAATCAAGCTGACGAAGCAGCAGCGGATCTATGAAATGACGTAGGAGGTCATCCGGACCGTCACCATGGAACCATGGAATAATTGCGGACCCGCCAAAGAAGCAGATCGAAGAGCAGCACGCTGCCCCTCAGGAAGGGAACGGCTTGTGTCCAACACAGCGTTCCTGCGAACAAATTCCAAGTTAGCCGTGTTACAGGCATGCATGTGAGTAAGATGCATGAGCTCCTCGGAAAGCACATGCAAAGGAGCCTTATGTCGTCAAACTTATCTGAAGACAGATAAGCAGCTAAAGCAGAGACGATGTGATCTGAGAGAGAAAGCATTCCAGCATCTCTCTCGATAAGCCCAACAGGGATTCCAGAGTCGCCATAGGAATAACGACTGACTTGGGCTTGGAAAGACCGAGGGAGGTGGAGTCCTGATCCAAGATCGTCAAAGTCTGGCAGACTGATGGATTGGCGGAATCGCAGGAACGATAATGCACTGGAGGTAAAAAAGTGTCAGCCCTGGTGAAGAACAAAGTCTTCATAGCTTTGGAACTCAGCTTAGAGAACTGAGCTGTAAATGCTTCAACCACCTGTACCGATTGGCAAGGTCGAAGGTGCTCAGAAGCCGGTTGCTCCACAGGCGGTAGGCACGTGACCGATGATCGCAGCCTGGCTGATACCACTGGCTGGTTTGACAGTTTGAGATCTGAAAGGAACTCAAACACAAAGTCAAGAGCTGCCCCCAAGTCAGAAGACTGTTGGCTCTTGGTGTCAGGTATGTCAGACTCATCCTGTGAGTCGGAAGACACAAGCCCATCATGGGCAAACCAGCCGATGCACACCTGAGGGAACAGGAAGCGGCCTGCTTCCAATCCCGGGAGGCGGCGCCGTAGGGGGCGCCTGTAAACCACCAGTAGCCACGCTGGAAGCAATGGGAAGGCCCTTGGAAAGAACCTGAGTGAGCAAGGAGAGGGCCTCCCTAAGCTCACGGCCCATGCCGGCCGGTTCGACATGGAAATGAACCAGCAAAGTGGCTTCACTCCTCACGCTTTTAACCAGCAAAGGGTCATGATCCTCAAGTACACCTGGCGCTGGGTGACAGGTGGCAGCCGAAACATCTGAAGGCACATGTGTACAGGGGTACGACATACCCCGAAGATCTACAGAGCAGAAACTCAGTGAGTCGTCGTGGACCTCTGAGAGACAGAAGGTCCAGGTTGCACAAAAGGCGTTCGTCCCGCAAAACTGGCCATGAGACCAGAGTGCGTGGACGGAAACACAACAGAGCTCATGGTGGCCCCACCATGAACATCTGAATCCAATGAGAAAACTGCTGTGCTCGACGACAGAGAGACCACAGCAGAGGGTTCAGTCGGCAGCCCCTTCCGACTTTGCCAAGTTGAAGTCAGGGAAGGCTGAGGCCTATACCCCACAACCACACTACCAGACATCTCCGCAAACCCCTGCAGGGATAAAACTGCTGTGCTCGACGGCTGAGAGGACACAGCAGGGGGTTCGGTTGGCAGCCCCTTCCGACTTCGCCGAGTTGAATCAGGGAAGGCTGAGGCCGATACCCCACGTCCACACTACCAGACATCGCTGCAGACCCCTGCAGGGATAAGCCAAGGCCGGCTTAAACGGTGACTGATGACGATGCAGACGGAACAGCAGGAGCAGCAGATACGACGGGAGCTGTTGAAACTGGTGGAAAAGTGGAGAGAGCAACCGAGCTCGGCTCCAAAGGAGGAGTCACAACCCTAGTGACAGCCTCAGATGTCGACTGGAGAGGGACCATAGTCCCGGAACCAGGCATATCTTCACCAGACAACTCAACAGCTCCCACAGTATCCACCACAGAAAAGACTGTACATCCCCCACAGAGAGGGTATAACTCTCACCAGACATGGTCGTGTCGGGAGGCCCTGAACGACAGCGTTCCCCCTCCCCCACGGGTGCAGGAGGAACGGCCACGAGAATGCACCAAAAGCTGGGCCAAAAGGTATTGCCCTCAAGGAACAGTCCTGGGCATAACAGAGGTGAGAGCAGTAGAAGAAAAAGGTGAACTCAACAAATGTAGAAAGTAGAAGAACACCCCCAACTACGAGAAAAAGGTGGCAGAAAATAAAGGGCCGGAGGGAACACAACTGAACCTAGACGGCTGGAAGGGACCATACAACTCTTCATTGACACCTAACTCCAATAATAACAATAATATCCAAAAGGATAATATAAATTTATCAACCGAAAAATTTTATGTCCGAACCGAACTGTACACGAAAGTCGCACGCGAACACGGAGAATATTATAAAATACAATGAAAATGTGGTTGAAAATAATAATGAGAATATATACAACACAGTCCTGTTATTACACGATCCTCAGATCCATAATTCCAGTCACAGGTAACCATTATCAATGAACTGAATTATCACTGTTTCTCACTGCAAATATGGACGTCTAGCCACGCGAGCGGATGAAAAAAGAATGAGTCATTAGCCATGTGTCTGCGCACTGGACAGGAAGCCGTGGATTTGTACTAAGAAAAGAGTGTTCCCTACTGGGTGTGCGCCGGTAGCACTTGACCCAGTTTTGGCTTATTTTTTCTTGGTGCTTTTGCACCACTTTTCTTTCCCAAATCGCTTGGGAAAGATCAAAATAGAGAGTATATTTTCCGAGTTAGGGACTTCCACTGTTGTGCAAGCCTGTAGTAAACAATTGTAAGGTAGGTTGATAAGAAAAGGGTTAAACCTTGACAAATAAATGTACAATGCTGCAAAAACACAATCATCTCTGTGCCTGTGAATAAGGGAAATTATAAAACAAACACAGATTGTGTGGAAACCATGAAGCTGGAATATGATAAAGATACCTTTGATGTTATTAGGGATGAACATACCTTTCAGTTACCTACTTCATTCTGTTTATCTTTGAAGAAAACGTTAAATCAATCATATATCATAGTGTGGTTAGGGAAATGTATTCCTCCAAGATTAACCCTTGGCACTCTGATGTCAAAATGGCAAAGTTTTCAGCAGCAAATATTTCCCATAATGCAGATTGATATTCAACCAAATATACCTTGTCTGACAGCGTTCAATAAGTTCTGTCAAACAAGATGTAATTGGTTAAATTCATAGTTAAACAGGAGAAAAACAGGGTGATTGGAGAAAATTTGCTTGTTCTGCAAGAGTGCAAGGAGTTAACAAAATGTAAAGGTTCAACATATTTTCTGCCGATTTGTTTGTTGGCTTAATATCTTCATACAGTAGAACTTTATGTTGTCCATACTCACTTGCAACCATGTCATTGAAGTTTGTCGAACAAAAAGTTTGGAATGTAAATGGAGGGTGGATTATAATCAAAACATGCATGGATTGAAGTCTGCACAGACAATAACTCTCAAAACCTGTGAAAAGCTCAAACAGCATGTGGAAACTCTCTGCCAGTAGACATGCAAGTTAAACCTTGGAGATACATGGCAAAACTATTCCTGGTGTGTGATAATTGCAGTTCTTTCAGTTAAATAAATAGTTGGTAAATAAGGTTAATGAAGACAAAGTGTTATTATTTTAAAAAATATAAATTATATGTTAGCTTCTCTTCAATAAAACATCAATTAATACAATAACAAAATTGTGGTATGTCATGTGACATATTAGAAACAAAATGCATTTTGAAATTACTTTTGTGCCTCATGTTATCATTGTGGCATATGACCATTGTGGGTGGCATATTATCATTGTGCGTGACATATTATCATTGTGGGTTGCCTCTTATCATTGTGGCATAATGTCAGGTGGCATAAACCCCAAGAGGCACAAAAGTAATTTCAAAATGCATTTTGTTTCAAGAATTTACAACTTCATAAGCTCAAAACAGTTCTTCACAAAATAAATATTGACCCACTTTAGGAATGCTTTTTAAGAAATTATTATGTCATTGTCTCTATATTTTTCTGCCACTGAAATAAGTATAATTTGGGCAGATTTAACAAAATTACTCTCCTGTAAACGGAATGGACTTTTTGACCAATGATTTCTTCAGTTAAATTTAGATGAATCTTTCATCAATCTAGTCATGGCTGATCAAATCTAGACATGGCTGCTTACAGAAAAGTTCGAAAAAAATTGTTCGACAATTTATAACCAAATCCAAGATGGCTGCTGGCAGCCATGTTTTTCAACAAAATTCTGAAAAATTCAATAGCTCCCATCTACACATCACACCAAAACTAAATATGAAATTTGAAAAAGACTGGGTGAGAGATGAGGCCTGTAGAGTGTGCTAATAGAATAGTTGACAATTTATAGGCCAAACCTATGGTGGCTGCTGGCAGCCATGTTTTTTAATGAAATTCAGAAAAAATTGATAGCTCTCATCTAGACATTGCCCCAAAGCAGCATATGAAATATGAGACAGGTTGTGTGAGAGCTACCACCTGTAGGGTGTGCTAAAGGAATTGTTGGACAACTTATATCCAAATCCAAGATGGCCACTGACGCCATGTTTTTCAATAAAATTTGAAAAAAATCAAAAGCTCCCATCTAGACATTGCCCCAAAGTCACATATGAAATTTGGAACTAATCGGGTGAGAGCTGTGGCCAGTAGGGTGTGCTAAAGGAATTGTGGACGGACAGACGTTCCGACAGATCACAACCCATCCCGATAGCTCATACTTGACGTTGTCAAGTTGAGCTAATAAAAGGTATCCTATAAAGAAGAGAAAAGAAAACAGACCTTCTGTCAGATGAAGAGATGCCTTACGATTGGCAAAGAGTTTTTGAAAATAAGAGGAGGTAGTTATGGATCAGACTTGTTAATCTCTGAATATGTCTTCTGTCATGGAGATTTTGGCAAGTAACAAGTGAGATTCCCATGCTTATCAGGGTGATTTGTGCATGCAGCCAAAACATCAATAATTTACATTTTATGAATCCCACCACCACCCCATCCAGACGCATTATAGTTCATTTTATTTGAACAATTTTAGTGGCATTTGTCAATGAAAGCATACAAATATTGAACTCTTCAAATGACGTATATATATATATATATACAAATAGTTTTATTCACCAAGTTCTTTGATATTCCAGGACTTTTTAGGCCTGTGTCAGCTTTGATGTTAGGAATGTTAGGGTCCATGCAAGTACAGCAAGATACTTGTCAGTTTGCTTCTGGTAATTTAACATTTACCCCCTCCCCTCCCCCCCCGCCCCACTCCAATATCATGCAACCACTCAATCAACTGCTGATTGAATAGAGGCAGCTGGTAATGGATGAAGTGGATTTGGAATGGGGATGATCTCATTTTTCAATGAAACATGAAATTATATCCCAAAATGAAATGACTCAGGGCAAAATGTACAAGTGCATGAACTGTAATTCTTTTATTTAAATACAAGCTTTCAAAGATTTATTTCATCAAAAACACAATTCCTTTCACAATCTACATTATATAAAATTATAAATAGGTATTTTCTCCCACTTTATTACAAACTACCACAATTCATCTGAATTTACAGTTTATCAATAAACACAATTTTTGCACAATAAAATAAACAAGTGGTCTCCAAGGTACTGATGTTCAATTTCCACCCAATGCTTAACTCTTTACCCAAAGCTGGCGATATCAAAATTTATTATTTTCAATATTTTTCTCTTCAAATTTTTCACAAAATTGCAAGTGACTCCTTATTGGAATGAGATCAATGAGCTTGTTGCAATGGAGGAGGGGGGGTCGGGGGAGGGGTCACATCATATGGTTTTGTTAAATTTTAAAAAAACTAGATATCACGGAGGTGGAATCCATCTCTGCGGGCCCCACAGCAACTAACCGATGTTAGGTATAAACTGATGTGAACCGTAATACTAAAATATTTCAAGCAATAGGTAAAATCTGATTAAAATCCCTTCCCGGACAGGAACTTGTCAGAAAAAAACCCCAAATTCTGAATAATTTGACCTTGAGGTCAAACTTCAAGGTCAAAGCATGGCAACCATTGTACGGGACACATCGTCTTGAGATAATCTACCCACATACCAAATACCAAAACCCTATCTATTAAGGGAAAAAAGTTACAGCCTGGACACGAACTTGTCAGAAAAAAAAAAAAAAATCTGAATAATTTGACCTTGAGGTCAAACTTCAAGGTCAAAGCATGCAACCTTGGTACACGACACGTCGTCTTGAGATAATCTATCCACATACCAAATATCAAAACCCTATCTATTAAGGGAAAAAAGTTACAGCCTGGACACGAACTTGTCAGAAAAGAACCCCAAATTCGGAATAATTTGACCCTGATGTCAAAGTTCAAGGTCAAAGCATGGCAACCGCGGTACGCGACACATCGTCTTGAGATAATCTACCTACATACCAAATATCAAAACCCTATCTATTAAGGAAAAGAAGTTACAGCCCGGACACGAACTTGTCAGAAAAAAAAATCTGAAGGTCAAACTTCAAGGTCAAAGCATGGCAACCTTGGTACGCGACACGTCATCTTGAGATAATCTATCCACATACCAAATATCGAAACTCTATCTATTAAGGGAAAAAAGTTACAGCCCAGACACGAACTTGTCAGAAAAGAACCCCGAATTCGGGGGGTGTTCAGCAACCAACTAAAACAGATTTTTCTGACCCGGTACGCCCACAATCTGGCTAAAAACCAACAATGTTTTTTTTTCGGGGAGGGGATGGGATGGGATGGGATGCAGTACCTTTCATTTCAAGTTATGTTTCCCTGCCAAAAAAGGGCATCATTTGGAGAAGACCAGATCTATGCTGCATAATATGAGAAATGAAAGTGTCAATGACACTGCAGCTCAACATGTCCTAGTAGGGACTGAACTGAATAGAAAGATCCAGTAAAGGCAGGTCACTCACTCAAGTGTTCACAGAAAAGACATAACACCAAAGCTACAAATGAAATCTGAAATGAAAGTGTCAATGACACTGTAGCTCAACTTGTGTAAGACATGTACATGTTTCGTATGTGACACAGCAATGACACACATCTATGTAATGACCTGATAACAAAGGTACATGTAAAGTATTGTAAAGGTCTGTACATAAATACTGACCGTAGCCTGTAACAAATGTACAGGTAAAGTATTGTAAAGGTGGGTGACAGATGCCAAACTAGAAAAGAAATCTCCATGGGGTTAATGTTACAATGGGGATCCTTGTATGGTGCACCATAAGCCAAATGTTAGCAATTGTTTTGACCTGTTTGATTAAAACCCTTCTAAGGTTGATTCATACTAATTAATAAATATTTGTCCAGTCCTTCTTAAAATACAGGTATTTGAATTTTTTATCTTTAGCTCATAGGGTTCCCACGGGTGAGGAGGTTTTATTTTTCTCATTGGAAATAGAAAATCGGGTTGTGCTAATAATGTTTACCCTCCCCAAGCAACACCAAATGTTAACACAGGAACTTGGCTTCAACACATTTGAATATACACATCCTAAGGATGCTGAATTCAAGAAACATTATATTGTCTGGTGTTTTTTTGGAAAAGATTTTTAATTATCTCCCTTTTTGAGTCCCAGAGAGGGTCTGACTGAACCCAAAAATATTTTTTTTCATACCACAGTGATAACAAAGGCACCCAATAAATTTATAGCAAACATTACTAACATAAAAAAATCTTCTTTACAGGTTCTGTACAACAAATGTAATACACACAATTTCTGTAAATATGAAAGCCGACAGGCATTTTGAATTTTTGGCTGAGCCCAAAAGCACTCGTTACCATCCCATGATGATAGTAAACATAGCCCTAGAAGGTCTGTACAAAAACCTGATTACACCTAATTTCGGTACAAAATGGTTGCCGGAAGCCATCTTGAATTTCAGACCTCACCCCAAAACACTCGTTCTCGTCCCAAGGTGATAACAAAGGTACCCAAGAAGTTTCATGAAGATCAGTTCATAAATACAGCCTCTAGCCCGAGCCGTATTGACATGTGCACTTACTGTGTATAAGTAGCACTGAATAAATCAAAGTTCATCTAATTTGTATAATTTCTGCACAAGAAAAAAACCTGTATTAGATGTGATGTATTCCATGTTATACTAAACATTCATTTCAAAATTTATTCAAATCAGAACCTTCATATAGAAGTTCTGTACAAAAAACTGACTGTACCTAATTATGGTACAAAATGGCCACCGGCAGCCACCTTGAATTTCAGACCGCACCCAAAGACATTTGTTCTCGTCCCAAGGTGATAACAAAGGTACCCAAGAAGTTTCGTAAAGATCTGTTCATAAATACGGCCTCTAGCCTGAGCCGTATAGAAGTTGTGTATAAAAAACTGACTGAACCTAATTTCGGTACAAAATGGCCACTGGCAGCCATCTTGAATTTTGGACCACACCCAGAAACACTCGTTCTCGACCCAAGGTTATAACAAAAGTACCCAAGAAGTTTCGTGAAGATCGGTTCATAAATACAGCCCCTAACCTGAGCTGTATTGACATGTGTACTTACTGTGTATAAGTAGCACTGAATAAATCAAAGTCCATCTAATTTACATAATGTCTGCACGAGAAAAAACCCTGTATTATATGTGATGTATTCGATGTTACTTAACATTCATACAAAAATTTATTCAAATCAGATCTTTCATACAGAAGTTCTGTACAAAAAACTGATTGCACTAATTTTGGTACAAAATGACTGCCAGCGGCCATTTTCAATTTCGGACCACACCCAAAAACACTCGTTCTCGTCCCACGGTGATAACAAAGGTACCCAAGCAGTTTCGTAAAGATTGATTCATAAATACGGCCTCCAGCCTGAGCCGTATAGAAGTTGTGTACAAAAAACTGATTGGACCTAATTTCGGTACAAAATGGCCACTGGCAGCCATCTTGAATTTTGGAACGCACCCAGAAAAACTTGTTCTCTTCCCAAGGTGATACCAAAGGTACCCAAGAAGTTTCGTGAAGATCGGTTCATAAATACAGCCCCTAGCCCGAGCCATATTGACATGTGTACTTACTGTGTGAAAGTAGCACTGAAAAAATCAAAGTTCATCTAATTTACGAAACTTCTGCATGAGAAAAAAACCCGTGTTATATGTGATGTATTCCATGTTACTAAACATTCAGACAAAAATTTATTCAAATCAGAACTTTCATACACTCGTTCTCGTCCCACGGCGATAACAAAGGTACTCAAGAAGTTTAGTAAAGATCGGTTCATAAATACAGCCTCTAGCCCAAGCCGTATTGAACTGCTGACGACAGACGCATGGACGGACAGGCGGACGATGGGCCATGGCATAACCTCAAATTTGACTTACGTCAAAATTGAGCTAAAAATCAATAGCGCACATCTAGAGGTCACCCCGATCACACATACCAAGTTTCAAAGTGATCCGGTCATAAATGTGCCCTGAAGGTGTGTCAAAGGGAAATATTGAGGTCTAACTAAACTAAGTTCAAAGGTCATTGCCTGCGGCAACATTTTTCAAAAGAAATGGAAGAAAATCGATAGCTCCCATATAGATGTCACCGCACACAAGCACACCAAGTTTCCAAGCGATCCAATCATAAATGTGCCCTGCAGGATGTGTCAAAGGGAAATATTGATGCATAACTGCACTAATTTCAGCAAAGTTCATTGTCAATGGCAATATTTTTTGATGGACAAGGAAGAAAATCAATAGTTCCTATCTAGAGGTCACTCCAAATAAGCATACCAAGTTTCAAAGTGATCCAATAATAAATGTCCCCTGCAGGGTGTGCCAAAGGGAAATATTGATGTATAACTGCACAAAGTTCATCAAAGGCCATTGCCAATGGCAACATGTTTTGATGGACAAGAAAGACAAGTGTTTGACCACTGAGGTGGTATTAGTCCCCTACGGCACTTTTGTGACATAAGGTGTTTTTGTCACAGAAGACACTAGAGTATATAAGCATCTTGGATTTTGAAAAAAAAATATTGAGCGTGCATAAATGAAAGGTGTAGCTTGAAGCATATCAGAGGGAGAGGTGGTAACATAAAAACAGACAGACGGACAGACAGACAGATGTTAGATTTAGAAAAAAAAATATTGAGCGTGCATAATCCCCTCACAACCCCTTTATCCATGTGCCATATATGAAAAGTGCAGCTTGAACCATGTTGGAGGGAGCAGTGGTAACAAAAAATAGAGAAAAATGCTTAAAAAACACAACAGAAATGGTTGCCATGGCGCCATCTTGAATTTTGGAAAATAAATATTGAACGTGCAACATCCCATTACAACCCTCTATCCATGTGCCAGATATAAAAAGTATAGCTTGAACCATGTTGGAGTGAGGGGTGGTAACATAAAATAGAGAAAAAAGCTTAAAAAAACACAACAAAAATGGCCACCATGCCGCCATTTTGGATTTTGAAAAAAAAAAATTGAATGTGCATCATCCCCTCCCAACCCTCTATCCATGTGCCAAATATGCAACGAGTAGCTTGAACTATATTGGTGGGAGGGGTGGTAACATCAAAATAGAGAAAAAAAGCTTAAAAAACACAACAAAAATGGCCGCCATTCCGCCATCTTGGATTTTGAAAAAAAAATTTTGAGCGTGCATTATCCCCTCAGAACCATTTATCCATGTACCAAATATGAAAGGTGTAGCTTGAACCATGTTGGTGGGAGGGGTGGTAACATGAAAATAGAGAAAGAAAGCTCAATAAAAAACACAACAAAAATGGCCGCCATTCTGCCATCTTGGATTTTGTAGAAAAAAATTTTGAGCGTGCATCATCCCCTCAGAACCACTTATCCATGTACCAAATATGAAAGGTGTAGCTTGAACCATGTTGGTGGGAGGGGTGGTAACATCAAAATAGTGAAAAAAAGCTTAAAAAACACAACAAAAATGGCCGCCATTCCGCCATCTTGGATTTTGAAAAAAAAATTTTGAGCATGCATCATCCCCTCAGAACCATTTATCCATGTACCAAATATGAAGGGTGTAGCTTGAACCATGTTGGTGGGAGGGGTGGTAACATGAAAATAGAGAAAAAAAGCTTAAAAAACACAACAAAAATGGCCGCCATTCTGCCATCTTGGATTTTGAAAACAAAATTTGGAGCGTGCATCATCCCCTCAGAACCATTTATCAATGTACCAAATATGAAAGGTGTAGCTTGAACCATGTTGGTGGGAGGGGTGGTAACATGAAAATAGAGAAAAAAAATTTAAAAACACAACAAAAATGGCCGCCATTCCACCATCTTGAATTTTGAAAAAAAAAATTTGAGCGTGCATCATCCCCTCAGAACCATTTATCAACGTACCAAATATGAAAGGTGTAGCTTGAACCATGTTGGTGGGAGGGATGGTAACATGAAAATAGAGAAAAAAACCCTTAAAAAACACAACAAAAATGGCCGCCATTCCGCCATCTTGAATTTTGAAAAAACAATTTTGAGTGTGCATCATCCCCCCAGAACCATTTATCCATGTACCAAATATGAAAGGTGTAGCTTAAAGCATGTTGGAGGGAGAGGTGGTAACATAAAAAACAGACAGACAGACAGATGGACAGACAGACAGACAGACAGACAGACAGACAGACAGACAGACAGACAGACAGACAGACAGACAGACAGATGGACGGACGGACAGACGGACGGACAGATGGATGCACAGACAGATGGATGGAGTGCAATCCTATAGTCCCCTTACGGTATCCCGTAGGGGACTAAAAATAAATAGCTTCTATCTAAAGATCACCCCAAACAAACATACCAAGTTTCAAAGTGATATGATCATAAATGTGCCCTGTAGGTTGTCCCAAAGGGAAATATTGAGGTCTGACTAAACTAAGTTCAACATTTTTTGATGGAAAGCGAAGAAAATTGATAGCTGTAACATTTTTTTACAGAAGTGGAAGAAAATCGATAACTCCCATATAGATGTCACCCCAAATAAGCACACCAAGTATCCAAGCGATGCAATCATAAATGTGCCCTGCAGCATGTGTCAAAGGAAAATATTGATGCATAACTGCACTAAGTTCATCAAAGGTTGTTGTCAACAGCAATATGTTTTGATGGAAAAAGAAGAAAATCAATAGTTCCTATCTAGAGGTCAACCCAAACAAGCATACCAAGTTTCAAAGTGATCTGATAATAAATGTGCCCTGCAGGGTGTGTCAAAGGGAAATATTGATGCATAACTGCCCTAAGTTCATCAAAGGTCATTGCCAACGACAATATTTTTTGATGGACAAGGAAGAAAATCAATAGTTCCTATCTAGAAGTCACCCCAAACAAGCACACCAAGTTTCCAAGCGATCCAATCATAAATGTGCCCTGCAGGGTGTGTCAAAGGGAAATATTGATGCATAACTGCACTAAGTTCATCAAAGGTCGTTGCCAACGGCAATATTTTTTGATGGACAAGGAAGAAAACCAACAGTTCCTATCTAGAGGTCACTCCAAACAAGCATACCAAGTTTCAAAGTGATACGATCATAAATGTGCCCTGTAGGTTGTGCCCTGAGGTCTGACTAAACTAAGTTCAAAGGTCATTTCCAACAGTAACATTTTTTGATGGAAAGCGAAGAAAATCGATAGCATCCATCTGGAGGTAACCCAAACAAGCATATCAGGTTACAATGCAATCCAATCATAAATGTTCCTTGTAGGGTGTGCCGAAGGAAAATATTGAGGTCTGACTAAACTAAGTTCAAAGGTCATTGCCAGCTGCAAAATATTTTGACGGAAATGGAACAAAATCGATAGCTCACATCTAGAGGTCACCTCAAACAAGTACTCCAAGTTTCAAAGTGAGCTGATTATAAATGTGCCATGCAGGGAGTGCCAAAGGGAAATATTGATGCATAACTGCACTAAGTTCACAGAAGTCCGTTGCCAGCAGCAACATTTTTTGACAGAAATCGAAGAAAATCAACAGCTCCCATCTTGAGGTAACCCCAAACAAGCATACCAAGTTTCAAAGCAATCTGATCATAAATGTGACCTGTAGGGTGTGCCAAAGGGAAATATTGATGCATAGCTGCTCTAGGTTTATCGAAGGCTATTGCCTTGATGGAAATTGAAGAAAATCAATAGCACCCATCTAGAGGTAACCCCTAACAAGCATACCAAGTTTCAAACCGATCTGATCATAAATGTGCCCTGTAGGGCATGCCAAAGAAATATATTGATGCCTGACTTAACTAAGTTCAAAGGTCATTGCCGGCGGCAACATTATTTGACGGAAATGGAAGAAAATCGATAGCTCCCATCTGGAGGCCACCCCAAACAAGCATACCAGGTTTCAATGCAATCATATCATAAATGTTCCCTGTGGGGTGTGCCAAAGGGAAATATTGAGGTTTGATTAAACTAAGTTCAAAGGTCATTGCCAGCTGCAATATTTTTTGACAGGAATCGAAGAAAATCGATAGCTCCCATTTAGGAGTAACCCCCAAACAAGCATACCAAGTTTTAAACCGATCTGATCACAAATGTGCCCTGTTGGGAGTGCCAAAGGAATATATTGGTGCATGACTAAACTAAGTTCAAAGGTCATTGCCAGCAGCAACATTTTTTACCGGAAATGGAAGAAAATCAATAGCACCCATATAGAGGTCACCCCAAACAAGCATACCAAGTTTCAAAGCGGTCCGGTCAAAATGTGCACTGCAGGGTGTGCCAAAGATAAATACTGATGCATAAATGCACTAAGATCATCGAAAGTCATTGCCAGCAGCAAACGGAAATGGAAGAAAATCAATAGCCCCCATCTGGAGGTAACCCCAAGCAAGCATACCAAGTTTCAAACCAATCTGATTATATATGTGCGCTGTAGGGCGTACCAAAGGAATATATTGATGCCTGTCTAAACTAAGTTCAAAGGTCACTGCCAGCAGCAACATTTTTTTGCCAGAAATGGAAAACAAGAGGCCCAGGGGGCCTGAGGGCGCTCACCTGACATGGTAGTCTAAATATTCAAACAAGGGGCCTGACTTGAATAAGCTGCATACGCCCCTCCTAAGAAAAGCATATACCAACTAGATGAAGCGATTGTGCCCACACAATACATAGGATTTTCAGTTCCTGCACTTTTACGTCCCAAAATTGAAAAAAACGTATAAAAAACAGATTTTTTATTATTTTTGTTCGAAAATTTTCGAAGTCCCAAATAAAATATTTTCAGCCTAAATTTTTTTTTTCTTCTTAAAACTGACCAAATCACATAAAAAAACAAAAAAACTAATTTCCAGATTTCAGTCCCACCCAGCCCCCAAATTTTCTGTGCAAAAAAATTTTTTTTTTTGGTCTTAAAATTGACCGAAACGCATAAAAAAAAGAAAAAAAAAATTTCCGGATTATTTTGGTCCAAAATTTTTTAAGTCCCACCCGGACTCCAAATTTTCAGTGTAGAAAGAAAAAAAAATTGGTCTTAAAATTTACCAAAATGCTTAAAAAACCAAAAAACTAATTTCCAGATTTTGGTCCAATTTTCTAAGTCCCACCCGCCCCCAAATTTTCAGTGTAAAAAAAAAATTTTTGTCTTAAAATTGACTGAAAAACATAAAAAAACACAAAAAGTCCGGAATGGGCCCCCAAATTTTCAGCCTAAATATGAACCCAGGGACTTGGCTTGAACAAACTTGAATCTCACCCCCCTAAGGATGCTGCATACCAAATATCAAAAGATTCTTATTGGTAGATCTGAAGAAGAAGATTTTGAAAGAAAAGTCCTCATATTGCACTAAGTTAAAATTCGGGCTCCCATAGGGAGCCCAAATGTGAACCCAGGAACTCGATTTGTACAAACTTGAATCAGACCTCCCCGGAGATGTTGTATACCAAATATGAAATGATTCCGACTGGTGGATCTGAAGAATGGTATAATAATCACTCATCATCCACACAATCATCCATTTATCATCAAAGTATTTATATCATCATAATCACAATCAATTAAATTGTATATGTTTTGTCACAACAAAATGTAAATTTATTATTATCTGGTACGAGTTGGAAATAAAAGTTCAAAGTTCAAAAGAAATGAGGTCTCATAAATTATCCTTCAATGTGGCACTAAATGAGTTTCTGGCTCATACTACCAGTAATAAATTTACTTTCTTTTGATTAAGATTTGGTTTTGAAATTGAAGGATCAGAAGGGTTGTATTATCAATTATGTTTTCTGAATGTGCAGATGGAATGTATGGAAATAATATTAGCAGTATGGTTACCCTGGAAGTGTTTTTAAGTGATTTTGTACAATACCAGCAAAAACTTGGTACAATGGTCAGGAGTTGGAAACAGTAATTTTGTTGTTACTTTCTCTGATATATACAAAAACTCGATGACAAATTTGGAATAAAATTGCTTTTGTATATTACGATAAAGGGATGTTTTGGGGGAAGACTAAACATGACAAAATCTGGCTTAGACTAGCCATTTGTAATATGTTAGGCAGACAGCGTCCTATGTACAGGATTCACCACAATGTTCTAGTCAGCATAACTTGATGATTATATAAAGAAGCTTTGATACCAACATTCAGTGATTCCTGTATTAGTTCTCTGCAAAGCCAAAATTTAGTACAAAATTATCATCAAGCCCCAGTTATCAAAAACTGGATTAAAATATATTAGTGCATGCTATTTACCAGAATATAGACAATAGCTTTGTACATCTTTGTATTTTGCGATGAAAACCATTACTGAAACACTGTTGGAATGATTTTTCAACATGGTACTTATAAGGAGACACCAAGCCTTGATTCAATTCTCAAACAGC
This sequence comes from Pictodentalium vernedei, assembly GCA_031216915.1. NCBI lineage: Eukaryota > Metazoa > Mollusca > Scaphopoda > Dentaliida > Dentaliidae > Pictodentalium > Pictodentalium vernedei. Next base: position 193,629,686 of record CM062295.1, read on the forward strand.
AAGTTGTATGGATATAGGTGTGACATCAACCATGCATTTACAAAATAAATCTGTCAAAACTGTTGAAAATCTGCTAGATAGTTACTATTCGAAAAGCAAGTGATATCAAAACCCTGTTAATTGAATAGCCATTTTGACACAGAGAATATTCAATTAAAATGAATATTCAATTTATAGGAATTTGAACTTTTTCTTGTAGTCTGTTGATAAACTGTACATTAATCTTTATATCTTGTTTGGAGCTCTGTTAAACAAGACACAATAGCTTAAATTGCAATGTTGGATGTACTGAGGCCAAACAGGTCTATAAACATGGGGAAATCAGTGGCTGTCAGAGTAATTCTTCTGTAGATTACAAAAACTTTCAAATACAATTCAAAATATTCAATATTCATATCCAATATTCAAATAACAAATAATTACTCTGTATCCTACAAGATTCGTAGAGAATTATCATATATTTGAAATTCAAGGACTTTTCAAGGCCTTTTTATAGTTAAATGTATAAAAGGATCACTCTTTAACTAAACCCACCAGAATTTTATAATTAAATTTTCACCCAAACAATGATATACAGAAACAATATGACAATATAATTTGTCCCTTAAGTGCAACAAGGCACCATCTGCAATGCTTTTGGAATGCCGATACTGCCTTTTTGCACTCAAGGAACAATATCTAGTTTTTATTTATTGCATGGGAAATGAAAGTGTCAATGACACTGTAGCTTAATTTGACTGTGTGTAGTGTTTGATGAAAATGATAATGTTCAATGTTTATGAAAGGATTATGAAATAAGACAAGAATTGTGATAATTGAGAATATGTTAATTTCTGTTCCCTGTATGCTATGTTTTCAATAAGAATAATTTGAGAGTAGATTGTACTCAAGAATTAAAACCTCAGTTGATGTGGCCCTAACAGTTAATGTATGTCAACCAAAGTTACCAAGTTACAGTAAAATCATTCCAAAACGAGTCATCCTACCAAGTTTCAATGAAATCCCTTCATAAATATAACTTGTAGACTTTGCCAAAGGAATGTGGGCCATGTGACGATTCAGTGGTCACGATTGACCGATTATGACCAAAATAGGAGAGTCTCATCTGGATATCATACCAAGTTATCCACCCAGGTTACAATGAAATCTTGACATATAAATGCGAATGTCTCTATCTATCTGTCTGTCTGTCTGTCTGTCTGTCTATCTGTCTGTCTGTCTATCTATCTTTGTTCCGGGTGAACTTCTCCGCTTCTGGACTGATCAATTGCAAATTTTGTGCACGGGGGTAATTCGTCCCTGTGAGTAACATGGGAAGGGTGCTGTGCCCATGTGGGGTGACCTTGACCTTGATGACCTTGACCTTTTATTTCGAAAACGGCTGGGCCAATCGGGCTAAAACTTCATTTGTGCGAGTATATTGACACATCGATCATTTGAACTTTATTGGGGTGCCCGTGCAGTGACCTTGACCTTGAAATTGATGACCTTGACCTTTTATTTCGAAAATGGCTTTCATATGTGCGGGTACATTGACCCATCGATCATTTTGAATTTATCGGGGTGCCCATGCTGGGTGACCTTGACCTTCTATTTCGAAAACGGCCGAGCTGATCATATCTGAGAGTATATTGATATAACCATCTTCTCCCGTGCAACGCCGGGAAACACCTGCTAGTCCCTTCATAAAAACAACCTGTAAGCAGTGCAAAAGGAATCTAGGTCAAGTGACCAGGTGGCAGTAATGACTGACCGAATGTGACCAAAATACGACAGTCTCATCTAGACATCATACCAAGTTATCCTTCCAAGTTACAATGAAATTGCTTCATAAATAAGAACTGTTGACTGTGCTAAACAAATCTGGGTCACATGCCTGTGCAGCAATCAAGGTTGACCGATTACGACCAAAATACGACATTCTCATCTAGACTTACAGAGTCATCCTACCAAGTTACAATAAAATCCCTTCATAAATATGATCTGTAGACTGTGCTAAAGGTTTTCTGGCCGATCATGATCAAAAGGGGATGATCCCATCTAGACATTATATGGAGTCATCCTACCAAGTTACAATGAAATCCCTTCATAAATACAAAAATATAATCTACAGACTGTACCAAAGATCTTCAGTTTTTAGGCTCTCGCACATGTCACGGTTGACAGAGCACGCTTAAAAGGGGACATTATACACAGTCATCCTACCAAGTTAAAATGACATCCCTTCATAAATATGACCTGCAGACTGTGCTCAAGGTTTTCGGGGGTTCGGGCTCGAGTAGCCATCACGGTTGACCGATCGTGACCGAAAGGGGACATTCTCATCTAGACATTATATGAAGGCATCCTACCAAATTACAATGAAATCCCTTCATAAATATGATGACTTGTAGACAGAGCTTATGGTTTAGGGGTTTCGGGGTCTCGCAGCCGTCAAGATTGAACGATCGTGACCAAAAGGGGACATTCTCATCTAGACATTATACAGAGTCATCATACCAAGTTACAATGGAATCCCTTCATAAATACGACCTGTTGACTGTGCCAAAAGTTTTCTGGTTTCGGGCTCTTGCAGCCATCATGGCTGACCGATCATGCTTAAAAGGGGATGTTCTCATCTAGACATGACCTTAAACCTGCATATGAAATTTCGTGATGAATGGACAAGCCTGTGCCAAAGAAAATGTGAACAGACTGACAGACTTCGGGACACGTCATGGCAATAGATTTTCTTGACTTTGTCAAGTTGAGCTAAAAATAAATGAGGATATGTTTTATTACCCCCAAAGAAGGTGTTTTTGGCAGTTTAGGGTTTCAAAAACCTGCCACTGAGTATATTGACATGTTTATTGACAGCAGTTGATTATTAGCACTGGTGGAGACATTAAGAGAACAGCAATGTTTGTGTCAATTTGAAGGAACTTAATTTGTGGAATTTATATCAAAACATACATGACAGATGCTAAATGATAATTTTACTGATGGTTTTAGTGAATTAAAACAGGTACGTTGCCCATATAACAGGTGGCTACACTGCAGATACAATAGAATTTAAGGACTTTTTAAGGCAGGTTAGCAATTTTCCAGGGCTTTTCAAGGCATTTATATGTTTTAGAGTTTTTTAGGAAAAAGGTTGAAAATTCAAGGCCTGTATGAGTCCTGTCCCATATGCAGTTAAGGGATAAAATCTGCATTAAAGGTATCATAAATGGGTTGGTGTTTGGAATTTATATGCAATTAACAGGTTTATTCAATTAAAAGATATCTAATTAAGCCAGCTGCACATTGTAATATACCACACACTTTGAAGGGCACAATACAATGTAGAATTTCAACTATTGTTTTCTGATCCCCCCTCCAGGAACTTAATTTTGACATCACCTGGCAATCAAAGGAGTCAAATGCTAACACCACTAGACCAACAATGTCAAAAAAAGAAGATTTGAATCCGCACATTAAATGAAGTGCTAATGATTACTTGCTTCGTATGTCACTACAGAAGCTATAAGAAAGTGTGACAGGGTGCCTGCAAGCAAGGACTGATAAAATTCAAGGTTATTAAAGGTCGTTTCTTGATATATTTCAGCATTTTTCAAGGCCCTACAACAGCCAAATTCAAGAATTTTCAGGGCCCTACCTTCACTTGTCCTAAATAGGACCTTTGGTCATTATCCCATCCTCCCACTTCCTATTAGGGAAGTGGGAGGATGGGGGTAATGACCAAAGGGTCCTCGTTAGGTCCATGCCTTCGAACACTATGGAATATAAAACGATACAGTTAAGAGCTTCGGCAGCATTTTTATTTTGTGAATATTCAAGGCTTTTCAAGGCCTCCTGGCACATTTTCCAGAATTCCAAGGCCTTGAATGACCCTTAGTCAAATTCAAGAATGTTTCTTGAAACTAAGGTGCCAAGGGAACCCTGTGTGAAGTGCACTGGCTACAGTGCATCAAAAGTTCTTTAGCTGGCCTCCCTAAAAGATTCACACAGGCCTATATGTATAATTTGAAGGACACATTTATGTTTCATAGTAATTAAGAATATTGGTTTATTATCCCCTCACCAGGAACTTAGACCTTTGACAACATCCCTTGGCAATCAGGAATCGAACACCTACGCCACTGGACCAACACACGTCATCAAAAAACGATGGATTGAATATGGTACGTTTGCTGAAATGCTCAGATTACTTGATTCATCTGTCCTAATGTAAACTACATGAAAGTGTGAATGCATCGGCTATAGTACAATGAATGTACTTTGGCTGGCCTTAGATGAAGACAGGCATTGGCATGTATGTATATTTGGAAAAACATAAGTACATAAGTGAAATTTAGAACAGCAACATCACCTGGCAATCAAGAGTCCAATGCTTACACCACTTGATAAACAAATATACTAGAAATGAAAGTGTCAATGACACTGCAGCTCAGCTTGTACAAGAAGGGAATGAACTAAATAGAAATCTCCAGCAATGACAAATCATTTAATCAAGTTCCTACAGAAAGGACACCACGCCAAAATTACATATGAAATCTGAAAAAGATCAGGTGAGGGTGCGTCCTGTAGAGTGTACTAATGAAATTGTTGACAATTTATATACCAAATCCAAGATAGCAGATGGTGGCCATGTTTTTGAACTAAATTCATAAAAATTTGATAGCATGTGCCAAATCCAAGATGGCTGCTGGTGGCCATGTTTTTAAACGAAATACAGCAAAATTTGATAGCTCCCATCTAGCCATCACACTAAAGCTATATATGAAATTTGAAAAAGATCAAGTGAGAGATGCAGTCTGTAGGGTGTACCAATGGAATTGTTGACAATTTATATGACAAATCTAAGAAGGCTGCAGGCAGCCATGTTTTTCAATGAAATTCGAAACAATTCAATAGCTCCCATCTAGATATTGCCCCAAAGCCACATATGAAATTTGGAACTGATCAGGTGAGAGATGCGGCCCATACAGTGTGCCAATAGAATTTTTGACAATCTATGTGCCAAATCCAAGATGGCTGCTGGTGGCCATGTTTTTCAATGAAATTCAGAAAAATTTGATAGCTCCCATCTAGACATCACACCAAAGCTACATATGAAATTTGAAAAAGATCGGGTGAGAGATGTGGCCTGTAGGGTGTGCACATCGAATTGTTGACAATTTATATACCAAATCTAAGATGGCCACTGGCGGCCATGTTTTTCAACAAAATTCGGAAAAATTCAATAGTTCCGATTTATGTGCCAATTCCAAGATGGCTGCTGGCAGCCATGTTTTTAAATAAAATTCGTAAAATTTGACAGCTCCTGTCTAGACATCACATCAAAGCTACATATGAAATTTGAAACGGATTGGGCAAGAGATTTTATTTTTTGCAAATATTTTGACTCAGCATTTTTTCGATGCCTTCACTAATGAACACCTTGACACAACCATTCAATTCTACTGGTCCTAAGGATGCTTTATACCAAAATAACAGTTCTCTGTTCTGTGTGGTTTGGGAAATATGGGCATTTGAAAGTTCTATTTTTAGCTCCCGGGGTTCCCACAAGTACACAGGGAATTTATTTTTGGTGTGAATCAAGTACTTATGACTCAATAATACCACATATCAAATTCGGTTCAAATCGGACCATCGGTTCAGAAATTAGAAATTTTGGGTGGGGCCAAAAATCTTGCCCCTCCCATTACAAAGACAAATATTGATCCACGAACTTTGTTTAAACAAACTTGATTCTTCAACTCAAAAGGAAGCTCCATACCCAATTATCGAGTCATTGTACCCACTGGTTGATGAGAAGATTTTTAAAGAATTTTGGTTGTTTGTCGCCCATCCCCTCCCTATTAGGCTTGTTCAGCTCTTTTCCTTGAAAAGGCCTAGGACGTTGCAGTTTCCTCCAATCTGGTCACTTTCTTGGGCGCTGCTCTGCTTGGGGATGGGGGGCGTTCACGCCTTTATCCTGGATGAATATGCGTTCTCTCACATGCCAGATCTCTCCTGCATCCATTTCTTGATGGATTTGTCTTGCTATTCGTGCAGCTTCCGCTCGTCTAGCTACTGGTGATTGTATTACCAATTGTTTTTTCTGCCACGAGGTGCGTGCATTGTCTTCCTCTTTTAATAACTCTGTCATGCTGTTCAGTATGAGGAATATTCTTTAAAAATCTTCTTCTTCACATCCACTAGTCAAAATCTTTCGATAGTTTGGTATACAGTATCCTTAGGAAGGTGAGATATAAGTTTGTTAACCCTTTACCCAATGTAACGACCAAAACCGGCCAGTGCTATTCACAAAATTCACCATTAAATTTTTAGTACTTTTTCATTTTTTGTCACAAAAATCATAACTTATGACCCCGCATTGGAACGATCTCAACGAGCTCGATGAGTGACAAAAACAGTGTGGTATCACATATGAAAAAATGTCTCCGAAGCATGGACATGTACCCATTGCTGGAGACCCCCAGAAACAAACATATACCAGAAACTCCGCAAGCGGTGTGATTGAAGGAGTGACAGAAGCAACAGAGTGATCGCACACCATCGACAGAAGAACCTTCCACTTAGCCACAGAGGCTAAACCAGTGGAGTGAGTGCCTCCTTGAAGAAGAAAAGCAACTCCACTGTGTGTCTTGAAAAACCACTAGGGAGGAGACAGGACCCGATAAAAGACATGTGCGTAGGCACAATGAAGTCGGGTCAAAGTAAAACCTCCTCGGGCGACTTTGGCAAAGAAAGTCGCGAGGTAGAGGGAGACATGCCGGAACCGCCGCTAACAGAGAGCGGAGCAGATTGATCCACACCCACCGAGGCGATGGGTGTGATTGAAAGGATTCGACGACTGCAGGTTCATATCTGGGCGAGAACCTGAGGCGGAATCGGAACCGGTAGGAAGGCGTAGCTGACAAGACCATCCCAAAGGAGGGCTAGAGCGTCCACGGCGAAAGCCAGAGCATCTGGACACGGGGACACAAAAGTGTTCACCGGATGGTTCCAACGAGTCGCAAGAGATCGATGGAACCCGCATTGTGGAGAATCCACCTGGTGGAAATGACCCTGCCCCAACGGGACAGGGAGTCGGCTAGGACGTTCAGACGACCGGGAATGTGACGAACAGCCACCCCGGCGTGGACATCCTGAGCGAGCAGTAGAAGATCCCGAGCCAATTCGTACATTGGAACAGAGTGTGCCGCCCTGGTTCCGAATGTAAGCAACCACCGTCGAATGGTCGGACAACAGAAGAACCGGGCGATTCGACAGGTGAGGGATCCACTGCCTGAAACTCAGAAAAGCAAGAAGCTCCTCCTGGTTGATGTGTAGAGCTGCATGATCCTGGTCCCACATCCCGTGAATGGAAAGACCTAGAGGATCCAACGTCGCACCCCATCCGAGATCGCTGGCATCTGCCGTCAAAACGCGATCAGACGTGGGTAAGTCCAACGGAACACCCTGCGAAAGCCACTGGACATCCGCCCAGAGGAGAAAGTGAGGATGAAGATATTCTGGAAACTGAAGCACCAGATCCAGAAAATCTACATTCAGCCTCCAACGACTGAGCAGAAAGTGTTGGAGAGGTCTGACACGCAGCCGACCTAGAGGAATGAGATCCGTAACCAAACAGCTCGCCGAGTGGAAGTCAGGGAAGGCTGAGGCCGATACCCCACAACCACACAACAGACATCCCTGCAGACCCTGGGAGGAATAAGCCGAGGCCGGCTAAAAACGGTGCCCAATGACGTTGTAGACGGAACAGCAGTAGCAGCAGATACGACGGGAGCTGTTGGAACTGGCGGAAAAGCGGAGAGAGCCACCAAGCTCGGCCTCCAAAGGAGGAGTCACAACACTAGTGACAGCCTCAGATGTCGACTGGAGAGGGCGCATAGTCCAGGAACCAGGCATCTCTTCACCAGAAATCCAACAGCTCCCGCAGTATCCACCACGGTAAAAAACTGCACATTCCCCACGGAAGGGGAATAATTCTCACCAGACATGGTCGAGTCAGGAAGCACCGAAATGACAGTGTTCCCCCCCCCCCCCCCCCCGCTTGTGCGGGAGGAGCTGCACATCCCCCATGGAGGGGGAGCAATTCTCACCAGACGGGGTCGAATCGGGCGACCCCGAAACGATAGCGTTCCCCACTCCCCGCAGGAGTGGGAGGAGCTGCACATCCCCCATGGAGGGGGTCAAACTCACTCCAGACGTGGTCGAGTTGGGGAGCCCCGAAACGACAGTGCCCCCCCCACCCCACCCCCTGCAGGGGTGGGAGGAGCTGCACATCCCCCATGGAGGAGGTAAACTCACACCAGACGTGGTCGAGTCGGGATGCTCCCGAAAAGACAGCGTTCCACACCACCCGCGGGAGCGGAAGAAACGGCCACGAGAAGGCACCAAGGCGAGGGCAAAAGGAATTGCCCTAAAGGAACCGAACTGGAAATAACAGAGGTGAGAGCAGTAGAAGAAAAAGGTTAACTCAACAGAAACAGAAAGTAGAAGAACACCCTCAACTATGGGAGAAGGTGGCAGAAAAAACCGGTGGGTACATGACAGAACCCAGACGGTCGAGAGGGACTGAAAAAACAGAAATTCAGCCCTCAACAGAGTGAAAAAATCCTGTCCAGACAGTTCCAGATTGACACCTAACTCCAAAAATTAATTGTCGAATCACGTGATGTCGAAAACAAAACATTCGCGAAAACGAAATAGTAAATAATAAACAATGAGAATGTGGATGAAAATATAAACGAGAATATATAAAACACAGTCCTGTTATTATACGATCTTCAGATCCATAAATCCAGTCACTGGAAAACCATTATCGGATATCAAAAGAATGACGAATTGACGCATTGCGCACTGTTTTACGGAAGTCAGGGATTTGTTCTATGGAAGAGTATCCCATACTGGGTGTGCGCCGATGGCGCTCGACCCAGTTTTGGCTTATTTTTTCGTGGTGTTTCTACACCACTTTTCTTTCCCAAATCTTGGGAAAGATTAAAATAGAGAGTATTTTATCCGAGTTAGGTTCTTCCACTGTAGTGCAAGCCTGTAGTAAACAATTGAGGTAGGTTGATAAGAATAACATTTTTTAAGATTTAAGCACACTTTTGGAGCATGGCCCTACTGAGGGGTGGGGCAACTTGATCTGAACAAAATCAAAATGTGATATCATAACAAACAATTATCTCAAATTTCAGTTAAATTGGTTCAGTGGTTTTGGAGGAGAAGATACAAACTCTATGTTCACGGACGATGGACAATGGCCGACGGACGACAGATGGTGAGTGATCATTATAGCTCCCCTGACTGAAAGTCAGGCGAGCAAAAAAAAATGCGATGTCAGAACAAGCAATATACCTAAAATTGGTTCAGCAGTTTAGGAGGGGCAGGTGCAAACACCATGTTCATGGATGTCAGATGGTGAGTGATCACTGTATATATAGCTCATCCTGACTTTCAGTCAAGTGACCTAATGATAGATATAGCAATCTGCTGACTTGGTCTCTATAGCAACAAGTGTGTTTCCCTGGCAATGCAGTAACTAATAGGTAGATGTTGATCTTATTGAAAGTTAGGACTGAAAATCAACAAGAAATGAAACTAATAGTTTAACAACAGTGTCATGTGAGCTCCATAGCAAATGGTGTGTGTCCTTAATAACAGGCTAATTACCAGGTTAATTTTCAGAGAAATTTCATATATAGGCTCACAATTTAAAAGGAAACTAAATAAACTAGTTGACAACCATCTCACACAGTCTCCAAAGTGACCAGAGTGCTTCTTTAGCAATGGCTTAACTTGTGGTACGTAATTTAATAGACAGGTCTACTTTGTTAACATTGTTAAGAAAGTCTCACGTTCCATACATTGACCAAATCCATTAGTATTTGTTCAAGTTATCACACTGACGAGCTGACGTGCAAAAATTAACTAATTAAGGGCCATAACTCTGTTCAGTATGATCAAATTTTGGCAATTTTTTGAACTTGTTGTGAAAGTTTCATATGTCAAATATCGACCAAATCTGTTAATATTTGCTCAAGTTATTGTGTGAACGAGATGAAAATGCAGAAAAATTAACTAATTAAGAGCCATAACTCTGCTGAGTATGATCAAACCACCCCGGTTTTCAAACTCATTCAAGACATTAAGAAAGTTTCATATACCAAATCTGTTAATGTTTGTTCAAGTTGTCATGCTAACGATGGAGAAATGTGAAAAAAATTCAATTAAGGGCTATAACTGCTCAGTATGATTGAACCGCACTGGTTTTTGAACTTGTTCCAAGACACTGTTGAGAAAGTCACACATACCAAATTTTGACCCAATCCATTGATATTTGTTCAAGTTATTGTGCTAACAAGAAAGGTGACGTAAGGTAATGTAATTTAAAAAATAACAACAATGCTACATGCTTCCCCATTGCTAACTACTGGCCAAACGTTTACAACAAATCCCCCTCCCCACTAAATTGAAAAGATCAACTGTCCTGGTTTGGTCAGTGGTGGATAAAGTTTAGGGGGGGGGGGGGGGGGGGGGGGGGGGGAGTGATAGTGGCATCTCTAAAATTTCCATGTATTAACCATAGAAGACTTCAGGTTTATTCTTAAAGAACTGATTTTTCAAAAAAAACCTTCTAGTTATTGACTCCATGTCCCACCTATGATAGGGAGGACACCCCGCCCTTCCAGGTTTCAGGTATATCTACACCCTAGTCCAGGTATCCCATGGCACGGAATCTAAGCATATTGATGTCAGGGTGAAGGTGTCTCAATACCCTATAGTACATAATGCAGTGTCATTATGTCACTTCTATAGAATATATGTTCTTTACACTTTGAACCCTGCTTATATCTTCCATATCAGTACAATGGCAGCAATTAGTAGAGTCTGTATACATTATCTGGAGTAAATCATTTAATATATTCAGTGTGCAGCATGAGGCTGCACATTGAAAATAATGATTGGTCAATCCCACATATTCACTTAGCAGCTATCTACTTAATGAATCTAGATCGTATCATGGTCCTGGACCAAAAGGCGGTCTTTTGGGTTCAAAGGGTTAATCACTGGATGAACTAGCATAAGCTACTAGTCACTAGCCAGCTATGAAGGAACAAAAGATTGTGTGCTGTTCACAAATTTTCTGTTTTATGTAAAATGTTCATCAACACAGTTGAAATATACTATTAAAAAAAAGTAGGGGATATTTGATAAAAGTGAGATATATGAAGAAATATATTTATATTTTCATTAAAAAGACAGTTGAGGCATTGCACTGTGACATCTGGTGAATGATGTCAGCGATAGTTGGGTGTCTGACAAGCACACTTTCCATGCACTGAGCTGTAGAAGACAGGGACGTCCACTCAGAGAATTTGCCACATTCTGTCCAAGACCTCAATACCTTGTAAATCCTCCTCGGTTCGCAAGACAAGCGTGGATCCGACGTGGCATACTCCTCACCAAATGTCCAACATCAGCTTGATTGATTTTATTCCATTCTTCCTGCAGTGCAGCGACGAGTTCCTCGACATTGGTAGGAGGCTATTGGCATTGTCGTAGGTGCCTGCCAAGCATATCCCAGACGTGCTCGATTGGTGAAAGGTCCGGACTTAGTGCTGGCCAAGGCAGTGGAGTGACGTTCTGCTCCTGGAGGAACTCTGTAGCAACACAGGCCCTGTGTGCCCTTGCATTGTCATCTTTGAAAATGAATCGACAGCCGTGATGTCGCGCAAATGGCACCACATGAGCTGCTAACATGTTGTCATGGTAGAACTGCCCTGTGACATGCCCTTGGATAACATGTAATGCTGTTCTGCTTGTCATGGTTATGCCTCCCCAAACCATAACATTCCACAACTAAAACGATTGTGCTGCCTAACGGTCACATCATGGTGTCGTTCGTTCCACCGCAGCCACATTCTGTTTTGCCTGTCCTGAAAGTCGAGAGTGGACATCGATTCATCGGAAAACATGACATTGCACCTCTGACGATTGTCCCAGTGCTGTGGTGCTCCACACCAATTACGCCTTGCTGCAATGCGACGTTCAGTCAAATGTGGAATTATTCGAGGTCGCAGAGCATACATATTCCAGCTGTGTAGGCGATTTCGGATAGTCTGACCACTGACATGCACATATGTGGCTCGGTGCCCACTGCTGTTCAATTGCTGAGGCACTTTGATGGAGGTTACGTAATGTTGTGATTCAGATGAAATGATCCTGTTAGCAGATGTCGCCCTTGGACGACCTGACCGATGTCTATCATCAACATTGCCTTCTGACAGTAGCATGACCACAACCTGCTAATCACCGATTGAGTAACGTTGAGAATTTGAGCCACTGCAGTCTGTCTGTTGCCAGCTTCCAACATGCCAACGGCACGTAAACGTTTGTCATGTGTCAGTCTTCGCATACCTCAAAAGTTACGTTTCGACAAGAAACTATTGATAAATGAGTTTATACCAAGAAAAGAATGATGAGATCTCCAAAAAAGCCCGTCCAGTACAAATGAAAATTTCAAAACGTACCCCACAGACCTTAATGCGGTACTCGTGCAAAAAACCTGCATGAAGTTTTCGTGGGCCGGTGACATTCATGATCCACACTAAACATGGTAATATATTGATGTGTCCAATCAGGCATATCCAATACCATTTTCTGAAAATATCAGCATCAGTTTGGATATCCCCTACTTTTTTTGAATAGTATATAATATTGGCTGATTACTTTTGTCAGTGTTAGCTTTGAACTATTTCTATGTTTTATTTGTCCATTGGTAGAGAGCTAGAAGTCTGTACAATGCTCTAAATGATCATCATCTAAAAAGATTTATTCACATTATTGGAAAGCATAATAAGATAAGAACTGTTTAACATTTAGGAACAAAATTCTAAACATAACTCAATATTGTGCAAGCGTTAGTCCGAGCTAACTGTAATAGCTTAAAATAAGCCGACTCTCTATCTCTCTTCGAATTAATCCTAATTCAAATTTATTCATGTTACTGCTTTCTATTTGATACAAATATTTTTACAAATTGAAATTGGACTTGACAATACGCATTTGTAGTTTCACTCATTTGGAATGAAGATTTTTTCGTCATCGCCCTTTTTTTATATAGCTTTGCTACAATTTCTTGTTTTGTCTTAGCTTCATTGAGTCATTTAAATGTGAGAAAACCATATAATGGGGCAATCATGCAAGCATTTATTAATGGTTCTACATCTGGCTCACTTCTACCTGTTTCCATTTGACTGCTCTCTAAAATCTGTAGAGAGAGAAGTGACTTCCCCCTCAGATTACCCCAAGGTTCGTCTCTGACTATGAATGCAAGTTTATAACTAAGGTGACTTGACCAAAGAGTCACCATATAAAAGTGCAGTCTTTTCTTTAATTAGTTATCGAATTTTATGCACAGGTTGGTTTGGGGGGAACTCGGGAGAAGTCCTTGCATGTGCGATCAGTTAGGTTTCTATGTTTGGTGAGATTCAAAACTACTTTCAGCATCTACAGTGTGACTGCAACATATATATAAAGTCACATTTAGACAATAATTGATAATTATAGTGCACACTTTGAAGGACTTGCACCCCGGCATTTGTTACCAGGGCCCATTTTACCTGAGTGAGACAGATCTATCTTAAAGTGTTCTGCAGAATGACTTGATGGTAACCCAGGCAATTATGCATATTCTGTTAAAAAGTATGAGAAGCATAGGCAACATTTAAACCAATGGACCCGAGAGTCGAACTCAGAGATCCATCAGATAAAGCGGCAGAATCCAATCCTCCATTGGCTAAAACCTGCTTAACCCTTAAAGACCTATTTCTGACTTTTATGACCTCAGAACAGACAATTATTCAGGCCCTTAAGCATTAATGCTTCAATCCATTTTTACTACGCTTTGACTGTCGACATTATATGCATCCTGGCCTTTTTCTAAGCTAGTTTGGGCTGCCTATATAGGCCAAGATTTACCTAGAAACAACTGTCAAGATAGTAGAATGTCAAGTGCTAATTTTGATACAGACTGCATTTTGGGCACTTGTTCTGTTGCCATAAAAGTTATCAAAGTCAAATTTAAGCCTTCAAGGGTTAATCTTTTTATGCTTCAACCCTGAAGTTGATACATTTTGTCTGAGTTGAAAACCTAACTAAAGGATGCTTGGTGGTAACCCATTCCCACATACTGTACACAGGGATTACATAGCATGTCAAGAGTTAGAGAACATCAAATACATACCCTGTGAGCACTTAGCATGTTTGTGTGCGATATACTTAATTCCTAATAATAATACAAAAAAAAGTAAGAAATCAAAAGATATTCAGTAAGATTTGAAAAAACCTTGAAGACAATTAAGATTTAACATAGGAATTGATTCACAATAAAATATCCATGGCGAGGAATTTTAAAACAAATAATAACTTTTATTATATGCTACCTTAAAAGACAGTGGGAAATGTCTGACAAATATTTTCAAATATCTATTTTTATAACAGACATGACAGAATATTTCTCCAAATGTGACGTACATTACCCAATAAGTTTAAAATGATATATATTTTGGGTGATTGTGTATTGTAATTGCAAATAAAACATAACAGTGCCGAAAGAGTACATGCTGTTTTCGAGTAGCAAACAAAATTGTCTCATTTGCGACTGCAAAGGAATCCAAGTTTTCACTCACTTGTGAAAACTTAAATTTCACTGAAGTCACTAATGAAAAAATTTTGCTACCTACTGAAACACAGTAGCTAGTCTGCAGGATCTGGTTATGGGACACATTTCTAGTGTGCTTCGGCCTACATTTTTGCCCAGTTATCAGCCCCAGTTATCTATCTTTGAATATGTACTATACTACACTTTATATGTCACAAGGTGCAATGCCACTGGTATCCACCGCCAACTAAGACAGTCAAGTATCTTCCATAATTTTCAGTTTAAACAAGTCGAAAAAGGCCAATAATTCTAGGAAAAATGATTGAACAAAACCTGTTACTTATGAATATCCTTCACCTTATAGTTGTCCATCAGCATACCAAATATCATTCAAATCCAACACACACCACTAAAATTTTCATCCAGAAAACACAAAATTTTTAATTTTCTAAATTGAAAAATGTAAAAAAAAAGGCCCATAACTCTAGAAATAATGACTGGACAAAACCCATTACTTGTGAATTCATTTCCCCCATGATGGTCCATTGGAATACCAAAGACCATTCAACTCCGATGTGCACTGGCCAAGATACAAAGGTCTAAAATTATTATGCATGGATGGATGAACAGACACCATCGCTAGATTCCCTGCACTTTGTTTTGGTGGGGATAATAAAGCAAATAAAGTGATTCCTCCAACGCAACCTAACCATAAAAGTCAGGGATTTTGGTAAATTAATTTTGGAATACTGATTTCACTACCACGCCTTTCCGTTAGATTGCTGACTGATAAGAGGAAATTGCCTTCTCATTCAACATTTGTTTTGTTCTGATAATGGCAGGTCACTATGGGAAAAATACAGAATAAATCTATTGTGAGGGAAAATATAAAATTTATTCTACTTGTAGAATTAAAAATAAACTAACGCGCCTCTGGCTTGCAAGTTTAATTCTTAATTCTCCGAGTAGAATAAATTTTATATTTTCCCACACTACACATTTATTTCATTGATTCCATGATACTGTTTAAAGCAGACTTTAGGAGAATGCTTAAGCTGGTATACTATGTAGCCTAAATCGGCAGTATTACAGATGTGTAAGTGGAACAGCATCATCAATTTTTCTCATAGTGAACATTAAAGGTCAGCAGTAAAGTAGTAAATAACTGCTTTATACCCAAGAGAGAGAGAGAGAGAGAGAGAGAGTGAGAGAGAGAGAGAGAGAGAGAGAGAGCGAGAGCATACAAAATGACCTCTTTGAGGTGTTAGTCTAGGTACAATTACCCAACATGAATACTTAAAATTTGCAAACAATTTATGGATAACTAATGGATTTTATGGACAACTAAACATTCCATTTCTTTTTACTCAAAAACATAGCTTATCACTCTTCATAGAAAAAAGCTCAATGGGCTTGCTACAACGAGAAGTCAATAACTATGTTTTGGAGGCAAAAATGGAAAGATATTAAAATCTGAATGGCAATTTTTGTAAATAGAACCAAGCATTTAAGGCAATTATTTTAGGGAAAGAAATAACAAGATTTAGATTGCATGTGCAGCGCATATTCTTAAAACTTTAATGGACTTGCATCCATGGCAATAAATTACTCCCAAAGATTGTCAATAACAGGTAAACTAACATACCTATGACAGGACATAACTTTATAAATGAGAATGGAAAACTGACCAGCAAGACTCTAGTTTTGTGGCAGGTGACTGAAAGAGATAAATACCCACCCATGAACACCACCCATGTTCACCCCGGAAATCTAATGGAAGACACATCACTTTTAACCCTTCAAGGCATGGGTAATTTTCCAGACTTTCTACTGCCTGACAGCTTACAAGTTTGAAGGCTTATCAGTGATTCTCTAGGTGCAATGACGACTCGACAAGAAACCACTGCCAAAGAAACTATTGTCTGCAGGACAACTGTTTCATTATATGTTATAAAGAATGCGTTCAAAGACCACAACGTTTGTCAAAGTCAGATATTGGCCTTTAAAGATGACATTTAACTCTTAAAGGCCTAATACCAACTGATCACTTTTTACTGTAACAAAACAAATGCCCAAATATGCAGTGCTTGGGTAAACTTTCAAGTTAGTTATAAGGACATTTGCAGTTGTTTCGAGACAATTCTTTCTTGGCAGTCTGTAAATATGTGCAAAACTGCAAGGTACAGACTGTCAAAATATAAAAAAAAATGTTTAAAAAATTAAAATTTTTTAGTAAATTTTGTTTCTTAACATACCTACCACAATTGTTTACAATTGGCTGTAACGTAAGTGCAAGCCCTACTTCGGAACTAACTCAAGCTAATAAACTTTTCCAAAGGAGTTGGAAAAGTGGAAGAGTGCAAAAGCATGAAAAAAAAGATCGAGACCGGCGCTCGACATTGCAGGTACTCTCTCTGCACACCTCTTGCATTTACCAAGTGCATGCGCAACAACCGTGACGTCAATTCCGAATTTCCGCCAATGAGAAGTTTGTGATTTAGTGGGGAGACAACGATATCAAAGATATCCCCAAGGTGGGTGGGCCTCCGGTAAACAATTGTGGTAGGTATGTTAAGAAACAAAATTTACTAAAAATTTTAATTTCTTCTCAACCTACTCACAATTGTTTACAATTGGCTGAATAAACAATAGGAGGAGATGAATCACATAACCATTACCAACAAGTGCAGCAGAAAGAAACGCAAGGAGGGCAGAGAATAATAGTGAAACCTTAAAAGAAGAAACAATGAAGCACCTGAAAAGAACAAGGCTGAGCGATGCACAAACCTGAAAATACATATTTAACGAGGGTGCACAACAGCCCGAGCAGCAACGAGAGGGCCTAAAGAAAAAAGGTCCTCAGATTGATGGAGATAAAAGGAGGAGAAAGTAGAAGCATTCCTCCAATAAGCCGCATTCATAACATCTCTGAGCGAAACAGAATTGGAGAATGCCCAGGATGTAGAAATGGCACGAATCTCATGAGCATTAAACCAGTTCGAAACAAGATCCAAAAGGCCAGCTTGATTGCAAGACAGATCCATCTGGAAATAGAATGGGAAGAGATAGACTGCCTCCCAGTAATGAGAGACAGAAAGAATCTCTTCCGACCCCTCCGAATGAACTGCGTGCGATTAATATAAGTCTTGATCGCACGAACAGGACAAAGAAGAGGGCTCCGGCAATCGACAGCAGGGAGACCCCGAATACAGATGGAAGGAGGTAGCGAATCAGAAAGTTGATTCTTGGCCAGAGAAGAGCAATCAGAAGTGAAAGTTACACCGTTAGCCTCATTCCTGAAGAAAGCTGAATCAACAGAAAGCGCATGAAGCTCACTGACACGTCTGGCAGAAGCAAACGCTACAAGGAAAGCAGTCTTATATGAGAGAAAACGCATATCGGTCTCAGATAAAGGCTCGAATGGCACCCCCTCCAAACAATTAACAACCATGCCAAGTTCCATTTGGGTGTAAGATGCCAAGTTCCATTTGGGTGTAAGATGCAAAACTCAAGGCCTCTTCAGAGAAAAGTGCCGAATCAGTTTGGAGAGAAAGAGATTACGACTGATGCACCGCTTTCCCACATAAGAGAAAGTATCTGTCAGCATAGACCAATAGCCCTTAATAGAAACAGGCTAGAGGCCCTTGAAGTCAAAAAGGTATACCAGAAAATCCGCAATTTGAGCGATTGACAGATTACGGTAATCCACATGTTGAGCTGTACACCAGCGGCAGAAAACCTTCCACTTAGCAGCATAATTCATGCCAGTGGAATGTCGCCGTGATGCACAAATGCACTCCACTGTTTGTCTCGAAAAACCTCTATGTCGGAGACAGGACCTGATAAAAGACAGGCGTGAAGGGACAGGTTCACCAGGTTGTGATACTTCCTGGGCCGACCCTGGGAAAGAAGATCACGGCGTAGAGGTAGACGAATGGGCCGATCTGCCAACAGAGGCCACAGTTGATTGATCCACACCCTCTGTGGAGACAGGGGTGCAATCAGAATGACCCTGCAACTGCAAGCACGAATCTTCGCCAACACCTGAGGAAGAATCGGTGCAGACAAAGGTCTCTACCTGATGATTCCAGCGAGTGGCGAAAAGGTTGACAAGAGAACGCCCCCACCGCTCGCAAATCGCCTGAAACACCGACCGATGCAGCATCCATCGGTGGGAAGGAGACTGTCGCGTTGGGACAGGGTGTCTGCTAGGACGTTGAGACGTCCGGGAATGTGCCGAATGGCCACCCGAGCGTTTACATCCTGCGCCAACAGCAGAAGATCCCGAGAAAGCCGATACAAGGAATCGAATGTGTGCCACCTTGATTCTATATGTAGGCCACCACTGTCGAGTTGTCGAGAAGCAGGACTGTGTGGTCCGACAGGTGAGAGATCCATTGCTGAAAACTCAACAGAAGAGCAAGGAGCTCCTTCTGGTTGATATGAAGGGCCATCTGCTCGCTGTCCCACTCGCCGTGAGTAGACAGACCAAGAGGGTCCAATGTCGCACCCCAGCCCCGATAGCTGGAATCTGCAGTAAGGATGCGATCGGCCGAAGGAAGATCCAACGGGACACCTTGAGTCAACCACAGAGAACATTGGCCCAAGGGTGGAGGTGACAAAGCAAGGACCAAGGAATAGGAAGTTCCAAGTGAAGAGGATCCACATTCGGATGCCAATGATCCAAGTGTTGGAGAGGTCGTACAAACAAACGACCCAGCGGAATGAGATCTGTCACCGAACCGCAAAGACCCAGCATCTGAAGGATAGTCCTGGCTGAGACCGAGGAGGAACGGAGCAGGTTCCGAGTCAAGGCGGAAAGGATTATCGCCTGAGCATCGGGAACCGACACCACATTGTGAAGAGTGTCGAAAACCATACCCAGATGACTAAATTGCTGAGAAGGAAGGAGATCCGACTTCTTGCAATTGACTCTGAAACCCAGCGATGCCAGTAGGCCAAGCAACCGTCGGACATCAGACTCCAGCATTGTGGTGCCGTTGGAGGATGTCGTCCAGCTGGGCTGACGAAGTCACAGCCGACTGAGTATGGTGAAAAACAAGCACATGTGACATCAGTCGGGTGAATGCCCAAGGAACCAAGTTCAAACCGAACGGGAGAGATTTGAATTGAAAGACACGATCCCAAAACAAGAACCGAAGGTATTTCCGTGACGCCAGATGAATGGGTACATCGAAATAGGCATCCTTCAGGTCGATACTGGCTGCAAAATCGCCTTGATGAATCGAACTTTGAACTGACCTGAAAGTCTCCATGCTGAAACAAGGTGCTATGAAGAACTCGTTCAGGATACTCAGATCGATGACAGGACAAAACTGACCGTTTTTCTTCGGCACCAAGAAAAGTCTTGAGTAGAACCTCGGAGAAAATCACGATATCTGTATTTTATTTTGTTTTATTGTATAAAGAAACGTTTTGGAATGTCGGTGTTCAGTGTTGGGGGTTAATAAAATTATTGGACCACTGCAGGTAGATGTATTTTCTTGGTCAAGGGGTCGACGTTGAGGATAATTTAGAGCAAGTGTAATTGCATGAAAACGTTGCTATCCAGTGTAATGTTGTGTGGAGAGAAGTGTAACGTGTAGTCCATGCAGTTGATGCGAGTATTGTGTATTAACGAGCTAGGTTTTGTGTATTAGTCGGATTGTCTCTGAATTGTGCACTGAGGAAGGATGGTGGATTAGTTGGCTATCCGTGAAATATCAGTCTGATGATTTTACATCGAGATTAGAGGTTGGTTTTTCTTGTATAAAATATTTTTTTGTATTGCCAATGATTTTTGGGAGAAACTTTTTAAGCTTTTTGTAAATATTTTGATTTGAGTGATTCGCTTATCGCAGTTCAACAGATTTAAGGCCTTAGCTTAGCATTCGCAGACAAGTGTTAATTGTGCCATCGGGTATGTGTTAATTGTGCCATCGGGTATGTCTTAATTGTGCCATCGGGTATGTGTTAATTGTGCCATCAGGTACATGTTAATTGTGCCATCTGGTACATGTTAATTGTGCCATTTTGTACGTGTTAATTGTGCCATCAGGTACGTGTTATTTTGTGCCTTTTGAACTTCGTGTTAGTTGGTACGTCGCGGGTATAGAGCGCCTATCATAGGCACCTGCATATTTTGTACTATTTGGAATGTGTCATTCGATTATTTGTCTGTGATTAAGCTTTTGCATGATCAAATGTACAAGATATTTCGACTCATATATATTCAGTTCTAGTAGTAAGCTATCGCAGTTAAACCTGGTAGTATTTAGTGCCTTTTCATATTCAGGTTTCTACAAGTTTCTACAATTCACAGTTGTTGTACTCTCGTCCTGTGAGATTGGTGGAGGGTCTGTTTTACAGCAGTTGTGGCTAAAGTGTCAATGGTGTTTGGCGTGGGCTTGTTTAGTGTTGGAATGTCATGTCAAGAGGTTCAGCTTATTTCAATGGAGTATCTGTACTGCAGTGCCTGCCGTAAGCAATAAACTGTAAAGTATTGTAGTTTAAGTACTTATATGCCAAAGAGAACACTTGTACTCAATTTACTGACATTATTTACCCATCTGGTTTGCTGTATCAATTCAATGCCAGTATAATGTGAAACTGTGCTGAAAATGACTTTACTATAACTGCAACGTGAGAGATTCATATAAAATTTACAATGGGGTACTAGATCGTGTATTTAATAGAAGCTGTACGTGTATCATTTAGCAGAACCGTGTAGTATTTAACAGAAATTGTATGTGTATCATTTAGCAGAACAGTGTGTAGTATTCAACTGAAACTGTACGTGTATCATTCAGCAAAACCATGTGTAGTATTCATTGTGTGTGTGGCATTTCATGCATTTAACCGTTATTCAGCAAAATGTTTTTTTTTTTAAAAACTGAACTGACTTTGCCAGATGAAAGATGATTGCTAAAAATCACCTTATTTATTCCCATATTGTCGTCATGTTTACTCATCATCACATTCATCTTGTTATCATGTTGATATTTTCAATGGGATGGGTCTTCAGTTTGTGAAATTGTACTACACGTAATAATTTAATCCCTACATTTCTTGGAATAAAATATATATAGATTTTACTTATTTGGAATTTGTGTCTCACCGCTTGCCAGATGGGAGTGGTCGCAATTGTTTTGTGACATTCCTGACCACCTCGATCGCCCCTTTGGAGAGGAGATTGTCGATCTCCTGCATCAGAAAATCCCAACGCTGAGGATCAGAAGGGACCTGAGTCGGGAGGGGCACCCGAGATAAACAGGGGTGCCGATGGAAGGACAGTCGCAGACCAGATTGGAGGACATCGAGGACCCAAGGGGCCAACGTTATCTCTGTCCAACGGTTGAAAAACAGCGACAGCCTTTCCCCGACTGGAGGCGAATCGAGGTGAGGACCTTCATTTGCGGCCTCAATGAGGCCCCCCGAGAGGACAAACCAACCCCTCGGGAAGCAACAGAATCCTGAGACTTTCCTACCTGTGGCTGCCAGCGAGCTTGGCCGAGTCAGCGTTTCTTCTGAGCAGGAGAGGATGGAGCCGAAGGCGTGGACGATGCAGCTGGGCACTTAGCGGACCTGTAACAACCACAACCCGAAGCAGCAGGCTGGTCCAGCTGCCATAACAAAAGCTGGTCCTTGAAATGACGAAGAACCTCACCACGGACAGCTCCCACAGAATCATGGGACAGCTGAGGTCCAACCAAAGAGGCAGACCACAGAACAACATGCTGTTCAGAAGGAAGGGATGGAGAAATGTCCAACACTGCATCTCAGCATGCAAGCTCCAAATTAGCCGTGTTACAGGTGTGAGCATGTATCAGGTTCATAAGAGCCTGCAACAAAACACGCAGAGGCGCCTGAGCATCATCAAACTCCCCTGGCTGAAAATAGGCAGCCAGGGCATCTACGACGTGGTCCGCGAGAGATAACATGCCCAGCATCTCTCAGGACAGGCCCACCATAGATTCAACTGCCGACATCGGGAGAACTGCCGACTTAGGCTTAGTCAACCCGAAGGAAGAAGAACAGATCGTGAAAAGAAAGAACCCTTCAGGGCCTTGGAACACATTCTGGCATCCAGGCCCTGGAAGGACTCAACAACCTGAGCTGATTGCAGAGGGTGCAAAACCCCAGAGCTAGAAGGCTTGAAAGGGTTGCAGCATTCCACAGAGGACCGCGGCCGGACGGTCACGAATGGCTGGTCTGAAGGCTGAATGTCTGGCAATAAGCTAAAGACAAAATCTAAAGCCTGCCCCAAGAATGACAAGGGGGCCCCGTCGCCTTCAAGCAGATTGTTATCCTCGGTGGCAGAAGAGACGTAGCCCAACTCGCGCTTACCAACGGAAACCTCCTGTGAATGCTGAACAGCATACAAAGGTCCAGGCGAGGAATCTCTGCGACTGACTAAAGGAGGTTGTGCCTCAGGAGGCACAGGGAAGCCAACTTAAGGGTTGCTAGAAAGCAACTGGGTAAGCGCCAGAATGGCCTGCCTCAGCTCACCCTGAGAATCCGTCAGAGCAGCCGCGTCCGATGGAGTGTCTTCCCAATGAACCCTTCCAAAAGAAGAACCCAAATCCTCAGAAGGGACCGACGAGGAACGTCGATCAGCAGGCAGAGTAGGGAGACGGTGAGAAGACACCGGAGGACTGTCCCAAGAGTGATGCCCACGAGCATTCACTGACCTCTGCCAAATAGAAGGCCCTGCCTGCAAATCCTCTAGAGAGACCGACGGTGCACGTCAATCGGTAGCTGGACCTGGGACACGATGAGAAGACACTGGAGGATTGTCCCAAGAATGACAGGAACCTGCCATTGGCCTCTGCACGACAGAAGGCCCCAACTGCCCATCCTCTGAGACCGACGACAAGCATCGATCGACAACCAAACTTTGACACATTGAGAAATCACTGGAGGAAGGTCCCAAGAGTGACAGCTAACCGGAGCCGTCACTGGCCTCTGCCGAACAGAAGGCCCTGGTTGCCAATGTCCCAGCCCCATCCTGCTAGTCGGCACACCAGCTGGGGAAGGCAGAACAACAAACGATGCGCCCGAGGAATGAGGAATCGCTGCCAAAGCGACCGAGCAGGAACAATCAGGAGCAAACCTAGCCAGACGGTTGGGACGGGGCAGCCAGCAAACCCGAACAGCTTTGCTGAGAAGCCAGGGAAGGCTGGAAGCCCAGAGACACACCACCAGATACAGCCTTGGACCCCCGAGACTGTATACCATCCACGGAAGAGATGGCAGAAGCACTATCATGCAAGATAGGAGCAGCAGGAACAATTTCCTCAGCAACTGCCGATGATGCAGGTGGAGAGCGTGACCAAGCTGACCTCGGGAAAAACTCTCAACGAAAACAGTCGCCTCAAGGGTGGCTCCGGAGCCAAAGGAAAAGAGACCGCACTCCCCACTTCAGGCATCCCAGCACCAGCACCGCCAACAGTTGCAGAGGAACTTGCTACCGAAAAAGGCTGTCGAACATCCTGCGTGACAGAGTCACCACGTGCACTCTCAGAAATATCCGAAGAGGCACGGCTACCTTTGCCCCGAGAACAAGGAGTTCTAGCTCTGGTTAGAACTACCTTGTTCACGGAAGACCAGAACTTGGAAGACCAAACCCCACAAACACCACAGGGATGGGCCTGAGAGCAATTGTTGCAAGTGACACAAATACCATCTATATGTTTCACCTGCATACAAGAAGGACAAGGAATAGTTTTAGGCATTGTCCAAAAAGGTGGTAGAAGAATTTCTATTGGGAAAAAACTCCCCAAAAAATCCAAAGAATCAAGCTTCCCACCAACGGAAAACCGAACAACGCGGGTCGCGTTTTCGCACGTGGAAAAAGCAAGACACGTAAATAAGCATAAATATAATAAAATACAATCAATTTTGAGCTTGAGTAAAGGATACAATCCACTTTGCACAAATAACAATAATAGGTAGCGAAATAATCAAGTTATTCACGAAGGAAACAATCGTAAAGTATTGTAAAGGTGGGCGACAGTTAGATGCTAAACTAGAAAAAGTCTGACTGAACCCCAAAATATTTGTTCTCATAGCACAGTGATAACAAAGGCACTCCAAAACACTCGTTCCTGTCCCAAAGTGATAACAAAGGTACCCAAGAAGTTCCGTGAAGATCGGTTCATAAATACAGCCTTTAGCCCGAGCCGTAATGACATGTGCATTTACTGTGTATAAGTAGCACTGAATAAATCAAAGTTCATCTAATTTGCATAATTTCGGCACGAGAAAAAAACCCGCATTATATGTGATGTATTCCATGTTACTAAACATTCATTCAAAAATTTATTCAAATCAGAACCTTCATATAGATGTTCTGTACCAAAAACTGATTGTACCTAATTTTGGTACAAAAATGGCCGCCGCCAGCCATCTCGAATTTCGGACCTCACCCAAAAACACTCATTCTCGTCCCAAGGTGATAACAAAGGTACCCAAGAGGTTTCGTGAAAATCGGTTCATAAATACAGTCTCTAGCCCAAGCCGTATTGACATGTGCACTTACTGTGTATAAGTTGCAATGAATATGTCAAAGTTCATCTAATTTGCAGAATTTCTGCATGAGAAAAAAACCTGTATTATATGTGATGGATTACTAAACATTCATACAAAAATTTATTCAAATCAGAACTTTCATACAGAAGTTCTGCACAAAAAACTGATTGCACTAATTTTTGTACAAAATGGCAGCCGGCGGCCATCTTGAATTTCAGACAGCACCCTAAAACACTCGTTCTTGTTCCACGGTTTTAACAAAGGTACCCAAGAAGTTTCATAAAGATCGGTTCATAAATACGGCCTCTAGCCTGAGCCATATAGAAGATGTGTACAAAAAACTGATCAGACCTAATTTCGGTACAAAATGGCCACTGGCAGCCATCTTGAATTTTAGACCACACCCAGAAACACTTGTTCTCGTCCCAAGGTAATAACAAAGGTACCCAAGAAGTTTCGTGAAGATCGGTTCATAAATACAGCCCCTAGCCTGAGCCGTATTGACATGTGCACTTACTGTGTGTAAGTAACACTGAAAAAATCAAAGTTCATCTAATTTGCAGAATTCCTGCTCGAGAGAAAAACCTGTATTATATGTGATGAATTTCATGTTACTAAACATTCAGACAAAAATTTATTTGAATCAGAACTTTCTTACAGAAGTTCTGTACCAAAAACTGATTGCAATAACTAAAGTACAAAATGGCTGCTGGTGGCCATCTTGAATTTCGGACCGCATCCAAAAACACTCGTTCTTGTCCCATGGTGATAACAAAGGCACTCAAGAAGTTTTGTAACAAGAGGCCCCAGGGGGCCCATATATGAACCCAGGGACTTGGCTTTAACAAACTTGAATCTCATCCCCCTAAGGATGCTGCACACCAAATATCAAAACATTCTGACTGCTGGATCTGAAGAAGATTTGTAAAGAAAATTCCTCATTTTGAACTAAGTTACAATTCGAGCTCCAACAGTGAGTCCAAATATAGACCTAGGGACATGGCTTGCACAAACTTGAATCTCACCCCCCTAAGGATGCTGTATATCAAATATCAAAACATTCCGACTGCTGGATCTGAAGAAGATTTTTAAAGAAAATTCCTCATTTTGAACTAAGTTATAATTCGGGCTACAACAGTGAGCCCAAATATGAATCCAGGGACGTGGCTTGAACAAACTTGAATCTCACCCCCCCTAAACATGGTGCATACCCAATATCAAATGATTCTGCCTGCTGGATCTTGAGAAGAAGATTTTCAATGAAATTTGCCTGAAATGCACTAATTTCGAATTCGGGCTTCTATAGTGAGCCCAAATATGAATCCAGGGAGCCGATTTGAACAAACTTTCATCAGATCCACCCCACAATGTTACATACCAAATATCAAACGATTCTGCCTGCTGGATCTGGAGAAGAAGATTTTTTAAGAAATTTACCTGAAATGCACTAAGTTCGAATTCGAGCTTCTATAGTGAGCCCAAATATGAATCTAGGGAGCCGATTTGAACAAATTTGCATCAGATCCACCCCACAATGTTGCATACCAAATATCAAAAGATTCTGCCTGCTGGATCTGGAGAAGAAGATTTTTGAAGAAATTTGCCTGAAATGCACTAAGTTCAAATTTGGGCTCCTATACTGAGCCCAAATATAAACCCAGGGGGTTGATTTGAACAAACGTGAATCAGATCCACCCAACAATGTTGCATACCAATATCAAAAGATTCTGCCTGCTGGATCTGGAGAAGAAGATTTTTTAAGAAATTTGCCTGAAATGCACCAAGTTCGAATTCGAGCTTCTATAGTGAGCCCAAATATGAATCCAGGAGGTCGATTTGAACAAACTTGAATCAGATCCACCCCACAATGTTGCATACCAAATATCAAAAGATTCAGCCTGCTGGATCTGGAGAAGATTTTTTAAGAAATTTGCCTGAAATGCACTAAGTTCAAAATCGGGCTCCTATACTGAGCCCAAATATGAACCCAGGGGGCCGATTTGAACAAACTTGAATCAGATCCACCCTACAATGTTGCATACCAAATATCAAAAGATTCTGCCTGCTGGATCTGGAGAAGATTTTTTTATCTTTTTCCCATTGCCTACAGTGTTAAAAAGTGCTGACTCAGCACTTTTTCAAAGTCCTAAAAATAGTACCTTGTGATCAAACTGATAGGGATTTTTTTTGAACCATTCTATTCTACTGGATAAAAGTAAGTTTTATACAAAATAAGAATTCTCTGTGCCGTGTAGTTTTGGAGATATGGCAGTTTTAAGGTTTTTCCTATTTTTAGCTCCCGAGGTTCCCACGGGACAATGAGAAAAATCTTTTTTGCATCAATCAACTACTTATGACCCATTATCATCTCATATCAAATTTGGTTTAAATCGACCTCACGGTTCTGAAAATAGAAATTTTAGGTGTGGCCAAAATTTTTGCCCCTCCCATAACGAAGGCAAATAATGCCCGGCAAACTTCTCTTGAACAAACTTGATTCTAAACCTCAAAAGGACTCTGTATACCGCATATCAAGTCTCTGCTACTGGTGGTTCATTAGAAGAAGATTTTCAAAAAATTTGGCCATTTTTTCCCCACCCCTCTGCTCAACATGAGCCGAAACCTAATTTGCATAAAAATCAAAATGCCCCTATATAACCACTACTTACATGAAATTTAATTAAAATGTGGCCAGTGGTTTAGGAGAAAGAGGCTCAAACACCATCTTCATGCAGGACGACGGACGGACATACAACGGACGAAGAGTGATCAGAAAAGCTCATCCTGACTTTCAGTTAGGTGAGCTAAAAATCAGTTCATAAATATGGCCTAGAGCAGGAGCTGTACTGAATTGTTGATGGACAGATGGACGGACGGATGGATGGTATGACGGGCCATGGCATAACCTCAAATTTGACTTACGTCAAAGTTGAGCTAAAAAACAATAAATGTGTTTTTTGAATATTTACAACCGCATTTCTATTCCTGATTATACCGTGGTTGTTACTTCAACTACTTCCGACTTGTAGTGTACGTGAATAGGTAAGGGAATTTGAACTCAGTATTCCTTATTTTAATACCAAATCACAAACACATATCCACGAATTAAGGAATTTCCACCGATTGGCATATCTAACATTTTTCAAGGGTTTTCAAGGAAGGTTCTAATGTTCAAGGATTTTTAAGTTCCTTGGCAAGGAAGGCAAGGAATTTCAAACCTCTCCAAAACAGTGTTAACCGCCTTGGGAAAATTTACCTCAAAATTTGTGTAAGTCACAACAATTACAGTAAAACATGAGACTTATATAATGACATATTCAGAACTTTATTCAAAATTCTGAAATAAAAAATTAGTGATATGGAAACTTCCCATGGTAAGGCCAAGCCTGAAAATAAGCAGACTGTCATCTGCAAAATGAGGTCCCCAGAGGGTGAATTTGTGCACAGCAGGGTATCATCACAAAATTTACCCTCTGTGAACCTCAGTCTGAATCCAGGTCTCAAGCCAAAACAGAAAGATGTACCTAGAAGATCGATTGGCCCACTGTATGGGATAGCATCAGCAAATTCACCCTCTGGGGACCTCTTTTTGCAAATGACAGGTTGCTTATATTCAGGCTTGGGTAGGACAGGTTTTTATGAATACCCATAATCTGATTGCGATAGAAAAATGATTTTATAACATTGGCAATGAAGTGATCGTTAAACAAAAATGCAGAAATCAGAAGTCTATTTTTGAAAACCAAATAAGAATTGGAGGGCTATTCTGCCATTTTACCTGGGAGGGTTATGATAGCTTATTAAATGTGAGATGATTATTTAGAGAATCTATTTTCTTTCCAGTCTCTCAATGGCATACACATTTATAGGATCGCACAGATAATCTATACTCACCCGTTTCACCAAGGATGGTGATGATCCCAGATTATACAACAACTCCTTTCTCATGGCTGTTATTCTCTCACCAATATCTGATGCCACATACAGAATGTACTTATGATCCCAAACAGATATATCTTGACATGTTTCTTCTTTACCCTCAGCTATTTCTAAAAAAAAAATCCAACCCAAAACATAAAATTATTAGTTAAGAGCACACAGGGGGTTTGGAACCTGATCATAAGCCCTCCATTACACCCATTTCCTTGAGTTAAACTATGTTTGATTGATGAGGTTTTTACTGTTATCAAATCAGGGTTTTACAATTTTGATCAAGGCCCAAACATTATATTTCATAACATGCACAACTGTAATTGTCAAGAAAAAGTTAAAGTGCAAAAAGTAATATCTCCTGGGTGAGAAATATTTGAGAATCAGTTTCTTTCATGACAGCATAAGTTGCATGACATTTTACATCAAAATTATCCAGATTCTTCGTCATGAAACTTCAGTGCTGAACTTTCATAGAAATATCGTTCTATGGTAGGTCTCTTCTTATTAAAAATTCTCATTCTAAAACAGTTTCAAACCATTTGTGCATGTTGTGTAGGAAATAATAGGGAAATACTTATAAAACTTACTATGTCAGTTTAAAAATAGCCCGCACATTAAGAGAATGGTCAGACAATCAGATGATTTTAGTTTTGAATGATTCACCAATGGCTCTAGATATCTGAGAGGACTGTCCTTGGATCCACCAATATAACCATAGATTTGTGTCTGGCATCATTATAATTTGAGATTTAAAAAGCACAAATGTCAGTTTGTTGTTATCTGACAAGGGCCAAACAAAGAAATGAAGTTGGCGCCAGATTTGGCGACTTCCTGGCGTCTGCTCATGCCCTGAGGGTAAAATGTATGGAGGGCCAGATAAGACTTCTAATTTTCGGTTTTGCATGCAAATTTTGGGGATTGGAGGGCAAAATTTGTGTTTGGCCCTAGATATTTTTAGGTTAGCACCAGCTAGTCTGGGCCATTGGTATACAGTATAAAAATATGGTAAAGACCATTTTGACAGAGTTTTGTTGAAAACAAGAGGCTCCTGGGGGACTGAAGCGCTCACTTGACAAAACATTAATGATTCTTCCAACAGGCTTTTGAAACACTGTTACATCCATAGATAGGAACTCAGGAATTCAAAACTGTGCAAACCTGTGTATCATTCATTTTTCTAAGTTTCAGATGCTATCATAGAAATAATGCCTGGATATCCAGTATTTTCATTAATGCAAAAACAAGGATGTTCTTTCCTCGTTATAAGCTATGTTAAAATTTGGACTCTGATAGGGTGCACAAATATGAAGCCGGAAATTGATTTGAACAAACTTCATTGTGACTCCCTATAGATGTTATACACCAAACATCAACAGATTCTGACAGGTGGATCTGAAGAAGATTTTTACCTCATGCTGCACACCAAGTTAAAATTTGGGTTTCCATTGAAAGACCAAAATTAATCAATGGACACCCCCCTAAGCATGGTGCGTACCCAATATCAAAAGATTCTGCCTGCTGGATCTTGAGAAGATTTTCAAAGACATTTGCCTGAAATGCACTAAGTTCGAATTCAAGCTTCTATAGTGAACCCAAATATGAATCTAGGGAGCCGATTTGAACAAACTTGAATCAGATCCACCCTACAATGTTGCATACCAAATATCAAAAGATTCTGCCTGCAGGATCTGGAGAAGAAGGTTTTTTAAGAAATTTACCTGAAATGCACTAAGTTCGAATTCGAGCTTCTATACTGAGCCCAAATATAAACACAGGGGGCAGATGTGAACAAACCTGAATTAGATCAACCCCACAATGTTGCATACCAAATATCAAAAGATTCAGCCTGCTGGATCTGGAGAAGAAGATTTTTTAAGAAATTTGCCTGAAATGCACAAGTTCGAATTCGGGCTTCTATAGTGAGCCCAAATATGAATCCAGGGGGTCGATTTGAACAAACTTGAATCAGATCTACCCCACAATGTTGCATACCAAATATCAAAAGATTCTGCCTGCTGGATCTGGAGAAGATTTTTGAAGAAATTTGCCTGAAATGCACTAAGTTTGAATTCGGGCTTCTATAGTGAGCCCAAATATGAATCTAGGGAGCCGATTTGAACAAACTGGAATCAGATACCCCCACAATGTTGCATACCAAATATCAAAGGATTCTGCCTGCTGGATCTGGAGAAGAAGATTTTTGAAGAAATTTGCCTGAAATGCACTAAGTTAGAATTCGGGCTTCTATAGTGAGCCCAAATATGAATCCAGGGGGGCCGATTTGAACAAACTTGAATCAGATCCACCCCACAATGCTGCATACCAAATATCAAAAGATTCTGCCTGTTGGATCTGGAGAAGAAGATTTTTGAAGAAATTTGACTGAAATGCACTAAGTTCGAATTCAGGCTTCTATAGTGAGCCCAAATATGAATCCAGGGGGCCGATTTGAACAAACTTGAATCAGATCTACCCCACAATGTTGCATACCAAATATCAGAAGATTCTGCCTGCTGGATCTGGAGAAGAAGATTTTTGAAGAAATTTGCCTGAAATGCACTAAGTTCGAATTTTGAGCTTCTATAGTGAGCCCAAATATGAATCAAGGGAGCAAATTTGAACAAACTGGAATCAGATCCCCCCACAATGTTGCATACCAAATATCAAAGGATTCTGCCTGCCAGATCTGGAGAAGATTTTTGAAGAAATTTGCCTGAAATGCACTAAGTTGGAAATCGGGCTCCTGTACTGAGCCCAAATATGAACTCAGGGGGCCAATTTGAACAAACTTGAATCAGATCCACCCTACAAAGTTGCATACCAAATATCAAAAGATTCTGCCTGCTGGATCTGGAGAAGACGATTTTTTAATCTTTTTCCCATTGCCTACAGTGTTAAAAAGTGCTGACTCAGCACTTTTTCAAAGCCCTGAAAAACGTACCTTGTGATCCAAGGGCTTTTTTTAACCACTCTATTCTACTGGATAAAAGTAAGCTTGATACAAAATAAGAATTCTCTGTGCCGTGAAGTTTTGGTGATATGGCAGTTTTAAGGTTTTTCCTATTTTTAGCTCCCGAGGTTCCCATTTTTTTTTTGCATCAATCAACTACTTATGACCCATCATCATCTCCTATGAAATTTGGTTCAAATCGACCTCACGGCTCTGAAAATAGAAATTTTAGGCGTGGCCAAAATTTTTGCCCCTCCCATAACGAAGGCAAATAATGCCCGACAAACTTCTCTTGAACAAACATGATTCTAAACCTCAAAAGGACTCTGTATACCACATATCAAGTCTCTGCTACTGGTGGTTCATTAGAAGATTTTCAAAAAATTTGGCAATTTTTTCCCCACACCTCTGCTCAATATGAGCTGAAACCTAATTTGGATAAAAATCAAAATGCCCTTATATAACCCCTACTCACATGAAATTTCATTAATATGCGGCCAGTGGTTTGGGAGAAAAAGGCCCAAACACCACCTTCACGACGGACGACAGACGATGGACGACGGACGAAAAGAGATCAGAAAAGCTCACCCTGACTTTCAGTCAGGTGAGCTAAAAATGTGGGGATACTGTCGTGATCTCCGTCCGTACATCTGTACTTCCGTACGTCCATACTTCCAGTTTTGTAATTCGAAACGCTGTAACTTTCTACAGTTGTTCAATAGGGACTGTGCAATCCAAAAATACCACTTCTAAAGTTTTGTGCCACCAGGTAGCTTCTGTGGAGCCACTTGAAAAATGCATTAATTTTCCCACTTTTCTTTCAAATAATCCCAACCTATGTAATTCAGAGTTCTATAACTGCACTAGGGTGTTGCTAAATGATCTGTAGATGTGCCCGAAGGTTTCAGATTTTTCAGGTGCAACATGGCTGTGCCACCGTTACCACTTTCGTGGTTTCTTAGACTGTTTTCAGCAAAAGGCTCCTAGGGTATGTAATTCGAAATGCTAAAACCATGCTCAAATGTTGCAGTAGTGTCTGTAGATGTGCATGAAGGTTTCGGATTTTTGGGGTGCCATATGGCTGTGCCACCGTTGCCACTTTCGTGTTTTCTTAGACCGTTTCCAGCAAAAGGCTCCTAGGGTATGTAATTCGAACCGCTAAAATCATGCTCAAATGTTACAGTAGGGTCTGTAGATGCGCACGAAGGTTTCGGATTTTTCAGGTGCCATGTGGCTGTGCCACTGTTGTCACTTTCATGTTTTCTTAGACCATTTCCGACGAAAGGCTACTAGAGTATGCAATTCGAAATGCTAAAAGCATGCTCAGATGTTGCAGTAGGGTCTGTAGATGTGCACGAAGGTTTCGTATGTTTGGGGTGCCACGTGGCTGTGCTACTGTTGCCACTTTCGTGTTTTTTTAGACCGTTTCCAGCAAAAGGCTTCTAGGGTATGTAATTCGAAACGCTAAAAGCATGCTCAAATGTTGCAGTGTGGTCTGTAGATACACACAAAGGTTTCAGATTTTTCAGCTGCCACGTGGCTGTGCCACCATTGCCACTTTTATATTTTCTTAGACCCTTTCCGGTGAAAGGCTCCTAGGGTATGTAAATCGAAACGCTAAAACCATGCTTAAATGTTGCAATGGGGTCTGTAGATTAGAGATGAGCCGATTAGTAAAATGCCCCATAAGACGAATGCCGATTATTTTAGACAACAATCGGCCGACACCGAATGCCGATGTCAGATGGTTTCTTTATTATTCAAGCTGACTGCAGAAACTGGGTGATTTACCTTAATCAGAATCCCCATCAACCCGGAAGATAACACACTTTTACCATACTGACTCGTGTCGAAGCCCATACTCGTGTCGAAGCCCACCCCCCGCTTTTTCAGATTTGTGAACCAGGGTGCCCTACTCGAGTCAAAGCCCACCCCCCAAGTTTCAAATTGGACGAAAGTTGTTTGAGACAAGACGTCAAATTTACAGGCATCAAATGGAAAAATAGTTGACTTGTTGCAACACTGTACTTTCCAAATAGAACTGCAATACTGTATTATGTATATTTTTTGGAGTTGAGATTTTTGTGTTGTTAAATTCGTCTTTTGTGTAATACATTATGTCTGTGTTCAGTGTAATAAGTCTTTATTAAAATATTATCCCAAGCAAAACTGACTTGTTTATTTTTTTGTCGAGCTCGTTTTTCGAAGCTGTCACTTGTTTCAAATGAGAGTGCAGGCTGCTGTCAATAGTTGTCTGAAACACGCCCACAACATATAGTTTTCACAGTTTTCACAGTGGTCGAATATCATCAGAAAGATACTGATTGAACACTGCCACTTTCAAGCGGGGCGCAACTCATTGTAAAAGAACACTGCCACTTTCGAGCGTGCACATCTCATTGTGAAAAACAGGTATTCAGAAATTAATGAGAAAGTGGTAATTAAAAATAAAAAATAATTACAACTCTGGTATTTGAGAATGTTTTTAACAATATAACCAGGAATATGATTTATGACATATTGGTTCAATGAATCATGCTCATTTATCATTTCATCATGCTCTGCAACATGTGAAGTTATGACTTTCAGTGTAAAATCAAATTTTCAAATTTGCCAAGGGAGGCAACTATTTTGTTATTCATATTCCGCTGTGTAAATTTTATCTGGTCTTCATATGAAGAATTTTTTTATTGATTTTGTGTGAAGCTTTATTTTGTTTTATTCATAATAAAATGTACATATTAAAAAAACAGCTATTTTTAAACAGACTATGTTTGCCTGTTTTCAAGAGGGTGGTTTGCAGTGTTGATTGTCAACTTACGTCCATTTCTGGCTTCGAGAGTAACCTGTACAAAAAAAAAAAAAAATGAAAACACCACATGGTTTTCTGCTTGTTTTATTCATTAAATTGAGGATTAAAACCCGAAATCTGAACTGTATGTACAAGATAATTATGAGAATTTTTAAAGCAAATTCTATAAAATTGGTAGGTGGTTTCCAAAGAAACGTAACATACCCAGTGGATACTTACTTGTCTTATATCGACAATTTCCGACGCATCCCAACGCGACTTGCAAACACCTTACACCCCCACCCCCCACCCCCCCCCCCCCCCCCCCATCACCACCACTTTGCAATTTATCCACTGCAAGCACCCCCTGGGCTTCGACACAAGTCAGTACGGTAATACTCACTTAAATAAATTAAATAACAGACATCAAAGGGTTAATTTTATGTCAATGAAGCACCATCAGTGCAGAATACTTTCAATTTAAAATAAACAGCTAACAACTGAGTCGAGAACTCATCACGTGCATCGTCACGGTAAATTGTGTTCTGAACCTTTGATGCGGTTTACATCAACAATGGAAACAATTCATTTCAAAGTCGGGTCTTTGCCGAATCGCCCCCTACACAGGCTTTGAAGTCGACTATCAGTTATTTGGAAGAAAATGTTTAGTGAAAATCAAAAGCTGTTGTTGGTACCACATGTTTTAAAGTGGGAGTTTCTTTTCGGTAAACCCATATATGGGATTGTGTCACACGAGTTATGAGGTTGCACTGCATTATCTATTTTTATCATGTGCTCCACACAATTCAACATGAGAAAAATTCAGTGGCTTCGTGTTGATAAATCCCACCCCGAATGGCCCGATATTAAACTTTTTGCACCCAAACCTTTCACAATTAACATGGATTACTAATATGGAGGAATTATCTGTCCAATATATATTTAATGAGACGATGAGCGTGGTTGAAAGAAATATTGTAACATTTTGCAGAATGAAGTACAGTTTGGGCAGTGAAGAGCGTCCGTATTCACATGACGGATAAAAAACAACTCAGTACACAGTTACACAATCAAAATCTTTAATATAATATTCTGCCTTTTCTTTCATGAACCATCATTTACATGGTATCAGTAACAGACGAGTTACATACCGATCGCTTGCCACTGGTTGTCCCGTGAAGTGGAAGAAAGATCATCCATAACACTTTCACTTTCACTGAGTTTCAGACAATCGGCGAGGGCCGATGTTGAATCATGAGTGCCGATGGTGCACCGATTGGTGCTTATCGGCCGAGTGCCGATGTTACACCGATTAATCGTCTCATCTCTATCCGAATCTTAGTTTACATTGAATTTTCTGTACAACTCTCTTCTTTCATCTCTTCATCCACCTAATCCTTACTTTTTGCTATCAGTAATTCCACAATATACAAAAACTCAGTTTCAAACTACTCCATTATACCTGGTAATGCAGTTTTCCTGACTGCATTCGATGAATAATGCTGAACAATTTCGACGGCATTTGTTTCTGTCAGTCTGAACACCCACCTGCCTTCATCAAACTATTAGATTCTGACTTTGTAACATTCAACTAAAAATTTGAAGGATAATTTTTGTGAATAGCACTTGCTGGTTATGACTGTTACATTAGGTAAATGGTTAAAGAATACTGAAAACTGCATTACCTGTTAGATGTTAGGTGTAAAGCACATAATGATAATTTATTTTTTGTCTAATGCAAGACTGACCATATTTCAATTATATATCATATTGTTTTTAAGTGTGTATGATTTTGGAAGTGAGGTGAACAATATTAAACATATGTTATGCAATATAGAATATTTTATAATGTTAAGTCCAGTAAATAAGGATTCAAAGAAATCAAATCAAGGTCCTATTATCTGAATATGGACTAATATTTAAAACTGTACTGACCAAAGAAAAGTAAAGGATCATATTTTGCTTACATTGTTTGTTAATTATTTATTGGTGTATACAACACTTTCAACAGTCAGGGTCATCTTGTGTCACACAGTTTTACAGTTGGAGGAAGCCAGAGTACCCGAAGAGAACCACCGTGCAAAAACAAGCAACTGTCAGACTCCCCAAAGTATTAACAACACACAAGCAGGATTTGCATTGGCTGAAGACAGGTGCACCATCAATGTGTAGTATGCCTTAGTACACAGCACCATTGTGTGCCCCCATGTGGGCAATTGGGATTAAGTGTCTTGCCCAAGAACACACTGCACTTACCCCTGGCGGGGATCAAACCATGGCCTCTGGGGCTGAAGTTCAATGCCATAACCACTGAGCCACCATGCTCCTTACTGGAATGCAGGCGACATTGGAGAGACATATCAAGGGAGGTAACTGAATTGAACAAAGAATTTTACAAACTGAAAATGTATTTGTGACAGCCATGCAACATACTTGTTACATAGAAATGATCTGCCATTGAAAAAAAGGTTTTCTTTTAGTTTTTTCCTTCACATTATTTTCCTATGGTGTTCTGATGTCTGTATCATGAGATCACACTGCAAACAACTGGATGAACATGTTGCATTTATTCTTGAATGTGATGTTATCAATGCAATGTTGTGTTATTGAAGGCCAGGGACTTCAATCATGCAGGACGGGTCCAGGCCACTATCAAAATAAAAATCAACACAATTTATTGTGTTAACTGAGATCATTACTGTTAACTCTGGCCTGTCCAAATTCTTCTGGAATGGACAGGAATTGCATTCTTTGAGCAGTGTTGTTTTTTCTCAATCCTGAAGGGCTTGCTGAATGATATCTCTACAGGATGATATTTCGTTTTTTAAAAATTATGACGATATTACTAACAATATTTTTTCATAATCAGCTATACCTGATTAATCGGGAACAGCCCAGCACTATTTACATGTGCAAAAATTTTACTTTGCCTGTTGAACCTAAAATGACATCAGTTTTTATGGATAGGAAACTTGATTGATAGCTAATCTGGATTTCCATGAAATCACCACAAATGGAATTTTTTCAACATTTAATGAATAGTAAGATTACTTCCATATGAAATTCTGAAAAACACTCAAGTATTCGTCTAACTGATTATGCTGCAGCAATGACTTAAATTGGCTGCATCAACAAAACATGGCTCGAAATTTAATATGAGCGGGAGTGCCATTGGAAGATTGTGACAACATTTGTTTAGTACTGTGAAGCAGAGGCCTCAGATTGACAAGTGAAGAAATATGACAGCCCAGCTAAACCATTAAAGAGTCCTGTAGGCAAAGTGAAAACCCTCTTGTTTGTTGTACAGCTCAATACTGACCTCGGAAACCAGAAAATGCAAACTTATATAGAAAACCTTTTTATTTCAATATATATTTCAAAACATATATTTGAAAAATTTTAAATTTAAAATAATTTGTATATTTTTTATACTTACCAATGGCCCAGACTTAGCTGGCGCTAACTCAAAAATATCTAGGGCCAAACTCAAATTTTGCCCCCACAATCCCCAAAATTTGCATGCAAAACCGAAAATTATAAGTCCTATCTGGCCCTCCATACATTTACTCTCCGCACATGCGCAGACGCCAGGAAGTGACCAGAATTGGCGCCAACATTATTCTTTGTAAAAGAGTGTATTACATAATAATTCATCAGGGAGGAATGAGCGCCCACTCATGGGAGGGCCATCTCCGTCTGGGCCATTGGTAAGTATAAAAAAATATACAATTATTTTAAATTTATAATATTTTTATACTATAACCCAATGGCCCAGACTTAGCTGAATTGTAAAAAGGTGGAGGGCCTAGGACTTCCGAAATAGTAGATCAACACTGTTCCAATCCTGCAATCCAAGATGAAAGGAAATTAGAATAATTAGAAATTACATGTTTGTCTCTCTATACAGTAATAGAGGAGACATATCCAAAATAAGGAGCCCAATTTAAGTAATTCCTTATTCAAAGCATGAAGACTATGCTAATTAGGATGTAACGAGTTCCTAATTTTTAAGGCTAGTCCGTACTAAGCTCCAATAATTAGGATGGAGTATCTGAGAATGAGAGAAAATCCCCCACAAACAAACGCCACACAATAACACTTCAGCAGTATGCAGGATATAATTACGGACAAAACAGCTTCCTTCATAGTTACATACCTATCAAGCCAGAGAAGAAGTAATGAAAGTGTCAATGACACTGTAGCTCAACTTGTCAAGACATGTACATGTATAGTATGTGACACAGCAATGACAAACATCTAGGTAATGACCTGATAACAAAGGTATATATAAAGTATTGTAACGGTCTGTACATAAATACTGACCATAGCCTGTAACAAATGTATAGGTAAAGTATTGTAAAGGTGGGTGACAGTCAGATGCTAACCTAGAAAAGAAATCTTTGAGTCTCAGAGTGGGTCTGACTGAACCCCAAAATATTTGTTCTTATAGCACAGTGATAACAAAGGCACCCCAAAACACACTCATTCCTGTCCCAAGATGAAAACAAAGATACCCAAGAAATTTCGTGAAGATCAGTTCATAAATACGAGCTGTATAGAAATTGTGACAAAAAACTGATTGGACCTAATTTCGGTACAAAATGGCCACTGGCAGCCATCTTGAATTTTGGACCGCACTCAGAAACACTCGTTCTCATCCCAAGGTGATAACAAAGGTACCCAAGAAGTTTTGTGAAGATCGGTTGATAAATACAGCCTCTAGTCCGAGCCGTATTGACATGTGCACTTACAGTGTAAAAGTAGCACTAAATAAATCAAAATTCATCTAATTTGCATAATTTCTGCATGAGAAAAAAACCTGTACTGTATGTGATGTATTCCATTTTACTAAACATTCATACAAAAATTTATTTAAATCAGAACTTTCATACAGAAGTTCTGAACAAAAGACTGATTGCACCAATTTTGGTACAAAATGGCTGCTGGTGGCCATCTTTAATTTCGGACACACCCAAAAACACCCGTTCTCATCCCACGGTGATAACAAAGGTACCCAAGAAGTTTCGTAAAGATCGGTTCATAAATAAGGCCTCTAGCCTGAGCTGTATAGAAGTTGTGTACAAAAAACTGATTAGACCTAATTTCGGTACAAAATGGCCACTGGCAGCCATCTTGAATTTTGGACCACACTCAGAAACACTCGTTCTCGACCCAAGGTGATAACAGAGGTACCCAAGAAGTTTTGTGAAGATCGGTTGATAAATACAGCCTCTAGCCCGAGCCATATTGACATGTGTACTTACTGTGTGTAAGTAGCACTGAAAAAATCAAAGTTCATCTAATTTGCATAATTTCTGAACGAGAAAAAAACCCATATTATATGTGATGTATCCCATGGTACTAAACATTCACACACAAAATTTTTCAAATCAGCGCTTTCATATGGAAGTTCTGTGCAAAAATCTGATTGCACCTAATTTTGTACAAAATGGCTGCCATCGGCCATCTTGAATTTCGGACCACACCCAAAAACACTCGTTCTCGTCCCACGGTGATACAAAGGTACCCAAGAAGTTTTGTAAAGATCGGTATCTAAATACGGCCTCTAGCCCGAGCCGTATCGGCATTTGCACTTACAGTGCTGAAAGTAACACTAAATACATCAAAGTTAGTCTAATTTGCATAATTTATGTACAAGAAAAAAACCCATATTATATGTGATGTATCCCATGGTACTAAACATTCATACAAAAAATTATTCAAATCAGCGCTTTCATATGGAAGTTCTGCGAAGAAATGTGATTTCACCTAAGTCTGTACAAAATGGCCGCCAGTGGCCAACTTGAATTTTGGATCGGACCCCAAAACACTCGTTCTCGGCCCACGGTCATAACAAAGGTACCTAAGAAGTTTCGTAAAGATCGGTTCATAAATACGGCCTCTAGCCCGAGCCGTATTGAATTGTTGACAGACAGACGGACGACTGGCCATGGCATAAGCTCAAATTGGCTTTGCCAAAGTTGAGCAAAAAATCTCCCCCCCCCCCCCCCTTTCTTTTGAAGAAATCTTCAAAAGAAAGAGGGGAGAGCTCTGGAATCAGTAAGAGCGGTACCAAAAACAATATAAATAATCATCGAACAGGCACTCAGGTATTAATCCATGATTAATAAATGGTGCTTAATGCCACTTCAGAAGTTAAGGCTATAGCGATGATCCTGGTAATTAATATTGCCCGCTATATAGCGTACACCGCAGATGGCGTACACAGATACGTTGAAAACCGGTAATATAAAATATAACATATACATGTTCAATCGAGACACACTGA
Organism: Pictodentalium vernedei; assembly: GCA_031216915.1. NCBI lineage: Eukaryota > Metazoa > Mollusca > Scaphopoda > Dentaliida > Dentaliidae > Pictodentalium > Pictodentalium vernedei. Next base: position 193,670,841 of record CM062295.1, read on the forward strand.
ACAATCTCTGAACCCACAGGCGACCTCTGTACAATACATTCCAGTAACAACACTCTCCAACGTGTACTATCCAATATCTATGACCGTAAACACGTGTGAATATGCGATTTGAGTACTGACCTAATAGAAACCTGGATCTAGAAATGGAAGTAGGCATGATTAACAGGCTCCGACACAGGCCGCCCCCGAAATAGATTATAATTTCAAGGTCCACAAAATACAATCAAACGTTAGCCTAATATTTATAATGCGCGAGAGCATTAAAATCCAGCATGTAATCATCTGAATACCAGTTAACTGGTTATGCAGCCTCGGAAGTACTCAAAGAGCAGCAATTAAATTATGATGATTTTTTAATAAGCACTCGTATATAACAAATCAACAAATAATCACAGGAAACTAATCCAACTAAAAAGCGGATGTGCCCATGAGGTCGTCATAGAACACGACCCAAATGCATAGTATGTATGTATTAACTGGTAGAGTGCTACAATTCTCACAATGTGCTATTGAAACATGTAGGTTTTTGGGGGGAAATAGTTTGAGTTTTACATACTGGTTGTTCTACATATTTTTTTATTTAACTCTTGAAAATGTATACATTTTTGAAGAGGTCTGAATTTATATTACATTATGTGACATTTTTTTCAACTCTGAATCCTATTTTTACAGGTAACACAGGTAAATTAATTAGAAAACAGGTAAAAAAAAAATAAGATGAAGGTATTATGCCATCAAAGCATCAGTATTCCCAGTGCACAACATAAGTGAGGTTCAGTAATTACAAATTGTATCATGACAGGTAACAAATGAGTTGTTTTGGGGTTGTATGACAGGTAAAAAGGTAGTTAATTAGGATCACCTTTGATCATTTACAGGTAAAAATGTATTAAAACTACAAATTGTACTGGCTTCTTTTCTTTGCATTTCAAAGGTTGGATTTTTTCCTCTTTATCACCAAATACATTCATATATGGTACATTTTCTATTGGGACCCTTCCTTTAAATTTTCACAGGTAACACAGGTAAGTTAATGAGAAGACAGGTGAAAATTATAAAATAGTGGCAATGCATCAATATGTGAAATACTTCATGCTCACAACACCTCCCAAAATATTGCAATAATGCAATGTGACACACAAATGACAGGTGATTATGACACAAATGAAGGACAGGTAAAACAGGAAGTTAACGAGTGTCACCTTTGATCATTTTCAGGTAATTAATAAAATACTGAAGAATTGAAATAAGGGAATTTGATTTTCAGTGTCTTTTTTGCCTACCTAATTTCATCCTTATATATCCTATCAGCACACTTATGCATGAGCAATTGTGTGCCTATTCTATTGACTTTCATTGCCCAGGTACACCAGGTAAGTAAAAATTAAACCTCTTTTTTCATCATTTCAGGTATTTAATGAAATAAACAAAATCAACTGGGAATTATATTTTGTTGTGTTGTCTTTCAAAATAATTTTCTTTTCCCAACCCATCAGCCCCACAAAAACAAAGAACACTCTCAGCTACTGCCCCTCCTTGCAAAGCAGACAGGACACAGTGTGACTGGTGACAGAGAATGTCAGGTACGTATTCAAGCTTTGAAGTTAAATATCATTTTGAAAATAGATTTGAAATACAAAATGTTAATGACCAATTTTTTATGTCTGAAGTTTGATTTTTACCACCAAAATCTTTTGCATAAAATGGAAATATGTCAACAGAACTAAGTTTGTTTGGATGTGATCAAGCAGCAGGTAATACAGGTATGTTAGACCGAATAAGAAAATATCTGTTTCTCAGGCCTTCGTCCCCCATCCCGCATTGTAATTTTTGCAGCCGCATGCTGTTTTTATTACCAATGCAAAGATGACAGAAGTAATAAATAACTAGTTTATGTCAGATACATTTCCGAAAGTTAATCCAAGTACCTTGGCAGTTGTTCCTAAGCAAGTCTTGGCTGCCTATATAGGCAGCCAAGAGTTGTCTAGAAACAAGTGCAAAGTCATAATACAGTGGAGTCTGTTTTGAGAGACCACCCTTGTTGCCAAGCTCTTGTTATAAGGGAACGACCTAATGACCATATGATGGAAAGAGCAGGAGGTGGTGAAGTTGGGGGGGGGGGGGGGGGAGGGGCAAATGGCTAAATACCTATGAAAACTTGAGGGGGAGGGGGATGCACTAAAACACTTGTGTTGTTCTGCACACAATGCAAACCACCATAGGAGTACCCGAAGGAACCATTCTAGCAGCATGCACCTTGTACAATAACACCAACATGACTTCTTGTCCTACCCCTAGTCATATTATCAATTACTAACCAAATATCTGGGTTGTAATTATTATTTTTTTTTTTTTATTTCAATCATCACATCCTCATTTCTAAACACTTGTTTTTTGGTGGCCTGTTCAGAACAAGCCAGTCGTATAGCAGGAGGGTCAATTTAGAACAAAACCGATCGGTGCATTGGGAATCCAGTCGTTCGAGGCAGGTGGTTGCCCAAGAGAGAGGTTGTCCAAGAGAGGTTCCATTGTATATACACTGTGAAATGTAGCAAACACTCACAAAAATCTTCACCTCTTGCGGGGTTATAAAAAAAAAAAAAAAAGAAAACCCTCGCATTGGCCTGAGAAACAGAAAATCTTCTTGGGATGGCCTTAGGGTTTTTTTCATATCACTGAAATAGAATGGTGCCTTACATTTAAAAAAAAAAATCCAAATTAATCTGCTGTCTCTTATTCCATTTTTTTCAACAACAACAACATCAACAATTAAAAGCTGCAACAAAAAACTCCAATCATTGGATAGATTCTCAACTAATCATCCAGGTGAAAAATTAACAATTGAAACGTAAACTGTTTTCGAATTTTGAATGGAGAATTATTTGAAACATTTTTTGGTGTGATACAACTCCCAACAGTCTCCCGGATGCAATGCAACACCACAGAGCGTGCATTCGTAGCATGTTCTTTGTCGTTTGCCAGTCTTTAAATTTGTGCAAGCGGTGCAATTACGTCTTTTTCCATCAGGTATTTTAGTCACGTTCATGTGTTCTGCTGGATTCAAAAGGCGACTTTCTGTTGGGGCCATGGGTCTTCCAGTAGGCCTTCTCTCCATTTTGAAATTCCCTACTAGACCCTTTACGCACTCAACTAAAAAATGTCTACGGTCAAGTATTTTTGGTTTCTGGGCCTGGTAAATTTTATACGCATTGCATGTTGTGCCTGCATGTTGGTATAATATGTAGGCGTTCAGGGAAAGTCTACCAAACATGAAAAAGAATACTTTTCTATTCCATTTCAAAGTTCTTCTTTCGTCGAGAAACATGTATGCTCTCATATCGGCCAAGTCCACCCCTCCCATGAATTTATTGTACCGAACAATCACTGGCGGCACACCTTTGTGGATGTGACCACGGTTCGAAATGTACTCAACAGGTGTCGCAGTTTCCTTAGTTGATAAAATAAATACAGGTTTTCTGTCGTGATAATTAGCAATCAAGATCGGCCCTTTTCAAGCTGCCTTTACTTTCCCTTTCTCTTGCTGAACTTTGAGGCTTTCTGGTACACCCCTTCTGCTAGACCTAAGAGTTCCAGTCAAGTATGTTTTAACCGAGAACAAATATTCTGCAAGTGGGACACTAGTAAAATAATTGTCCACAAACAAATGGTAGCCTTTTAGGAGAAAAGGTGAGATGAGTTTTTTACAAACATCAAATGTTAGACCCTGTTCAGTTTGCTCTCCTTTACCAGGGTATGGGCTTGATGCCAGAGTGTAGTCAGTTGAACTTTCGCACATGTTCCAAAGTTTTATTCCAAATCTGTGGTGGTGCTTGTTGGGCATGTACTGAATCGCAGCCGCACGAACTTCGAAACCAATGAGCGATTCATCAATAGCAAGTTCACGGTTTGGACAGGAGTACTTTTGAAATTGTCTGTTGAAGTGGTTGATAAAATACATTACTTTTTGCATGCGGCCTGGAAGATCTGTTGAAAGTTCAGGAACATGAAACATAGACAGAAGAAGAAATCGATCTCTTGTGAAAATAGACGTGAAGAAGGGTGTGGCTGTGTGGGATCAGTGCTCCAGTATTCTCGTATATTAGCTTTTTGAATTAGACCCATGTTCAAAATAAGACCCAGAAAGTCTTTAATCTCATCAACAGTCGTGTCGTACCATCTGTGAAATCGGGATCGGGGCATATCAGTATTTTTCAATTTCTGATCTTTTTTCATTTCACCATATTTATTTGTAGAATGAACTATTTCTTCTAAAAAGTGAAACCCAAATAAAAGAAGTATAAAGTCACAAGGTTTGACGCAGTCTGGTGGTATGTGCTCGCAGCCAACTGTAGTGGGCAGAAAGTTGAAACAGTCATGACCTGAATCGTCTGCCAAACAAGTTACCGGCTCCCATTTATCATTTTTAAAATTCGATTTATCACTGGCCAGGAAATATTCGTCATCACTTTCAGAATCAGAGAGGTTTTTTTGACATGACGGGTCAAAATAACCATCGAACAAATCGGTACATTCATCATCAGACTGAAATATTCAGTCATCTGAATCGAAATCGCACAGATTTTCATTCGCCATTTTGTTACTCGTGAAATGTCACATGACAATAACAAAAAATTTGTAAACAAGTGCTTGAAGCAAGGGAATTGAATTTGCGATGAAAACGTTTCCAAATACCCCATCATTTACCAAAGGTCGGACATAACTATAAAACAAAATATTCTGAATTTATTTCATGTGAAACCAGTCAGAGGGGACGGCTGGTTGGAAAAAAAATACCATTTGATCAAGTGTGAAGCGAATGTGAATTGACATATTTTCAGAGCACGTGTTTTGCGGTTTTCAGGTGAGGTCGAATTGAACCTATTTTTTACATGCAAACTTCAATTTACTTACTTTTTCATAACAGCAGAAACATTTTATCACAATATGATGTACAAGAAATGATACAATTATACACATGTGTCGTCGATTTTATTAAATATAATGTCCAATTTCCATTTGAAGTGAATGTACACGAGAAAGACAAAATGGCCATCGTGTTGACTTCAGCTCCGTTTCGTCATGCATAAATTAATATATTAGACTTTGCCCTTATTTTTCAACCACACACAATCTTTTGCATAAATAATTTACCAATCCGTGAGCAATCAACACAAAATCACTTGAAAACCCCATTAAACACGTGTACCGTATTATTTACATCTTTTTGACTGAGCACAACAAGGTGCACATGACTTCAACTCGCAAAGCCCGAAAACCGGCTTCCTGCACTTTACCGTAGAGCCTGAAATCAGGCTTCCCGCAACCAACCAGTTAAACTATATGAGGCTTGCGGGAAGAAAACTATGTCTTGCCCGGTAATTGCCTCTAAACACATAGGCAGTGTGTGTGTGTGTGTGTGGGTGTGGGGGGGGGGGGGGGGGGGTGGGGGGGGGGGGGGGGGGGGGGGGGGGGGGGGGGGGGGGGGGGGGGGGGGGGGGGGGGGGGGGGGGGGGGTGGGGGGGTGGGGGGGGCCGAGGGGATTCGAAGTTATATCGAAAATCTTCTCACCTGTAATACTAAATCGTTCCTGTGCCAATCATCAAATTATATAGGAACCTCGATAGTTCCCTCACATCTAAACCGACGCCATTATGCTACTATGGGCGGAGAAGGACGAGAAGAACAAAAACTTCCCCTGAAAAAGAAGGCCCTCTCGTGGAGAAAGCTTTTGGGGAGCATCCCACAACAGGACACTTGAGAAAACTGATCCAAGGTTTCTGTGATGGACAGAGTGTCTAACCCCATGAGATCGGAAGAGCGACAACTGCATGCGCTCAATGGTCTGGGCATGGCGACACAAATGACGGTATCTAATTGTTCCGGTGCATCGCAAACTGAACTATCATGGGGCGATCCCACTGGTAGCAAAACTGTCCAAATACTCGCCTGTTGAGCGTCCAATCCAAATGCAACAGGCAACCTTTCCGAGGAGCGAGTCTGCTAGTACGTTCAGACAACCCGGTATATGATGGATAGAGAGATGAACATGATGAAATAACAAAATCTTCTCCGTTAGTTGGCATAACGGAAATGAATGGGTGCCACCCTGGTTCCTGATGTACACTACCACTATCGAGTTGTCCGACAATATCTGAACATGCGTGTCCGCTATTATGTGAATCCACTGAAGTAGTGCTAACAATATTGACATCATTTTTTGATGTTTATGTATTTCTCTAGGAATGGAGGGTCCCAAGACCCCTGCATTTCGAGTCTGTCGGACTCAGTGTCGTGCCCCAAACTATTGACTCACATCCATCACAATCGTGAAAGCCGGATCTGGCAGCTGCAGCGGAACTCTCTAAGTTAACCACTGAATATCTACCCAAATCTGGACCTTTTGTTTACTAGATCTGTTAAAACAATACTGGTCTTGAGCGAATGCGTCTTCCCACTCCAGTTCCGGGTAAAGAATAACTGGAGGGGACGTGTGCGTAAGCGACCATCAGAATAAGATCCGCAGCCACTCTGCAAAACCCTATCAGTCGCATACACTCCCTCGCTGTTAATGCGTCTGAGTGTAGACAAAAGCGAGCATAACAAACTGACTAATTTCGCTCTGGGTAACAGCAGACAAACCAGATTGTTGTGCGACATTACTGAGTTTTATTCGAGTGAACACCCAAGGCGCTAGATTCAGACCGAAGCACATCACTCGGAACTGAAATACTATCCCTTGGACGACAAACCGTAGGTACTTTCTGAATGCCGGGTATACCAGGACATGAAAGAACGGATCCTCAGATCTATGCTTGCCGCATAGTCGATCACTTGAACGCTCGCTTTTACCGACTGAATGATTACCATAAATAAACTTTTAGAGCCATGATCAACTTGTTATCCAGCTCCAGTCTATTATCGGTTGGAACGAGCTGTCTGGCTTCGGTATGAGTAACAGGTGACAGTAGAATCCTAGAGAATCTTGATTCTCGACGACCTCTATTACTTTCATTGTCAAGAGAACCTTTACCTCCGATTGGAGAGACTCTTATGCAAGGATTTGACGAAAGCTTTGTCCATCACAGACATCATGTTAGTGGTGGTTTCTCTCGGAAAGATAGCCGTAGGGCGTCTGAGACCACACTTCTTGCCTACTTGTCTTCCGTAATAGTTATCCAGTTCGATGCGAATCTTGATAACCATCCGCCAACTGCTAAGCAACAGAGGTCCTAACCATCACCTGTAGTAGCTGCGAGGCCTACGGAAGGAGAAATTACGTTCCCCTCGTGAAGAGCCTCGACCCACCGGCTCAGGGGCATCTGACCGGTAGTCTCGATCAGACCTACGGCCCCTATTCAAGTCGCTGTGTTGACGATCCCTAGAGTAATTATAGGAGGGTTACCTATACCCTCGCTAGGAGTCCTTTTTAGACGATTTTCTGTCTAGGACGTCCTCCCTTACTCTTTTCTGCTGTGGCGGGTCAATTAGACACCAACTTAAGGAGCAGAGTATTGATGCTTTCTTTGTAGCTTGGTCATAAACCAATGAAAGCTTATCGTCAAAAACTTAGTGTCCGGATACCAGAGTGACCCGTAGAGAGTTTTTCACCTTGGCATCTATTAAAGATGATGACGCAAGGGCTCTGTAATGTCTGATTAACTCCAAATTAGCCACTGTTAAGACAGAGTTATACGTGGTAAACATAATAGCCCTGGAAAGGACTCTAAAAGAGGTACAAACGTCCTCAAATTCCATTCAGTTGAGATGTTGCGCCACAGTTCTTAAAGGTGATCTGCGTAAGACACTGCGTCTAAATTCACTCTGAATGAAGAAATTGCCATCTCAATTGAGTCCGAGCGAATAGTGAATGACGAAGGTAAGGTCATGACTAGCCTGCTCATCCAAACGCAGAGGAACTCTCTATATACATCTTCCCCGACCGTTTTAAATGAACGTAGTTCAACAATCGGTAAAATTTACAGAAGATGATGACAAGAAACCGCCTTACTTCTTCCCACTGGAAAGTTGAATATGGCGTTGTCTAATTGGCCTAAGGCCTGCGACACCTGTCTAGACTGAACCGGAAAAGACATGACCTCCTCTTTGTCCGGATGAAGTCAGCGTCCAACGACGCTAGCGGTTTCTTCCTAGCAGTCGCAGCATTCTGATTCACTGGAACAAATTCAGGGTAGTGTTGATGGATTAAATCCATCACAACCATGTGTTGTTCCAAAAGGGAAGGGTAATCCTCCTCCGTATTGCTTTCACCATCTGTCTGAATCAGTTGAAAATCATTAGTCAGTGGCATCTGAACTTGCAGATGACTGGACCGACCCAGCACCATCCGACAGCTCAGGCTCTGAGACTGCCGTCGACTGCTTCTGCACTCGCTGGGATGCTGCAATCTGCGACAGCAAGTACGTTACGGTGGCCTGAGGAGCAGCAGTCTTCTGTTCCTGGCTGCCGGCTGCTCCTGGGACGGTGTGTCCGAGACAGCTCTTTTCTCCAGGCATCCCGATAAATGAGGCCTTGTCTCCTTAGCTGCTGAATAGTGCTACTTTCGAGCGGTCGCAGCATTCTGATTCTCAGGAATGAACTCAGGGAAGTATTGATGCATTAGATCCATCGCCACCCTGAGTTGTTCCGAAAGGGAAGGGTAATTCTCTTCCAAATCCCTTTCACCATCCGACTGAATCAGATTAGACTCATGGTCATCGGCATCTGAACGCACAGATGACTGGACCAACCCAGCGCCATCCGACAGTTCAGGTTCTGAGACTGCCGTCGGCTGCTACTGCACTTGCTGGGATGATGCGATGAGCTGCGCAATTTGCGACAGCAAGTACATTAGAGAGGCCGGAGGAGCAGCGGTCTTCTATTGCTTGGCCGCCGGCTGCTCCTGGAACAGTGTGTCCGAGATGGCTCTTTTCTGCGAACGTCCCGATGAATGAGGCCTCGTCTCCTTGGCTACTGGATGGTGTGACTTCTTTGACGAAGAGTGGACCTTTCTCGGTGATGCAGGCTGGATATCAGAAGTCACATAGCCAATGTGCTTGGTAGGCACTGAAGACAAAGCTGTAACTGTAGCCGACCCTGGCTGTGAACTGAACGGAGGGTCCCGGACGGGAGGCATGGACGTATGCTATGACTGTCGCAAGTTCCGAACCACAACATCTGGCCCCAGATGTTGTTGTGAAAGAGAGGGGGTTCTATCGCTCGCAGTCCTTCAGACCTCGCCGAGCTTCCTGCTGAACTTGCCGGCTTCTTCCTCTCCATCATCGCAAAGTGAGCCTGTTTTTATTTTATAGTGCTCGCTCTACCCTTTCTACTCTCCTCGACCGCAATGGACACACCCGGCGTCATGGTACCCACGGACGGAGTAACTGCTTCACCAGTCGAGCTAGCTGGTGACAGGGAGCTTAAACCACGGGTGTGTGGTTTATTGCCCTGCCTAATATTTAAGAGCACTTTTGCCGCTAGCTCTGTTTGACTATCTAAATGCGACAACGGAAACACACTATCTGACGGCCTCATGTAAACATCACCATGTTCTTGTTCCTCTGTAAATAGAAACTAAACAAGAGGCCCCAGGGGGCCTGAGGGCGCTCACCTGACATGGTAGCCTAAATATCAACCCACAGAATTGATTTCAACAAGTTGCATCTGCTCCTCCTTAGAAAAGCTTATACCAAATATCCAAAGATTCTGACCAGCGGATCTAAAAAAAAAGAAGATTTTTAAAGAATATTCCTCATATTGAACTATGTTATAATTCGGGCTCCCACAGGGTGCCCATATATGAACCCAGGGACTTGGCTTTAACAAACTAAAATCTCATCCCCCTAAGGGTGCTGCACACCAAATATCAAAACATTCCGAATGCTGGATCTGAAGAAGGAGATTTTTAAAGAAAATTCCTCATTTTGAACTAAGTTACAATTCAAGCTCCCACAGTGAGTCCAAATATGGACCTAGGGACATGGCTTGAACAAACTTGAATCTCACCCCCCTAAGGATGATGCATATCAAATATCAAAACATTCCAACTGCTGGATCTGAAGAAGATTTTTAAAGAAAATTCCTCATTTTGAACTAAGTTATAATTCGGGCTTCCACCGTGAGCCCAAATATGAACCCAGGGACCTGGCTTGAACAAACTTGAATCTCACCCCCCCCCTAAGCTTGGTGCATACCCAATATCAAAAGATTCTGCCTGCTGGATCTCGAGAAGAAGATTTTCAAAGAAATTTGCCTGAAATGCACTAAGTTCGAATTCGGGCTTCTATAGTGAGCCCAAATATGAATCCAGGGAGCCGATTTGAACAAACTTCCATCAGATCCACCCCACAATGTTACATACCAAATATCAAAAGATTCTGCCTGCTGGATCTGGAGAAGAAGATTTTTTAAGAAATTTGCCTGAAATGCACCAAGTTCGAATTTGGGCTTCTATAGTGTGCCCAAATATGAATCCAGGAAACCGATTTGAACAAACTTCCATCAGATCCACCCCACAATGTTACATACCAAATATCAAAAGATTCTGCCTGCTGGATCTGGAGAAGAAGATTTTTTAAGAAATTTGCCTGAAATGCACTAAGTTCGAAATCGGGCTCCTATACTGAGCCCAAATATGAACCCAGGGGGCCGATTTGAACAAACTTGAATCAGATCCACCCTACAATGTTGCATACCAAATATCAAAAGATTCTGCCTGCTGGATCTGGAGAAGAAGATTTTTTAATCTTTTTCCCATTGCCTACAGTGTTAAAAAGTGCTGACTCAGCACTTTTTCAAAGTCCTGAAAAAAGTACCTTGTGATCAAACCGATAGGGATTTTTTTTAACCATTCTATTCTAATGGATAAAAGTAAGCTTTATACAAAATAAGAATTCTCTGTGCCATGTAGTTTTGGAGATATGGCAATTTTAAGGTTTTTCCTATTTTTAGCTCCCGAGGTTCCCACGGGGCAATGAGAAAATTTTTTTTTGCATCAATCAACTACTTATGACCCATTATCATCTCATATCAAATTTGGTTCAAATCGACCTCACGGTTCTGAAAATAGAAATTTTAGGCGTGGCCAAAATTTTTGCCCCTCCCATAACGAAGGCAAATAATGCCCGACAAACTTCTCTTGAACAAAACTGATTCTAAACCTCAAAAGGACTCTGTACACCACATATCAAGTCTCTGCTACTGGTGGTTCATTAGAAGAAGATTTTCAAAAATTTGGCCATCTTTCCCCCACACCTCTGCTCAATATGAGCCGAAAGCTATTTTGGATAAAAATCAAAATGCCCCTATATAGTCACTACTTACATGAAATTTAATTAAAATGTGGCCAGTGGTTTAGGAGAAAGAGGCTCGAACACCACCTTCACGCAGGACGACGGACGACAGACGACGGACGACAGATGACGGACGACAGACGATGGACGACGGACGAAGAGTGATAAGAAAAGCTCACCCTGACTTTCAGTCAGGTGAACTAAAAACTAGAGTCCTCTTGCCGTGAGAGGACCGGCAGTGGCCTCTTGCCTCTAACAACATACCGTGACACCCGTCTCCAACGTTTGTCATTCCATCCGACACGGCCCGAAGTCAGTAACAGATTTTGAACTATCTGATGTAAAGCAAGATCTTCACCAGAAGAAAAAATGATACATCGGATGTATGATCCATGACCAAAATGCCTAAACACCCCTGGGGTGAGGACGTAACCATGGGGATATCCAGAATAAACATTCTGTGTAACATGTTAAACTCCCAAGAAACTTATAAAAAAAATTCAATACAACAAGCCAAAAAGCTTGGGAGTTTAACTGGAGGGCTTCAAGGAAGGATAGGGAAGGAACACTTAACAGAGTCGAAAAATCATTAGCAAGAATGATGACATCAGGCCCATGTCCCTAAATTGGGGAACATGAAATAATTTCTTCCATCCTTCATCCAGTTGTGTCCCTGGATCCACCAAATTAACCATTGATTTGTGTCGGGCATCATTAAAACTGAGATTTAAAAGCACAGATGTCAGTTTGTCGTTATCTGACTGAGGGCCAAACAAAGAATGATGTTGGTGCCAATTCCGGTCGCTTCCTGGCATCTGCACATGCGCGGAGAGTAAATGTATGGAAGGCCAGATAGGACTTCTAATTTTCGGTTTTGCATGCAAATTTTGGGGATTGGGGGCGGGGGGGCAAAATTTGTGTTTGGACCTAGATATTTTTGAGTCAGCACCAGCTAAGTCTGGGCCATTGGGTAAAAGCATAAAAATATGGCTAACCACTCAAGGGTCAGTTTCATTGAGGTGATGTTTTGACCAGCACCCAGGGTACTCAAGTGTCCAAATAATTTTCAATGACAGCTGGTAACAAATTAGTTGTGGTCAAGTTGACAGTTTGGGTGTTCTGACGAAGAAAAATGGAGCAGTAACACAGTCACTTATATCAGACTCAGCTTGAATTGTTGTTTCATTGTCATTTGTCAAATCACATTGAACATATTGATTGAGGAAAAAAAATTGTTAAGCCGATGTCCGTTGACAGTTTTTATACTCATAAAAATTTCCAATATCACCTGACTTGGCATAATTTGCCCAGGGGGCGTAGTGGTGTCACGGTAACCGGTTCTTGTCAGATCACCAAAGTTAAGCAACATTGAGCGCGGTTAGTAGTTGGATGGGTGACCATTTCAGTGACTGATTCATGCTCCCGCGTTGTGGCCTTGGCCAAGGCACTCAACCCTGATTGCCTACATGGGGGCACGATGATGCTGTGTACAAAGGCGTACTGCACGTCAAAGGTGCTCTTGTCTTCAACCAATCTAACCCTGGTATGCCACTGTACAGAGTTCAGAGTTACGATGTTGGAAAGTTGACAGCTGCTCGTCGTTGCTCAGTAGTTCTCTCCGGATACTCCGGCTTCCTCCACCTTTAAAACTGTCACCGACATGATATGACATGACATGATATGACCCTGGCTGTTAATGTGTCGTTAAACCCTAATAAAATGAAAGTGTCAATGACACTGTAGCTTAACTTGACTATGTGTTGTGTTTAATGAAAAGGATAATGTTCAATGTTTATGAAAGGATTATGAAATAGGACAAGAATTGTGATAATTGGGAATATGTTAATTTCTGTTTCCTGTATGCTATGTTTTTAATAAAAATAATAAGAGGTGTACACAGTACTAAAGAGCTGAGGGGTGGGTTAATATGACCTCACAGTTAATGTATGTGGCCCTCACAGTTAACGTATGTCAACGAAAGTTACCAAGTTACAGTGAAATTATTCCAAAACGAGTCATCCTATCAAGTTACATTGAAATCCCTTCATAAATATGGCCTGTAGGCTGTGCTAAAGGTTTTCGGGCTTGAGGCCTGTGTAGCCTTGACGGTAGACCGATTGCAATTAAAAGGGGATGTCCTCATCTCAACATTATACTGAGTCACTCTACTAAGTTACAATGAAATCCCTTCACAAATACTTCCTGTAGTCTGTACTAAAGTTTTCTGTGTTTTGGGCTTGGGAAGCCATCATGGTTGAATGATCGTGAAGGGGGCATTGTCATCTGGGCATAATCTGGAGTGATCCTATGAAGTTACAATGAAATCCCTTCATATATATGACCTGGAGACTGTGCTCAAGGTTTTCAGGCTCCGGGCCCCTGATGCCGTCGCAGTCGACCAATCACGACCAAAAGGGGATGTCATCATCTAGGCATTATATGGAGTCAACCTAACAACATGAAATCCTTCCATAAATACGACCTATAGACTATGCTAAAGGTTTTTGGGTTTTGGGCTTGGGCAGCCATCAAGGCTGAATGTTCGCGACCAGAAGGGGACGTTCTCATCTAGACATTATTTGGAGTCATCCTACCAAGTTAGAATGAAATCTCTTCATAAATATGACCTGTAGACCATGCTAAAGGTTTTCGTTTCCGGGCTTCAGGCCCCTGTAGCCGTCACAGTTGCCCAATTGCGTCCAGAAGGGGGACGTTCTCGTCTAGACATTATATGAAGTCAACCTACCAAGTTACAATGAAATCCCTTCATAAATATGACCTGTAGACTGTGCTAAAGGTTTTTGGGCTTCGGGCTCGGGCAGCCATCATGGTTGAATGATCGCTACCAAAAAGGGACATTCTCATCTGGGTATCATCTGGAGTGATTCTACGAAGTTACAATGAAATCCCTTCATAAATATGACCTGTAGACTGTGCTCAAGGTTTTCGGGCTTTGGGCCCCTGTAGCTGTCACAGCTGACCAATCACGACCAAAAGGGGATGTCATCATCTAGGCATTATATGGAGTCAACCTAAAAAGTTACGATGAAATCCTTCCATAAATACAACCTATAGACTATGCTAAAGGTTTTTGGGCTAGGGCAGCCATCAAGGCTGAATGATCGCAACCAAAAGGGGACATTCTCATCTAGACATTATTTGGAGTCATCCTACCAAGCTACAATGAAATCCCTTCATAAATATGACCTGTAGACTGTGCTAAAGGTTTTCAGGCTTCGTGCCCCTGTAGCCGTCACAGTTGCCCAATTGTGTCCAAAAGGGGAAGTTCTCATCCAGACATTATATGAAGTCAACCTACCAAGTTACAATGAAATCCCTTCATAAATATGACCTGAAGACTGTGCTAAAGGTTTTCGGGGTCGGGCAGCCATCAAGGCTGAATGATCGTGACCAAAAGGAAACGTTCTCATCTAGTCGTTATTTGGAGTCATCCTACCAAGTTACAATGAAATCCCTTCATAAATATCACCTGTAGACTGTGCTAAAGGTTTTCAGGCTTCAGGCCCCTGTAGCCGTCTCAGTTGCCCAATCACGTCTAAACGGGGATGTCCTCATCTAGACATTATATGAATCAAACTACCGGGTTACAATGAAATCCCTTCATAAATATGACCTGTAAGCTGAGCTAAAGGTTTTTGGGCTTCGGGCTCGGGCAGCCATCATGGTTGAATGATCACAACCAAAAGGGGACATTCTCATCTGGGCATCATCTGGAGTGATCCTACGAAGTTACAAAGAAATCCCTTCAAAAATATGACCTGTAGACTGTTCTCAAGGTTTTCGGGCTTCGGGTCCCTGTAGCCATCACAGCTGACCAGTCACGACCAAAAGGGGATGTCATCATCTAGGCATTATATGGAGTCAACCTAACAAGTTACAATGAAATTCTTCCATAAATACGACCTACAGACTATGCTAAAGGTTTCTGGGATCGGGCAGCCATCAAGGCAGAATGATCGCGACCAAAAGGGGACATTCTCATCTAGTCATTATTTGGAGTCATCCTACCAGGTTACAATGAAATCCCTTCATAAATATGACCTGTAGACTCTGCTAAAGATTTTCGGGCCCCTGTAGCCATCACAGTTGCCCAATCACGTCCAAAAGGGGAGTTTTGGGCTCGGGCGGTAGTCACGGTTGACAGATCGCGACCAAATGGGAAGTTCTCTTCTAGACATCATATGGAGTCATCCTACCAAGTTACAATAAAATCCCTCCATATTAAATATGACCTGCAGACTGTGCTAAAAGTTTTTGGGTTTCGGGCTTGGGCAGCCATCACGGTTGACAGATCATGACCAAAAGGGGACGTTCTCATCTAGGCATTATACAGAGGCATCCTACCAAGTTACAATGAAATCCCTTCATAAATACGACCTGTAGACTGTGCTAATGGTTTTGGGGTTTTGGGCTCGGGCAGCCATACCGGTTGAGCGATCACTACCAAAGGGGGACGTTCTCATCTAGACATGACTGCAAATCTGCATATGAAATTTCATGATGATCAGACAAGAACTACGGAGGGTAGCCTGTGCTAAAGGAAAATGTGAACAGACTAACAGACTTCCGCATGCGTGATGGCAATAACTTATCTTGACTTTGTCAAGTTAAGCTAAAAAAATAAAAGATAATTTGCCAAACCACATTCAAAACAATCAAAATTCTTTTTTTCTCCCCAGCCACTTTTTCCTTTTTTCTCATAAGACACTAACCTCAAGTTACCTGGTATTTTGTATAAACTATTCATGTACAACAAGATTTGAAAAGTTAAGTACACTGTTACTGAGAAAATGTAACCAAGCACACAATGACATGTGACTGGTGCACGACCCTGCCCCAAAAAGTTGGATCAGTTTTCCGGAACTTTCAAGGACCAACCTAACAAAATGCCCATTTTACAGGGACTTTCCAGGCCTGGAATATTTAAAAACGTGTGCGCACCCTATTTGTTGTTTATTACGGTTTAACAACACTTTCACAAACCAGGATCATGATTGTGTCAGACAGTCTCACAGGAGGGGATGCCACAGTACCCAGCGAGAATTGGTTCATTGGTTCAGAATATTGCGTGGGACCAAAATCTTGCCCCTCCCATTAAAAAGGCAAAATATTGCCTACAAATTTTGTTTGTACAAACTTGATTCGATACCTCACAAGGTTCATAAGCTTTTTTAAAAATTTAGGATAAATTCCATTCAACTCCTTCCTTGGGGAGGAACAAGTTGATTTGAACAAAATAAAAACAAGCACCTAAAAAACATTTGAAATCGCTCAAGCGGTTTTGGAGGAGTAGTCGTGAACAACATCGACGTTCAGTACGCCTCAGTGGGCAATGGGTGGTGAAGTGTGTTGCCCAAGGACACAACGCAGTTGCTGTAGGTGGGGTTCAAACCGAGGACCTGTTGGCTTCAGCCTGTACCTCTACCTACTGAGCCACCGTGCCCCTATCTTTAAAGAATATTCCTCATTGCAGTGTTAAGTTAAAATTCAGGCTCCCACATGGAGCCCAAATATGAGTCCAGGGATTAGATTTGAACAAACTTAATTCTCATGATACACGTGTGTCAATACTATGTAATAAACCAAGAGGCCCCAGGGGGCATGAGGATGCTCACCTGGCATGGTAGCCTAAATATCAACCCAGGGAATTGATTTGAACAAGTTGCATCTGCCCTTCCTAAGAAAAGCTTATCCAAAGATTCTGACCAGTGGATCTTTTTAAAAAAAAAAAAAAAAAGAAGATTTTTAAAGAATATTCCTCATATTGTACTAAGTAATAATTTGGGCTCCCATATGAACCCAGGTTCTTTGCTTGAACAAACTTGAATCTCATCTCCGTAAGGATGCTGTATGTCAAATATCAAAAGATTCTGACTACTGGAACTGAAGAAAAATATTTTTAAAGAATATTCCTCATATTGAACTAAGTTATAATTCAGGCTCCCACAGGGAGCCCAATATGAACCCAGGGACTTGGCTTGAACAAACTTGAATCTCACTCCCTAAGGATGCTGCATACCAAATATTAAACGAATCTGATTGGTGGATCGGGAGAAGATTTTTAAAGAATACTCCTCATATTGTACTAATCTGAACATTTGGGCTCCCATAGAGAGACCAACTATGGACCCAGGGATTTGATGTCAACAAACGTGAATGAATCTTCCAAAGATGTTATATGAGAAAAATGAAAGCATTTGAAGCAGTGGTATGGAGGAAGAAGATTCTTTAATGTTTTCCCATTACTCACAGTGTTAAAAAATGCTTCCTAAGGAAGCTTCACACAAAATAAAAATTCTCAGTGCCATGTGGTTTTGGAGATATGGGCATTTTAAATTTTTTCTATTTTTAGGTCCTGCAAGAGCGATGGAAAAAATTGTTTAGCATAAATTAGGTACTTATGACCCAATAAGCCCTCATATCAAATTTGGTTCAAACTGACCTCTCAGTTTGGAAGAAATTTTGGTACAATTCAGGCTCCCAAAAGAAGCCCAAATATGAACCCAGGGACTTGGCTTTTATAAAACTTATATCTCACCTCCCTAAGGATACAGTATACCAACTATCAAAAGATTCTGACTGGTGGATGTGAAGAAGAAGATGTTTGAAGAATATTCCTCATACTGAACTAAGTTATAATTCGGGCTCCCACAGTGAGCCCAAATATAAACCAAGGGACTTGGCATGAACAAACTTGAATTTCACCCCCCTAAGGATGCTGCATACCAAATATCAAAAGATTCTGATTGGTGGATCTGAAGAAGAAGATTTTTAAAGAATATTCCTCATACAGCACTAATTTATGAATGAATGAATCTTTATTTAGCAGTATACAAACAATATACAATATACATAAATATCAAAAGGAGACAGTTAAGCATGTATACCACAGGGAGATGACATAGCCAGATTGGCTGTCTACCTGTCATCTCCTAGAAAATATAGTGCGGACGTTGGAATCGAGCTGTTTAATATTTACACTTGAAGCTGGTGGCTGGTGGGGTAAGCAGAACTATGGTAATAGACGAGAATTGAAATATCCAGACCCATTTGCCTACAGTATAGGTGGAAGCGTCTCGCTAGATGACCAAAAACTTCACTTCCGTTGACAACTCCAAATCCTGGCGTAGTCCGCTGAGAGCTCCCGAAGGCAGCTTTCAGCTGACTGGTGCCAGGTGTTGGGCTCTCAAGAAGGGAAGGGTAAATACTCAGACTACCTTATAAAACTTAATGAAATTTAGAGCTCAAGAACCCACGTTAATTGGCACAGTTCTTGAGGGACGCTAGACTAGTGTATCTACAAAATGCATGCACTGGAATTTATTCTGCAAAATCCCACCTACTAGAGGCACCCCATTACAGTAAGGATAATATCATTCAATGTAGTCGGGATACCGAGACAGCAATTTTGAAGTTAGTTGTTGATGTTTCTGTTGTTTATATTACGTAAGTTATTCTGGGAAATCTACCTACTAGAAGCACACTCATTACAGTAAGGACTGACGCAGTCGATGTAATCGGGATATTGAGACAGTAATTTTGAAGTTAGTTGTTTTTTAAAAATGTTTCTGTTGTTTATATTATGTAAGTCAAGATCTAGATCATTCCAAAGTTTGGGGTAAATGTGTATAGGAAAGTTCTCCAGAGACCTTGTCCTTATTCTAGTATATTCAAGTGAATCTCTTCTTCTGCTAGCTCGACCCATAGTGTTGACAACCGACTGAAAATGATTTCGAAAAGATGACGGCAGGTTATCGTGATACCAATCGAATACAAACAAACATGCGTGCAGTTTAAAGAGGTCGTTCACTTTGAGACTCTTGTTTTCTCGAAAGAGGGGATCGGTGTGAGCATTGTATTTTTTATTGTTTATTATGCGGATTGAGCATTTCTGGAGAAGAAGTATCTTTTTAATTGTTCTAGAATTTCCCCATACGTTTGTCCCACACACTAAGTGTGTGTGTATCAGGGCATAATAGAGTGTTTTCAGGGCTTCACGAGGGAGTGTTGTCTTCACTTTATTCAGTGTGAAATTAGCACGGGCGATCTTGGAGGAGAGTTGAGATATATGGTGCTTGTAGGATAGACTATCGGCAATATGTATACCTAAGAATTTTAAGGATTTCTCAGTATTATTTGAACCTACTCTACTTATGATTTGGCCGTTGATTAGAATATTATGACGAATTTCTGTTGTTTTTTTTGGCCAATGGGTTCATTAGAATATATTTGGACTTGGTGGCGTTTACGACAAGTTGATTTTTACAGCACCATTCGAAGATTTTACCTGACTCATCATTTATGAGTAGGGCTAGCTGGTTTGGGTCTGGTCCTGAAGAATGCCCTGTGGTATCGTCAGCAAAAGACAATAAATTGAGGAAGGTAGCGTGATAGATATCATTGACATATATCAGAAATAGGGTTGGACCAAGTATCGAACATTGAGGAACTCCGTGCGATACTGTAACTCTGTCAGATATATAGTTTCTGTATGCAACGTATTGCGACCTATCTGAAAGATAACTTCTAAACGATTCATTGCAAAGTCCCCTAATAGTACCATATTTGTCTAATTTATTAATCAAAATGTCGTGGTTAATTGTATCTTTGACAGGTCCAAAAATAATGCCAACATGCTGTTTTTACTTTTCTTGTTGTTTTCTTCGGCTATGGTTTTCAGTTGTTGCATAACTAGATGCACCGTACTATGATTTTCCCTAAAACCATACTGATTCTCATGTAGGATGCCAAAACTATTTAAGTACTTTAGAAGTCTTGCTGACATAAGTTTTTCTAAGAGTTTAGAGATTGTGGGAAGTATGCTAATAGGTCTATAATTTGTGAAGTTATGTTGGTCGCCTGTTTTAAAAATAGGAATAACTTTTGCAATTTTCATTTTATCAGGAACAATGCCACAGGCAGAGGAGCAATTGAAAATGTGTGTTAGAGGGTTAACTATGGGATCGATAGTTCGTTTGAGAAGATTCGAGCTTATTTCATTATAGTCCTTGCTCCCTTTAGATTTTAGGGACTTTGCGATACTCTTCACTTCAAACTCACATGTAGGACTCAAATAAAAGCTATTTGTAAAGTTTTGTTCCATGAGGTCATAGGGCACCTTGTTGGTCTTAGGTATTTTGTCACTCAAGCATTTTCCTATATTTGCAAAGTACATACTGAGTTCTTTAACTATTTCTATTGGGTCATTGAGTTCTTTATCATTATGGATAAAATATTGAGGTAAATTTGTTGCTATGTTGGTGTTTTGATGGCGGCATTTAGTATTTGCCATGTTTTACGAAGGTTATGCTTGTGTTCACTCAAGACACTTTTAAAATAATTTGCTTTGCATTGCTTTTTGACTTTATTGAATATTCTACAGTAGTTTTTGTAGTTTCTTATGTTAGATTCACGCAGGTTTTTTATCTTCTTCTTGTAAAATTTACTTTTATTATTTGATGATACTATTAGTCCTCTTGTCATCCAGGGTTGCCTTTTGATGAATTTACCGTTGGTGCGGACACGGATCCGGGGGAAAGCCAGGTCAAATAATCCTAGATATATGTGTAGGCAATTATTATAAGCCGTGTTGGGGTTATCGGAACCCATAACTGGAGAAAAATCACATTCTGATAGAAGTTGGTTGAAGTGTGCAATGGTTTCGTCATTTACTTTACGTACCCATGTATATGATTCTCTGTATGTTTTGTGGGGCACGGTTTCAATAGGAAAAGTACCGAAGTGGTCTGAAAAGTCAGTTATTATTATCCCAGACAATGAGGTGGATTGAATATTGTTAGAAAAAATGTGATCAATAAGTGTAGCCGAGTGTGAAGGTAGTCGGGTGGGTTTGGTGATCACAGGTAAAAAACCTTGGCTGAACATGAGGTTTATGTAGTTATCTGTTTTGACATGGGAATCATATTTAAGCAGATCAATATTAATGTCATCAGCTATATAGGAAGATACATTTTCACTTCATTAAGTTTGTTTAGAAAAATATCAATGTCCGCTTCAACAATGTGCGGGACAAAAACTGACAAATCATGACAAATTTTGAAATCAATGCTCTCTTTGATGAAAAGTCTCACCCCACCTCTGTCGTCATCGCTGCCTGGAGGTTGTTTTTTATTAGATTATGGTAACCATCAAGGCAATATGACATATTTGAAGGGATATTGAAAATTTCTGTTAGGCCAATGATATCAAAGGTATTTTGGGGTCCTTGTAAGGTAAATAAGAGATCGTGTAGGGACTCCCAGTGGGCATTGATGCTCTGACAATTAATATGGAAGAGCGAGAAGGATTGTGATTCGTTTTCGATGGACGATTGAAAATTTCCAGGCAAATAGTATTCACATTTAAGGTTATGACCATGGAAAGGAGAATCCTCAACTTCTTCGGAAGTATTATCATATTGGGCTACAAAGTCATATTCTGAGTTGGTCTGGACCTCGTCTAAGGTTATGTTACCCGCCATATTGATTTGTTGCTCTTATTCCACCAGCTTGAACGTGTGCATTAAAGAATTGCAATGAGCTATTAAGATTGTATTCGACAGCCCAATTCCAAGTATTTACTTTATGTAAAGAGGGTGATGAAACTAGTAATAAAAGAATTTAAACATTTGGGCTCCCATAGAGAGCCCAAATATGGACCCAGGAATTTGCTTTCACTAAACATGTGAAACAATCTTCCAAAGATGTTATATGTGAAATTTGAAAGCTTTTGGAGCAGTGGTTTTGGAGAAGAGTCTTAAATGTTTTTCCCATTACCCACAGTAATGTTACCCACAATGTTAAAAAATGTTGACTCAGCACTTTTTCAAAGTCCTGAAAAAGTACCCTATGATAAACCCGATGGCAATTTTTTTTTGGACCATTCCTTTCTGCTGTACCTCAGGAAGCTTCACACAAAATCAAAATTCTCAGTGCCGTGTAGTTTTGAAGATTTTTATATTTTATATTTTTAGGTCCTGCGGTTGCCATGGAGTGACAGAAAATTTTTTTGGGGCATAAATTAGGTATTTTTGACCCAATAAGACCTCATATCAAATTTGGTTCAAATCAGCCACTCAGTTCGGAAAATAGAAATTTTGGTACAATTCAGGCTCCCACAGGAAGCCCAAATATGAACCCAGGGACTTGGCTTTTACAAACTTATATCTCCCCTCCCTAAGGATACTGTATACCAAATATCAAAATATTCTAACTGGTGGATGTGAAGAAGATTTTTGAAGAATATTCCTCATATTGAACTAAGTTATAATTTCAGGCTCCCACAGGGAGCCCAAATATCAACCCTGGAACTTGGCTTGAACAAACTTGAATCTCACCCCCCTAAGGATACTGCATACCAAATATTAAAATATTCCCACTGCTGGATCTTAAGAAGAAGATACTTAAAGAAAATTCCTCATTTTGAACTAAGTAATAATTCTGGCTCCCACAGGGAGCCCAAATATGAACCCAGGGACTTGGCTTAGAACAAACATGAATCTCACCCCCTAAAGATGCTGCATTCCAAATATCCGACTGCTGGGTCTGAAGACGAAGATTTTTAAAGAAAATTCCTCAATTTTAACTAAGTTATAATTCAGGCTCCCACAGTGAGCCCAAATATGAACCCTGGGTCTGGGCATGAATAAACTTGAATCTACCCCACCCCCCTAAGGATGCTGTATACCAAATATCAAAAGGTTCTGATTGTTGGATCTGAAGAAGATTTTTAAAGAATATTTCTCATACTGCACTAATTTAAACATTGGGCTCCCATATAGAGCACAAATATGGACCCAGGGATTTGATTTCAATAAACGTATGAAACAATCTTCCAAGATGTTATATGTGAAATTTGAAAGCTTTTGGAGCAGTGGTTTGGGAGAATAGTCTTAAATGTTTTTCCCATTACCCACAGTGTCAAACTAGAGTGATGTCACGCATACAGCCCGACTGTCCCAGCAATGGCAATGCTTAGACACAAAATAGTCTGAGCCATTTTTTGTTAACCATTTACCTAACAAATCTGCCATATCTGCACTCGTGATATACAAAAATTGCTATTCAAATATTCTTTTTTCATTTTTCTACCCCAAAACATACCTCATGACCTATTAATGGAACAAGCTTGATGAGCTTGTTCCAATAAGGACTAATAAGCAAAGGTTAGAAGTAAACAAGAGGCCCCAAGGGGCCTTAATCGCTCACCAGCCAAAGTGGTTCAAAGAAGTATTTGGGGTCACATTCAGTTAGACATGGTTCATCAACACTACAAAGGAATGAAGTCATGAGAGGCAAATTTTATGGAAAAATAGAATAAACCTGAACCTAACATGCCCCCCACCCCACCCCTGCCCATAGAGCGCAAATATTAAGCCAAGGACTCAAATTGAACAAACTTGAATCTGATCCCCCTTGAGATGTCATATCCCAAATAAGAAAAAATTCTGACTGGTGGATATGAAGAAGGTTTTTAAAGAAATCACCTCACATTGCACTAAGTTAAACTTTGGGCTCAAATAGGGAGCCAAAATATTAACCCAGGGTCCCGATTTGAATCTGACCCACCTAGAGATGTTGTATTCCAAATATGAAAGGATTCTGATTGGTGGATCTGAAGAAGAAGACTTTAAAAGAAATTCCCTCATATTGCACCTAGTTAAAATTCAGCCTCCCATAGGTAGCCCAAATTAATAACCCTGGGACCAGGTGTGAACGTCTCAAAATTGAACAAAATGCATAAAAAATCCAAAACAAATTTTTTTTTCTCAAATTTTGGTCAAAAATTTCTAAGTCCGAACCAGACCCAAAATTTTCAACCCAGGGACCCGATTTGAACAAACTTGAATCTGACCCCTCCTAGAGATGATGTATATCAAATGTTAAAGGATTCTGACTGGTGGATCTGAAGAAGATTTTCAAAGAAATTTTCTCAAATTGCACTTTAAAATTCAGGCTCCCATAGGGAACCCAAATATTAACTGAGAAACTCGATTTGAACAAACTTGAATCTGGCCTCCCTAGAGATGATGTATACAAAATATGAGAGGATTCTGACTGGTGAATCTGAAGAAGAAGATTTTTAAAGAATATTCCACGCATTGCACAAAGTTAAAATTTGGGCTCCCATAGGGAGCCCAAATATTAACCCAGCGACTCGATTTGAAGAAACTTGAATCTGACCCCCCTATAGATGTTGTATACCAAACCTGAAAGGATTCTGACTGGTGGATCTGAAGAAGAAGATTTTTAAAGAAATTTCCTCAAATTGAACCATGTTAAACTTTGGGGTCTAATAGAGAGACCAAATACTAACTCAGGGACCCGATTTAAACAAACTTGAATCTGCCCCCCTAGAGATGTTGTATACCAAATATGAAAGCATTCTGACTGGTGGATCCGAAGAAGATTTTTAAAGAAATTTCCTCATATTTCAGTAAGTTAAAATTAGGGTTCTTACAGGGAGCCCAATTATTAATCCAGGGACTCGATTTGAAGAAACTTGAATCTGACCCACCTATAGATGTTGTATACCAAACATGAAAGGATTCTGACTGGTGGATCTGAAAAAGAAGATTTTTAAAGAAATTTCCTCAAATTGCACCAAGTTAAACTTGGGGCTTTAATAGAGAGCCCAAATACTAACTCAGGAACCTGATTTGAACAAACTTGAATCTGCACCCCCCCCCCCCCCCCCCCCCCCCCCCCGCCCCAGAGATACTGAATACCAAATATGAAAGCATTCTGACTGGTGGATCTGAAGAAGATTTTTAGAGAAATTTCCTCATATTTCAGTAAATTAAAATTTGGGCTGCTATAGGGAGCCCAATTATTAACCCAGGGACTGGATTTGAACAAACTTGAATCTGCCCCCCCCCCCCCCCCCCCCCCCCCCCCCCCCCTACAGATCTTGTATACCAAACATGAAAGGATTCTGACTGGTGGATCTCAAGAAGAAGATTTTTAAAGAAATTTCCTCAAATTGCACTAAGTTAAACTTTGGGTTCCAATAAAGAGCCCATATCTTAACCCAGGGACTTGATTTGAACAAACTTGAATCTGACCCTCCTAGAGATGTTGTATAACAAATATGAAAAGATTCTGACTGGTGGATCTGAAGAAGATTTTTTTGAATTTTTGAAAAAATTTATGGGTGCTATCAGAGTTATGCCACTTCTAGTGCCCCCTGGGGGGCGCGACAAGTTTATTTGAATAAACTTGAATTGACATGTGATAAGGAACATGCACACAAAATTTGGTTCAATTTAGTTGAGTAGTTTGTGAAAAGAAGTCTAAAATGTAAAGTTCACGATGGACGATGATGACGGTCGACTACGACGGACAACGACAGCAAGTGATAAGTTAAGATCCCTTCGGTGAGCTAAAAATGAAAAAATCTGATGTTTCCGAAAAATAATTTGTACTGTTGGCTTCAACTTGTGTTAGGTAAAGGGTTAAAGATGCAGTACATAAAACATTATTGGGCTATAGAAGTCAATTTTTTTTTTTTTTTTTTGCATGTAATAACTCCCAATCCTTCAAAATGCATTTTGGGAATAATTGCCTAAACTGGAGTTATCGGTCGGAAACCAATTGTTGACGGACGGATGGACGGACGGATGGACAGACGGATGGATGGACAGACAGACCATTTACATAATAAGACCATTTTTACAAATGGGCGTATAAAAAAATAATATTAAATTTGAAGAGAATCGTATAATTATTATCTTCTGGATAACATGGGGAGGAGGGAGGGGTGGACTGAGACCACCCATCTCCCCCGAAGTTTTGGAGACAGCATCCCTCACTCCCATTTCCTTCCAGTCTGTATTACTTTTGTAAAACAACAGAAGTATGCTGCAGAAGGCATTTCTTTATATTTCAAACTGTGAAGCTCAGGTATTTATTATTATTATCTATTGGTGTTTAAGGTCACATACTTATGCACGATGGGTAATCGTGACCGTGTGAAGCTCAGGTAATGAGAAAAATGCTGCATACAAGAAAAGAAATCAGGTCTGTAAATGTAATTATTAAAAGTTGTATTGATCATGTAAGAACAAAAATTGACAAAGTATGTGTTAGAATCCCAATTTCAAATTAAAAGAAACTAAATTTGAAAACCGTTTTTGAAAAGGGTTAAATTAACTCTAAATCCTTCAAAATGCATTTTGGACCCCCTCCCCCCCCCCCCCAAAAAAGTGCCTAATTGGCATGGGGGGGGGGGGGGGGTGGGGGCTTGGAGAGGGGTAGGGATATGGAGTTAAAAAAATTTCAGCATGTAGTCACTATAAATACTTCAAAATGCATTTTGGAGCGAAGAAAAAAAAAATGCCTAATTGGCAGGGGGGTGGGGGAAGGGGGAGGAGCAGGGCAATAACTTCAACGTAGGATAATGGTGATCATCGAACTTGACATAGACATTGCTGCTGTAGAGATATATACTGAAAAGAATTGAAATCTGTGAACTATTGTTTGAGTTGTGACATAAAGAAAGTTTGGACAGATGGACGGACAGACAGACTGGCGGACAGACGGATGGATGGAGCTCTATGTTATATCCCTCCCTTGGGGGGTGGGGGGGGATAAAAAGTAACAAAGTATTTGGTAGAAGCCTAATTTGAAATTTAGAGAAACTGAGTTCGAAAACAGTTTTGAAAAGTGTTAAATTAATGCCAATATTATTTGAAACCACTTTATATAGGTTCAGTAGACTATGACCCAAATGAAAAACAATAACAGTGTTTGAAGACTGCAAGGTACAACCTTGAAAAGCAAAACTTTACTCTAAAACTTCAAGTTGGGAATACTAAAGTTTTTAAAACGAACAGCCAAAAAGGGTTAGATATTTCCTAAAACTGATAAAAGAAATCATTGATGTAAATGCAAGAATTAAAGTAAGAAAGTAGGGTGGCAAAGCCTAATTTCCAATGCAAAGAAACTAAGTCCGAAAGCATGTTTAAAAGGGGTTAAAATCATGCCAATATTAATGAAAATCACTGCAGAAAGGTTCAGTAGACAGGAGACATTGTCCCAAATGAGAAACAGTGACATTACACTAAACTGTTTGAAGAATTCAAGGTGTACCTTTGTAAACCAAAAACTTTAACCTGGAAGTTGAAAGTTAAATTGCCATACAAAAAAGGGTTAAATATTTACCAAAATAACATGAAACATAAAGAAAATGATACAATCAATAGTAATTAATATTAATTTAAAAGAAAAAAAACTTTAACCTTCACTAAAAAACTTTAACCAAAACTCGAAATGTTAACAGAGGGACAAACAGACAGACAGACAGATGGATGGACAGACGGACAGACAAAAGTCATGACTATACCCCTGACTGTAAACAGTAGGGCTAAAAATGATAAAACCGATAGCAATTTTGTTGGACCATTCCATTCTGCTGGTCCTAAGGAATAAGAATTCTCAGTGCTGTGTAGTTTTGGAGATATAGGTGTTTTAAATTTTTTCTATTTTTAGCTCCTGCGGTTCCTATGGGGCTACGGGAAAATTGATTTGGGCATAAATTAAGTACTTATGACCCAACAAGAGGCCCCAGGGGGCCTGAGGGCGCTCACCTGACACGGTAGTCTAAATATCAAACCAGGGACTTGACTTGAATAAGCTGCATACGCCCCCTCCCAAGAAAAGCAGGGTGAAAAAAAAAAAAAAAATTTTTGTCTTAAAATTGACCAAAACGCAGAAAAAAAAAAAAAAAAATTTTTCGGATTTTGGGCCACCCGGACCCCAAATTTTCAGGGAAAATTTTTTTTTTTTTTTTTTGTCTTAAAATTGAGAGAAATGCATAAAAAACAAACCAAAAAAAAATTTCCGGATTTTGGTCCAAAATTTTCTAAGTCCCACCCGGACCCAAAATTTTCAGGGGAAAAAAAAAAAAATTTTTTTGTCTTAAAATTGACAGAAAAGCATAAAAAACAAAAAAAAAAATTTTCGGATTTTGGTCCAAAATTTTCTAAGTCCCACCCGCACCCCAAATTTTCAGGGAAAAAAAAAAAATTTTTTTGTCTTAAAATTGACAGAAATGCATAAAAAACAAAAAAAATTTTTTTCGGATTTTGGTCCAAAATTTTCGAAGTCCCACCCGCACCACAAATTTTCAGGGGGAAAAAAAAAATTTTTTTTTGTCTTAAAATTGACCGAAACGCATAAAAAACAAAAAAAAATTTTTTCGGATTTTGGTCCAAAATTTTGAAGTCCACAACGGGACCCCAAATTTTCAGCCTAAATATGAACCCAGGGATTTGGCTTCAACAAACTTGAATCTCACCCCCCTAAGGATGCTGCATACCAAATATCAAAACATTCTTATTGCTAGATCTGAAGAAGAAGATTTTTCAAAAATACTCCTCATACTGCACTAATTTAAACATTTGGGCTCCCATAGAGAGCCCAAATATCCACCCAGGCAATTCATTTCAATAAACATGTGAAACAATCTTACAAAGATGTTATATGTGAAATTTTAATGCTTTTGGAGCAGTGCTTTCGGAGAAAAGTAGTCTTATGTTTTCCCCATTACCCACAGTGTTAAAAAATGCTGACTCAGCACTTTTTCAAACTCCCCAAAAAGTACCCCATCATAAAACCGATGGCAATTTTTTTTTATCATTCCATTCTGTTGGTCCTAAGGAAGCTTCACAACAAATAAGAATTCTCAGTGCCGTGTAGTTTTGGAGATATGAGCGTTTTCATTTTTTCTATTTTTAGCTCCTGTGGTTCCCACGGGGCTATGGAGAAAAAAATTTCCGCATAAATTAGGTACTTATGACCCAATAAGCACTCATGTAAAATTTGGTTCAAATTGGCCTCGCGGTTTGGAAAATAGAAATTTGGGGCAGGGCCAAAATTTTTGCCCCTCCTTTAACATCCTCAAATATAGCCCCTCCAACTTCTCTTGAACAAACTTGAGTCTACACCTCAAAAGGAAGCTGCATACCAAATATCAAGTCTCTGCTATTGCTGGTTCTTGAGAAGAAGATTTTTTAAGAATTGGAGCATTTTTGCCCCATCCCTCAACTCAATGTGAGCCGAAACCTAATTTGACAAAAAACCGGTGTCCGCAGACACAACCCCTTCTCACATGAAATTTCATTAATATGCGGCCAGTGGTTTGGGAGAAAAAGCCCAAACATCACCTTCACGACGGACGCCGGACGCCGGACGAAAAGTGATCAGAATAGCTCACCCTGACTTTCAGTCAGGTGAGCTAATAAGCCCTCATATCAAATTTGGTTCAAATCAGCCTGCCGATTTGGAAAATAGAAATTTTTGGCAGGACAAAAATTCTTTCCCCTCCCATAACGGCGGCAAATATAGCTCCTCGAACTTCTCTTGAACAAATCTGAGTCTACACCTCAAAAGGAAGCAGCACACCAAATATCAAGTCTCTCCTACTACTGGTTTATGACAAGATAATTTTTTAAGATTTAAGCACACAAAATTTTTGGGTGTGGCCCTACAGAAGGGCAAGGCATCTTGATTTTAATAAAATCAAAATGTGATGTCATAACAAACCACTATCTCAAATTTCACTTAAATGGGTTCAGGGGTTTTGGAGGAGAAGATGCAAACACTATGTTCACAGACGATGGATGATGGCCGACGGACAACAGACGGTGAGTGATCACAAAAGCTCCCCTGACTGAAAGTCAGGAGAGCTAATAATCATGAATGTGAAGGTAATTTTTTAAAGAATAGTCCATATATTGCACTAAGTTAAAAGTTAGGATACCACAGGGAGCCCAAATATGACCCGAGAGTCTTGATTTGAACAAACTGAAATGTGAAACACCCAAAGTTGCTGCATATCAAATGTCAAAGATTCTGACTGGTGGATGTGAAGGAGGAGATTTTTGAATTATTTATTTATTTGTTGGTGAACATGGTCACATACCTATGCACAATGGCTAATCATTGTGCATCATGGATATAAAGTCAAGTCCAGCCAATCGTTTAACTGGTAGAGTGCTGGAAGCCCATATGTGGTCTTTACTCTGATGTGCAGGGACTGTAATATGAGGGCCTCATACTCAGTGGATATGCTTCATATTATCTTTGAAGTGAAATTATTTAGTCTGTGTAGATTTGCCTTGTTACAATTTAAGGGGGAGTGCTAACTTACTGAAATATAGGAAATTTCTTTAAAAATATCTTCTTCTTCAGATCCACCAGTCAGAATGCTTTCATATTTGGTATAGAACATCTCTAGGGGAGAGGGGGGGCAGATTCAAGTTTGTTTAAATCGGGTCCCTGAGTTAGTATTTGGGCTCTCTATTGTAACAAGGCAAAGACATATGAACAAATTTTGATGGCCAAAAATAATTTAGCACTCTACCAGTTAAACTCATGTTGCCCATTTTAGAGGACTTCTACTCCATTGGTGACAACAGATCTATTTTACCAGTAAAACAGAGCTTGTTTATCACAGAGATTTTTGACGAAATTTTTCTTATATTGCATGCACTAAGTTAAAATTTAGGCTGCCACAGGGAGCCCAAATATGAACCCAGGGACTTGACTGGAACCAACTGAAATTGGACCCCACAAAGGATACTGCAAACCGAATATCAAAAGATTCTGACTGGGCGATTTGAAAAATAGGCAGATGTAATCGTCAGATGTGTACCCATACGCGCAACTAGTAGAAAGCTGTATGACGGAGGGCCACCATGGATGCCGACATTATGTACACCATACAAGGTATGGGTACATATAGAAATGGATTGGAGGAGTGTCTAATTTGATGGATAAAAGGTTAATATCTCCGGAGCAAATTATCAGATTTACATAAGAAACTATATAGCACAGCACATCAGTAACCTGAATAAATATATAAAGTAATATGACAATCGGATTGATATTTTTTGAGTTATCTCATGCCAAAGGGATTGGAGAAATTTTCAATTTGAAGGATAAAGGGTTAATATCTCGGGATCAAAATAACAGATTTACACCAAAAACTATACAGCTCGGCACATCAGTAACCTGAACACAAATATAAAGTAACTTGACAATCCAAGCAATATTTTTCAAGTTATCGAATGCCAAGGGATTGGAGAAATTTTCAATTTGAAGGATAAAGGGTTAATATCTCGGGATCAAAATAACAGATTTACACCAAAAACTATACAGCTCGGCACATCAGTAACCTGAACACAAATATAAAGTAACTTGACAATCCAAGCAATATTTTTCAAGTTATCGAATGCCAAAGGGAGTGGAGGAATTTTCAATTTGAAGGATAAAGGGTTAATATCTTGGGATCAAATCATCAGATTTACACCAAAAACTATACAGCTCGGCAAATCAGTAACCTGAACACAAATATAAAGTAACTAGACAATCTAAGCAATATTTTTCAAGTTATTAAATGCCAAAAGGATTGGAGAAATTTTCAATTTGAAGGATAAAGGGTTAATATTTCGGGATCAAAATAACAGATTTACACCAAAAATTATACAGCTCGGCACATCAGTAAGCTGAACACAAATATAAAGTAACTTGACAATCCAAGCAATATTTTTCAAGTTATCGAATGCCAAAGGGAATGGAGGAATTTTCAATTTGAAGGATAAAGGGTTAATATCTCAGGATCAAATCATCATATTTACACCAAAAACTATACAGCTCGGCAAATCAGTAACCTGAACACAAATATAAAGTAACTAGACAATCCAAGCAATATTTTTCAAGTTATCGAATGCCAAAGGGATTGGAGGAATTTTCAATTTGAAGGATAAAGGGTTAAGATCTCGGGATCAAATTATCCGATTTACACCAAAAACTATACAGCTTGGCACATCAGTAACCTGAACACAAATATAAAGTAACTTGACAATCCAAGCAATATTTTTCAAGTTATCGAATGCAAAAGAAATGGATACGGACGCCGGATGGACAGATGGACGGATGGACAGATGGATGGATGGACAGATGGATGGATGGACAGATGGACAGATGGACGGACAAAGGATGGACAAACGACGGATGGTCACCCCGGATGCCGGCATTATGTGTACCATACATAGTATGGGTACACATAAAAAGGTTTTTAAAGAATATTCCCCCTATGACAGACACTAAGTTAAAATTCGGGCACTCACAAGGAGCTCAAATATGACCCCAATCTGAATCTGCTAGGAATATTGCACATCAAAACATTCTAGCCGGTAGATCTGAAGAAGAAGATTGTGAAAGAATGTTTCTCATATAGCACTAAGTTTTTGAGTTTCCATAGGGAGCCCAAATTCGAAGCTGAGGACTTTTTTTGAAGAAATTTGAAACTGAACCTCATAAGAATGCTGCAGATCAAATATCAAAAGATTCTGACTGGTAGATCTGAAGAAGATATTTAAATAATGTTCCTTATATTGCACTATGTTAAAGTTAGAGTTCCCACAGGAAGCCTATGTAAGACCCCAAGGACTTGATTTAATCAACTTAAATATTTCTACCAAATATCAAGAGATTTGGACAGGAAGATCTGAAGATTTCAAAAAACAAAAAAAATTATCATACTGCACAAAGTTAAAATTCGAGCTCCCACAGGGAGCCCAAATAATACATCAGGGACTAGATTTATATTTATTTATTATTTATTTATTGGTGTTTAAGGTCATGTACTTATGCACAATGGCTAATCATGACCGTGATAGTTTTACGGGTGGAGGAAGCCGGCGCACCCAGAGAGAACCACCGAGCAACGACGAGTAGCTGCCAGCTCCCCAACATCATAACTCCGCACTGCAGCACAGGCAGCGTTAGACTGGTTGAAGACATGTGCACCAACAATGTCCAGTACGCCTTAGTACATGGCATCATCGTGCTCCCATGTGGACAATTGGGGTTAAGTGCCTTGCCCAAGGACACAACGCGGGAGTCCGAATCGATCGCTCAGACTGTCACCCATCCAAGGACTAAACGGGCTGGACGTTGCTTAACTTTGGTGATCTGACGAGAACCGGTTACCACAACGCCACCGTGCCCCGGGTAATAGATTTGAACAATCTTTGAATTTGAACCTCCTAGAGATGCTGTACACCAAATATCAGAAGATTCTAACTGATGGTACTGGAGAAGAAGATTTTTTGAATTTTGGAAAACAATTTAAGGGTGCTATCAGAGTAATGCCCCTTGTGGTGCCCCCTGTGGGCGTGGCAACTTTATTTGAAAAAAACCTTGGATTGACATTTGATAAGAAACACGCATTTCAAATTTGATTCAGTTTAGTCCAGTGGTTGATGAGAAGTCAATAATATAAAGTTCACGCCGGCTGGCTGGACAGAAAGTGATCACTTAAACTCCCCCTGACTTTCAGCCAAGTGAGCTAAAAAAAAATACAGCAAAAATTTCACTGATGAGAAGGCCAGGTGCTTACCCTGCAGTTCTATGATGTCCCAGGCTGGAAAAAATACTAAAGCATATACACCTTCAAATCTTGGAAACTACCTGTTGAAGGCATGTCACCAAAAAGAATCGAAAAATCTGGAAACAAGACTAACAGAAAAGAATATAGAGCTCATAGTTTATTTTCACTTTTTTCCAAATTACCACAACTCATTTGAATCAGTATCTCCTCTGCAAATATTATGTTTTGTGAGATGTGAAAAGAGACTGAAATGTTTGCAGTTGTGCTTGCACCCTTCAACTGACTGTACATAGTTATTAATGTGTTGTCATCAAATACAAATTTCACTTTTATATAAAGTAAAGGTTATTTTTTTATATATTATTGCTTCCCACAACTATCCTACATCCCCAACTCTCATATTTTGATCAGCTTTTGGAAGCTCAAGCAAATTAAAAATACAACACAAGAGCAGCCATTTAAGAAACAGGCATTTCAACATGATGAGTTGTTAGCCTGTCCGTGATCACCCAACCCCTACAAGTTAATGAATTCAATCAGAACTGTGATATAATTGCACTGTTGAGCCATTCTTCTATTCTAAAACGTCTTGTTATTTCTGACCTAAAACACCATGTGTAAGTTCAATTAATTGAAGTGTAGCAGCATGAAAAGTTAACAGACTTTTCGAGTTGACAATCTGTGTTTGCCAATGTTTACCCCACCTTCTAATGGGTGAACCGATGGTTGAATAAGAGCTGATGGCCGACTGCATATGGATTAATCGACTCATCACTGTGTAATGGCAATATAAAGGCTCTGCAGCAATGAAATTCAAAGTAACTGAGCTAAACATAAACTCTTACAAACTTGACACAGACGCAATGTTGACAGTGACATAACATTAAATGGGGAGTGAAAAATCCTATTCAGCTAGAAATTCAAACTTTGATTATCTCCCTTCATAATGCAATGCAACAAGAAGTTTTCTATTATGTGGATGGGACTACCCTGTTCTGTGTCGCGTCAGCTAGCAAATAAATAAATCAACTAAATGAAGTGATTGTGCCCGCACAATACACAGGATTGTCCTCCTATTTTTCATCTCAAAATTGAGAAGAACGCAGAAAAACGGATTTTTGATGAGCCTATTAACACATGGACAGTAGACGATATAATGTCAAGATGTTTTTTTACAGAAACCCTGTTGTTTGATGTAAATCACTGGGGTCTTCTCGTTTGACCGGCAGCTATTGTTCAGGAGAGAAGTGTGATAACTACCATGATATTTGGAAGGTTTTTGTCGGGTTTCGGGGTTAGGACAGAGAAATTTGTGGAGGGGGTAATGTCCCGAGAGTCATAGACTCCTAGTAAGGACAAAGCCTTCCCGAGAATATTTTGCAAAGTTCAGTACGCTTAAGATTCAATCTGAGCAGTTGTAGCATGTGCTGCCCTATATTGAAGAGCATTTGTGGGGGCTCTAAGTTGCATTGGGTCAATTTTGATTTTTTTTTTTTTTTTTTGGGGGGGGGGGTAAACATTTAGGGGACTTGCCCCCCCAACCCCCCTCCCCCTTAATTCCATGGCTATGCTACTGATTCAAAACACCAGCAATGTCGGCAGGACCTCTATGCAGTTCACCAGCTCCCAGAGATTGCATCTAATGAAATTCTGTACTGACCGCCAAGGCTCCATACATTGGAACAACCATAGCCATTTCAAACTGCGCATTATTACTATGTCGACCTCATTAAATGTCAACGTGTGGACGACATTTGGCAGTAAATCCATGTCAGTTGTAATTCCCATTCAGAAGTATTATTCCAGGCCTTCGTGGTGCTGTATTACTTTTGGCTTCCATGTCAGAATGTTAGGAAGTAAATGGGTTTTTGCAGGTAGGGAACTGTCTGGATATTTCCAGTAATCAGACACCCCAAAGTTTCAATGATTTTTCAATCAAAACGTAAAATGACACTGAACGCCTACCCTATATAATCTAAAAGCGCATATTTTTCTGAATATATTACAAATTACAACAAATCATTTGATTTGGTATTCTATCCACAAGGACTGATTAAGTAATATTAAATATTTAAAAGAAACACGAATTCCGATGTCTACGGGTTTTACCAAAAATTTTGATTTTAAATAATCATAAACATATAAGTTATTATCGTATGCTACTGATAGTTTTATACCAAGTAAAGGCCAGTCTTCGATATACAATCGGTTTCAACAACTGTTCTCTGTCATAAATGCATGTATTTGGATCCGAGTGCCAACATGTCGCAATGTGACAGACACAAATTCTGTCATTACACCGTGTTGAGCAGTGCAGAGGCTTCTAACCATGTAAAGTGAATGACAATGCATTTTTGAAACAGATGGCTTTGGCAAGAGAATTGAGTTGAGTACTCTCCCTTGATGTGCAGAGCTCTGTTTTGAGCATCGGTTTCCAATTTTCCTTTCTTACTTTCACACACCCATTTTTTGAAATGTTTTGTTTTTGAAATAACAGCATATCCAAATATTTCTTTATTGAGTGACAATTCTTCCAATATATTTACCACTATGTATTATTCTTTGGGGGTTTGCTTCACCAAATTTCTTGCCGGTACCCAAGGTAAACTGTTTGGTATTTGTTGGACATCACTGGTCACTGGATCGGCAAGACTCAACTAACTTCGTGTCAACTCAAGAATAGGCCCGACCCCAGTCGCCCGCCTTTGATGAATTAAGATGGACCAAAAATGGCCCTCCTAGACCCATTTTAGGCAGAACATTATGGCCCTCCTGCCATTCTGATAATGACAAGCCTGGATTTGTACAACTACAACAAGTAAAGGCCTAAAGTCAAGATTAACCAATCATGTATATTGTTGTCACTGTAGAGAAATTCCACCAGGCATTGGTCATATTGCCCCAATCCTTACAGTTGCTTCTTATCTACACGTACGTCGCAGGGTCTTCGGGTAGATGAATAATTCTCAGTTATTTATCTATGCCGTGAGCTCTTATGGTGAAAGCCTAAAATTGAAATGCGGTACCAGAAGGCAACTTCCCAGAAACGGAGTCAGCAGTATTTAAAAATTCGACATGCATGTGGGGGGAAGGGGGAGGGGGCATTTGTATACCTAAGGCTAATTGAAACTTGGACCAAAAGTCCGTAATATATTAGGCATACCCAAAGTGCACAGTCCCGAGGTGGGAGAGGGTATTGGAGGGGGTCCACCCTTCCTCATTTTTTTTAAATAAGAGGCTCTGAGAACACTTCTAGAGCCTCCTAATGTCTCATTTGAGGCTTGTCATGGCTCTGTGTTTAGTCAGTGGGTAGCAATGGTGTGTGAGTTTAACATTTCTAAATCTCGCACTTTCCACTCTCGGTTCTGGTCTGGTGTTTGGAAATCTCTCTGCGGACTTGAATAATGAGTTCTTTGACAATTATGATATTCTAACAGTTATGTAGGAGGTCATCGGAAATTTGTTAGCTTCTGTCAGCTGCTGGCTCTAAGTCATTGCCTCACTGGTCAGAAATTATTTTCCGTCAGAATATGGAAATTTTTCGACAGAGATATTCATTGAGGGCATGGTTCGCCACTGCTGCACATCCACCTGCCTTGGGTTTGCACCTGTCGCAATTATTAGAAGCCAAATGAAATTGGGGGGGGGGGGGGAGGGGGAGGAGGCAGGGTTTCCAAGTCCCCAATCTGGCTACAGCAACTAATTCCAGGCCTTCATGGTGCTGTGATTTTTGGCTTCCATTGTCCGAACATTTCCTGTGATTAGACACTCCAAAATTTTCAATGATTTCTCCTTCAAAACGTGAAATGACACTGAACGCCTACCCTATATAATCTAAAAGCGCATATTTTTCTGAATATATTGTAATATCCTCTGCTCTGGGATTACTTATAAATAAACAGCTGCGCCATGAGCACATGATACGCCCGTTATTAATTACAAGAGGGAAGCACACAATATGAGTATACATGTGTACTTGTCAGGTTTTTTTTATATTCTTGTACAATAATCATAACCAACAAAATACTGTGTTCAATAATTTGGAAATAAAATTATTTGAATTTCATGTATATATCTTATGTCTATAGAGATCATAA
Source organism: Pictodentalium vernedei (assembly GCA_031216915.1). Classification (NCBI taxonomy): domain Eukaryota; kingdom Metazoa; phylum Mollusca; class Scaphopoda; order Dentaliida; family Dentaliidae; genus Pictodentalium; species Pictodentalium vernedei. Next base: position 193,708,645 of record CM062295.1, read on the forward strand.
CTTCAAGAAAAAATCAACGATTTTCTAAGTAATAAAGTCCCATAACTCTGGAATGACTAATCGAACGGCAACACCAACCGGAAGGGAGCTTCCTTCCATCAACATAAACCACCTACCAAAAAATCGTGAAAATCTCTCGAAGCATTCTCGAGTTATCGTACAACGTGTAAAAAATCAACAATTTTCTAAGTAATAAAGTCCCATAACTCTGGAATGACTAATAGAATGGCAACACTAAACGAAAGGGAGCTTCCCTCCATCGATATACACCACCTACCCAAAAATCACGAAAATCTCTCAAAGCGTTCTTGAGTTATCGTACGACGTGTGACTGGACGGAAGGATGGACAGACGGACGGATGGACAGCGGTATACCATAATACGACCCGTTTTTTTTAAAACGGGCGTATAATAATTGGTACCTGGTATTGCTGGTTTGGCAGTAACTTCGATTCAGTAAGGTGTGGTCAAACTACCCATCGATAAATTACGCTGATTGCATTAGTTGAAATTATGTAGTTATATTTTAGTGATAGCAAAATTTTAGGTACACCGTCTTTGCATTGCCAGTGACAGCGTGTTAACAACGTGAATTGAGGAAACACTACACAACTTGTAAATATATTACAACGAAATCAGTCAGTTTTTCGTAACATATTGCGGCTGTAAATTATTATCCATTTCTATATAATTTGGGATTGCAGTTCCCAGTCATATTCGGTATTTAGTATGTATTATTTTAGGGCGAATAAGTTGGGAAACATGATTGTGTCGACCGCCTTCGTAAATTACTTGAGAAATTAGACCCAATTTTCAGCCCATTTACCTTCCAGAAAAAAAATCTATTGAGTGTCATGTACTCAGCTTTTCTGTAGTCAAAGATTATATATCGTTGCAAAAAGTACATCACTGGCAATGTATGGGAACTGTTCCTTATAAAGTATCGTCGATTGTTTTACATTGTGTTCAAATGATTTCACAGATAACACAGCCATTTGTTATTGTACTTTTAACTTATGAGGCGCTGGTGGAATGACATGGTCTTATTACCAAATATGGGATGTGCACAGACCCGTCCATTAGAATAGTTTAAGGGGTGGATTGTACATTCATGTAAATTGCTTATTGTTAACTCTGCTCAACCATCTGAAGATATGGTTAAAGCCATGTTGTGGCTACTTTAGATGTTTAGCCCCATCATGTAATTCGATCAGGCAGGATTCATTCGGGTGTATACTTAACACTGTGAAGCTTACGCAAAATATCGTCTGATTTTCTATCCACAGTTCAACTTGTATAATTAAAGTTTTTACCCTTTCTTAACTAAAACTGTTTCGTAATTCAGTGAAACATGTGTCGTTTTTCATACTCGTTCATAAAATGGTTAAATTTCTACTATCATGGCAGTATTTATTGTTGTTCAAAACAATGTTTGGTCAGGATACTGACAGAAATAGTTCTTTCTGTCAGCATTACTGAACAAAATTCAGGAATCCTGAACGCAGCATCTTTGGTCAATCAACGTCACCTGTTACGTTACAGAAAGGTATAAAAGGCTGCATCGTGGCTGTTCTCACTCTCGCTGGTCTTTGATCAACAAACGCCATTGAAAGCTAACAAATAATGAAAGTGTCAATGACACTGAAGCTCAACTTGACAAACTTGAACTTGGTAAGTTTTAAATGAAATGGCAAAATTGAAGATCATTGGTACCAATGTTATTTGATGAAATTTCAACATAACAGCATTGTGTGTGCACAACGTCAGAGAAATCAATGCATTTTTAAATGTAAATTGTAAGACTGGCCAAAAGAAGAATGTTGAAATACAAATGCAGTATGTTCAGAGGTTATTGTAAATGGCAACTTTTTTCACAGAAATGAATGCTAATCAATAGCTCTTATCTAAATGTCTTGTCTAATGAGCACACCAAGTTCAAAAACAATCCTATGATAAAAGTGGCCTGTAGGCCATGTCAAAGAATGTTGATGCACAAATGCAATAAATTCAAAGATTATTGCAAACAGCAACAGCTTTTGATGGAAATGAAAAGAAAATCAATAGCTCCTATCTTTGTCACACTGCATAAGCATACAAAGTTTCATAACAACAACCTGATAATGAATGTGCCCTCTGAGGCATTGCAAAGGAAGATGTTAATGCACAAATGCACTGCACTAAGTAGAGGTCATTGCTTGCGGCAGTGGTTTTTTGGGGGTTTGTTTTTTTTTTTTTTTGGGTGGGTGGGTGTGGAAATTCATAAATATACCCTGCAGAGAGTGCAAAAGGAATAAGTTGATGCACAAATGCAGTAAGTTCAAAGGCTGGTGATAATGACAATAATTTTTTATGGAAATGAAAGAAAGCAATAGCTCACATCTAGAGGTCACCCCGAACACACATATATCAAGTTTCAAAGTGGTCCGATCATAAATGTGCCCTGAAGGGTGGGTCAAAGGGAAATATTGATGCTTAACTGCACTAAGTTTTTACTAAGTTCATCGAAGGTCATTGCCAGTGGCAACATTTTTTGACGGAAATCAACGAAAATCGATAGCTCCCATCTAGAGGTAACCCCAAACAAGCATACAAAGGTTCAAACCAATCTGATCATATATGTGACCTTTAGGGCATGCCAAAGGAATATATTGATGCCTGTCTAAACTAAAATCAAAGATTGTTGCCAGCGGCAACATTTTTTGATGGACTTAAAAGGAAGAAAATTGACAGCTCCCATCTGGAGGTCACCCCAAACAAACATGCCAGGTTTCAAAGCAATCCGATCATAAATGTGCCCTGTAGGGTGTGCCAAAGGGAAATATTGAGGTCTGACTAAACTAAGTTCTAAGAACGTTGGCAGCGGCAACATTTTTTGAAGGAAATGGAAGAAAATCAATAGCACCCATCTAGAGGTCTCCCCAAACAAGCATGCCAGGTTCAAAGCAATCTGATCATAAATGTGCCCTGTAGGGTGTGCCAAAGGGAAATATTGAGGTCTGACTAAACTAAGTTCTAAGAACGTTGGCAGCGGCAACATTTTTTGACAGAAATTGAAGAAAATCAATAGCTAGTCTCCCCAAATAAGCATACCAGGTTCCAAAGCAATCTGAGCATAAATGTGCCCTGTAGGGTGTGCCAAAGGGAAATACTGATTAAACTAAGTTCTAAGAATGTTGGCCGTGGCAACATTTTTTGATGAAAATGGAAGAAAATCGATAGCTCCCATCTAGAGGTCACCCCAAACAAGCATACCAGGTTTCAAAGCAATCCAATCATAAATGTAACCTGTAGGGTGTGCCAAAGGGAAATATTGTGGTCTGACTAAACTAAGTTCTAAGAACGTTGGCCGTGGCAACATTTTTTGACGAAAATGGAAGAAAATCGATAGCTCCCATCTAGAGGACACCCGAAACAAGCATGCCAGGTTTCAAAGCAATCCGATCATAAATGTGCCTTATAGGATGTGCCAAAGGGAAATATTGAGGTCTTCTGACTAAACTTAGTTCTATGAATGTGGCCGCAGCAACATTTTTTGATGGAAATTGAAGAAAATCAATAGCTCCCATCTAGAGGTCTCTCCAAACAAGCATACCAGGTTTCAAAGCAATCCGATCATAAATGTGCCCTGTAGGGTGTGCCAAAGGGAAATATTGAGGTCTGACTAAATTAAGTTCTAAGAACGTTGGCTGTGGCAACATTTTTTGAGGGAAATTGAAGAAAATCGATAGCTCCAATCTAGAGGTCACCCCAAACAGGCATGCCAGGTTTCAAAGCAATCAAATCATAAATGTGCCCTGTAGGGTGTGCCAAAGGGAAATATTGAGGTTTGACTAAACTAAGTTCTAAGAACGTTGGCCGCGGCAACATTTTTTGACAGAAATTGAAGAAATTCGATAGCACCCATCTAGCGGTCAGCCCAAACAAGCATACCAAGTTTCAAAGCGATCTGATCATAAATGCGACCTGTGAGGTGTGCCAAAGGAAACTGTGGACGTACGTACTAACATACTAACGTACGTACGTACGCCGACGGACGAGAAGTGATGGCAATAGCTCAGCTTGACTTTGTCAAGTTGAGCTAAAAATTACCAATACTAAAAGCAAACTAGGCCCCTATTGAAGCTCATGATATTCCGAACAACTTTATACATCACTTCCAACCCAACACCAAATATTTGGAAACGTGTTCTGACTCACCACTTTCACAAAGGAAGCGGTCTTGCTTTTTCGAAACTTCTCTAGGGGCGGAAGGCCACTAGCATTAATGTTGGGAGCTCGTGGCAGAAACCTGAATCGGTCTTCAGGCTGGTACTTTGACCTAATTATACTGTACTACCAGAGTGGGTTAAAAGTGGCGGTGATTGCGAATGTGTAGCCCATATATAGGTAAAAAGATTGCCCGTAGTCTGGAAGCACAATTTTGTTGCGTTTGGCTTCGGGTGTTCGCCAAAAGTACACTCTCGGCCTCTCAACAGAGAATACTCGACGTTCTTGACTCGTATAAGGTTGCCGTAATTGAAATGGCAACATTCACGGTCTCTTTAAACCTTTCCCCACCCCATGGGAATAGGGTTTTATTTCACTTGGCTTCTGATGGCTGGAGAACTACCACTCCGGTTCGGACTTTGACATTTTCGACCAAAATCCGGAAATTTCTGTTTTTGTTTTTTATGTGTTTTGTTCAATTTTGAGACGAAAAATTTTTTTTTTTTACCTGGAAATTTTCTGGTCCGGTTTGGACTGAAAATTTTTGATCCAAAACCAAACATTTTTCTTTCGATCACCACTTTCACCTGACAAAACTGTACTTCGAGGCGGGTTCAAGTGGTCGTTATTCAGAATTTGGATGTTGAGGCTCTTCCTCCACCCGTAAAACTATCCGACGCTACTGCCCAACCCCCACCCAACACAAACACCCATTAGACTCTACAGACTCTGGCATCCAAGCCTGGAAACACATCTGAAAAACATTGATCATTTTGCACCCGGCGACTTCAACTTCAGTGAACGCTGTACATAACGTTACATGGTATTTTGTATTCTAAACTGAAATCGAAAGTAGAACAATGAGAGCCTGTTACTTTTTATGGGCATATGACTCCAGCTACTCATCCCCTCCCCCGCCCTCACTGAATTTCATGACGGTGGCAATTCCGACGGTATTGCCAGATGTCACAGCCAAATTAGATTTCTGCTGAATATTGTCACTTTCTTTGTTATTCAAATTTATTTCGAATAAAAAATGTGATGACGCCGTATTGGCCGTCGATTACCTCTTACTGAAATGAATACATTTCACAGGGGTCAAGGAGCAATTTGAACGTGTTTGTGTTGGGGCGTGGGGGGGGGGGGGGGGGGGGGGGGGGGGGCAGGTTTCTGCCGCGAGCTGCCAGTCTTATACTTGGTATAAAACTAGCAGTAGCATACGATAATAACTCACATGTTTGTGATTATTTAAAATCAAAATTTTCAGTAAAACCCGCAGACATCGGAATTCGTGTTTCTTTTAAATATTTAATATTACTTAATCAGTCCTTGCGGATAGAATACCAAATCAAATGATTTGTTGTAATTTGTAACATATTCAGAAAAATATGCGCTTTTAGATTATATAGGGTAGGCGTTCAGTGTCATTTTACGTTTCGAGTGAAAAATCATTGAAACTTTGGGGTGTCTGATTGCAGGAAATATCCGGACAGTTACCTATCTGCAACAAGCCAAGACCAATACCGGGTCTGGACCTGCGCTGCTGCATGTAATTGAATCGGCAAACAGGAAGTGGCTGCATGGCAGATCTAAAAATTGCATACACGATACAACTGATCATTATCAGGCTCCAGATGAAATATAAAATCAATCCCTTGCATAGAAGCCTAGAAAAGTTTGACGAAAAATTTCAATGTTCAGTGGGTACAGTAAAATTTTAAAGTATCGGCAAACAGGAAGTGGCTGCACGGCAGATCTGAAAATTGCTTACACGATACAACTCATCATTATGAAGCAGCAGAACAAATATAAAATCATTCCCTTTCATAGAAGCCAAGAAAACCTTGAGGGGAAAAAGTGTTTCGGATGGACGAATGGATGGACGGACAGACTGACGGACGGAGTTGAGCGATTACTAGACCTGCTCTGCCGCTGGCGATGCAGGTAATTACTAGACCTGCTCTGCCGCTGGCGATGCAGGTAATAAAAACCCATTTGCATCCCAACATTCTGACATGGAAGCCAAAAGTAATACAGCACCACGAAGGCCTGGAATAATACTTCTGAATGGGAATTACAACCGACATGGATTTACTGCCAAATGTCGTCCACTCATTGACATTTAATGAGGTCAACATAGTAATAATGCGCAGTTTGAAATGGCTATGGTTGTTCCAATGTATGGAGCCTCGGCAGTCAGTACAGAATTTCATTAGATGGACCTCTGGGAGCTGGTGTACTGTATAGAGGTCTTGCCGACATTGCTGCTGTTTTGATTCAGTAGCGTAGCCACAGAATTAATGGGGGGAGGGGGGGCGGCAAGTCCCCTAAATGTTTACCCTCCCCCCCCCCCCCCCCCCCAAAAAAAAAAATGACCCAATGCAATTTCATACAACTTAGAGCCCCACAAATGCTCTCCAATATAGGGCAGCACATGCTACAACTGCTCAGATTGAATCTTAAGAGTACTGAACTTTGCAAAATATTCTCGGAAAGGCTTTGTTCTTACTAGGAGTCTATGACCCTTTGGACATTACCCCCCTCCACAAATTTCTCTGTCCTAACTCCAAAAACTGACAACAACATTCCAAATATCATGGTAGTTATCACACATTTCTCCTGAACAATAGCTGCCAGTCAAACGAGACGATCCCAGTGATTTACATCAAACAACAGGGTTTCTGTAAAAAAAACCCATCTTGACATTATATCGTCTACTCTCCATGTGTTAACAGGCTCATCAAAAATCCGTTTTTTTCGTTCTTCTCAATTTTGAGACGAAAAATAGGAGGAAAATCCTGTGTACTGTGCGGGCACAATCACTTCATTTCTAGTTATTTATTTGTATTTAAGGTCACCTATTTCTGAACATTGGCTAATCATGACCACAACAGTTTTACAGATGGAGGAAGCCAGAGTACCTGGAGAGAACCACCGAGCAATGGAGAGCAACTGTCAGCTCCCCAACATACTAAGTCCCCACAAGCAGGGTTAGCATTAGTTGAAGACAAGTGCACCATCGATGTGCAGTAGAGCTTAGTGCACAACTCCACTGAGCCCCCACATGGGCAATGGGGGTAAAGTGTCTTGCCCAAGGACACAACGAGGTTGCTGCAGGTGGGATTCTAACCGAGGACCTCTAGGCTTGCAACCTGCACCTCTGCCTACTAAGCAACCATGACCCCTGCTCTCACAAGAGATCTCATAACTGAATAACCATGTTAAATGAATATAGCTTCCAAACATCAAATCCTTTTCCATACCTTTAGTACAAATTTGACCTGTTAATTACATATAGGTTAGAGTGTAAACTCATGATAACTGAATAAAAAACCTTCTGATCTACTGAAGATTTACTCTGACAACCAATGAATATTTGGCCTCAGTACATCAATTTTGGGAATTGAATCCTGTTGAACCTAGTATATAGGTATGTCCAAGTTCCATATACAAGATATAATAGACGAAATGTTCAGTTTATCACTAGAAGACAGGAAAATGACTCATTTCTTCTTAATTGAATAATCCTGTTAATGGAACAGTTTCACACGCAAGGCGGCTATTCAGTTAACAGGGTTCAACTGTACTCCTTTATTTCTGATATCCATGAATTTATTATATCATGTATAACAGAACAGTGGTGCAGCAATTAAGTTGTGTAGGTAGTTTTGTTATCCACATTTCTTGACAGAAAAGACGCTGAACAAACTGATCTGTGGCATGACAATGACAGAAGATTCTCAGAGAGGGCATCTGACACAACCTTGATGCATTTGGCTCCCAGAAATCTATGTGCACATGTACAAGTACTTTAAATAATGAGCAACTCCTGTAAATATGGTCCATTTTATATGAAGTACATAAAAGGAAAATTAAAGGTACCTTTGGGTGTTTATATACAGAGCAAACAGTTTGCATCATTGAGGATCAGTGATTTTGGTGCCTTGTGCAGTATGGCCAGGACATGTGCGGTCAGAGGTTTTTGAGTACTTTGTAAGCTTGTGCACCATGGGTGGAGAAGCTATGAACTGTGTGATCAAGTTGGTTTATTTGGACATCATGTTTACTGGTGCACTCAGTGGTTAAGTCATTATCTATATGGTAAGGCAGTTTCATTTGGGTGGCAGTTTATTGTTAATGTACTGTGTGATTAGGCTGTGATCTGACTAGTCGAGCAGATGAATTTGAGGATTTCATTGCTTGTGCACTTATGTGGTTTGGCTGCGATCTTGGTAGTTGACATTTTCTTGTATAGCACATTATTTATGATTCTGAATGGGATCAAGTTTTTAGAGTCACCAATCTTGGATCATTACTTGCCCATAAAGGAGTCTCTGAATTACATCAAACTAATGTCACCTGTTATCACTGCTCACCATACACACAGGATGATTTGGTACTTCCTGCCCCGCCAGGTGGACATCACTGATCTCAATATAACTGGACTGCTGGAATATCATTATAAAGAATTCCAACTCAATCTGCCACCTCAAGATAGCCTCAAGTCAACACGCTAACTCCGCCAGTCAATGATGCTTGATGACATGAAATCTCTTATGCTGTGACTACAGTCAAACAGCTTTCATAGCATCCAGACATGTTAACCTCCAAAAAAAAATTTCAGGGAAATTGAGGTTGATTTTCAAGGAAATGGCATGGTTTTCAGGGAAAGGTTTGTGTGGCTGAAAATGCTGTATGCAATAAGTGGACTACCACTAAATCACCCTCAATGAAAGGATTTCTCTCCGTAGGAGATACTACAAAACTATTAATGCAGCTCACATAAGTTGCATTACCAAATAAAACTAGAAAGTGTTTTAGCACACTAAAACATATGTCTCCCCTTCCTTTTGAGGTCAGAGGTCAAGGTCACATGCAGTTCATCAAGGTAGCAGACATGTGGTTTCATGGTGACACATCCACATGTCAAAAAAAAAAATTCTGGTCTGGACAATTACTCCCTATTTAAAGTACATAAATTTGACCTTGAGGTCAAGGTCACATGAAGGTCATGATAACATGTGGTCTCATTGTGATACATCCACATGTCAATCATCTAAGTCCTAGGTCAAAAAACAAAAAAGTTCTGATCTGGAAAATTATTCCCTATTTGAAGTACATAAATTTGACCTTGAGGTCAGAGGTCAAGGTCACATGCAGTTCATCAAGGTAGCGGACATGCGGTTTCATGGTGACACATCACCATGTCCAAAAAAAAAAAAATCTGGTCTGGACAATTACTCCCTATTTAAAGTACATAAATTTGACCTTGAGGTCAAGGTTACATGAAGGTCATGATTACATGTAACATGCGGTCTAATTGTGATACATCCATTTGTCAAATATCTAAGTCCTAGGTCAAAAAACAAAAAAGTTCTGGTCTGGATAATTATTCCCTATTTGAAGTACATAAATTTGACCTTAAGGTCAGAAGTCAAGGTCACTTGAAGGTCATCGAGGTAGACGACATGCGATCTCATGGTGACACATCCACATGTCAAATAACCAAGTCCTAGGTCAAAAAACAAAAAAATTCTGGTCTGGACAATTACTCCCTATTTGAAGTACATAAATTTGACCTTGAGGTCAAGGTCACATGAAGATCACAATGGTATGCGACACACCGGCTCATGGTGATACATCCACGTGCCAAACATCTAAGGCCTGGCTCAAAAGACAAACAAGTTTTGGTCCGGACAAAGTCTCCTTGAATAAAGCACAAATATGACCTTCAGATCAAAGGTCAAGGTCACATGAAGGTCACAATGGTATGCTACACACCGGCTCATGGTGATACATCCACAGAAGAAGAAGAAGAAGAAGAAGAAGAAGAAGAAGAAGAAGGACGAAGAAGAAGAAGAAGAAGAAGAAGAAGAAGAAGAAGAAGAAGAAGAAGAAGAAGAAGAATATACACTAAAACAATATGTCTCCCTTCTGGGAAGGGGAGACATAAATATGGTCAAAATATATAAGCATAAATTTTCATTTTGGAGTTGTACTACTGCTCATCTCAGCTGGTTCTGTATCCTGTCTAATGGCTTATTCAAACTGTATTCCATTCACAAACATTGGAATCACAACAGTAATCAAGTTTCTCCCAATACCTACCCTCTCCCCCCAAAAAGAAGAAAACATTTAAAAATAGAACCAAAAATTACAGAAAAAGACCATAATATTTCAGTTTCAAGTAAAACACAAAACACATGAGGATGTCAAACTTCAAAAAAAAAATAATGTTCTCTTGCACTTCTCTATAATCAATTCATGACTAGCAGTAATCGAGAGCGCGGTGGTCAGTAGGTAGAGGTGCAGGCTGCAAGCCGAGAGGTCTTCGGTTTGAATCCCACCTGCGGCAACCGCGTTGTGTCCTTGGGCAAGACACTTCATCTCCATTGCCCACGTGGGGGCACGATGACGCCGTGTACTTAGGCTTACTGCACGTCGATGGTACACATGTCTTCAACCAATCTAACCCTGCCTGTGCTGTAGTGCGGAGTTACGATGTTGGGGAGCTGGCAGCTGCTCGTCGTTGCTCGGTGGTTCTCTCCGGGTACTCCGGCTTCCTCCACCCGTAAAACTGTCACGGTCATGATTAGCCATTGTGCATAAATATGTGACCTTAAACATCAATAACTAACTAACTAGCAGTAATCTGAAGTAAAAATAATTTATAAGAAAATGATTAGGCATAATTAACTCCCACAAATGTTCAGATAATTCAATAGTTCAACTTCCAAAAATTTCTTGCAGATCTCCTATGTCCTACAATCACTTCAAGGCTGCTGAAGAGCAGCCAGGAGTTTAAAGAAATAACAGTTAAAGAAAATTAAAGAGTATAAAAAGGATTACTCAACAGAGGACCTCTTGAAAAATGTAAGAAACAAAATGAATTTCTCTTTAGATCCAATCCATTTTAATATCATTTTGAAATAATAATAAATAAACTAATAAAATACAAACACTTCCAAAAGAGGCCTTTAACTAAGAATTAAATCAGAGTTGTCATCAGTTCATCTTCCCAAACACTGGCCCATTTGATTCAAATATTTACATGAAAGAAAGAGGTGATTCCCAGACAAAATAGAATAAAACTTCCCCAGTATCTCCCAGAATTCAAAGTTAAAAATAGGCCGATGAAATCGTCAGATGTGTACCCATACACGCAACTAGTAGAAAGCTGTATGACAGGGGATCCACACCACGGATGCCAACATTATGTATACCGTACATGGTGTGGGTACATATAGAAATGGATTGGAGGAGTGCCTAATTGGATGGATAAAGGGTTAATATCTCCGGATCAAATTATTAGATTTACATAAACTATACAGCACAGCACAGCACATCAGTAACCTGAATACATATATAAAGTAACCCGATAATCGGATTAATATTTTTTGAGTTATCGCATGCCGAAGAAATGGATTGAAGGAGTTCTCAATTTGAAGCATAAAGGGTTAATATTACAGGATCAAATTATAAGATTTACACCAAAATCTATACAGCTCAGCACATCAGTAACCTGAACACATAAATGAAGTAACATGACAATCGGATTGATATTTTTTGAGTTATCTCATGCCAAAGGGATTGGAGGAATTTTCAATCTGAAGGATAAAGGGTTAATATTTCGGGATCAAATTATCAGATTCACACCAAAAACTATACAGCTCGGCACATCAGTAACCTGAATACAAATATAAAGTAACTTGACAATCCAAGCAATATTTTTCAAGTTATCGAATGCCAAAGAGATTGGAGGAATTTTCAATTTGAAGGATAAAGGGTTAATATCTCAGGATAAAAAAAATGCCGCTCAGGATCACCGATCCAATGTCGAGTTATGACAACAGCTCCTCGCACCAAGGCCAACACACCTATGAAGTTTCATGACTCTAGGTTGAACCACTATCAAGTTCTCATCCGGAAACCAATTGTTGCGATATACTATGTTCAAGGTCACTGTGACCTTGACCTTTGACCTGGTGAGTCCAAGATCAATAGAGTTCTTCCTCACACCAAGGCCAACACACCTATGAAGTTTCATGACTCTAGGTTGAACCACTATCAAGTTATCATCCGGAAACCAATTGTTGCGATATACTATGTTAAAGGTCACTGTGACCTTGACCTTTGATCTGGTGAGTCCAAGATCAATAGAGTTCTTCCTCGCACCAAGGCCAACCCACCTATGAAGTTTCATGAATGTAGGTTGAACTACTATCAAGTTATCATCCGGAAAGGAATTGTTGTGATTTACTATGTTCAAGGTCACGTTGACCTTGACCTTTGACGTAGCGAGTCCAAAATCAATAGGGTTCTTCCCCTCACCAAGGCCAATCTACCTATGAAGTTTCATGAATGTGAGTTGAACCATTATCAAGTTATCATCCGGAAACCAATTGTTTAAGATTTACTACGTTCAAGGTCACTGTGACCTTGACCTTCGACGTAGCATGTCCAAAATCAATAGGGTTCTTCCTCCCACCAAGACCAACCTACATATGAAGTTTAATGAATGTGAGTTGAACCACTATCAAGTTATCATCCGGAAACCAATTGTTTACGCCCGCCCGCCCGCCCACCATTCACCAAACTATAAGTCGAGTTTGACTTCGTCACAACTCGACTAATAACAGATTTACACTAAAAACTATACAGCTCGGTACATCAGTAACCTGAACACAAATATAAAGTAACTTGACAATCCAAGCAATATTTTTCAAGTTATCGAATGCCAAAGGGATTGGAGGAATTTTCAATTTAAAGGATAACGGGTTAACATCTCAGGATCAAAATAACAGATTTACACCAAAAACTATACAGCTCGGCACATCAGTAACCTGAACACAAATATGAAGTAACTGGACAATCCAAGCAATATTTTTCAAGTTATCAAATACCAAAGGGATTGGAGGAATTTTCAATTTGAAGGATAAAGGGTTAATATCTCAGGATCAAATTATCAGATTTACACCAAAAACTATACAGTTCGGCACATCAGTAACCTGAACACAAATATAAAGTAACTAGACAATCCAAGCAATATTTTTCAAGTTATCGAATGCCAAAGGGATTGGAGGAATTTTCAAGTTGATGGATAAAGGGTTAATATCTCAGGATCAAAATAACAGATTTACACCAAAAACTATACAGCTCGGAACATCAGTAACCTGAAGATATATATAAAGTAACATGACAATTGGATTGATATTTTTTGAGTTATCTCATGCCAAAGGGATTGGAAGAATTCTCAATTGAAGGATAAAGAGTTAATATCTCAGGATCAAATTATCAGATTTACACCAAAAACTATACAGCTCGGCACATCAGTAACCTGAACACAAATATAAAGTAACATGACAATCCAAGCAACATTTTTCAAGTTATCGAATGCCTAAGAAATGGATACAGATGCTGGATGGACAGATGGATGGACGGTATGGACAGACAGACAGACAGACAGACAGATGGACGGACAGACAGATGGGCAGACAAAGGATGGACAAACGATGGATGGCCACCCCGGATGCCGGCATTATGTGTACCATACATAGTATGGGTACACATAAAAATGGCTGTGCCCATCAACTGAACTGTAATTTACGTTCTCTTTTCAAGGTTCAAACACGGTTTTGCAGTTTGTGAAGCAAAACTTGGGCACCCTTATTCAAATGTAGGAAAAATATAACTGGAACAATAAAGTGGAATTCTCTGTTGAATAAAACTATTTTTTTACAAACCAAACATCTGAAGTTGTTGGTGATAAGGTGTTTGAAACTGGGTCACCACAAATTGGCACAACGAAAACACCTGATCGAGATGAATTTTGTACATTTTAAAAAGGTACAAACATCTTTTTCAACTTTTATTAATAAATTTTACGATTATTTTAATGATTTTCGAACAGGGTAATACCTAGACTATAAATCTTTTGAAACTGATCACAAATTGACCCTCGAATCATTTCAAAACTGCCAAATGTTTTGATTGCTAATTTCTGGGATTTTCGGCCCAAGGATACCTTTTTCCAGGACACCGGGAACAACGTTGAATTCCCAGGAATTTACCGGGCAATCCGAGAGGGTTAATATGTTTGATATCATCAATGTTGCAGTGGGGTCTGTAGATGCGCACAAAGGTTTCAGATTTTTCAGGTGCCACGTGGCAGTGCCACGTTGCCACTTTCGTGTTTTCTTAGCCCGTTTCTGGCAAAAGGCTCCTAGGGTATGTAATTTGAAATGCTAAAAGCATGCTCAAATGTTGCAGTAGGGTCTGTAGATGCTCACAAAGGTTTCGGATTTTTCGGGTGCCACATAGCCGTGCCACCATTGCCACTTTCATGTTTTCTTAGACCGTTTCCGGCAAAAGGCCTACTAGGGTATGTAATTCGAAATGCTAAAACCATGCTCAAATGTTGCAGTAGGGTCTGTAGATGTGCACAAAGGTTTCGGATTTTTCAGCTGCCACAAGGCTGGGCCACTTTCATTTTTCTTATACCGTTTCCGGCGAAAGCCTCCAACAGTATGTAATTCGAAATGCTAAAATCATGCTCAGATGTTGCAGTAGGGTCTGTAGATGCGCACAAAGGTTTCGGATTTTCGGGTGCCACCGTTGCCACTTTCGTGTTTTCTTAGGCCGTTTCTGGCGAAAGGCTCCTAGGGTAAGTAATTCGAAACGCTAAAACCATGCTCAGATATTGCAGTAGAGTCTGTAGATCTGCACAAAGGTTTCGGATTTTCCCGGTGCCACGTTGCCACTTTCATGTTTTCTTAGACCGTTTCCGTCGAAAGGCTCCTAGAGTATGTAATTCGAAACGCTAAAACCATGCTCAGATATTGCAGTAGGGTCTGTAGATGCGCACGAAGGTTTCGGATTTTTCGGGTGCCACGTGGCTGTGCCACCGTTGCCACTTTCGTGTTTTCTTAGGCCATTTCTGGCGAAAGGCTCCTAGGGTATGTAATTCGAAACGCTAAAACCATGCTCAGATATTGCAGTAGGGTCTGTAGATGTGCACGAAGGTTTCGGATTTTTCCGGTGCCACCGTTGCCACTTTCGTGTTTTCTTAGGCCGTTTCTGGCAAAAGGCTCCTAGGGTATGTAATTTAAAATGCTAAAAGCATGCTCAAATGTTGCAGTAGGGTCTGTAGATGCGCATAAAAGTTTCAGATTTTTCAGGTGCCATGTGGCTGTGTCACCGTTGCCACTTTCGTGTTTTTGTTGATCGTTTCCGGTGAAACGCTCCTAGGGTATGTAATTCGAAATCCTAAAACCATGCTCAGATGTTGCAGTAGGGTGTGTAAATGTGCATGAAGGTTTCAGATTTTTTAGGTGCCATGTGGCTGTGCCACCATTGCCACTTTTGTGTTTTATTAGACCTTTTCCGGTGAAAGGCTCCTAGGGTATGTAATTCGAAATGCTAAAACCATGCTCAAATGTTGCAATAGGGTCTGTTGATGCGCATGAAGATTTCAGATTTTTCAGGTGCCTCGTGGCTGTGCAACCGTTGCCACTTTCATATTTTCTTCGACCGTTTCCGGCAAAAGTCTTCTAGGGTATGTAATTCGAAACGCTAAAATCATGCTCAAATGTTGCAGTAGGGTCTGTAGATGTGCACGAAGGTTTTGGATTTTTCAGGTGCCACGTGGCTGTGCCACCATTGTCACTTTTCTTAGACCATTCCCAGTGAATGGTTCCAAGGGTATGTAATTCGAAACGCTAAAACCATGCTCAAATGTTGCAGTGGAGTCTGTAGATGCGCACGAAGCTGTGTCACCTGTGCCACTCAATATGATTTTAGTGTGTCATATAATACATTTCATCTTTGTATCAACCATTCATACAATGTCAAGGATGCAAATGCGGGGATACACCATAGTGTGCTTTGCACACAGATGACACCCCCTCTAGTTTGTTTTATCAACATATTCATTTTTCACAGGTATCAAAGTATATTTTTTAAAAAGCAATTGGAAATTGAAAGGGATTACAAAATTAAAAACCTTAGTTGCTGTTGAACAATGTTTATTTAGAGGGCTATGGACACCCCCCCCCCCCCCCCCCTCCCCACCACCCAAGATGGCGGCAGGTGAGACACTTTTCTGTATTCAACCAATGAGAGTCGCAGTAATTCAGTTGTACAATGATCAGTGGTGTGGACATCTGCTCCAGCAGATAAGCAGAAAATCTTGAGTTCACAAAACAATTTTGCAGTTCATAATGACAGAGGTTTAGTGAAAAATTTGGAAAAATTGTCCAATCACTAAATGATTAATCACAAAAATTATCAAGTGAATTATTTTTCACTGATATGGCTAAGATCTCTCTAAATGCATTTTCTCACACTAACTTGAAATTACATGTATTTTAAAATTTACTGTATTTTACTGTAACTGAGAGTGCTGTAGACTTGATGATCTTTATTTCATTGTATATCTACTCACCAGTCTGAATCTGAGCTTTTGTTTTCCAACGAATGAACTGGGTTGTGGCAAACTGTATAGCCAGGCACCGAGGGGGCCATTCAGTGAGGAAGCTGACAGGGAGTATAATCTTTCCCAGAATATCTGCTAGCTTAACCTGAAAAATCAAGTTAAAATTCAGACAATACAAAAAACATGTTTCCTAAGTCGAAAAAGGACCATAACTCTGGTGAAAATAACTGGACCATGTCCATTTTCAAACTTAACCTGCATTACCTCCCAAGTAAGCTGTATACCAAATTTGGTTACGATCAATTCACCCAAACTCAAGTGAAAATTGGGATACCAAAGTGTTTTGGATGGACGGATGGCCAGACGGTTGGACAGACAGATGTCTCGGCGCACAGACGGGACATCTTGGATGGATGGACATCACTCATTACTGTAGTTTCCCAAAATAAATTTTTCGGGAGACAATGAAGTTATAGCTTCCTACACAAAAGAAAACTAAATTTATTGCATGGAAATCAAAAATCTATTTATAGTGACAGTGACCTTGACCTACTGACCCCAAATGCAATCCCAATGATCGACATCTCAAAAGCAACCACAGTACGAAGTTATATCTTCGTACACAAAAGAAAACTAAAGTTACTGCATGGAAACAAAAAAATCTATTTATTGTAAGTCACCTTGACCTTTGACCTTGAAATCAATCCCAACGATTGACATCTCAAATTCAACCACAGCTTGAAGTTATAGCTTTGTACACAAAAGAAAACTAAAATTATTGCACAGAAACCAAAAATTCTATTTATAGTAACAGTGACCTTGACCTTTGACTTACAGATCCCAAGAGCAATCCCAACGACCGACATCTCAAATGCAACCATAATATGAAGTTATAGCTTCGTACACAAAAGAAAACTAAAGTTATTGCATGGAAACAAAAAAATCTCTTTATTGTAAGTCACCTTGACCTTCGACCTCGAATGCAATCCCAACGATCGACATCTCAAATTCAACCACAGCTTGAAGTTATAGCTTTGTACACAAAAGAAAACTAAAGTTATTGCATGGAAACCAAAAATCTATTTTTAGTAACAGTGATCTTGATCTTTGACCTATTGACCCCAAATGCAATCCCAACGATCGGCATCTCAAATGCAACCACAATATGCAGTTATAGCTTCATACACAAAAGAAAACTAAAATTATTGCTCAGAAACCCAAAATTTTATTTATAGTAACAGTGACCTTGCCCTTTGACCTACAGATCCCAAGAGCAATCCCAATCATCATCCCATTACAAGCAGCCTACCTGTGAAGTATGAATAGTGTGTGACCAATGGTATAAATGTTATTGCTCAGAAATGAGTGTGACAGATGGATGGACAAATGGATGGATGGATGGACAGACAGATGGACAGACAGATGAAAGGAAGGAAGGATGAACAGACAAAGTGATTACTATATACCCCCCCCCCCTTCTATAAAAGGGGGGGGGTATAATTATTTTAAAATGTCTTACTTTGAGTAGGCTACTTCACACACAATGTATAGGTATATTCTTCCAAAATATCACCAAGCAAGCCTATCTTTTATAATATTTTTTTAACCTTTTAATCAATGCACACAATATCAAAATTTACTACTTTAATTACTTTTTTTCAATTTAAAAAAAACAATTCAACAAGAGCAACGTTAACGTGTGTGCTAATGCCCCCGAAGGTGGATTCAAGCCATCTGCAAAAAGAATGTTGGCGAAGTGCCAATAATATTATTATTAGTTATTTATTACTAGTTATAATTATTTTTTTCATATGTTTTGTAACAACAGACAACAGCTTCACTGCTGCTACATTGCAGAACAGCACTAAGGAGTCAGTAATAGAGAAAAAGTTATAAAAATAATTGCAGATGACTTGAATGGTGCCATATTGAATAATAACTGAAGGAGGCAAAAATAGGAATAGTACATACCTTTGTTAAAAATTCTCAAACCAGTGAAAAAGTAGAACTGGTCTTGCATCTTTTCCAAGTGAAAAAGGGGGCATAACTGCATCAAAAATTGCCGAGTCAAACCTCAAATTGAAACCGACCTGTACTTTGACACGAGTAATCAGCATATAAAATTTGAAACTCATCTTTTCAGCCAAACAATTTTAATTGGTAGGAAACAAAAAAAAATCACCAATTTTCAAAGTAAATAAGGGACATAACTCCTGTAAGATTTGTCGGACGAAACCCTAGGTACAAGGGCATCCGTTTCCCCAAGCTGCCCTATCACCATACCAAAGAACATTAAAATCTGACAACTGATGTTCGAGTTATAACACAAAATGTTCGTACGGACGGATGGACGGAAAAAAGTACATAAGGGACATAACTCCTGTAAGATTTGTCGGACGAAACCCTAGGTACAAGGGCATCCGTTCCCCCAAGCTGCCCTATCACCATACCAAAGAACATTCAAATCCGACAACTGATGTTCGAGTTATAATACAAAATGTTTGTACGGACGGATGGAAAATGTAAATAAAGGACATAACTCCTGTAAGATTTGTCGGACGAAACCCTAGGGACAAGGGCATCCGTTCCACCAAGCAGCCCTATCACCATACCAAAGAACATTAAAATCCGACAACTGATGTTCGAGTTATAATACAAAATGTTCGTGCAGACGGATGGACGGAGACCTCCACTATATACTCCTCGAAAAAAATTTTCGGGGGCATAACAAAACCATACCAGGTGACCCTTCAATATAATGAGGATGCTCCCCAACAGGCAACTTAGTTAACAAGCTGATTTTTAAATTATGAGGACAGATGCAACCGATTCATTATGTAAAAGTTTGAAACAAAATAATTATATTCTTCCAAAATATCACCAAGACTATCATTTGTCATACTCATTTAATAAACAAGAAAATCAATAAAACTAATGGATGCTCCTCAACAGTTGACTTAGTTTACAAGCAGATTTGTAAACATGTGGTCTTCCACTGTGGAAAATCATTTGGCACATGTCTTTGAAATGGGCCATGTTCTGAGAAAAGGACCCTTAGAGGATATCCAATGAAATCGAAGAAAAATGTCAAAAACGAACGACTTAAAATTATGGGTGAGATTTACAAATTTACAAACACTTGCAGTTTTTCTGTTCTGTTTTCTTTTCGCATCAGCAACTCTTGATTTACAGTAATTTAAAGAAACTATCACTGCCTACTATTACGAAACTGAAGTTTTACATTAAAGAAAGAATCAAACGTATAAAAAACCCAAACATTCTCATGGATTGCTCTATTGTTTGGGAGTGAAATCACCAAAACGGTCGTACACCAATTGTTCTTGACAATGACATTCAATAACTGTTGTTTACTGTGTAGCAAAAATCTCTAGACATTTCAAATTTTTGGGTTGTTTGCTTTGGGCTTCATCCGTTCCCCACAGAACTGCGGAATTAAAGTCATAAACTATGATGTGCTCAACATTTTGGGGTGATATGGATATAGTCTAAAAATATATTGAATAATGCAATTTTATGGCTTCGCAAAAGATTTTTCGAAGC
The DNA here is from genome assembly GCA_031216915.1 of Pictodentalium vernedei. Taxonomy (NCBI): domain Eukaryota; kingdom Metazoa; phylum Mollusca; class Scaphopoda; order Dentaliida; family Dentaliidae; genus Pictodentalium; species Pictodentalium vernedei. The sequence goes on from CM062295.1 coordinate 193,728,845, forward strand.
TCTGCCAGTTGTCGAGAAATGAATGTTTTTTTTCACGCTATGGCCTTGCCTTTGTTTATGACGTTTTATACACTGAATTGTTTAAATGGACGAATAAGTGTTTCTATTTATAAGTCAATGCATGACATTGAAATGAACAAAAATGTTTCAAAAACCTCTTTGTTTCCTTTTCTTCAGTGCAGACCCATCAATTCAATTAATTATGTAAGGCTTTACGAGAACCAGGAATGGAAATTCGGTGTTTCTGTATATCTGCCATCGTCAAGTGAGATGATCGTTAACATTAGAGCATTAGCTTTTGTTCAATTTAAATGATGAAATTAAATCTTCTATAGGTCTACAGTAGACTCCACTACACTGTCGAGTATTGTACTATAGACTCTGCCAAGGAATGGATATTCGGTGATTCTGTATATCTGTCAACGTCAAGTGAGATGATCGTTAACATTAGAGAGTTAGTTTTGGTTCAATTTAAATAATGAAATTAAACCTTTTATAGGTCTACAGTAGACTCCACTACACTGTCGAGTATCGTACTACAGACTCTACCAAGTTGCAATGCATTTTCTAATAGTAATAAGAACGGCAAAATGCTTGGACCTTTGTAACTTCTCAAGCCACGATACAAGTTTGCATCTTCCCAGTCCAGTAATTTGATTAATTCTAGTTTTAGATCTATACCAGTGCTTTTAACTGGTAGAGTGCTGGAAGCCCATATTTGGGCTTTATTCTGAAGTGCAGGTACTGCAACTTAAAGGCTTCAAATTCAGTGGCTGTGCATCATATTATCTTTGAAGTGATATTATTTAGTCTATTAAGATTTGCCTTATTACAATTTATAGGAGAGTGCCTGTGGGCACTCGCCTATAAATTGTAACAAGGCAAAAACATGTGAAAAAATTTTGGGGGCCAAATAAAATTTAGCACTCTACCAGTTAATTGATTATTTACGAATGCTGAGTTGAACATGATATCCTATACCCCGGCTTGTAGATGCAAGACAAATCATGGAGGGAGGGGGGATCTAAAATTACAAAGTGAAAATAACTTTCAAAACTTTACAATTGGCAATTTTTTTAGAGTCAGATGAGGGTTAAGGTCACGGTTGTAGGCCTACATGGCTAAAATATTTTCCTACACTTTTTAAAAACTAAAATTTTTTAGTAAATTTTGTTTCTTAACATACCTACCACAATTGTTTACAATTGGCTGTAATGTAAGTGCAAGCCCTACTTCGGAACTAACTCAAGCTAAGAAACTTTTCCAAACGAGTTGGAAAAGTGGAAGAGTGCAAAAGCACGAAAAGATCGGAAAAGGGGTCGAGCGAGACCAGTGCTCGACATTACAGGTACTCTCTCTGCACACCTCTTGCGTTTACTGAGCACATGCGCAACAACCATGACATCAATTCCATATTTCCGCCAACGAGAAGTTTGTGATTTAGTGGGGAGGCTTCAATATCAAAGATATCCCCAAGGAGGGTGGGCCTCCGGTAAACAATTATGGTAGGTTTGTTAAGAAACAAAATTTACTAAAAAATTTGAATTTCTTCTCAACCTACTCACAATTGTTTACAATTGGCTGAATAAACAATAGGAGGACATGAATCACATAATCAATACCATCAAGCGCAGCAGAAAGAAACGCAAGGAGGGCAGAGAATAATAGTGAAACCTGTAAACAAGGAAAGAAAGAAGCACCTGAATAAGGCTGAGCGATGGACCAACCTGAAAAAACAAATTTAACAAGGGTGCACAACAGCCTGAGCAGGAACGAGAGAGTCTTAAGAAAAAAAGTCCTCAGATTGCTGCTGTAAGTGGCGGAGATAAAAGGAGGAGAAAGTAGAAGCATTCCTCCAGTAAGCCGCATTCATAACATCCCGGAGTGAAACAGAATTGGAGAATGCCCAGGATGTAGAGATGTCACAAACCTCATGAGCATTAAACCAGTTTGAAACAAGATCTGAAGCAGACAAACTGGAATAAGTCAGCTTCAATGCAAGACAAATCCACCTGGAAATAGAATGGGAAGAGAAAGACTGCCTCCCGGGAATGAGAGACAGAAAGAATCTCTTCCGACCCCTCCAAATGAACTGCGTGCGATTAATATAAGTCTTGATCGCACAAACAGGACAAAGAAGAGGCCTCCGCCCATCGACAGAAGCAAGTGCTCGAATGCAGATGGGAGGAGGAACCGAATCAGGAAGATAATTCTTGGCCAGAAAAGTGAAAATCAGTAGTGAAGGTTACACTGTTAGCCTCATTTCTGAAGAAAGCAGAATCAACAGAAAGAGCATGAAGCTCACTGACACGTCTGGCAGAAGCAAAGGCAAGAAGGAAAGCAGCCTTATAGGTGAGAAAATGAATATTGGTCTCAGATAAAGGCTCGAATGGCACCCCCTCCAAACAATGCAACACCCATGCCAAGTTCCACTTGGGTGTAAGACGCAAAACTCGAGGCCTCTTCAGAGAAAAGTACCGAATCAGTTTGGAGAGAAAGAGATTACGACCGATGCACCGCTTTCCCACATAAGAGAAAGTATCAGACAGCATAGACCGATAGCCCTTAATAGTAACAGGCTGGAGGCCCTTGGGAGTCAAAAAGGTATACCAGAAAATCCGCAATTTGAGCCATTGACGGATTACGGTAATCCACATTTTGAGCTGTACACCAGTGGCAGAAAACATTCTACTTAGCAGCATAAGTCATGCCAGTGGAATGTCGCTGTGATGCACAAATGCACTCCACTGTTCGTCTCGAAAAACCTCTACGTCAGAGACAGGACCTGATAAAAGACAGGCGTGAAGGGACAGGCTAGCCAGGTTGTTGTGATACTTCCTTGGCCGACCCTGGGAAAGAAGATCGCGGCGTAGAGGTAGATGAATCGGCCGATCTGCCAACAGAGGCCGCAGCAGATTGATCCACACCCTCTGTGGAGACAGAGGTGCGATCAGAATGATCCTGCAACTGCAAGCGCGAATCTTTGCCAACACCTGAGGAAGAATCGGTGCAGGAGGGAAGGCATAGCCAATCCAACCTGTCTAGTTCAGAGACAGAACGTCTAATGCAAATGCTAGTGGATCTGGACAAGGGGAGACAAAGGTCTCTACCTGATGATTCCAGCGAGTGGCAAAAAGTTTGACATGAAACACCGACCGATGCTGCATCCATTCAGTGGGAAGGACACTGTCGCGTTGGGACAGGGAGTCTGCTAGGACGTTGAGACATCCAGAAATGTGCAGAATGGGCACCCGAGCGTTTACATCCCGCGCCAACAGTAGAAGATCCCGAGATAGCCGATACATGGGAATCGAATGTGTGCCACCTTGATTCTGCATGTAGGCCACCACTGTCGAGTTGTCTGAAAGAAGTAGGACTGTGTGGTCTGACAGGCGAGAGATCCATTGCTGGAGACTCAACAGAAGAGCAAGGAGCTCCTGGATGATATGAAGGGCCATCTGCTCGGTGTCCCACTCGCCGTGAGCAGACAGAGCGAGAGGGACCAATGTCACACCCCCAGCCCCGATCGCTGGAATCCGCAGTAAGGATGCGATCGGCCGAAGGAAGATCCAACGGGACACCCTGAGTCAACCAGGGAACATCGGCCCAAGGGTGGAGGTGACAAAGCAGGGACCGAGGAACAGGAAGTTCCAGATCCAGAGGATCCACATTCTGACGCCAATGATCCAACAGGAAATGTTGGAGAGGTCGGACAAACAAGCGATCCAGCGAAATGAGATCTGTCACCGAACTGCAAAGGCCCAGCATCCGAAGGAAAGTCCTGCCGCGACTGAGGAGGATCGGAGCAGGTTCCGGGTCAAGGCGGAACGGATCGTCGCCCGAGCATTGGGAAATGACACCACATTGTGAAGAGTTCGAAATCCATTCCTAAATGACAAAATTGCTGAGAAGGAAGGAGACTCCAGAACTGCAGCATTGTGGTGCCGTTGGAGGATGTCGTCCAGGTAGGCTGACGAAGTCACAGCCGAGTGAGTATGGTGAAAAGCAAGCACATGTGACATCAGTCAGGTGAAGGCCCAAGGAGCCAGGTTCAAACCGAATGGGAGAGCTTTGAATTGAAAGACCCGATCCCGAAACAAGAACCGAAGGTATTTCCGTGATGCCAGATGAATGGGTACATGGAAACAGGCATCCTTCAGTTCGATACTGGTTGCAAAATCACCCTGATGAATCGAACGTCGAACCGACCTGAAAGTCTCCATGCTGAAACGAGGTGCTATGATGGACTCGTTCAGGATACTCAGATCGATAACAGGACGAAACTGGCCGTTTTTTCTTCGGCACCAAGAAAAGTCTCGAGTAAAACCCCGGTGAAAGGGTGTTCCTGACCACCTCGATCACCCCTTTCGAGAGGAGATTGTCGATCTCCTGCATCAGAAGGTCCCGACGCAGAGAATCGGAAGGACCTGAGTTGGGAGGGGCACCCGAGGTAAACAGGGGTGCCAATGGAAGGAGAGTCGCAGACTGGATTGGATGACCTTGAGGACCCAAATGTCCGACATTATCTCTTCCAATGGTCGAAAAACAGCGACAGCCTTCCCCCGACTGGAGGCAAATCGAGGTGAGGACCTTCATTTGCGGCCTCGACAAGGCCCCCGAGAGGAGAAACCACCCCCTCAGTAAGCAACAGAGTCCTGAGACTTTCCTCCCTGAGACTGCCAGCGAGCCTGGCTGCGACGGCACTTCTGAGCAGAAGGAGCCGAAGGCGTGCACGACGTGGCCGACGCAGCGGGGCACTTGGCGGGCCTGGAATGACCACCACCCGCAGCAGCAGGTTGGTCCAGCTGTCAAAACAAAAGCTGGTCCTTCGAGTGAGAAGCAGACCTCAAAACAGAACGCTGCTCAGAAGGAAGGGATGGAGAAGTATCCAACATTGCATCCCGGCAAGCAAGCTCCAAATTAGCCGTGTTACAGGCGTGAGCATGTGTCAGGTTCATAAGAGCCTGTGACAAAACACGCAAAGGCGCCTGAGCATCATCAAACTCCCATGGCAGAAAATATGCAGCTAGGGCAGTGACAACGTGATCTGCGAGAGATAACATGCCCAGCATCTCTCAGGACAGGCCCACCACAGATTCAACGACCGATATCGGGAGGACTGCTGACTTAGGCTTAGTCAACCCGAGGGAAGAAGAATTTTCGTCCATAGTAGTCATCCCTTGGAAGAGTGGTGAACAGACGGATTTGTAGATACGAAACTGCGACGGAAGCAGAAAAGCATCAGATCGTGAAAAAAAAGAACCCTTCAGGGCCTTGGAACGCATTTTGGTGTCCAGGCCCTGGAAGGACTCAACAACCTGAGCCGACTGCAGAGGACGCAAACCCCCAGAGCTAGAAGGCTCAACAGGGTTCCGGCACTCCACAGAGGACCGCGGCCAGACGGTCACGGATGGCTGGTCTGAAGGCTGAATGTCTGACAATAAGCCAAAATCTAAAGCCTGCCCCAAGACTGACGAGGGGGGCCCGTCGCTTTCAAGAAAATTGTCATCCTCTGTGGCTGAAGAGACATAGCCCAACTCAGGCTGACCAGTGGAAACCTCCTGTGAATACTGAACAGCATCCAAAGGGTAAGGTGAGAAATCTCTGCGACGACCAAAGGAGGTTGTGCCTCAGGAGGCACAGGGAAGCCAACTTGAGGGTTGCTAGAAAGCAACCGGATGAGCGCCAGAACAGCCTGCCTCAGTTCACCCTGAGAATCCATTGTAGCAGCCGCGCCCAATGCAGTGTCTTCCCAATGGACCCTTCTAGAAGAAACCAAATCCTCAGAAGGAACCGACGACAAACGTCGATCAGCAGGCAAAGTAGGGAGACGGTGAGATGACATCGGAGGATAGTCCCCCGAGTGATGCCCAGGGGCATTCACTGACCACTGCAAAACAGAAGGTCCTGCCTGCAAATCCTGCGTACGTCAATCGGTAGCTGGACCTGGGACACGATGAGAAGACACCGGAGGATTATCCCAAGAATGACAGGAACCTGCCATTAGCCTCTGTGCGACAGAAGGCCCCAACTGCCTATCCTCTGAGACCGACGACAAGCATCGATCGACAGCCAGACTTGGAACACAGTGAGAAATCACCGGAGGAAGGACCCAAGAGTGACAGCTAACAGGAGCCGTCACTGGCCTCTGCCGAACAGCAGGCCCTGGATGCCAATGTCTCAGCCCCATCCTGCTAGTCAGCTCACCAGCAGGGGAAGGTGGAATCACAAATGATTTGCTCGAGGGGCGAGGAATCACTGCCGAAGTGACCAAACGGCCCAACCGACCAGGAGCAAACCTAGCCAGATGAGACGGGGCAGCCAGCAAACCCAAACAGCTTCGCTGAGAAGGCTGAGAGCCCAGAGACACACCAGCAGATACAGCCTCAGACCCCCAAGACTGTACACCATCCCCGGAAGAGATGGCAGAGCCACTATCATGCAAGATAGGATCAGCAGGAACAACTTCCCCAGCAACTGTCGACGGCGCAGGTGGCAAATCGGAGAGTGTCACCGAGCTGACCTCGGAAAAACTCTCAACGAAAACAGCCGCCTCAAGGGTGACATCAGAAGACAAAGTGGCCTTTTTATAAAATGTGCAGGAGCAGCTTGTCACAAGGATCCCTCCTACCACATTTTTTTGATTTCCATCCACTCACTGCTGAGATGTTGCTGCAGATGGAAAGTTAAAAAATTTATAGTAATTTATATATTTTTTATACTTACCAATGACCCAGACTTAGCTGGTGCTAACTCTAACAAAACCAGGGCCAAACACAAATTTTGCCCCCCAATCCCCAAAATTTGCATCCAAAACAAAAAGAAATCATGTCCTAAAGGACCTCCATACTACGCCTCTACTGCGCATGTGCAGTGACGCAGACGTCCCGAAATTGGCGCCAATTATCATTCTTACTGGCAGTGCATGGTCAGCACTATGTACTCAGCGGGGAGGCAAGAGTTCCCAACTCCAGGGAGGGCCATCCCCGTCTGGGTCATTGGTAAGTATAAAAAATATATAAATTACTATAAATTTTTTAACATTTTTATACTGTACCAATGACCCAGACTTAGCTGAATAGTAAACAGGCTGGACGGCCTAGGACATAGAGGAAAATCCAATAAGCCCAACTATATAGTAAAGAGGTAACTCCTTAAGGAGAAAAGGAGTATTAGGCTTTACATGTATCTTTCTTATTTAATATTAAATTAGAAAGATACACTACCCTTAATAATTGAGCACAATAACATTCATGTTCTCTATTAACATCCAGTATATCCCTTATACTAATTATTTTTAAAGTAAGCCAATAAATAAAGTAGTCCAGAGAATTGAGACTCTTTATAGTCATTTAAAAGTGTCCGAGTATTGTATATTAAAGCCCGTTAGACACTTGACATACACAAATGCTTCACACCGAGCTACACTTTAAAAATAAGACATGAATGAATTTAAACATTAATATAACACTTTAAAACCATCCCGGAAGCGACTCAGAAATACTGACTTGGAGGAGGCATTCCCTTGCTTTTCACTATAAAGCAGGTGACCTAAGGGAACACCCGCCCCCCCCCCCCTTCCCCTTGCCCTGGGTCAAATAGCCCAGAGCGAAGAGGGCAGCTGGACGGAGTCACTGCCGGAACAGAAAGCCTGCATAACTATAGTTGCAACTGTTTAGTGGACGACATTCTGAGCAACAGATAACGGACCTAAACAATGCAGGTCTCCAGAAATGGACTCAATATTTCTGAGATAAAAATTCGTAAATGTGGATGGCTGAGACCAATAAGCAGCCTTCATTAAATCTGTAATAGCAACACTATTAGCATAAGCCCAGGAAGCAGAAAGAGCTCTTACTTCATGAGCGGAAATCTTAAGCACAGACTGCTGAGAAGAAGATGAATTTTCATAAGCAGTACGGATAGTTAATTGAATCCATCTAGCAATAGAATGGACCGAAATGTCCTTTCTATTAGGCATCAAAGACAGAAAGAAACGTTTCCGTCCCTTTATAAACTGAGATCTCTGTTTATAGATACGTAACGCTCTAACAGGACAGAGTAAAGGCCTACGCCCGTCTGAAGACGGAAGAGCCTTAATAACAATAGGTTCCGGATATTTATTAGGAGCCTGATTCTTAGCTAAAAAACCCACATTAGTAGTGAAGGTGATAGTGTTCCCGACACTACGATAGTGAGAATCATCCACCGACAGAGCATGAAGCTCACTGACTCTTCTAGCAGAAGAGAAAGCTAAGAGAAAAGCTGTCTTATAAGATAAGAATTTGAAATCTACTGTGCCAAGAGAGTCAAATGGCTTTTCCTTCAATTTAAGAAGAACCCAAGCTAAATTCCACTTAGGAATTAATCTAAGAGTTCTGGGTCTATTTATCGAAAAGTTTCTAACCAACTTAGATAAAGAGACATTAGATCCAATTTGTAAACTATCATGATGTGCATAGGTATCAGATAACATAGACCTATAACCCTTTATAGTAACAGGCTGCAGTTTGATTTCGTCAAACAAGTATACTAGAAAGTTTGCAATATCTGGTATAGAGGGATCGAATATATCTACAGAATGATCCCTACACCAACGACGAAAAACCTTCCACTTAGCCGCATAGTTTAGCGAAGAGGAGGTCCTCCTACAGTTAGAAATCGCGTCCACTGCTCGTCCTGTAAAGTGTTTGCCATGCAAGAAGGACCGCACAACGGAAAAACGTGAAGGTTGAGACCTTGCGGGTTGTGATGGAGTTGGCGCGATTTCCCCTGCGAAAGAAGATCCTCCCGTGGAGGAAGCTTTCGCGGTAGGTCCCACAACAGACACCTGAGTAGATTTATCCACGGTCTCTGTGGCGACAGAGATGCTACCAACAGAATCTTGCATTGAGATTGTTTTATCTTTAGCAATACTTGTTGAATTAACGGCGCTGGAGGATACGCATATCCTATCATTCCGTCCCAAGGGATCGACAGAGCGTCTACTGCAAATGCTCTTGGATCCCGACACGGAGACACATACGTCTGCAACTGATTGTTGAGATGTGTCGCAAATAAGTCTATCATTGGCCGTTCCCATTGGTAGCAAATCTGATTGAATACTTGTTTGTTGAGAGTCCATTCCGACGGCAACAAGCGACCCTTTCGTGAAAGGGAGTCTGCTAGCACATTCAGACGACCCGGTATGTGACGGACCGAAAGAAGAACGTGATGTTCTAGCGCAAACAGAAGGATTCTTTCCGTTGGATTGAACAACGGAACTGAATGAGTGCCTCCCTGATTCCGTATATACGCCACTACTGTCGTATTGTCGAATAGGATTTGGACATGAGCATTGTGAATAATGTCCATCCAGTGACGTAACGCAAGCCAAATTGACATCATTTCCTTGATGTTTATGTGCTTGCACAGGAATTGGGGATCCCAAAGACCCTGGCATCTCGAATCCGTTGGGATTAATGATGCACCCCAACCTGTTTGACTGGCATCCGTCATAATGGTAAAACTCGGATCCGGCAACTGCAGCGGAACTCCCTGAGTTAACCACTGAATGTTTGCCCAAGTCTGAATCTCTTGTTTCACTTGATCTGACAAGAGAACTCTGCGTCGAGCGAATGAATTTTCACACTCCAATTCTGAGTCAAGAAAATTTGAAGAGGACGTGTGCGTAACCGCCCCATCGGAATGAGATCCGCGGCGGCTCCGCACAGACCTATCAGTCTCATAAATTCTCTCGCTGTGACTTTGTCTGCGTGCAGACAATAGCGAGCGTAACAACTGACTAATTTCGCTCTGGTTAACGGCAGACGAACGAGATTGTTGTGCGTCTCGAAGCTCATTCCCAGATGAGTGAATGACTTGGACGGCACCAGATCCGACTTCTCCTCGTTTACTATAAAACCGAGACGTCGGAGCAATAGAAGAAGATTCTGAACATCGTTCTGAAGCGTTAACTCGTTGCCGTACCTCTGAAGAATGTCGTCCAGGTAGGTCGACGTTACCGCAGACGAATGAGCTCGGAAATAGATCATTACCGAGTTCATTACCCGAGTGAAAGCCCAGGGTGCTAGATTCAATCCGAAGCACATCGCCCGGAATTGATACACCACTCCTAGGACTGCGAAGCGTAGGTACTTTCGGAATGTCGGATGTACCATGACGTGAAAGTACGCATCTTTGAGATCTATGCTTGTTGCATAATCGTTCACCCGAATACTCGCTCTGACCGACCGAATCGTCTCCATATAAAACTTCGGAGCGACGATCAGCTTGTTTATCCAGCTCAAATCTATGACTGGACGGAACGAGCCGTCTGGTTTCGGAACCAGAAACAGATGGCTGTAGAATCCCGGAGATTCCTGGTTTTCTACGACCTCTACCGCGTTCTTCATTAAAAGAGACTGCACCTCTGATAACAGAGCGTCTCTTTTCTGCGGATTTGACGGAAGATGAGTACACTTTGGACTTCGAGTTAATGGAGGCTTTCGTTTGAAGGATATCTTTAGACCTTCCGAAGTCACTCCTCTCACCCAAGGGTCGTCCGTAATCGACGCCCATTCTTGTGAAAAGCTCGACAACCTTCCGCCAACCGGTACGCGATAGAGGTTTAAGCCATCACCTCCTGGACCTGCGAGGCCTGTGGTAGGAGAAACCACGTCCTCCACGACCCGCACCTCGCCCCGTCGACCTCGGGGCGTCCGACCGATTGTCCCGTCCTGAAGGACGTCCCGAACGAGAGTCGCTACCCTGACGGTCTCTCGAATAAGACCAAGAGGACGCACCGGAACCTCTATAGGAACCTCTCTTGGGCGCATTAGACCCAGAAGTGCCTGTCTTATTCTTGTCTGCTGTATCCGACTTCTTAGAAGCAGATTTGAACAACAGAGAATCCGAAGCTTTCTTTGTAATTTTATCATAAATAGCAGAAAGCTTGCCGTCAAAGAGAAGTTCTCCGGAGACCGAAGCGACTCTAAGAGAGTTCTTCACCTTAGTATCCACTAGTGTGGATGTAGCTAGGGCTGCGTCACGTCTAACCAACTCCAGATTTGCCACTGAAAGGGCGGAGTTACACGTGGAATAAGCTACTGCCCTTGAAAGAAGTCTTAAAGAGGATTGTATATCCTGAAACTCTTTCCCTTGAAGGCGCAGTGATAACGCCTTAGTAAGGTGATCTGCGTAAGATAAGGCATCTAAATTGGTTCTGTTAGACACAATAGCTGTTTCCAACACCGCGGTTGGAATAGAAGGCGACGACGGTAATGATAGCTCTAAGTCTTCCGCCTCGTCGTCCATACGCAGAGGAACTCTCGGGATACCCTGTCCTGCCGTATCGAATTTATTCCTTGCATTAATGAAAGGCAGGTTGAGAGTATTAGCGGAAAAGAAACCTGCTTTCCCCGTCTTGGAAGCAAGTTTAAATATAGCGTCGTTCAATAATTCAAATGTTCTTGCAACATTATTGGACTGCGACGGAAACTCGGGAGCGATGTCCCTGAACCGCTCAAAAAATTCAGAGTCCAATGACGCTATAATCCTCTTGTCCGGAACCGCAGCAGTCTGGCCCGACGGAACAACTTGAGGGAGAAAGTGCCGGATGAAGTCCACGGCAGCTTTACGTTGTTCCGAAAGGGATAGCTCCAAGTCATCCGTATCCCTTTCACCATCCGGTCGGACCTCATGATGTTCCCGGTCGTCCGCCCCCGATGCTTCGGCGGAGCGTACCGACCCAGCGCCGTCGGATAATTCTCGATCTGACACCGTTTCTGTCGGCTGCTGGGATGCTGCGATAAGCTGTGCTATCTGCACAAGAATGTCCGGCGTCGAGACCTGCGGAGGCGCAGTCTTTCGCTGCTTCGCCGAGGCAGCTCCGCATCAGATGGCTCCCGCATACTTTTCCTATGCGAACGTCCGGAGTCCATCGGTCTCGAATCCCTGGCTGCCGGATGGTGTGACCTGGTCGCCGAAGAATCCTTGATCGGCGAAGCTGGTAATATATCGGCGGTCACACAGCCAAGGTGCGGTCGTGTGCGCTGACGAGAAGAGGAAGCCTTAGCAGTCTCCGCGGACTGCCTATACAACGGAGCGTCCCGAGCGACGGACATATGCTCCGCTTGCGACACATTTTGTACCACAACATCAGGTCCCAGATGTTGTTGTACGCGAGAGAGGGGCCTCTCTCGCTCGTGGCCCGGCTGGACCTGGACGAGCTAGGAACCGGACTCAAAGGCTTCCTCCGTTCTCGCTTACTATCCGCCGTCACTGGGTGTGCATCTATTATGTTTATAGTGCTCGCATCACCCAAAATTTCCTCCTGGACCGCATCAGACGAACCCGGCTGCCGAACCATTCGGTGAATGGACGCTACATCGGGCGAGCTAGCGGACGACATTTGTCTAATCTCCATGAGCACTTTTGCCGCTAGCTCTGAATTCATTTGTGACGACGGACGCACACTTGTAGAAGATAACATGGAAACATCACCCTGTTCTTGTTCCTCTGAAATAGAAACTGAGAGAGTAGAGTGACCTTGCGGAGAAAGAGCCGGCATAGCCCTTTCTCCAGAAACAACATATCGTGACACACGTTTCCAATGTTTCTCATCCCAATATTCACATATAGGACAGGGATTAATGCGAGAACACTGACTACAATTAATACAATGATCATGAAAGTCAGAGGAAGATTTCTTCCTATTACAATTTGAACAATGTCCCTTCATTGTGAAAGGACAACAACAAGTCCTAGTTACTCGCAAAAACCCCTGACACAAAGATACATAATAACATGATCCATTAATAAATGAAAAAACAATTGCAAATCAAAATAATTTTGAAAAATATTTTTTCAGCGAAGCCCAAGTTGCTGAAAAGTAACGTTGAGCCCCGATGGATCCGATGGCAAAGTGTGGTCAAAAATTTTAAATTTATATTAAATAATTAATGAGACACTTACGGATAATATAAATGTATCTTATAGTGAGAAAAACTACAGCAAAGGCAAACAGCCCCCCTCAAAAAAGGCTGTTGCCAATGTAAACAAACAGTGTAAAACACCAGAAAACATGACTCCAGGCACTGAAAAAACTGGCCCGGAATCAGTCATCAAAATTACACTCTATCTGATGCAAAACAGAGACTCCCAGGGGAGAATCTGCAGAACATCAGATGGAAGATGCAGAACACAACGTTATACACCCATGGGTGAAAACGTAACTATGGGGAAAAATAACAGAAAACATTCTGTAACCAAGCAACTCTCCCAGGAAATTTTAGAAATGAACTTTCTCAAAAATATGCCAAAAGCATGGGAGAATTGCAAGGGGGGACTTTAGAAGGCTAGGGGAGAGGAAACACTGAATAAGCAGTGCAACATTTAGCAAGAATGACAACAAGAGGCCCATGCCTCGAAAATAGGCAACTTAACATAATTTCATCAAAAAATTTTAAGTACAGCCCTGATTATTTTTTGTCACTTCTTTTTCCTCTCCTCCTTCTATCCTCCTTAGAATCACATTTTCTCCAAAAATTACGTGTCTGGCATCCTTTAAACTGAGATTTACAAGCACAAAGATCAGTGAGATGTTGACTGATGAAGGGCCAAACAGAGAATGATAATTGGCGCCAATTTCGGGACGTCTGCATCACTGCGCATGCGCAGTAGAGGCGTAGTATGGAGGTCCTTTAGGACATGATTTCTTTTTGTTTTGGATGCAAATTTTGGGGATTGGGGGGCAAAATTTGTGTTTGGCCCTGGTTTTGTTAGAGTTAGCACCAGCTAAGTCTGGGTCATTGGTACAGTATAAAAATATGAAAGTGTCAGTGACACTGTAGCTTAACTTGTCTGTGTGTTGTGTTTGACGAAAAGGATAATGTTCAATGTTTATGAAAGGATTATGAAATCAGACAAGAATTGTGATAACTGGGAATATGTTCATTTCTGTTCCCTGTATTCTATGTTTTTAATAAAAATAATATGAGGTGTACACTGTACTAAAGGGCGAAGGGGTGGTTTAATATGACCTCACAGTTAATGTATGTGGCCCTCACAGTTAACATATGTCAATGAAAGTTACCAAGTTACAGTGAAAATATTCCAAAACGAGTCATCCTACCAAGTTACATTGAAATCCCTTCATAAATATGGCCTGTAGACTGTGCTAAAGGTTTTCGGGATTCAGGCCTGTGTAGCCATGACGGTTGACTGATTACTATTAAAAGTGGACGTCTTCATCTCGACATTATACTGAGTCATTCTACTAAGTTACAATGAAATCCCTTCACAAATACGATCTGTAGTCTGCACTAAAGTTTTTCGGGTGTTGGGCTCGGGAAGCCATCGTGGCTGAATGATTATGACCAAAAGGGGATGTTGTCATCTGGGCATCATCTGGAGTGATCCTACAAAGTTACAATGAAATCCCTTCATAAATATGTCCTGTAGACTGTGCTCAAGGTTTTTGGGCTTTGGGCCCCTGAAGCCGTCACAGTTGACCAATCATGACCAAAAGGGGATGTCATCATCTAGGCATTATATGGAGTCAACCTAACAAGTTACAATGAAATCCCTCCATAAATATGACCTATAGACTATGCTAAAGGTTTTTGGGCTTGGGCAGCCATCAAGGCTGAATGACCACGACCAAAAGGGGACGTTCTCATCTAGACATTATTTGGAGTCATCCTACCAAGTTACAATGAAATCCCTTCATAAATATGACCTGTAGACTGTGCTAAAGGTTTTCGGGCTTCAGGCCCCTGTAGCCATCACAGTTGCCCAACCACGTCCAAAAGGGGATGTTCTCATCTAGACATTATATGAAGTCAACCAATCAGGTTACAATGAAATCCCTTCATAAATATGACCTGTAGACTGTGCTAAAGGTTTTTGGGCTTCGGGCTAGGGCACCCATCTTGGTTGAATGGTCGCAACCAAAAGGGGATATTCTCATCTGGGTATCATCTGGAGTGACCCTACGAAGTTACACTGAAATCCCTTCATAAATATGACCTGCAGACTGTGCTCAAGGTTTTCGGGCTTCGGGCCCCTGTAGCCGTCACAGTTGACCAATCACAACCAAAAGGGGATGTCATCATCTAGGCATTATATGGAGTCAACCTAACAGGTTACAATAAAATTCTTTCATGAATACGACCTGTAGACTATGCTGAAGGTTTTTGGGCTCGGGCAGCCATCAAGGCTGAATGACCGCGCCCAAAAGGGGACGTTCTCATCTAGACATTATTTGGAGTCATCCTACCAAGCTACAATGAAATCCCTTCATAAATATGACCTGTAGACTGTGCTCAAGGTTTTCGGGCTTCGGGCACCTGTAGCCGTCACAGTTGACCAAACACAACCAAAAGGGGATGTCATCATCTAGGCATTATATGGAGTCAACAGAACAAGTTACAATGAAATCCTTACATAAATACGACATATAGACTATGCAAAAGGTTTTTGGGCTCGGGCAGCCATCAAGGCTGAATGATAGCGACCAAAATGGGACGTTCTCATCTAGACATTATTTGGAGTCATCCTACCAAGTTACAATAAAATCCCTTCATAAATATGACCTGTAGACTGTGCTAAAGGTTTTCGGGTTTCGGGCTCCTGTAGCCGTCACAGTTGCCCAATCATGTCCAAAAGGGGACGTTCTCATCTAGACATTATATGAAGTCAACCTACCAAGTTACAATGAAATCTCTCCACAAATATGACCTGTAGACTGTGGTAAAGGTTTTTGGGCTCAGGCAATTGTCACAGTTGACAGATCGCGCCCAAATGGGGAAGTTCTCATCTAGACATCATCCGGAGTCATCCTACCAAGTTACAATGAAATCTCTCTATATTAAATATGACCTGCAGACTGTGATAAAAGTTTATGGTTTCGGGCTTGGGCAGCCATCACGGTTGACAGATCATGACCAAAAGGGGACACTCTCATCTAGACATTATTTGGAGTCATCTTACCAAGTTACAATAAAATCCCTTCATAAATATGACCTGTAGACTGTAGACTGTGCTAAAGGTTTTCGGGTTTCGGGCTCCTGTAGCCGTCACAGTTGCCCAATCATGTCCAAAAGGGGACTTTCCCATCTAGACATTATATGAAGTCAACCTACCAAGTTACAATGAAATCCCTCCATAAATATGACCTGTAGACTGTGCTAAAGGTTTTTGGGTTTTGGGCTCAGGCAATCGTCACAGTTGACAGATCGCAACCAAATGGGGAAGTTCTCATCTAGACATCAACTGGAGTCATCCTACCAAGTTACAATGAAATCCCTTAAGTATGACCTGCAAACTGTGCTAAAAGTTTATGGTTTCGGGCTTGGGCAGCCATCACGGTTGACAGATCATGACCAAAAGGGGACATTCTCATCTAGGCATTATACAGAGGCATCCTACCAAGTTACAAAGAAATCCCTTCATAAATACGACCTGTGGACTGTGCTAATGGTTTTCGGATTTTGGGCTCAGGCAGCCACACTGGTTGACCGATCGCAACCAAAAGGGGACGTTCTCATCTAGACATGACCCCAAACCTGCATATGAAATTTTTGTGACGTTCAGACAAGAACTACGGGGTGTAGCCTGTGCTAAAGGAAAATGTGAACAGACTCACAGATTCACAGACTAACAGACTTCCGCACGCGTGATGGCAATAGCTTATCTTGACTTTGTCAAGTAAGCTAATAAGCCTTGAATGGCACTATCAGAAGACATTTTTAGGCTCAAAGAATGTAAATTTTCACCAAGCTTGGTATTAGTGATGAACTGATAATCGAAAATCGGAACCGGCCAGTTATGGGGCATCAGCCGATTATGACAGCCGGCAGTTAAAAAACGGAAGTTTCCGGTTATTCCATATTTAGCAATGACTACTAAAAATCCCTTTGATATCTGGCCATTTCAATAAAGTGTCGTCATTAAAAATGTGTATAGTGCATAGCAGAAAATTTAGGGATTTGCAGAGCAGAGATATTACGGAATTTACTACTGCAATCAGTATGAGATCGCCACCATTTCCCGAAGATTGTCGAGTTCATGTAAACATTAGAGAAACACATCAAGGGAGGTAACACGCTGAAAAAAGAACACTGAATAATACATTCTGACATATGTGTAAACCATGCGTCATACGACTTCACAACACACATTAACATCAAAATTATTATTCATTTAAGACACAAAGTATGTGTGCTCAGTATATTCCTGGTTAATACAGCCAAGTGTATTGTATCCTTACACAAAACCGTATTAACACTATTTACCAGAATAAAATGCAATCTTCACGAGAACAATATCGTGTGATTGTATCGTTAATAACGATCTTTTCCCCACACCCCAACTAAAATGCAAATATTATTTTGGCTAATATTGCCCAGCACTAAATATGCATACTCTGAGAACTTACGTGGGATTAAGCTTTCGTAATTGATGATTTATCAACGAAATTCTGTAGTATAACAGGCACCAACAGATTTTCTCCAGTGTCCTACTTCAGCCATCAGAATCGGCATAATCGGCAGAGAAATAACCGGTAATCGGTTGATAGCAAATTTTGATAATCAGTTCATCACTACTTGGTATGTCATCTATAATTTTCTGAGTTGGCATCCCATGCTGATCGTAGAATTCAGGTTTTTAGGGGGAGGAGCATAGATATTTAGGACACTATTCGACGTCTTGTTGCAGACACATATTAGGTTAGAGAGCAAGTATGTATTTAATATTTGTAGCGTATTCTGGTCATTCCGCCATCCAATGTATAAGCATTGTAGTTGAGTTTTCAACTCTGGTGTCCCAAGTTATGGCCCTTGAAGATTTGTGGTACACCAGATAGGCCTCAGGTGAATCTGAACGTTTTGCTAAAATACTTATTTTCAACAATTTAATATACAGTAGAACCTCTTTTGGGAGACCGCTCTTTTTGCAAGGCAAAAGTGGTCTTTCAAGAGAGGTGGTCTCTCACGAGAGGTTTGACATTTTTTGCATGTACAAAGGCAACTGGGATTGTCTGGGAGCTATTTATTCATGTACATTTATTGGAAATAGGATGAAAATAAAAACACTTTTTATTATACTATTTTATTTTTACCTTTCGTTTTATTCTGAGTACATGTATTAATAAATATATAATTATGTTAAAAATGTATGTTTCAATGTATTATCAAAATGTACAGTTTCATTATTTTTCATTCTTGTACATGTATACATTATCAAAACATTGTACAAATTGTTCAATGAACATAACAATATAGTTACTTGTAGATGTACTCTATTTGAATGAATAAAAGTTTTTATAAATAAATAAAGTTTCACTCATGGCCATGCAATCTTGTTGTCTTCATTTAATACCATCCTCAGCCCCTTCCCCCATCCCCCACACAAACACACACTGGTTTTGACTTCTGAAATACTCTTTTTATTATTATTATTTTATTATATTTTTACCTTTCATTTACTCTGAGCACATGCATTATCCATGGCCATGCAATCTTGTTGTATTTAATACCGCCCCCCCCCCCCCCTCCCCTCCCCACTCACACATTTTGACATCTGCACACAGGCGCTCATTACAAACAATGATTCAGGAACAAAATAATTTTATTAAATGAGCATAACTGGATACCCCCTCATACTATTATAGTACATGTATATCCAGTTTTGCTCATATTATATTATTTTATTCCTGAATCATTGTTCGTAAACGAGCCCCTGTCATATGCAGAGAAAAAATCACCCACCACACTCAGAATAAGTATTGAGTTGGGTACACATGTCGGATTCTTTCCTTCATGGGAGGACGTACATGTACAGTATATAGCAAGAGAGGAAATAAACTGTTGGATAAGAAATAAATTAAATTGGCACAGAATGTTCAGGGTGGATAACTGCATGTACAAATTTTCTCACATCACTTATCAACTGTTAAAATACCCGACTAGAGAGAGGGAAAGAGAGGGGAAGAATAAAATTTAAAAGAATTCTTTCTTACGTTACGAATGACATTACGAACCTCTACTCTAACAAGTATGTGTACATGTACATGTGGATTGGGGGCATTATATTGGCAAACGCTTCGAAGATGAGCCAGTATTCAAATGGATAGCTGATCCCAATTTAGCAAAGTCACAGCCTCTGAATATTCATACATGCTGTTAATTCCTTTGAAAATTACATTCACTTTTTCAAATTAAAAATGTACACAATACAATTTTGACAAGTACGTGACCTATTTGGGTTAGAGATTAACTTGCATATTTGTTTTCATTGAAAAGCACATGGTAAGTATCAGTTCGAGATTAACCTACACTTTGCAATAAACAATCAACTGTGTTAGCTCCCTTTCATTATAATATTACATTTTCATCTTCAATCCGACATGTGCATCAAACATCAATCACAGGGGCTCGTTACAAACAATGATTCAGGAATAAAATAATATAAAATAAGCAGTTATTTATTAGATATGTTTACTAGTATATGGGTGGTATCCAGTTATGTTTATTTTATATTATTTTATTCCTGAATCACTGTTTGTTACGAGCCCCTGTGCATCAATACTTATTCAGAAATGGTGTGTGTGGGGGGTGGGGGGGATTTCCGAAGCCATATTGTTTGCCAAAATGAGACAAAAAAAAACCAATCAGTCATTGATAATTTATTTCTTCTGAAAGAAATTACTAATGGATGATTGTTTTGTTTTACTGTCGAGAAGATCATTTTCCAGACTGGCTTCTATTAACCCCATCTGGTAAACGAGATTACCCTTTTGATTTTGCAGAGCATATGTTTTAATTTCTGCGAGATTGTTTAACACATGACTCACAGTAAACTTTTCAGTAGTGTCCAAGGACTCTGAATCGTCATCACTCTGAATCGTCATCACTTCCACTGTCACTTTCCAATCCAGGGTCTACTATTGGCTGCCCTTTCAGAATTCTGACTTCCCAGTCATCGTTCAGTTCTTCGGGGGAAGTTTGCACATTACTGTCTATGTTGCAATATTCTACGAGTGTGGTGCCTTTCAACAACTTTTGTGTGTTCTCATCAATACTTTCACTTTCCACAGTTTCTGCCACACTGCTGCTCTCACCAATCCCACACTTTGAAAAACATTTTTCAACAGTTTGTGCACTGACATCCGCCCATACCGACTTAAGCCACATTATAGCATTCAGCAGAGAAACACTTTTTGCAAACTCTGTTGCAGTTGAACAGTCATCAATTTTGCACAATAAATGTCGCAGCAACTTTTTTCTATAGTTGAGTTTCACACACTGAATAATCCCAGCATCACATGGCTGCAATTTTGATGTGTTATTTGCTGGTAGAAAGCACAGTTTGACGTTGCTCAGTTCAATATCTGGATGTCTGTGACGCCCTTAGCACTACCTAAACAAGTAACCTAACTTTTTCCCTGTAGGTATCACAGAACTAAATATTTTCCCATAGGCGACCATTATAACGTTCAGGCGGAAACAAATATGATCGCATCACTTTAATTTTGGCATTCAAATATCTTTGTCAAGTATAGCCCTTCAAACAACTTTTTCTGATCTGAAAACAGGGGGTCATGCAACAAATAAGAGAGAAAAACTGACACAAAGGGAAGTGCCGGTCACATGCATATATTTTTCAGGGAATTCCCTACAAAAACACACAAAAAGTAAATTGTATTTTTTAGGTCCAAAAGTCATTAAATCAGCCTCTTTTTTATCAGGAATATTCAACAATAATGCAAGATGTCAATAGAATGTTTCAAACGTTTATTGAAACAATGGATTTTCCCAAGGCTGTTCATTTTTAGAGATTGCATCATTTCTAAGTGCAACATTTTAAGGTGGTTCACTCTAATTTCAATATTTAGTTCCGCGATCATCCCTTACACCACCAGAGACATTTTACCACTTGTATGGGTTAAAAGAGTCATTTCTGCATTAGAATCCAACTTTTGGCTTTGGCTGAGTCAAAAACATGGAAAATTTGCTTTTTTAAGCAAAAGTGTCCAAACTTTGTCAAATGGGCTTGATAACTGGTATTGCCTCCAAAAGATTTTTCTATCCTGTTACTTTATAAATTAACTGAGAAGAGTGAGAATTTACAGCCTTCTTTAAAGAACTACCCTGATCCCAAAATAAAACTAAAATCTGCATCAGCACAAAATATTTTTAGAAAAAATCTGTCTCATTTGACCATACTGCAAGCAAAATAGTGTCCCAACCCCAATGCAACAATATGGATGTCAATTTTGTTTCCAAAATTGGGGATGCAGCTGTATATTTCACCAATATGAAAAGACTCTACCAGTTTATCCTAACAACTGATGTCAAATTTCATTCTACCATCTGATGCAATAAAATTTTGCCCTGAATAGGACCCCCGGGTGTGCCCCTTCTCATCAAAATCTATGATATAATTCATAATTTAACTGATATTGACCCAAAACAAACCTACTGTGATATGAACTTTCCCATCTGTAATAGTTTTTAAATCACAGTCTGGCTTCTGAAGACATTTCACATTGTGTTTGATGAATATTTTGCAATTTTTGTAAAGGAAAAGCCTCAGTTTTCTCAGTAAAGGCACATAGAGTCATTGGTAAGGCACTGACAAAATATAAAACAGTATTTTTTCCAAAAGAATGACCAGTACCTGCTACTGTGATATCTCAAAACACTGGTAAGATGCCTAAAACCATCAAATATTGAATATATAGTGTCATGCTTATGCTGCAAGTTCCCATAAGTGCACTTTCATAACCTCTGTTTTAATCCCCACAGACAACCAGTCTGGCCAAAAAGCATGAAATTGTTGAAAACATGTTTCCAAAGAGGATGAATCAGACATTTGTTTCAAGAATATAATGGTATTTGATGTTTAATGTACTTGTGTGTGTGTGTGTGTGTGTGTGTGTGTGTGTGTGTGTGTGTGTGTGTGTGTGTGTGTGTGTGTGTGTGTGTGTGTGTGTGTGTGTGTGTGGGGGGGGGGGTTTGTCTTACCAACTTGACGAGGTAAGTAGACAAAAGAGTTTGCGTGTTTCGCCTTACCGAGGTACAAAAGACTAAAGAAACCCTTTACCTCAGTTGTTTTCCCAGAACTGTACCGGCAAAACGAGGTAGAAACCGTTAGTCCACACAAAGGACAAACAACGGGGTACCTCGGTATGTAGGGTAGACAAGACTCTGTGTGTGTGTGTGTGTGTGTGTGTGTGTGTGTGTGTGTGTGTGTGTGTGTGTGTGTGTGTGTGTGTGTGTGTGTGTGGGTTTGTCTTACTAACTTGACGAGGTAACTAGGCAAAAGAGTTTGCGTGTTTCGCCTTACCGAGGTACAAAAGACAAAAGAAACCCTTTACCTCGGTTGTTTTCCCAGAACTGTACCGGCAAAACGAGGTAGAAACCGTTAGTCCACACAAAGGACAAACAATGGGGTACCTCGGTATGTAGGGTAGACAAGACTGTGTGTGTGTGTGTGTGTGTGTGTGTGCGTTTGTCTTACCAACTTGACGAGGTAACTAGACAAAAGAGTTTGCGTGTTTCGCCTTACCGAGGTACAAAAGACAAAAGAAACCCTTTACCTCGGTTGTTTTCCCAGAACTGTACCGGCAAAACGAGGTAGAAACCGTTAGTCCACACAAAAGACAAACAATGGGGTACCTCGGTATGTAGGGTAGACAAGACTCTGTGTGTGTGTGTGTGTGTGTGTGTGTGTGTGTGTGTGTGTGTGTGTGTGTGTGTGTGTGTGTGTGTGTGTGTGTGTGTGTGTTTGAGGTTAAAAAATCGCACTGGCACAGACATTTCCTACTGAAACGTTTTTTTCTTTTAATATGCCGCCGAAAAATTGTTTTAATTTACTGAACCCTGATTGGTTTCAAACATGACAAAAAGTTACACAAAATTGATTTAAACTAAGTGATGAGCTTAGGAACTGGTTAAACTGACTGGCAATAATTGGTGTTATTCATTGATGGGCTCTAATTTAGTCCTTACAAGGATGTTACGCAAGCTTTTGTTTTTCTTATAGGCGATGACAGGTCGAAGATTCAAAGGTTCATTTAATTTAGAATTGGTAAAATTGAATTCATCTTTTAACATTTTTGCTATTTCGATATTCATTCTGTTGTACGTTAAAGTGAAAGGAATGATGGACCTCCTTTCGCATTCGCCCTCTGATATGTTCATACCAAATGGCCAGAGGGTTTGAAGCGTATTGATCCAAAAAGCTTCACGTTTTTTTCTAAATTCATCCGTTTCTTCTAATGTGTCTTTAATTGGTGGTTGTTCAATTGGGTGGATTTCGAAATCGTCCAAAGAATGGCCAGGAAGGTTAAAATGTTGTGCTACTGGGGCATCAGCATTATGTTTTATATCCTGTTTGTGTCTAGTAGCACGTTCTCGGAAAGGATTTTGACTTTGACCAACATACTGTTTCCGACATCGCTTACAGGTGATAAGGTAAATAATGTTTGGTGAATCACAATGGAGGGGGTTACGGATCTGATAATGATTTTTCGTTTGTTCGGAGGAAAATTCCTCTTTCTGATCAGGCATAAATGTATGCAGTCTACAACGAGGCTTTTTGCAATTAAATACCGCGCCACTACTATTTTGCAACGGTCTGTTGTGTTCAATCTTCAGTGGTTCGAAATCGGTAGTTTCAGCTGGACTTTCGAGCTTTTTCAGGGTTTGGGATTTCAGGCTACGCAAAAGGCGCAGCGAGTACCCTCTTGATCTGAGGGTGCCAAATAGAGTAGAACAAGCCTCATTGAAATTTACCTTATCACTTGAATTGCGGTAGAAACGAATTAGCTGTGATTTGATGATACCTTTAAATGTATGTTGAGGATGAAATGATTTTGTGTGCAACAATTGATGTGAATCAGTTGGTTTAAAATATACTTTATAATCTAAATGACCGGACGCCTGAAACTGCTTGCCTTTATACACGGTCACATCGAGAAAATCAACAGAATTTTCACTGATAGTAGCTTTCAATTTAATATTTGGATCGTGATTGTTCAAAATTTCTAAAAATTCATCAAAATCTTCTTTTGAATGTTCCCAAATAATAAAAATATCATCTAAATATCTGAGATATACGAGAGGATGCTTTGCACATTTGCTTAAGGCATTTTCCTCCCATTCCGCTACATAAATGCTTGCAAAATTAGGACTGAATCTTTTACCCATAGGACAACCCATTATTTGTAGAAAATATTCTCCATTGAATTGAAAGTCATTACCTTTTAAGCTCAGCTCTAAAAGATCCAAAATTTGTTCATCCGGGCGTTTCGCATCCGGATATTTTTCAAATGCATTTTTAACTGATTTAACACCTTTATCAATATCAATGTTCGTATACATACTGTCGATATCCAAAGTAGCCAGAATTGCATTTTTTGATATTTTCAATTTCGAAATTTGTGACAGGAAATCCTGTGTGTTTTTTAGATAGCTCGGATGTCTATTTGCTATAGGTTTAAGATGATAATCAATTAATTCCGAGATCGCATAAGATTCCGAATTACAATCTGATACAATTGGCCTCCCGGGTGGAGTTAAGTCATCCGTCCATGAAGAACGGTCCTTGTGGATCTTTGGTAGGATATAAAATTGTCTTGTTTGAGCACTGAGCTTAGCTGTTAAATATTTCAATTGTTTTTTGGTAATGTGACCTTCGTCGAGGAGAAATTTTAAGATCTTATTGAATTTTTCGATATTACTAGGCCAAATAAGTGAATCTATTTTCTTATAATGTTTAGTATTGCGGAGTTGTCTCATGGCTTCCTTTATATAATTATCCCGAGATAGAACAACTACCGACCCACCTTTGTCGGCTGGTTTAATTACTAATTTCTTATTTTTTCGAAGTTTCGTGAGGGCTCTCCGTTCACCAGCTGTTAAATTGTCTTTATCGGAGAGTATGTTCATGCTGAACACCTTTTTGATGATTCGTTTGCTAGCCTCAATAATTTCGGGATCTACTTCACTATCTGGAGGTGACCAACCAGATGATTCTGTAAAAGGAAGTTTCCGACCGCTGGAGTTTCTAAAGCGGTCGGCTAATTTCATTTGCCTAAGAAAATTACAGTTGTATGATGGTAAATTTGTTTGGTTATCAGCTTTAGGCTTTGGTGCTGGTACAAAAGTTAAACCGCGATCTAAAAGAGATTTCTCTTGGGTTGTTAGGTCATTGGTGCCAGACAGGTTAACCACATTAGTTCCTAATCCCACATCTGTTAGGCGGCTGTTACCTTTGCCTTTACTTAGTTTAAATTTAGGTGGTCCAACCAGTGATCGTACATAATATTGGCGGTTCTCGTGGTCCAATGGATTAAATCCTGAGCAACATCAAACTTCGCGTCATCAATTTTTGGAATCACGTTAACGTCCTTCACTTTCCGAATGGTTTCGTTGATGATGCTCAGGGTTCTCCTCTCAGCCTGAGGGAGTTTTTGCGAAAAGTTTAGTTCAGCGAAATAAATTTTTGCTGATCTAAACTTGACCCTGATATCGCTAAGCATATTCCGCAACTGCTTAACTACGAGATCAGAATTATCGTTTCGAGAATTCACGCCAATATTTAATAATATTTTTTGGGGACTGGACTGGCCCCTGTGCCCTTTAAACATAGAGCGCAGATGATTGAATTTGGCGCCGGGGTAACACTCCACCTGGATGTCCGGATGGGGATTTCGATCAATGCGTCCTAAATTTGAACTTCCAATCATAAGGATGTTTTTACAAACATCGGGGAGGCGCCAATTCCTTTTGTCAAAATTAACTCCGCTTTTATGCCGAAACTGGGAGAATTTAGAATCAAATGAGCGGCCCGAGTTGCGGCTCGGTGATTTGACTTTCTCTGAGTACGATATGCCTGGTTGAACCACACTAGATGGAATTATTTTTGAAAATACATCTTTACAAAGGATCTGTTATCATTTGTGTAATTCAGACATAACCATAACAAGAGCGCACGTATTGCTGAAGCAATACAATGTCCCCTACTGGACTAATGAGCGTTAATAATTATACAAATGTTATAATCTATATGTGATCAGCATGAATTCCGTTGAAGCATTTCCAAAAAAAGTCCAGAAAACTGATATTTTGGCACTTTTCCATATTTCCAAGGGCCTTAACTCACACAAGAATAGTGCAATCAGCATGAAACTCAAACTTGAACTGTAAGTCATTGTTCTATAGTAGGTTACCAAGAATGAAATCATTCGGTTGAAGCATTTCCAAAAAAAGTCCGGAAAACTTAAGTATGACTGACAGACTGACGGATGGACAGAGTGCAAATGAAACTTGATCTGTAAGTCATTGTTCTATAGTAGGTTACCAAAAATGAAATCATTCCGTTGAAGAGTTTCCAAAAAAAGTCCGGAAAACTAAAGTATGACCGACAGACTGACTGACAAACTGACTGATGAATGGACAGAGTGTAAATGAAACTTGATCTGTAAGTCATCATTCTATAGTAGGTTACCAAAAATGAAATCATTCCGTTGAAGCGTTTTCAAAAAAACTCCGGAAAACTGATATTTTGGGGCTTTTCCATATTTCCAAGGGCCGTAACTCACACAAGAATAATGCAATCAGCATGAAATTCAAACTTGATCTGTAAGTCATCGTTCTATAGTAGTTTACCAAAAATGAAATCATTCCGTTGAAGCGTTTCAAAAAAAACTCCAGAAAATTGATATTTTGGTGCTTTTTCCCATATTTCCAAGGGCCGTAACTCACACAAGAATAATGCAATCAGCATGAAACTCAAACTTGATCTGTGAGTCGTCGTTCTATAGTAGTTTACTAAAAATGAAATCATTCCGTTGAAGCGTTTCCAAAAAAACTCCGGAAAACTAAAGTGTGACTGACAGACGACGGATGGACGGAGTGCAAACCTATAGTCCCCTCCGGCGATGCCGGTAGGGGACTAAAAACACTGGTGAATTGGGCGTTTGTCTGTTGCTGTTTTCTTTATGTAAAGTTTATAAATCTCTGATTGAAAAAATTTATTTGTGCCAATCATCCATATATTGCATTTGGGGTTATAGTTGTGGGTGGAGTGTATCTGGGCGTTTTTTTGTTTTGAGTTTTGAGTTTTTTTTATTTTTCCGACGAAACGTATCATTAAATTTCTACTGCTGTCATTTGAGTTCATTAATGCACAATGTTCTGAAACATAAATATAACATTAACTGCTTTGTCCTGAAAACTGTTAAAACACTGATCTATTCATTTTTTTCTAATTTATTAATCATATTATTTCCTTTTCAGTACAGTTTATGGCATTAGTATAAGGGGAGTAGTAAAATATTTCTCTACTGATGGAAATTTAAAAAAATTCTTATCTAATTCTACTCGAGATTACTCTTCTCACAGTCACCCCATGAAAATATATCCACAGTGAAAGCTGGTATGGTGATCTGTATGATCTGTGTTCCCTAATACTCTACTTTTTTTCAAGACACTTGGTACTGTCTGTATCGGGTATTGGTTCTTGTTTTCATTATCAAGATCAATGAAGTCACACATATTCATTTTATGGGTATTACACTGAAATGTCAAACAGTCAATGTAACTTATTGAGCTCTTTGACATCTCACTTTACACCCGATTTTGTAATTGTATGCACATTTTGGGGATTGGGGGGGGGGGGGGGTTCAAAATTTGTGCTTCGCCCTTGATAATATCTGAGCCATTGGTTGTAGTATAAAAATACATGCAGGCAACTTTTTTATAACATGTGCAGGAGCAGCCTGTCACAAGGATCCCTCAAACAAAAATTTCACTGAAATCCATCCACTCACTGCTGAGATATCACTGTGGACTGATGGTTGGATGGACAGACAGACAAGATGGATGGACAGATGGACAAAGTGGCCTTTTTATAAAATGTGCAGGAGCAGCTTGTCACAAGGATCCCTCCTACCACATTTTTTTGATTTCCATCCACTCACTGCTGAGATGTTGCTGCAGATGGAAAATGAAAGTGTCAGTGACACTGTAGCCTAACTTGTCTGTGTGTTGTGTTTGATGAAAAGGATAATGTTCAATGTTTATGAAAGGATTATGAAATCAGACAAGAATTGTGATAATTGGGAATATGTTAATTTCTATTCCCTGTATGCTATGTTTTTAATAAAAATCGCGACATCGACGCCGTAGCTGCGACGGGTGGTGCAATTTCACAAAATTCTAAGTTCATCAAGGGCCATAACTCCAAGAAAAATATTTGGAACAACACATGCATTGAACAGTGGCTAGACATCAATAAGATACACTTACATGCCAAATATAAAGTCATTCCATCAAGTATTTCAAAAGTTTTTGAGTTTTGAAACTCGTTGGTCACAGACAGACCGACCGACATTCTAAGTTCATCAAGGGCCATAACTCCAAGAAAAATATTTGGAACAACACATGCATTGAACAGTGGCTAGACATCAATAAGATACACTTACATGCCAAATATAAAGTCATTCCATCAAGTATTTCAAAAGTTATTGAGTTTTTGAAACTCGTTGGTCACAGACAGACGACCGACCGACAGACAGACCGACAGACCAACATTGCCACTTATAGAGCTGCTAGTCGCATGTGGGAGGTGTGGACTGCACTAAAGAACTTTGGGGTGGGTTAATGTGGGTTAAAGTGGCCTTCACAGTTAATGTATGTGGCCCTCACAGTTAACGTATGTCAACAAAAGTTACCAAGTTACAGTGAAATTATTTCAAAACGAGTCATCCTATCAAGTTACAATGAAATCCCTTCATAAATATGGCCTGTAGACTGTGCTAAAGGTTTTTGGGCTTCTGGCCTGTGTAACCATCACAGTTGACCGATTGCAACGAAAAGGGGATGTCATCATCTCGACATTATACTGAATCATTTTACCAAGTTACAATGAAATCCCTTCACAAATACGACCTGTAGTCTGTACTAAAGTTTTTCGGGTTTTAGGCTCAGGCTGCCATCATGGTTAAATGATTGCGACCAAAAGGGGACGTTCTCATCTGGGCATTATCTGAAGTGATCCTATGAAGTTACAATGAAATCCCTTCATAAATATGACCTGTAGACTGTGCTAAAGGTTTTTGGGCTTCAGGCCCCTGTAGCCGTCACAGTTGACCAATCATGACCAAAAGGGGATGTCATCATCTAGGCATTATATGGGGTCAACCTAACAAGTTACAATGAAATCCTTCCATAAATCCAACTTACAGACTATGCTAAAGGTTTCTGGGTTTGGGGCTTGGGCAGCCATCATGGCTGAATGATAGCGACCAAAAGGGGACATTGTCATATAGACATTATTTGGAGTCATCCTACCAAGTTACAATGAAATCCCTTCATAAATGTGACCTGTAGACTGTGCTAAAGGTTTTCAGGCTTTGGGCCCTTGTAGGCGTCACAGTTGACCAATCACACCCAAAAGGGGACATTCTCATCTAGACATTATATTAAGTCAACCTACCAAGTTACAATGAAATCCCTCCATAAATATGACCTGTAGATGGGGCTAAAGGTTTTCAGTTTTTGAGCTCGGGCAGTCGTCACAGTTGACAGATCGCGACCAAGTGGGGAAGTTCTCATCTAGACATCATACAGAGTCATCCTACCAAGTTACAATGAAATCCCTCCATATTAAATATGGCCTGCAGACTGTGCTAAAATTTTTTGGGTTTCGGGCTTGGGCAGCCATCACGGTTGACAGATCATGACCAAAAGGAGACTTTCTCATCAAGACATTATACAGAGGCATTCTACGAAATTACAATGAAATCCCTTCATAAATACGACCTGCAGACCGTTCTAATGGTTTTCGGGTTTTGGGCTCGGGCAGCCATACCAGTTGACTGACCGATCGCGACCCAAAGGGGACGTTTTTATCTAGACATGACCCCAAACCTGCATATGAAATTTCGTGACAATCAGACAAGAACTACAGGGTGTAGCCTGTGCTAAAGGGAAATGTGAACAGACTAACAGACTTCTGCACGTGTGATGGCAATAGCTTATCTTGGCTAAAAATTATGAAAGATTGACAAAGTAACGACCGTAACTTTCGTGAAAAATATGAGGTAACTCTTTTAAAACATATGCAGGAGTGGCTTGTCACAAGGATCCCTCATACCAAATTTTAGAGAATAAAATCCATCATCCACTCACTGCTGAGATATCGCTGTGGACAGATGGGACTCACAGGCAGATGGATGGACAGACAGATGGATGGATGAACAAAGCCGTGACTATATGCTCCCCTAAAAACATTTTGTGGAGCACAGAAACAAAATAATTACATTTCTCCAAAATGTCACCAAGCCAAAGTTCTCAAGTAAGCACACAAGCATTCAGAATTCAAGTACAACAAAGGGAAAGAACTCACTTAATTTTCAAGAAATCATCATGATTTTTTTTAGCTCATCCAAGAAATTACTGATATTAATCTGCATATCAAAATTTATTTGGGTATGTTTATTGTTCTTGCATAAAAAATGAAATTTTTTTTTTAAAAATGCAACAAACAAATGACAGTAAATTTTTAAATTTTCAGGAAATCAATGTGGTTTTTGAACTTGTCCAAAACAATGAAAACAAGAGGCCCCACGGCGCCTGAAGTGCTCATCTTGAACAGAACACAATATAAACAGAGTCCAAGGATGAATCTACATTAAGCAATCCATCTCCATAGGCTGCACTGTCAATCTTTGAGACCCTCAGGAGAGACAAAAATAATCCGGGCATCATGCCTTTTCTTCAGTTGATCATAATGTAAAATGTAGAGCTCCCCTATGAAGCCACTTGATACAACCTATGTGGATTAATCTTAGTTGAACACCTCTGGAGGGTACTGAATACAAAATTTTTAAATCTTCAGCAAAATGGCCAATTCCAGCAACCCATACGGAGCCCAAATATTAACCCAGGCTCTTGATTTGAACACAGTTGAATCTGACCTCCCTAGAGATGTTGTGTACCAAATATGAAAGCATTCTGACTGTTGGATCTGAAGAAGAGAAATTTTAAAGAAATTTCTTCATATTGCACTTAGTTAAAATTTGGGCTACCATAGCGAACCCAAATATTACCGTGTGGATCTGATTTGAACAAACTTGAATCTGACCCCCCTAGAGATGTTGTATACTAAATATGAGAGCATTCTGACTAGTGGATCTGAAGAAGAGGATTTTTGAAGAAATTCGCTCATATTGTACTAAGTTAAATTTCAGGTTCCCATATGGAGCCCAAATATTAACCCAGGCTCTTGAATTGAACAAACTGGAATCTGACCCCCCTAGAGATTTTGTATACCAAATATGAAAACATTCCGACTGGTGGATCTGAAGAAGATGATTTTTAAAGAAATTTCCTCATATTGCACTAAGTAAACATTTGTCTACCATAGCGAGCCCAAATATAAACCTAGGGATCTGATTTGAACAAACTTGAATCTGACCCCCCTAGAGATGTTGCATACCAAATATGAAAGCATTCTGACTGGTGGATCTGAAGAAGAAGATTTTTAAAAATTATCCCCCATATTGAACAAAGTTAAAATTTGGGCTTCCATATAGGAAGCCCAAATATTAACCTAGGGACTTGGTTTGAACAATCTTGAATCTGACCCTCATACCAATGATGTATATCAAACATTAAAAGATTCTGAATGGTGGTTCTGAAGAAGATTTTTAAAGGATATTCCCCATATTACCCTATGTAAAAAATTCGGGCTCCTATATTGGGCCCAAATATAAACCAATGGGCTTTATTTTAACAAACTTGTATCTGACATGCTGTATACCGAATATCAAAAGATTCTGATGATTGGTTCTCGAGAAAAGATTTTTAAAAGTTTTTGCAAATATGCTGACTCAGCATTTTTTTCGATGCCCATTACAGAACACCTTAACATAACCGATGGCAATTTTTTTTTTACCATTCAATTCTACTGGTCCAAAGGATACTTCATACCAAATAACAGCTCTCTGTTCCGTGTGGTTTTGGAAATATGGGCATTTGAAAATATTTCTATTTTTAGTTCCCAGGGTTCCCATGGGGATGAGGGAATTTTTTGTTTTTGCCTGTGTCAAGTACTTATGACCCAATAATACCACATACCAAATTTGGTTCAAACCGGACCATCGGTTCAGAAAATAGAAATTTTGGGCGGGGCCAAAAATCTTACCCCTCCCATTACAAAGCCAAATATTGCTTCACGAACTTCGTTTGAACAAACTTTATTTTACACCTCAAAAGGAAGCTCCATAGCAAATATCAAGTCATTGTACACACTGGTTCATGAGAAGAAGATTTTAAAAAATATTTTTGGAGCATTTTCCCCCCACTCTCTCCCTATGAGGCTGAGCATGTTGAGTTGAACAAAAATGCAATGCCCCCTCTGGACCATCACTCACACAAACTTTCAATTGAATTAGCCCAGTGGCTTTGGAGGAGAAGACCAAAACATGGTGTTGACGGATGACGGATGGAGAGCGATGAGATTAGCTGAGCTTGACTTTGTCAAGATGAGCTAAAAATCTTTGGAACTCCCTGCTACAGACCTGTAGTCTTGAGAGGGTTAAATTAAAGACATGCACACAGGAATCGGATAAATGTTTTCCAGCATAGAAAGGGTTCATTCAACATGAAATCAGTAGAGAAATAGTCCATCATGAGAGAGAAAAAATCTTTGGAAAAAAACACACTGAAGTCATGAGAGGGTTAAATTAAAGATATTCAGACAGGAATCAGATCAATATTTTTCCAAGGAACCAGAAAAAACAGTATTGAAAGGGTTTTTTGTTTGTTCATGTCATCAATAAAAATCTTTGAAACCCACACTGCTGCCTTGAGAGGGTTAAATTGAAGATATGAATACAGGTATCAGATGTTTTCCAGCATTGAAATGGTTCATTAAACTTAAATAAAAATCTTTCTAAGACAAACAAAAGTACCGCCACAGAATTGACAGATTGTAATAACAAGATTAAAAGTTCATAACAGAATTTTTGTTTATTTAAGAACACAATATGTCAATCAAAAATTTCTGTGAATGAAATCCTCAAGGGATAAAACTACTGACTCATCATTTCTTTAATACCCTCTACCAGGCACCCTGATTGAACTGGTGGCAATTTTTTTTAACAAATCCCTCCTTCTGGTCGTAAGGATGTTTCATACCAAATACCAGTTCTCTGTTCCTTCTGGTTTGGGATATATGGGCTTCTGGATTTTTTTCTGTTTTTAGCCCCTGGGGTTGTCACAGGGCTGTGAAAATTTTTTTTTGGACATCAATCAATTACTTCGGACCCACTTAAACTACATGCCAAAATTGGTTGAAGTTGGCCCACCGGTTCTTGAAATAGAAATTTTGGGTGGGGCCAAAGTTCTTACTCCTCCCCATTACAAAGTCAAATATTGCTTCATGAACTTTGTTTGAACAAACTAGATTCTAAATCTCAAAAGGGAGCTCCATAGCAAACATCAAGTCATTGTACAAGCTGGTTCATGAGAAGAAGATTTTTTAAATATTTTGGAGCATTTTCCCCCCACTCCCTCCCTATGGGGCTGAGCATGCCGAGTTGAACAAAAATGCAATGCCCCTCCAGAGCCATCACTCACACAAACTTTCACTTGAATTGGCCTAGTAGCTTTGGAGGAGAAGACCAAAACATGGTGTTGACGGACGGACGACAGACAGAGAGCGATGAGATTAGCTCAGCTTGACTTTGTCAAGGTGAGCTAAAAATGAAGCAGCAGATTCAATTTTATTGAAACTTGTGGTGTACTGTTCAAATTACTGCATAAACAATGAAGTTTTGCACAAAATTCAACAAACAAAGGACCATAACTCACTTAACTTCCAT
Organism: Pictodentalium vernedei; assembly: GCA_031216915.1. Taxonomy (NCBI): domain Eukaryota; kingdom Metazoa; phylum Mollusca; class Scaphopoda; order Dentaliida; family Dentaliidae; genus Pictodentalium; species Pictodentalium vernedei. The sequence continues at coordinate 193,762,728 of CM062295.1, forward strand.
CACCTAACAGTGGTTGCTGAACTTACCTAAGACAATTGTTAATGTAAAGTAGCAAACCAAACTGATTGAAATCTAATAACTCTTGTTCAAGTTATCGCATAAACTAACTTCTGGCTGGCTGGCTGGAGGGAGGGAGGGCAGGACAGACCTCTTTACCGTGTCTCTTCCCTGCCTAGGATAATAAACAGAAACCTGATGCAAAACCATATGGTGAATCATTTGATCAATTGAGAAAACCTGTCTGTAGTCATCAGGATCGAAATATGATTTTAGGCAATCTCATAAATAAGGTTCAAAAACAATACTTACTTCTCTGTTAGTCCATTGTGTTTGACCATATCGTGGTGTTACTAAAGGTACAAAAACTTCACAGTTACTGACTGCATAATTCAAAGAATCCTGCCAGTCATTACCCGACTTGATCTCATGAACATCCTAAAACATATAGAATTAGAACTGAAGGTGATTAATACCCTCACTTTGTGCTTTCTGGAATTCACTTCTAAATGTATCACATAAAATCATAGGTAATTTCAAAGGATGTAACTTGGTTAAAATTGGTGCAGATTGAAAATTCTGGGCTATGTGCATGTTCACTTGTCGTGGTCATATTCGAGAATTCAAATCATAAATGTTGGTGCAGTTGCACATACAAGAATCTCGTTTACAGATCTATGTTAAATACTCCACGTTGACATGGAGATAAAATTTTGGAAACATGAGCATGTTCACTTAGTACTGCTCATGTAAGAGAAGTTTCATTGTAATCGGTTCAATAATGTAGGAGGAATTGCACACACAAGAATCTCATTTGCAAATCTATAATAAATCAAAGTTTCCGTAGTCTATTCCGAATTACATGGAATAGTGTGATTTGCGCAGTGAAGATACAGAATAGTAATCACAAGGAAACAGCAAATTGCACTTTAAATGTAAACCAGATTGGAATTTGAGGAAGTGGCGCTCGCAAGTTTTGTTGATGATGTCAATGACAACATGCATGCTGTTTTTGCTCATCTCAGTGCCGCATCTGTACAAAACAGCACAGCTCTCCTATGGATAGGTAGGTCAATATGACCAGATTAAAAAGAAACAAAAATTTACAAAGAAACACTGGACAGGGCACTTGAGTTTTCTTATTATTCCGACTCCCATTTGTTCAGGGGTGTAGCCAGGATTCTATAATTGAGGAGGGGGGGGGGGGTAGCCATTTCTAGCCATTTTTTTTGTTGGGGCCGGGGCATACCATGATATTTGTAATGTTGTGCGGGTTTCGGGGGTCCTTGTCTAGTCCAAGCTAGCACCCTCCCGTCTTACCCCCTCCTCCCTCTTCCCTTCATGGAAGTGGGTGGAGGGGTGATGTCCGGTGGTCCTAGTTAGGACAAGGACGTGGAAGAAGGCGGGTGACGACCAGAGGGTCCTAGTTTGGACAAGGCCTTCCCTGAGAAAAGTTTGCAAAATTTAGTGTTCCAAGATCGAATATGAGGCAATTGTAGCCCTATATTGGAGAGCATTTTGGGGCTCTTAAGTTGTTTGAAACTTGCATTGGATCAATGTTTTGAGGAGGGGATGCAAAACTTTGGGGCACCCCCCCCTCCCCATCCCCCGTGGCTACGCCACTGCATTTGTTATGCTGTGGTCTGAGATTCTTTGCCGAGGAATTAATGCCGCCAACCCTATGATGTTCCAGATTGATTTTGAAACGAGGAATTTTTTTTTCTTCTTTATTCCACTGCCGACTGAGATGGATGTTTGACACATGAGTAGTCAGGTACAGGGGTGTATCCAGGCCCAGGATTATCAGATTCTATAATTGAGGGGGGGGGGGGAGTATTGGGGGGCAGGGGCAGCAGAGCCGGGGCACAGGAGGCATGTGCCCCCCTCTTTTTTCACCAATTATGGGTACTCAAACAGGACGTATTCTGATATAAACTACACAACAGCTATGGCCACATTGACTGTGGAAGATGAAAATAGTTCTAACAAAATTTGCAACATAATACTGTCGGCATCGTTGTCCATTTTATATATGGAGATATTGCTCGTCGTAAGTTCGCAACCAGTAAAGCCAATATTAAATCCAATAAGCACAGACCACAGTAATAGCACAACTAGTCCAAACTTGGATCCAAATTCTGTAATATAATTTTTTGGTTTGGTAAACTAGTCTAAATTTGGACCCAAATTCTGTAATATTACTTTTTGGGTTTCGTACATCCTTTGGACGTACCTAACCCCAAAATTATTTATACTGCGAACTTTGGGTCCAAGTTGTGACTATGGTATTTAACATGCGCATGTGTTCCCTTTCCGGAGTTGCATTTAATTTTGTTCTGTTTTCATGACATACACGATAACAAAGTACCCCTCCAATCCAGCCCCTCCCCCCACCACATTGAACTCCTAATTTTTTTTTTCCTTCCTGCAACCCTGTGGTTACACATAAAATGAAAGTGTCAATGACACTGTAGCTCAACTTGTCAAGACAAAGACATTCATGTGTAGTATGTGACACAGCAATGACAAACATCTAGGTAATGACCTGATAACAAAGGTACATATAAAGTATTGTAACGGCCTGTACATAAATACTGACCGTTGCCTGTAACAAATGGAAAAGGTAAAGTATTGTAAAGGTGGGTAACAGACAGATGCTAAACTAGAAAAGAAAACTTTGAGTCCCAGAGTGGGTCTGACTGAACCCCAAAATAGTTGTTCTCATAGCACAGTGATAACAAAGGCATCCCAAAACACACTTGTTCCTGTCCCAAGGTGAAAACAAAGGTACCCAAGAAGTTTTGTGAAGATCAATTCATAAATACGAGCTGTATAGAACTTGTGACAAAAACTGATTGGACCTAATTTTGGTACAAAATGGCCACTGGTAGCCATCTTGAATTTTGGACAGTACCCAGAAACACTCATTCTCGTCCCAAGGTGATAACAAAGGTACCCAAGAAGTTTTGTGAAGATCGGTTCATAAATACAGCCTCTACCCTGAGCCGTATTGACATGTGTGCTCACATTGTTTAAGTAGCACTGAATAAATCAAAGTTCATCTAATTTGCATAATTTCTGCATGAAAAAAAAAACCCTTACAATATGTGATGTATTCCATTTTACTAAACATTCATACAAAAATTTATTCAAATCAGAACTTTCATACAGAAGTTCTGTACAAAAGACTGATTGCACTAATTTTGGTACAAAATGGCTGCTGGTGGCCATCTTGAATTTCGGACCACACTCAAAAACACTCGCTCTCATCCCACGGCGATAACAAAGGTACCCAAGAAGTTTCGTAAAGATTGGTTCATAAATATGGCCTCTCGTCTGAGCTGTACAGAAGTTGTGTACAAAAAACTGATTAGACCTAATTTCGGTACAAAATGGCCACTGGCAGCCATCTTGAATTTTAGACCGTAACCAGAAACACTCGTTCTCGTCCCAAGGTGATAACAAAGGTACCCAAGACATTTCATGAAGATGAGTTCATAAATACAGACTCTAGTCTGAGCCATATTGACATGTGTACTTACTGTGTGTAAGTCGCACTGAAAAAATCAAAGTTCATCTAATTTGCATAATTTCTGCACGAGAAAAAAACCCGTATTATATGTGATGTATCCCATGGTACTAAACATTCACACAAAAAATTATTCAAATCAGCACTTTCATATGGAAGTTCTGTGCAAAAATCTGATTGCACCTAATTTTGTACAAAATGGCTGCCATCGGCCATCTTGAATTTCGGACCGGACCCAAAAACACTCGTTCTCGTCCCACGGAGATACCAAAGGTACCCAAGAAGTTTCGTAAAGATCGGTTCATAAATACGGCCTCTAGCCCGAGCCGTATTGGCATTTGCACTTACAGTGCTGAAAGTAACACCAAAAACATCAAAATTAGTCTAATTTGCACAATTTACGCACGAGAAAAAAACCTGTATTATATGTGATGTATCCCATGGTACTAAACATTCATACAAAAAATTATTCAAATCAGAGCTTTCATATGGAAGTTCTGTACAAAAAACAGATTTCTGCATCATCGGTACAAAATTGCGGCTGGCAGCCATCTTGAATTTCGGACCGCACCCAAAAACACTCGTTCTCGTCCCACGGTCATAACAAAGGTACCCAAGAAGTTTCGTAAAGATCGGTTCATAAATACGGCCTCTAGCCCGAGCCATAGCAGTTTGGCACTTACAGCTCTGAAAGTAACACTAAATAAATCAAAGTCAGTCTAATTTGCATAATTTACACACGAGAAAAAAACCCGTATTATATGTGATGTATCCCATGGTACTAAACATTTATACAAAACTTTATTCAAATCTGAACTTTCATACAGAAGTTCTGTACAAAAAACTGATTTTTGCATCATCGGTACAAAATGGCCGCTTGCAGCCATCGTGAATTTCGAACCACACCTAAAAACACTCGTTCCCGTCCCAGGGTCATAATTAAAGGTACACAAGAAGTTTCGTAAAGATCGGTTCACAAATACGACCTCTAGCCCGAGCCATAGCCAATTGTTGACGTACGGACAGACGGACAGACGGCCAGACGGATGGACGGACGGACGGACATCCTAACAAATTGGTAGTTATGTGGCTATTTTTATGGGACTACAATAAAATGCATGTCCATTATATTAAAACAAGTGATTTTGGGGAATATTTTTGGGGTGGTAGCAAACCCTGACCCTACCCTTTACTGACCCTAAACCTACTCCCCCCACTCCCAATTCTAAACCCCACCCTAGACTAATGAAAATTCAATATATTCCTAGTCTATTTTAACTAAAATGCATGTCCATTGTATTAAAACAACTTTTTGAGTGAAAAATTTTTGGGGTGGTAGCAAACCCTAACCCTACCCTTTACTGACCCTAACCCCACCCCACCCCAACTCTAAACCTCACCCTAGAATAATGACATTTAACTATGTGACTAGTCACATAAATTGCAGTAGTCACCTAACCCCCATTTCTACCAACAAATAGCCACCTAAACCCCCATATGTCTGCCCGGACGGATGGACGGACGGACGGACGATGGACGACGAGCCATGACAATAGCTCAAATTTGACTTCGTCAAAGTTGAGCTAAAAATGTGCCCCTCTCCCACTTTTTTTTATCTTCTGCCACCCCTGGGTGAGGGGGGTGGGTGGGTTACTGTTTGGAAGGTTGTTAGTGGGTTTCGGGGAGTCCTCCCCTTGTTCTAACTAGGGCTATTCCGTCATTACCCCACCTCCCATTTCCCTGAAGGGAAGTGGGAGGATGGAGTAATGACCACAGGGTCCTAATTTGGACAGAGAAGTTTGAGGAGGGGGTAACGACCAGATCGACCAAGTCAGGATAGGGCCTTCGCCGATAAAATTTTGCAAAGTTAACTGCTCTAAGATCCGAATCTGATGCAATTGTAGCATGTGTAGCCCTATACTGGAGAGCATTTGGGTAAATATTTCTTTTTTATTTAGGGGGGTGGGGGGTGCTAAAGCTTTAGGTTGACCTGGGCCTCCACCACCTCATGGCTATGCCATTGGCCAGGACGCTGGCTGATCCAGGAGATTGGGGACAGGTTCTCGCCACTGTCTTTGCCTTGTTACAATTTATGGGAGAGTACCTACAGGCACCCCCAGGAATTGTAAGAAGGCAAATTCCAACAAAGTAGTTTCATTTTGTAGATATTGTGAAGCACATCAAAAGAATATTGCAGCACTTGAACTTCAGAATAACTAAGCCCAAATATGGGCTCCCACTCCAGCATCCAACCAGTTGAAGAATAAAATTCATTTATTCAATTTGGGGGTGGGTCAACGGGCCTGTTGTTTGACTCCATAGTTCTTTCTCTTTATTTTCATCAATTATTTGTGAGTATGATATGTTTAAATATTTAGCTGAATTCCATGTACCTGACATATTTGTTATTGTCTTGAACGCTCACACTTTTTTTTGAGAATACAATGAACAGGGAAATATTTTCCACTATTTGTTGATAATTGCGCATGTCAGGAATAAAAGATAAACCATCTAAACCTGCTCGCGAGGTGGTTTACTCAGAATGATTCAGAATGATATTCCAGAATGATGGTTTGCAAAGAAAACAACCAGATTGATAATCCGAGTTGTCTGCGCATGCCCAGAATAAACCATGTATTCTGGAATGGACTATGGAAACATGAGCCTAGATAAGAAGTTTGATCAAAATTGGTTGATAAATGTAGGGTATGTTTCAGTGAACTATTCCGGTTTACTTAGTTTACTTTTCCATGTAAACCTAAACTAGGTTTAGAAATCACAACAGAACGATATGTTTAATGCGAATACTATTCCACCTAAACCCCTGTTTGATGTTGCTAGGAAACACGAAGGATGAAAGTATTGTTAGGAGGGGGACATCCAAAGCATGGGAAACATATCCCTGCTTTCATTTTTAAACAATCTTAGAAACCCATCGTTACAAAGGCCCTCATCAGAAACTTTCCAGTGATGATGTCAAAAATTGCGTGACTGCTATCATGGAAATAAAATGGCCAAAAAGGATCTTCTGAAAGTTGTAACAATTTTTTCTGAGAGAAAAACACCCTTTCAGTTGAGAATCAAATATTTTGAAATGCTGCTTTTATTGGCTAAATAAATGTTATTACCGGTAACCTTTTTTATAGTTTCTCTCTCTTGAGTTATAGCATTTTTCATGAACCTTGCACTGTTTATTTCTTTTTTGACACTCGAAATTGAATGTTTTTTTATCGTTGTTGTGCAAGGCGTAGAACTTTTATGTGCGTTCCACTGCGCATGTCAAGAATAGAATGATAAACCAGATAATCCTGCTCTCAAGGAGGTTTAGTTGGTTTAATCCAGAATGATAAACCAGAATATAAACTGCTCAATAAAACGACCTGGTTTTTATTCCGTGTGTGTACGCATGCTCACAATAAACCAAGTAAACCGGAATAGCTCACTGAAACATACCCATAGGAGCTGCACACACAAGAATTTTAAATAGAAATCAAAATCCAATTTTCTAAGCTGAAAGAGAGATAACCTACTTTAAATTATCACAAATGACATTTGGAAATATGCCTATGTTCACTAGTTAGTGGTCATGTTTGAGAAGTTTCATCGAAATCGGTTCATTAATGTAGTAGTTGATCTGCACACAAGATTCTCATTTGGAAATCCATAATAAATCAAAATTCAAGGTAGCTAAACTGGTTAAAATTGTCACGTATCAAAAATTTTGGAACATGTGCATGTCCACTTTTTAGTGATAATGTCTGCGGAGTTTGATAAAAAATCAGCTGAAAAATTAATATTTTTTAGTAATTTGTTTCTTAGAATACATACCACAATTGTTTAAAATTGGCTGTAACGTAAGTGCAAGCCTACTTTGGAACTTAACTCAAGCTAATAACTTTTCTAAACGAGTTGGAAAAGTGGAAGAGTGCAAAAGCACTATAAAGAGATCGAAAAAGGGTTGAGCAAGACCGGTGCTCGACATTACAGGTACTCTCTCCGCTCACATTTTGCATTTACCGAGTGCAAACGCAACAACAGTGACGTCAATTCCGAATTTCTGCCAACGAGAAGTTTGTGATTTAGTGGGGAGGCAATGATATCAATGATATCCCCAAGGAGGGTGGGCCTCCGGTAAACAATTGTGGTAGGTATGCTAAGAAACAAAATTTACTGAAAAATTTCATTTCTTTTCAACCTAATCACATTTGTTTACAATTGGCTGAATAAACAAATAGAAGGAGGTGAATCACATAACCAATACCAACATGCGCAGCTGAAAGAAATGCAAGGGGGGGGGGGGGGGGGGGGCAGAGAATGACAGCAAAATCTGTAAAGGACAAAAAGTAAGAAGGTGCTGAAAAAGAGGCTGAAACACAATACCACAGTGTTGAAAAGAATGAAACATCTGAAAAGAACAAGGCTGAGTGATAAAAAAAATGCAGCTGAGTGATAAAAAAATGCACAACCTGAAAAATACATATTTAACGAGAGTACACAGCAGCCTGAGCAGCAACGAGAGGGCCTAAAGAATAAAGGTCCTCAGATTGCTGCTGTAGGCGGCGGAGATAAAAGGAGGAGAAAGTAGAAGCATTCCTCCAGTAAGCCGCATTCATAACGTCCCTGAACGAAACAAAATTGAAGAACAACCAGGAAGTAGAAATGACACGAACCTCATGAGCATTAAATTGGTTTGAAACAAGATCCGAAGCAGACAACCTGGAATAAGCCAGCTTGATTGTGAGACATATCCATCTGGAAATAGAATGGGAAGAGATAGCCTGCCTCCCAGGAATGAGAGACAGAAAAAATCTCTTCCGACCCCTCCGAATGAACTGCGTGCGATTAATATAAGTCTTGATCGCACGAACAGGACAAAGAAGAGGCCTCCGGCCATCGACAGAAGCAAGTGCTCGAATGCAGATGGGAGGAGGTTCCGAATCAGAAAGTTGATTCTTGGCCAGAAAAGAGCAATCAGTAGTGAAGGTTACACTGTTAGCCTCATTTCTGAAGAAAGCCAAATCAACAGAAAGCACATGAAGTTCACTGAAATGTCTGGCAGAAGCAAAATCTAGAAGGAAAGCAGTCTAAAATGTGAGAAAATGCATATCGGTCTCAGATAAAGGCTCGAACGGTGCCCCCTCCAAACAAAGCAACACCCATGCCAAGTTCCATTTGGGTGTAAGATGCAAAACCTGAGGCCTCTTCACAGAAAAGTGCCGAATCAGTTTGGAGAGAAAGAGATAATAACCGATTCACCGCTTTCCCCCGTAAGAGAAAGTTTCTGACAGCATAGACCGACAGTCCTTAAAAGTAACAGGCTGGAGGCCCTTGGAGTCAAAAAGGTATACCAGAAAATCCGCAATTTGAGCGACTGAAGGATTTTGGTAATCCACATGTTGAGCTGCACACCAGCGGCAGAAATCTTTCCACTTAGCAGCATAAGTCATGCCAGTGGAATGTCGCCATGATGCAGAAATGCACTCCACTGTTAGTCTCGAAAAACCTGTAAGTCAGAGACTGGACCAGATAAAAGATAGGCGTGAAGTGACAGGCTCCCCAGGATGTTGTGATACTTCCTGGGCCTGCCCTGGGAAAGAAGATCACAGCGTAGAGGTAGACGAATTGGCCGATTTGCTAACAGAGGCCACAGATGATTGATCCACACCCTCTGTGGAGACACAGGAGCGATCAGAATGTAAATGTAACTGCAAGCACAAATCTTTGACAACACCTGAGGAAAAAATCGGTGCAGGAGGGAAGACATAGCCGATCCAACCTGTCCAGTCCAGAGACAGAGCATCCACCGCAAAGGCTAATGGATCTAGACAAGGGGTGACAAAGGTCTCTACCTGATGATTCCAACGAGAGGCGAAAAGGTCGATAAAAGGACGAACCCACCGTTCGCAAATCGTCTGAAACACCTAACGATGCAGCATCCATTCGGTGGGGACACTGTCTCGTCGGGGCAGGGAGTTGGCTAGGACGTTGAGACATCCAGGGATTTGCCGAATCGCCACCCGAGCGTGTACATCCCATGCTAACAGCAGAAGACCCCGAGACAGCCTGTACATGGGAATCGAATGTGTGCTCCCTTGATTCCGGATGTCGGCCACCACTGTCAAATTGTCCGAAAGAAGCAGGACTGTGTGATTCGACAGGTGAGAGATCCATTGCCGAAAACTCAACAGAAGAGCAAGGAGCTCCTTCTGGTTGATATGAAGGGCCACCTGCTCTCTGTTCCACTTGCCGTGAGTGGACAGACAGAGAGGATCCAATGTTGCACCCCAGCCTGATAGCTGGAATCTGCAGTAAGGATGCGATCGGCTGGAGGAAGATCCAATGGGACACCCTGAGTCAACCATGGAACATCGGTCCAAGGACGGAGGTGACAAAGCAAGGGCCGAGGAATAGGAAGTTCCAGGTCCAGAGGATCCACATTCGGAAGCCAGTGATCCAACAGGAAGTGTTGTAGAGGTTGGACAAACAAGTGACCCAGCGCAATGAGCTCTGTCACCGAACCGCAAAGGCCCAGCATCAGAAGGAAAGTCCTGGCCGACACCGAGGAGGATCAGAGCAGGTCCCGAGTCAAGGTGGAAAGGATCAATGCCCGAGCCTTGGGAACAGACACCACATTGTGAAAAGTGTTGAAATCCATTCCCAAATGATGAAATTGCTGAGAAGGAATTAGATCCGACTTCTCGCAATTGACTCTGAAACCCAGCGTCGCCAGCAGGCCGAGCAACCATCAGACATCGGACTCCAGAACTGCAGCATCGTGGTGCCATAGGAGGATGTCGTCCAGGTAAGATGACGAAGTCACAGCCGACTGAGTATGGTGAAAAGCAAGCACATGTGACATCAGTCGGGTGAAGGCCCAAGGAGCCAGGTTTAAACCAAACGGGAGAGCTCTGAATTAAAAGACATGATCCCGAAACGAGAACCAAAGGTATTTCCATGACGGCAGGTGAATGGGCACGTGGAAATAGGCATCCTCAAGGTCGATACTGGCTGCAAAATCCCCCTGATGAATCGACTGTCAAACTGACCTGAAAGTCTCATGCTGAAACTGGGCTCGTTCATGATACTCAGATTGATGACAGAACGAAACTGACCGTTTTTCTTTGACACTAAGAAAAGCCTCAAGTAGAACCTCGGAGAAAGGGTGTTCCTGATCACCTCAATTGCCCCTTTGAAGAGGGGACTGTCGATCTCCTGCACCAGAAGGTCCCGACGCTGAGGAATGGAAGGACCCGAGTCGGGAGGGGCAGTTGAGATAAACAGGGTGCCGACGAGCGGACAGTCGCAGACCTTATTGGATGACGTTATCTCTGTCCAATGGTCGAAAAACAGCGACAGCCTTCCCAGATTGAAAACAAATCGAGGTGAGGACCTTTGTGGCCTCGATGAGGCCCCCGAGAGGAGAAACCACTTCCTCAGGAAGTAACAGAGTCCTGAGACTTTCCTCCCTGAGGCTGCCAGCGAGCTTGGCCATGTCAACGTTTCTTCTGAGCCGAAGGAGTGGACGAATCTGAAGGTGCAGCCTGCATGGCCGACGCAGCTGGGTGCTTGGTGGGCCTGGAACGACCACCACCCGCAGTAGCATTTGTTCCAGTTGCCGTAACAAAAGCTGGTCCATCTGAGCAGCTCTCAGGACAGGCCCACCATAGATTCAACTACCGACATCGGGAGAACTGCCGACTTGGCTTAGCTAACCCGGGGGAAGAAGAATCCTCGTCCATTGTAGTCAACCCTTGGAAGAATGGTGGACAGGCGGATTCGTATACACAAAACCGCGATGGAGGCAGAAATACATCAGATTGTGAAAAGAAAGAACCTTTTAGGGCCTTGGAACGCATTTTGGCATCCAGGCTATGGAAGGACTCAACAACCTGAGGGCATAAAACCCCAAAGCTAGAAGGCTCGACAGGGTTGTGGCGCACCACAGAGGACTGCGGCCGAGCGGTCACAGATGGCTGGTCTGAAGGCTGAATGTCTGGCAAGAAGCCAAAAACAAAATCTAAAGCCTGCCCCAAGACTGACGAGGGGGTCCCATCGCCTTCAAGCAAATCGTCATCCTCTGTGGCAGAAGAGACGTAGCCCAACTCGGGCTGACCAGCAGAAATCTCCTGTGAACAGCAGCCAAAGGGCCAGGCGAGGAATCTCTGCGACTGACCAAAGGAGGTTGCACCTCAGGAGGCACAGGGAAGCCAACTTGCGGGTTGCCAGAAAGCAACCGGGTGAGTGCCAGAATGGCCTGCCTCAGATCACCCTGAGAATCTGTTGGAGCAGCCGTGCCCGACGGAGTGTCTTCCCAATGGACCCTTCTAGAAGAACCCAAATCCTCAGAAGGGACCGACGACAAACGTCGATCAGTAGACAGAGTAGGGAGACAGTGAGAAGGCACCGTAGGACAGTCCCAAGAGTGACGTCCAGAGGAATTCACTGACCTCTGCAAAAAAGAAGGCCCTGCCTGCAAATCCTCTAGTGAGACCGACGACGTACGTCGATCGGTATCTGGACCTATGACACGATGAGAAGACACCGGAGGATTATCCCAAGAATGACAGGAACCTGCCATTGGCCTTTGAGAAACAGAAGGCCCCAAATGCCTATCCTCTGAGACTGATGACAAGCATCAATCGACAGCCAGATTTGGGACACGGTGAGAAATCACTGGATGAAGGTCCCAAGAGTGACAGCTAACAGAAGCCGTCACTGGCCTCTGCCGAACAGAAGGCCCTGGTTGTTAATGTCCCAGCACAATCCTGCTAGTCGGCCCACCAGCAGGGGAAGGCAGAACAACAAACGATTCGCCCAAGGAACAAGGAATCGCTGCCGAAGCGACCGAGCATCTCAACCAGTGCAGGCAGATGAGACGGGGCAGCCAGCAAACCCGTACAGTTTCGCTGAGAAGCCAGGGAAGACTGGGAGCACTGTGACACACCACCAGATACAGCCTCAGGTTCCTGAGACTGTATATCATCCTCAGAAGAGACAGTAGGAGAACTATCATGCATGATAGGAGCAGCATGAACAAATTCCTCAGCAGCTGCAGATGATGCAGGTGGCAAATCAGCGAGAACGACCTCGGAGACCTCGGAAGAACTTTTCTTAACGAAAACAGTCGCCTCAAGGGTGACTATTGGAGCCAAAGGAAGAGAGACCGTAGTCCCCACTTCAGGTGCCCCAACACCAGCACACCAACAGCTGCAGAAAAATTTGCTACCGAAAAAGGCTGCCCAACATCCTGCGTGACAGAGTCACCACGTGCAATCTCAGAAATATCCGAAGAGACCTGGCTACCTTTGCCCCGAGAATGAGGGGTTCTAGCTCTAGTCAGAACCACCTTGTTAACGGAAGCCCAGAACTTGGAAGACCAAACCTCACAAACACCACAGGGATGGGCCTGAGAACAATTGTTGCAGGTGACACAGGTTCTGTGAACATCATCGAAATGTTTCACCTGTATACAAAAAGGACAAGGGAGTGTTTTCGGCATTGTCCAAAATGGTGTGAGAAGAATTTTTTTAGGGAAAAATCCCCAAAAATGAAAGTGTCAGTGACACTGTAGCACAACTTGTGTAAGACATGTACATGTATAGTATGTGACAGAGCAATAACACACATCTAGGCAATGACCTGAAAGGTACATATATTGTAACGGTCTGTACATAAATGCTGACCGTAGCCTGTAACAACTATTTAGGTAAAGTATTGTAAATGTGGGCGACAGTTAGATGCTAAACTAGAAAAGAAATCTTTGAGTCCCTGAGTGGGTCTGACGGAAACCAAAAAATATTTGTTCTCATAGCAAGAGTGTTAATAAAGGCACCCCAAAACACTTGTTACTGTCCCAAGGTGATAACAAAGGTACCAAAGAAGTTTTGTGAAGATCGGTTCATAAATGCAGCCTCTAGCCCAAGCCGTATTGACATGTGCACTTACTGTGTATAAGTAGCACTGAATAAATCAAAGTTCATCTAATTTGCAGAATTTCTGCACGAGAAAAAAACCTGTATTATATGTGATGTATTCCATGTTACTAAACATTCATACAAAAATTTATTCGAATTAGAACTTTCATACAGAAGTTCTGTACAAAAAACTGATTGCACTAACTAAAGTACAAAATGGCTGCTGGTGGCCATCTTGAATTTCGGACCGCACCCAAAAACACTCGTTCTCGTCCCACGGTAACAACAAAGGTACTCAGGAAGTTTCGTAAAGATCGGTTCTTAAATACAGCCTCTAGCGCGAGGCGTATTGAATTGTTGATGGACAGACGAACGACAGGCCATGGCATAACCTCAAATTTGACTTACGTCAAAGTTGAGCTAATAATCCAAAGATCCAAGCTTCTCACCGGCGGAAAACCGATCAACGCGGGTCACGTTTTCGCACGTCAAAAAGGCAAGATACACAGAGATAATACAAGCCCAAACTAGCATAAATAGAAATAATACAAAATAATTTTGAGCTTGAGAAAAGGATACAATCCTAGAATGCACATATATCAAATAATTGTAGGGAGTTAATCAAGTTGTTCATGAAGAAACGAGATCAGCAGCGCGAGTCACAAAAATTCCGACCATGCAAGATGGCAGAAAAAAATGAATTGACGTCACGGTTGTTGCGCATGCGCTCGGTAAATGCAAGAGGTGTGCAGAGAGAGTACCTGTAATGTCCAGCACCGGTCTTGCTCGACCCTTTTTCGATCTCTTTATAGTGCTTTTTGACTCTTCCACTTCGTTTGGAAAAGTTATTAGCTTGAGTTAAGTTCCGAAGTAAGGCTTGCACTTATGTTACAGCAAACTGTAAACAATTGTGAGTAGGTTGAAAAGAAATTTAGGAGTTGTACACACAAGAATCTGATCTAGAAATCTATATTAGATCTCCTTAGTTGAAGGGGATATAACCTGGTCAAAACAGTTGCAGATCAAACATTGTGGAGGTGCGAAATGTGATCTCAAAATTAAGGGATGGAAAAGCGGGAGGAGCGGATGAAATCCCAAACGAGTTTATCAAAAAAGGGGGAGAGGAACTCGTGGAAAGCCTAACTGCCCTATTCAATCTAGCCATAGAAAATCAAGAGGTCGCGAAGCAGTGGAGCGAAAGCAAAGTGACATTTATTCACAAAAAGGGGGAAAAAGACGTTTTGGATAACTATCGAGGGATCTCTGTCAGTAGCAACATTGGAAAAGTTTTCTGTCAAGTCCTGTATGGGAGACTAGAGGAGGTGATTGAAGAGAAGGGTTTTTAGGGAGAAATTATTTATTTATTTATTTATTGATGTTTAAGGTCACATATTTATGCACAATGGCTAATCATGACCGTGACAGTTTTACGGGTGGAGGAAGCCGGAGTACCCGGAGTGAACCACCGAGCAACGACGAGCAGCTGCCAGCTCCCCAACATCGTAACTCCGCACTGCAGCACAGGCAGGGTTAGATTGGTTGAAGACATGCGTACCATCGACGTGCAGTACGCCTGAGTACACGGCGTCATCGTACCCCCACATGGACAAGGGGGGTGAAGTGTCTTGCCCAAGGACACAACGCGGTTGCCGCAGGTGGGATTCGCACCGAGGACCTCTCGGCTTGTAGCCTGCACCTCTACCTACTGAGCAACCGCACCCCTGGGAGAAATCCAGAATGGCTTCAGGAAGGGAAGGCGAGTTACTGACCATCTTTTCATGCTATCCCAAATGATAGAATCCGCGAAAGCAAAAAAGAAAAAGCTGTTTATGGCCTTTTTGGATGTCAAAAAGGCATACGATAGAGTATGGAGGGAGGGTATGCGGCGCAAGCTGGAGGCTCTGGGCTTAGGAGGCGAGTTTGTTGGAATTATGAAAGCACTATATAAAGACGTACAGAGTGAACTTAGCCTGGGAAACATTACAACAAAACGTGCGCCTATGGAGATAGGCCTAAAACAGGGGTGTATCCTTTTGCCAATCTTGTTTGCATTGTATATCAAAGTTTTAGGAGATGAACTCCTGCGTAGCGAGGAGGGGGTAGCAGTTGGTGACTTGAAGATCCCAGGGCTATTTTTTGCTGATGATATGGTGCTAGTGTCAGAAAGCGAAGACGGGCTAACTAAAATGCTGGGAATTGTTGGGAAATATGGGAGCAAATGAAGACTCAAACTTAATGAAAGCAAGAGCAAAGTTATACCTATGGGCCGCAAAGTGGACCCAACTCGCAGGTGGAGAGTGGGTGAGTTCTGCATTCTGGAAGGTAACAGCAAACTTCTTAGTGTAGGGGAGACAGGTGATTACAAGTATTTGGGGGTAAATATAAACATTACAGGAAGAGGCATCTACCGAAACCACACAAATAAATTTATTCTGAAGGGGAAGCGAATCCTTAACCAAATGAAACTTATAGGGAGAAACAGTTTCAGTAAGGTTTTCGTGGGGAAAACCATTTGGGAAATGGTGGGTCTGCCAAGTATCACATACGGTACGGAAGTGGTACCCCTAAACCAGACTGCCGTAAAGAGCTTGGAAATCCTGCAGAACGATGCAGGCCAATGGATAACAGGGTCGAGTAATGCCGCAGCGCTAGAAGCAATCAGGGGTGAGCTTGGGTGGATGAGGATCAAGGACAGGATAGACCTGTTGAAACTCGGTTATCTTAATTATTTGGTAAATCTTCCCCGACAGCCGATGGTGTAAAGTAATGTTCCTGAGAATTTTCAACTCAAATATAAAGACAGCGTGGATGGTCCAAGTGAGGGAGCTAGTAGAGAACTACTCACTGGAGATCTCGGACCCGGACGTTAGTCATAATGTACAAGAAGTTTCATCAAAATTGGTTGATAAATGTAGAAGTTAGAGTTACGCACACAAGAATCTTGTCTAGAAATCTAAATCAAATTTTTAAGGGGAGATAACCCAGTAAAATTCTGGAAATGTGCACATGTTCACTCATTAGTAGTCATGTTTGAGAAGTTTCATTAAAATCAACTCATTAATGTTGGAGGAGGTGTGCACACAAGAATCTCATTCGGAAAATCTATAATAAACATAAGTTCCAAGGAGATAACCATTGTTGAAATTATCACGGATCAAAAATTTCAGAATCTGCAAATGTTCACTTGTTAGTCATAATATTTGAGAAGTCTGATCAAAATCAGTTACAAAATGAAGAGGTGATGTGCGTGCCCAAGAATATTGGACAGATGGGCAGACGGATGGAGAGGACAGATGGATGAATGGACAGACAGATGGATGAACATACATATGGAAGGATGGTTAGACGTCTAAAGATATGGACATAAATGGCAACAATATTGTCCTCACTTCTTCGAATGGCTCTAAAATTAGATGTCTATGTCCAATGTGTTAAATAAATACTCTGATTGGTCATTTTCGTCACATATGAATACTCTTACAATCACCTTATAAAGAATGTGTAACAAATCAAATCCTGCTGCTAATAAAGTTCCAGTCAATTTTACTTTAACCATTTACCAAACAGGCCTTAAAATGTGTCCTGTTGTCGGAATCAATTAGAGGGTACTGTTATACTCTTGTGAGAGCAACCAGTACAGTCCTAATCCATATCAAAAAAAAAAAAATCCAGCAAGAGGATCACAGATTCAGAAGTCGAGTTTTGACATTAAATTCTGAAGAAATAAGCTATTTATAGTAACAGTGACCTTGACCTTGGAGTCCCAGTCTCCAAAATCAATAGGTGTCTTCCCTTCCTGTAAGGTAACCTCTGGTATAAGTTTGGTAAAGGTGCGTCAAATAGAACTAAAGTTATTGCCCGGAAACCAATTTGTCACAAAATATTCTATTGATAGTAACAGTGACCTTGACCTTGGGGCCCCAGACTCTGAAATCGATAGGTGTCTTCCCTTCCTATAGGGTAACCTGTGGTATAAGTTTGGTGAAGATACACGGAACAGAACTAAAGTTATTGCCCGGAAACCAAAATGTCACAAAACATTCTATTTATAGTAACAGTGACCTTGACCTTGGAGTCCCAGACTCCAAAATCAATAGGTGTCTTCCCTTCCTATAGGGTAACCTCTGGTATAAGTTTGGTAAAGGTGCGTCAAATAAACTAAAGTTATTCCCCGGAAACCAATTTGTCATAAAATATTCTATTTATAGTAACAGTGACCTTGACCTTGGAGTCCCAGACTTCGAAATCAATAGGTGTCTTCCCTTCCTATAGGGTAACCTCTGGTATAAGTTTGGTAAAGGTGCGTCAAATAGAACTAAAGTTATTGCCCAGAAACCAATTTGTCACAAAATATTCTATTTATAGTAACAGTGACCTTGAACATTGGGCGCGAGACTCTGAAATCGATAGGTGTCTTCCTTTCCTATAGGGTAACCTCTGGTATAATTTTGGAAAAGGTGCATCAAATAGAACTAAAGTTATTGCCCGGAAACCAATTGTTTATGCCCGCCGCCCACCACTTCATCAAACTATAAGTCGAGTTTGACTTCATCAAAACTCGACTAAAAACCTTGTATTTATATATTTAGTAGAAATGAACCTGAAATAGTTTCGGGCTTTTTTTTTGGTGAGTTTCTTATTTTACATGAACATGCAGAACACATATTCCAACATACAAGCTTTGGTGGTCTTTCTAATGGAAGTTATGGTAATGCACCTTGGCCGTGGTTTCTAATAAAATTTTTGCTGTCTGTATAGGCAGTCAAGACATCACTAGACATCAATTCCAAGTCAAAGTGTTACGTTTTCATGAAGGACAAAAAAATATGTAGAGTGCTTCAGGCCTTTAAGGACACTTTCTGAATCTATGAGAAGAACTAAATGAACATTTTGGAAGAATGGATTCTCATTATTTTCTTTATGAGAATCATAAGCCAGAATCAATTCTGACTCTCACGAGAAATTCAAGCTCTGCTGAACGTAATGGCTGTATTTGGCCAGCACTATTCACAAAAATTGTCCTTTAAATTTTATTTTAATTTTTTTGTTGTTGGCACAACGTAACTTATGACTCAACAAGCCCATTCCAGTTATTTGTTTCATTCAAATTGTATTTGTGACAAGAAATGGAAAAATTGTTCAGGTTTTCAAGCAATGTTTTTGCAAGTGTCTTCTGTTTATCCCAGGTAAGATCTAAATAGCATTTAACCATCCACCCAATTCAGTTTTTCAGTTCAACCCTGAATGCAGGGAGGGGGGTAGTTTCTAAGAAAGTCTTGGCTGCCTATATCAGCAGCCAAGACTTGCCTAGAAACAACTGCCAGGGTGTTTAAGATGTAATATGCAAATGAAGTTTACTCAAGAGTAGGTTGGGAGCACCTGTTCTATTAAAGGAAAATCTAATTAAAGTCGAAATTAGGCCTTTTAGGGTTAAATAAACTTGTCGACCTGAAATCATCAAATGATGAAGTTCATTCCAAAGATATATCACATGCTATGTTTTCACATAAAATTAATTTCCTGGTAGTCCTGTCTTAGTGATATGAAAGATAATAGCTTCATACATTAGAGTTTTGCTGGTTCATCGAAGAATAAATTTAAAATAATTATTTAAATTATACATATTTTTTAAAAGCCTCAGTTATCTGAATTAGAAATTCTAATTTTTTTCTTTTCGTATTGCATTTTGACACAATTTACTGGAATGAGAGCCAAAACAACCCAAACAGTTGGAAAAATAAAAATCATGAAAAGAAATTAATATTCAATCATGTAAATAACAGTTAAGGGCCCGACTACTATTTTTGACAAATAATTTTTTATTGAAGGACAGATGCCCAAACCTAGAGCCTTTCTGGTGGCAGTGACTTCTAGTCTCGCCTTGGCTACTTATATATATATACCACTCATATTTTGCTAAGGATTACTGCTACTTATTGACATATTTGTACATAAAAGATAAATATGTACATTTTATGTGGGTTTATTCATTGGCTTTGATGACAATTTCAGCAGCCTTGGTGAAGAAGGCTGGAGCACCCAGTGAGAACCACCAAACAATGCTGAATAACTGTCGGACAGTCCAATTTCCAATCCTGGCACAAGCAGGGTTAGCAATGGGTGAAGGCAAGTGTACCCTAGACATACATCACCTGGACAGTAGACATACATGCTGGTGCTACACTTGCCTTTAACAAATGCTAACCCTGATTGTGCCTGGATACTGAATTGGAGAGGCTGAAAGTTATTCGTTCGTTGATTTGTGATTTTCTGGAATTTCCGGCTTCCTCCACCTGAAAGAGTGCAAAAGGACATGGCACAGGCTGTTGGAAGTGTCAATAAACCACTATGAAGAAATAAACAAACATAAATATGTATACATTTAAGCAATTTATGTGCAAATATGAAGAGATTTAGGAAAGATCCTTAGCAAAATGTGAGTAGTAGATTATTTTTTATTGACAAGTTCTCCTAGTAAGGCCTATACAAATTTTGTTTTTCCTGGCAATTTTTCCTCAATTTTATTGGGGAGGGAGGCTCTTTTTTTTGTTAATCCACAAAATAGTCCTGAAAATATATCAGATTAGAAATCTGACTATCTATAATGCTCTGGAAAAAACAATTTTTTCATCGGTGAAAATTTTCAAAATACAGTTGTAAATTTATCCAACTATATTTTGTTTGACAGAGCTCTGTGAGCTTTGTCAAATACGATGTTGTTGGCTAAGTTTTGTAGTCTTACTTGTGCAAAATAGTATCATCAAAATGATTTCCAGAGAAAAAAAGAATGGTAAGGAAGATTTTCAATGAGGTACAAGCCTAAGAAACAAAGATTTTTTTTTACCCTTTAAACAATGTACACAACATCAAATTTTTTATATTAACCCTTTGAACCCAAGCTGCCACTTTTCCGACCAGGAACACAATACATCATAACGTCATGAAAGAGGATGGTTTTTCAGTAAATGTGTGGGGTAGCAATCAATATTTTCAACGTGCAGTCCCACGCTTCTAACTGCTGCCATTGAACTGGCATGGAAGAAACCATCATAGTTCAAAGGGTTAAAAATTACTCTTTCAAATTTAGAACAAGACCAATACCAGGTCTGGACCTGCGTCGCTGCATGCAATTGAATCGGCAAACAGGAAGTGGCTGCACTGCAGATCTGAAAATTGCATACACGATACAACTGATCATTATCAGGATCCACATGAAATATAAAACCAATCCCTTGCATAGAAGCTGAGAAAAGTTTGACGAAAAATTTCAATGTTCAGTGGGTACAGTAAAATTTCAATGTATCGGCAAACAGGAAGTGGCTGCACAGCAGATCTGAAAATTGCTTACACGATACAACTCATCATTATGAAGCAGCAGACCAAATATAAAATCAATCCCTTGCATAGAAGCCGAGAAAACCTTGATGGAAAATTTAAATGTTCAGTGGGTGCAGTAAAATTTCAAAGTATCAGCAAACAGAAAGTGGCTGCACGGCAGATCTGAAAATTGCTTACACGATACAACTCATCATTATGAAGCAGCAGGCCAAATATAAAATCAATCCCTTGCATAGAAGCTGAGAAAACCTTGACGGAAAATTTCAATGTTCAGTGGGTACAGTAAAATTTCAAAGTATCGGCAAACAGGAAGTGGCTGCACGGCAGATCTGAAAATTGCTTACAAGATACAACTCATCATTATGAAGCAGTAGACCATATATAAAATCAATCCCTTGCATAGAAGCCGAGCAAAACCTTGACGGAAAATTTCAATGTTCAGTGGGTACAGTAAAATTTCAAAGTATCGGCAAACAGGAAGAGGCTGCACGGCAGATCTGAAAATTGCTTACACGATACAACTCATCATTATGAAGCAGCAGACCAAATATAAAATCAATCCCTTGCATAGAAGCCAAGAAAACTTTGACGGAAGAAGTGTTTTGGACGGACTGACGGACGGACTGATGGATGGACAGAGGGACTGACGGAGTCGAGCGGTTACTAGACCTGCTCTGCCACTGGCGACGCAGGTAAAAAAATTTCAAGGAAAACCATTTTTCTACGTAAGATAACTAATATCATTTCTGCTTTGTTCTTTGTGTTAAAGAACAGATTCTTCTACCCTTAAGAATAATCTGTAGCAATCAAAAATCAATTTTATTCAGCAGTTACATGAAAAGAAGAGTAACCCGATTTTTTGGTTCACAGACTGTGTGATGGAAATTGGCAGAAGTTGTTAGAGAAAAATTTTAATTTTTTGATATCTTGAAATATTGCTACCTGATTCAAGAGTCCAGCATTCATAAAAAGTGAGTATTGAAATATGGGCATTAATAAGTTCTGCCTAACTGAGCCACCTCTAGATAATTCCCTAGGAACTTCAAATACAAAAACATGATACCAAACTCCTTCAGAAAAGTCAGCACCAAGAATTAAACTACTTTAGCTACTGTTTCATGCAATTGTGAATCAATTTGTGGCATTCTTATTTACCTGTGGCAACCATAATTATTTATCCAGAAACACTACGAGACTTAATCAGAAATTATAAATTTAAAGTAATTTGTATATTTTTAACCCGACTGTTTACTGTGAGGGCAAAAGTCATGACTTCTGTCCATTCATCCGTCCATCTGTCAGTCTGTCAATCTGTTAACATTTATAGTTTTGGTTAAAGTTTGTGGTTAAAGTTTTTTACTGAAGGCTCAAGTGTTTTTGTTTTTTTTTTTCCTGTTTAGTCATGACTTTCATGTCTGTTAACATTTGGAGTTCTGGTTAAAGTTTGTGGTTAAAGTTTTTTAGTCAACCTTAAAGTTTTTTGTTTTTCTTTCTTTTAAATTGATATTACTATTGATTGTATCATTCTCATTTATTTTTTATTTTTTTTATGTTTCATGTTATTTTGGGAAATATTTAACCCTTTTTTTGTATGGCAATTAAACTTACAACTTCCATACATATCAAACTTGAAAAATTTTTTTTCGGATTTTGGTTCAAAATTTTTTAAGTCCCACCCGGACCCAAAATTTTCAGGGGAAAAATTTTTTTTTTTTTTTTTTTTTGTCTTAAAATTGACAGAAATGCATAAAAAACAAAACAAATTTTTTTCGGATTTTGGTCCAAAATTTTCGAAGTCCCACCCGGACCCCAAATTTTCAAGGGAAAAAAAAAAAAAAAAAATTTTTTTGTCTTAAAACTGACCAAAACGCAGAAAAAACAAAAAAAAAATTTTTCGGATTTTGGTCCAAAATTTTCTAAGTCCCACCCGGACCCCAAATTTTCAGGGGAAAAAAAAAAAAAAAAATTTTTTGTCTTAAAATTGACCAAAACGCAGAAAAAAACAAAAAATTTTTTTTCGGATTTTGGTCCAAAATTTCCGAAGTCCCACCCAGACCCAAAATTTTCAGGGGAAAAATTTTTTTTTTTTTTTTTTGTCTTAAAATTGACAGAAATGCATAAAAAACAAACAAAAAAATTTTCGGATTTGGTCCAAAATTTTCTAAGTCCCACCCGGACCCCAAATTTTCAGGGTAAAAAAAAAAAAAAATTTTTTGTCTTAAAATTGACCGAAAGGCAGAAAAAACAAAAAAATTTTTTTTCGGATTTTGGTCCAAAATTTCGAAGTCCGCAACAGGACCCCAAATTTTCAGCCTAAATATGAACCCAGGGATTTGGCTTCAACAAACTTCAATCTCACCCCCCCCCCCCCCCCCCCCCCCCCCCCCTCAGGATGCTGCATACCAAATATCAAAACATTCTTATTGCTAGATCTGAAGAAGAAGATTTTTCAAAAATACTCCTCATACTGCACTAATTTAAACATTTGGGCTCCCTTAGAGAGCCCAAATATCCACCCAGGCAATTGATTTCAATAAACATGTGAAACAATCTTACAAAGATGTTATATGTGAAATTTTAAAGCTTTTGGAGCAGTGGTTTCGCAGAAAAGTAGTCTTATGTTTTTCCCATTACCCACAGTGTTAAAAAATGCTGACTCAGCACTTTTTCAAAGTCCCCAAAAAGTACCCCGTCATAAAACCGATGGCAATTTTTTTTTATCATTCCATTCTGTTGGTCCTAAGGAAGCTTCACAACAAATAAGAATTCTCAGTGCCGTGTAGTTTTGGAGATATGGGCATTTTCATTTTTTTCTATTTTTAGCTCCTGTGGTTCCCACGGGGCTATGGGGAAAAAAAAAATTTCGGCATAAATTAGGTACTTATGACCCAATAAGCACTCATGTAAAATTTGGTTCAAATCGGCCTCGTGGTTTGGAAAATAGAAATTTGGGGCGGGGCCAAAATTTTTGCCCCTCCTTTAACATCGTCAAATATAGCCCCTCCAACTTCTCTTGAACAAACTTGAGTCTACACCTCAAAAGGAAGCTGCATACCAAATATCAAGTCTCTGCTATTGCTGGTTCTTGAGAAGAAGATTTTTTTAAGAATTGGAGCATTTTTGCCCCATCACTCTGCTCAATGTGAGCCGAAACCTAATTTGACAAAAAATCAAAGTCCGCAGACACAACCCCTTCTCACATGAAATTTCATTAATATGCGGCCAGTGGTTTGGGAGAAAAAGCCCAAACACCACCTTCACGACGGACGCCGGACACCGGACGACGGACGACGGACGAAAAGTGATCAGAATAGCTCACCCTGACTTTCAGTCAGGTGAGCTAAAAAAAAAAAAGAGAATGACATAACACCAACAATGTAATTGAGAATTACATAATTTCTCCATTTAATGCCAGCATAATGCTAATTCGGTGAAGGAAACGTATTATAAAGCTAGTCCAGAGAATGAGATGCTTTATACTCATTTAAAAGTGCCCGAGGATTGTATAGAAATGCTCATTTGACACATGGCATATACAAATGCTTCACAGTGAGCTACACTTTAAAAACAGTACAACATTAAAACCACCCAGCAACGATGCTGGACTTCTGTTGCTGGAGGAGGTATTGCCTTACTTTTCACTATAAAGCCAGATAACATAAAGGAAAAACCGTCCCAAACCCCCCCCCCCCCCCCCCCACCCCTTCCCCTTGTTCTGAAGGAACATTCCTCAGAATGAAGAGGACAGCGGAACAGCATCAGTGCTCGAGCAGACTGCCTAAGACATCTTCTAGATGTAAGATTAATGGACGACATTCTGAGCAACAGAAAGAGGACCTAAAGATCTAAGGTCACTGGAGAGAGACTCTAAATTTCTAAGGAAAAACTTGGTAAATGAAGAGGGCTGTGTCCAGTAGGCAGCCTTCATAAGATCAGCAATGGCTATACTGTTAGAATAAGCCCAAGAGGCAGACAGTGCTCTAACCTCATGCGCTAAAATCTTGTTGACAGAACGTTGATCCGAAGATAGACTTTCAAAGGCAATACGTATTGTCAGCTGAATCCATATAGCGAAAGAATGAACAGATATATCCTTTCTGTTAGGAATCAGGGAAAGAAAGAATCTTTTTCTTCCCTTTCTAATAAAACTCGATCAACGTTTATAAATGTGCATTGCTCTAACTGGACACAGCACAGCAAAGGTCTACGGTTGTCCGAGGACAGTAAAGCCTTATTGATAATAGGCTCTGGCCACTTATCCGGAATCTGATTCTTAGCCAAGTATCCCACTTCCGTAGTGAGAGTAACAGTATTACCCACACTACGGTAATGGGAATCATCAACAGATAATGCACGACGTTCACTCACTCTTCTGGCAGATGCAAAGACTAAGAGAAAGGGTGTTTTATAGGTCAAGAATTTCAACTCTACATCGTTTAATGGCTCAAATGGAGCGTCTTGAAGCTTCAACAGAACCCAAGCCAAATTCCATTTAGGAATTAATCTGAGAGTTCTAGGTCTATCAATAAAGAAATTTCTAACTAGCTTGGATAAAGAAGAATCTGATCCAGTGGCCAAGTTATTATTATGAGCATAAGTGTCTGATAACATAGACCTATAGCCCTTAATTGTGCCGGGCTGCAAGTTTAATACGTCAAACAAGTAGACCAGGAAATTGGCAATCTGAGGAATGGATGGATCGTAAATGTCTACAGACTGGTCCGTACACCAACGGAAGAAAACCTTCCACTTTGCTGCATAATTCAACGAAGAGGAGGTCCTCCTACAGTTAGAAATTGCATCCACTGCTCGTCCTGTAAAATGTTTTCCATGCAAGAAGGACCACACAACGGAAATATGTGAAGGAGGAGACCTTCCGGGTTGTGATGCAGTGCGCGTGACTTTCCTTGATATAGAAGGTCCTTTCAAGGAGAAAGCATCTGGGGATGTCCCATAACAGACACCTGAGAAGATTGATCCTGGGTTTCTGTGATGACAGAGGCGCTACTAGCAGGATTTTGATGCAAGACTGTTTGATTTTAACAGAATCTGCTGAATCAATGGAGCAGGAGGATATGCATATCCTATCATTCCGTCCCATGAGATCGATAGAGTGTCTACTGCGAACGCTCGATGATCTGGGCATGGCGACACGAATGTCAGTAATTGATTGTTCAGGTGTGTCGCAAAAAGATCTATTATGGGACGATCCCACTGGTAGCAGATCTGACTGAATACTCAATTGTTGAGAGTCCACTCCGATGGTAACAGGCAACTTTTTTGAGAGAGCGAGTCTTGCTAGTACGTTCAGACGACATGGTATATCTGGGTTCGTACAGGTTTAGCAAAATGAAATTCAAGCACTATTTAAACACTTTTCAAGGGCTATGTCATTCATAGGGCTATTTTTCCATTCTAAGAAACCAACTGTGACATGTTCTTTTTATAACTGCTCTCTGCACAGTGCATATTTCATGAATGAGTGTGTGTCAGGTAATTATCAGGCCCATTTCTGTCCTTTTGGTTAATTTTCAGAACTTCTTGCAAAGTTGTTGGGTTGTTTGAGGTAATTCGACATTCAAATTAGATTGTTCACAAATAATAATTCATGATTTTTTATCAAATACCTCTCTGTTATTTTCATACAAAGTCAAGGTGAATCTTTGATATATTATTGCTTCCAGTAACTATCCTTTTGTGTGACACGATGAAATAAACAAAGCAGGTGGAGATGCAGACATTGATTGGAAAAACCAGTTTGCAAAACACAATTCATCGCTCATTTTAATTGGATGCTCTCCATAGTATTGCAGCCTGTGTGTACAGTAAGCCACATGATAGTATGCAAATAGATCACATGCTGCCGTTTCAATTTTCTGATTGGTTAAAATTTAACTGTACATTATCATTCAAACACTGCATGAAAAGAGAATGCCCCACATTTTAGTTGAAGAATGGAAAACTACGGAGTGCGAAATTGGTCATATTAATTACTATGCAAGGATAACACTGTACTTTGACGAAGCGTAAATTACGCTTTATTTCCAAGGATTGTTTTGCGACTTTGTGTTTAACAGTGGTTCTCAAGTTGGCAAAGTAATCACAATCCACCATTTCGCCAAATTCAAGCACTATTCAAGGCATTGTACAGGATTTCAAGTACTTTTCAAGGTTGAAACTGAATTCAAGCACTTTTCATGGAGAGGGCCGAAATTCAAGGACTTTTCATTTTTGTGCGAACCCTGTATATGATGGACTGAAAGATGAACGTGATGACTCAGAGCGAATAGGAGAATCTTCTCCGTTAATTCACATAACGGAATCAAATGAGTGCCTCCCTGGTTCCCGAGATAAGCCACTACCGTCGAGTTGTCCAACAGACTCTGAACATGGACGCTCGCGACTTGAGCAATCCAATGTTGTAGTGCAAGCCAGATAGACATCATCTCCTTGAAGTTTATGTGCTTCTCTAGGAACCAAGGGTCCCAAAGACCCAGACATTTCAAGTTTGCAGGACTTAGGGACACACCCCAGCCCATCAGACTCGCATCTGTCATAATCGTGAAGACCGGATCCGGCAGTTGAAGCGGAACTCCCTGAGTAAGTCACTGGAGATCTGTCCAAATCTGAACCTTTTGTTTTACTTGGTCCGTTAAAACAAAAGGAATAAGATCCGCAGCCGCTCTGCACAGCCCCATCAGTCGCATAGACTCCCTCAAGGTTACTGAGGGAGAGTTTCGACAAAAAAGAGCATAACAACTAACTAATTTTGCTCTGGATAACGGCAGACAAACAAGATTGTTGAGTCTCGAAGCTCATTCCCAAGTGAATGAAGGACTTGGATGGAGCTAGATTTGACTTTTTCTCGTTTACTATGAAACCGAGACGTCGGAACAACTGAAGCACTCTGAACATCGTTCTGAAGAATAATTCTGTCGCCGTATCTCTCAAGAATGTGGTCCAAGTAAGCCGATGTTACCACTGCCGGATGAGCTCGGAAATATGACATTACCAAGTTCATTATTCGAGTGAAAGACCAAGGAGCCAGGTTCAAACTGAAGCACATCACTCTGAACTGATAAAGCTCTTCTTGCATGGCAAAACGTAGATACTTTCTGCATGCCAGATGTACCAGGACATGAAAGTATGCGTCCTTTAGATCTATGCTAGCCGCATTGTCGTCCACTCGAATGCTCGCTCGTACCGACCGAATGGTTTCCATATAGAACTTTGGAGCTATGATCAATTTGTTTATCCAGCTCAAGTCTGTTACCGGTTGGAACGAGACGTCTGGCTTCAGTTCGAGAAACAGGTGACTGTAAAAACCTGGAGAATTTTGATTCTCGACAACCTCTATTGCTTTCTTTGATAGGAGAGCCTGTACCTCTGCAAGGAGAGACTCTCTTTTGGAAGAATTCGCCGGAAGATTTGTCCAACTCAGACTTCTTGTAAGTGGGGGCTTTGCTCGGAATGATAGCCGCAGGCCTGCCAAGACTACATTTCTCACCTACTGATCTTCCGTAATTCCCATCCAGTTTTTTGCGAAATTTGATAACCTTCCGCCAACCCGGAAAGCAACAGAGGTCTTGACCATCACCTGTACAACTCTCGAGGCTTGCAGGAGGAGAAACTATGTCCTCCCCACGAAGAACCTCGTCCCATCGGGACTTATAGTCTTGATAAGACATGCGCCCCTTTCCCGAGTCGCTATATTGATGACCTCCAGAGTAACTGTAAGAGGGTTTCCTAGATCCTCGCAAGGAGCTCCCTTTCGATGATTGGGAACTGGAACGACCTCGCCTACTCCGGCCAGCTGATGCATGTTGTTGAGACGCTGATCTCAGAAGCAGTGCACTGGAAGCTTTTTTGTAGCTTGTTCATAGACTAAGGAAAGCTTGTCGTCAACAGTGTGTGTCCGGAGACTGGAGCGACTTAGAGAGAGCTTTTCACCCTGTCATCAATAATTGATGACGACGCAAGGGCTGCATCATGTCTAACCAACTCCAAATTTGCCACTGAAAGGGCGGAGTGGAACGTGGCATACATGACTGCCCTGGAAACTAACATCCTCAAATTCCTTTCCATTTAGATGCTGTGCCAGAGCCCTGGTGATATGATCTGCGTAGGACATAGCATCCAGAATCTCACTATTAGATGAAATAGAAGATTCCATCACATCTGAGCATAAATTGAAAGATGTAGGCAAGAACATATCCAAATCCCCAGCCTGCTCATCCAGACGCAAAGGAGCTCTCTGAACACCGTTTTAAAATACCGTGATCCAGGAAACTATATACTGATTGAAGATGCATATAAGAAACCGCCTTTCTTTTTCGAACTTGCTAGGTTGAATATGGCATTGTTAATGTGGCCAAAGGCCTCCTACACTTGCCCAGTTACATAGTCCTGGGAAGGAAAGAACATCATCTTTCCTTCGCACGACATCTCTGTCTAGGGATGACCTCATTTTCTGCTAGCAGACACAGCTTGCTGATCAGGTGGATAGTATTGATGAATGAAATTCAAAACTACCATATGTTGTTCCGAAAGGGAAGGGTAACCCTCCTCCTTCTCCCTTTCACCATCCGACTTGCAGGCTTCTTCCCTTTTGCCATCGTCGCCGGGTGAGCTTTAGTTTTTGAGTTGCTCGCTCTACCCAATTCTACACTTCCCTCAACCACAACAGACTTACCCAGTGTTATGGCTCCAACTGTCGGGTTGGCCACTTCACTGGTAGAACTGGCTTCTGGAATAAGAGGCTTTATTCCTTGTTTAATATTCAGGAACACCTTATCAGCCAGTTCTGTTTGCTCATCAGAGTGCGACGATGGCAGCACACTTTGGATGGGTGTCGCAATACCATCACCATGTTCTTGTTCCTCTGAAAATAATGAAACTGAAAAACTCGAATTATCCTGCGGTGACAGCTTCGGCATTGGAACTTCACCGCCGACAACGTATCGCGACACCTGTCTCCAACGTCTGCCATCCCAATGTACACAAGCAGGACAAGAATCTGTAGGAGTGCATCGACTACAGTGCAAGACAACAAGTATGTAAATCAGAGGTAGACTTCCTCGCCTTGCATTTTAGAGCAGTAAGCTTTCATATTTAATTACAATCAAAAACAGAGTCGATAGCACTCCTACAAATTCAACAACAAAAATTCATGATAAGGATACATGATAAGAGCAATCCAATTAATTTCAAAATAATTATAAAAAATTTTTCGAAAACATTTTTTTTGAAAATGCCTAAGTTCCTAAAGAGAACATCATGAGCCCAAGGGCATCCCGATAGAGCCTAAGAGTGGACAAACGCGAATTTTTTTGAGCTACACTACCGGAATCATAATCAATGTATCCTATAATAATTCTGAAGTATTATAATACTAAATACTACGTGTGTGTGTGTGTGTGTGTGTGTTTCTGTTTACATTTGGCAACGCCCTTAACAGAAACAAGAAGAATGTTACTAAGGTAACACATGCCCCCCCCCCCCACCACCTGTGATCTTCACCTTGCAGATGCGGCAGAAACTATTATACGCGACACATCTTCTGACTGTCCTTAATATTATTTGTTAACAATTGTACTGTGATTCTTTTCTGAGTTATGGCTGAGACACGAAAATTGACCGATTTTTAGTGTGACCTTGAAATGTGACCTTGACCTTGAAGGTACGAACCCGAATATGATGTGTGACACATCCTCCCATGGTCTTTTATAATTGTGTGAAGTTTGATGACTGTAGCCCTAATAGTTTTGGAGTTGTGCTTGAGACACGACTTGTGACCCTGAACATATGAAGGTCAATTGTGACCTTCACCTTGCAGATGTGGCGGAAACTATTATACGCAACACAACTTCTGACTGTCCTTAACATTTGTAAATAGTTTAACAATTGTACTATGATTCGTTTCTGAGTTATGGCTGAGACATGAATATTGACCGATTTTTAATGTACCCTTGAAATGTGACCTTGACCTTGAAGGTACGAACCCGGCTATGGTGTGTGACACATCCTCCCATGGTCCTTTATAATTGTGTGAAGTTTGATGACTGTGGCCTTAACAGTTTTCGAGTTATACACACACACACAGACATACTGACACACACACAGATGGACACACACACACAGACATACTGACACACACACAGATGGACAGACACATGCATACTTCAATCACTATATGCCATCCGACTTAAGTCGGGGGGGCATAAAAACAAGAAACAAGACAACACGCACACAAAAAGGCCTAAAGTCAGTTACCGATTTAAATACTACCAGATGCAAAGCTAGGTCTCCATACGAAGAAATGAAAGTGTCAATGACACTGTAGCTCAACTTGTCAAGACAAAGACATGCACATGTATAGTATGTGACACAGCAATGACAAACATCTAGGTAATGACCTGATAACAAAGGTACATATAAAGTATTGTAATGGTCTGTACATAAATACTGACCGTTGCCTGTAACAAATGTATAGGTAAAGTATTGTAAAGGTGGGTGACAGTCAGATGCTAAACTAGAAAAGAAAACTTTGAGTCCCAGAGTGGGTCTGACTGAACCCCAAAATATTTGTTCTCATAGCACAGTGATAACAAAGGCACCCCAAAACACACTCGTTCCTGTCCCAAGGTGAAAACAAAGGTACCCAAGAAGTTTTGTGAAGATCAATTCATAAATACGAGCTGTATAGAACTTGTGACAAAAAACTGATTGGACCTAATTTTGGTACAAAATGGCCACTGGCAGCCATCTTGAATTTTGGACCGTACCCAGAAACACTCATTCTCGTCCCAAGGTGATAACAAAGGTACCCAAGGAGTTTTGTGAAGATCGGTTCATAAATACAGCCTCTACCCTGAGCCGTATTGACATGTGTGCTCACATTGTGCAAGTAGCACTGAATAAGTCAAAGTTCATCTAATTTGCATAATTTCTGCACGAAAAAAAACCCCTTAGAATATGTGACGTATTCCATGTTACTAAACATTCATACAAAAATTTATTCAAATCAGAACTTTCATACAGAAGTTCTGTACAAAAGACTGATTGCACTAATTTTGGTACAAAATGGCTGCTGGTGGCCATCTTGAATTTTGGACCACACCCAAAAACACTCGCTCTCATCCCACGGTGATAACAAAGGTACCCAACAAGGTTCGTAAAGATTGGTTCATAAATATGGCCTCTAGTCTGAGCTGTACAGAAGTTGTGTACAAAAAACTGATTAGACCTAATTTCGGTACAAAATGGCCACTGGCAGCCATCTTGAATTTTAGACCGCACCCAGAAACACTCGTTCTCGTCCCAAGGTGATAACAAAGGTACCCAAGACATTTCATGAAGATCAGTTCATAAATACAGACTCAAGTCTGAGCTGTATTGACATGTGTACTTAATGTGTGTAAGTCGCACTGAAATATCAAAGTTCATCTAATTTGCATAATTTCTGCACGAGAAAAAAACCTGTATTATATGTGATGTATCCCATGGTACTAAACATTCACACAAAAAATTATTCAAATCAGTGCTTTCATATGGAAGTTCTGTGCAAAAATCTGACTGCACCTAATTTTGTACAAAATGGCTGCCATCGGCCATCTTGAATTTCGGACCGGACCCAAAAACAATCGTTCTCGTCCCACGGTGATAATAAAGGTACCCAAGGAGTTTTTTAAAGATCGGTTCATAAATACGGCCTCTAGCCAGAGCCGTATTGGCATTTGCACTTACAGTGCTGAAAGTAACACCAAAAAACATCAAAGTTAGTCTAATTTGCATAATTTACGCACAAGAAAAAAACCCGTATTATATGTGATGTATCCCATGGTACTAAACATTCATACAAAAAATTATTCAAATCAGAGCTTTCATATGGAAGTTCTGTACAAAAAACAGATTTCTGCATCGTTGGTACAAAATGGTGGCTGGCAGCCATCTTGAATTTCGGACTGCACCCAAAAACACTCGTTCTCGTCCCATGGTCATAACAAAGATACCCAAGAAGTTTCGTAAAGATCGGTTCATAAATACGGTCTCTAGCCTGAGCCGTATCCAATTGTTGACGGACAGACGGACAGACGGACGGCGGGCCATGGCATAAGCTCAAATTTGGCTTCGCCAAAGTTGAGCTAAAAAGGAGATTTAAAGCACCGCTGTCAGCTCATTGTTTACTGACTTTGGGCCAAACAAAGAATGAAGCTTGGCACCAATTCTGGTACTTTCCTGGTTACAGTGCATGCGCAGTAAACAAAAGTATGGAGGACCAGATAGGACTTCACTTTTTCGGTTTTGTATGCAAATTTGGGGGATTGGAGGGTTCAAAATTTGTGTTTGGCCCTGGATTTTATCTAGTTTGCACAAGCTAAATCTGGGCCAATGGTTGTAGTATAAAAATATTAGAATACACACATATTTTACCCTTCACAATAATGACTCTTGCAAAAGATATCCTGAAAAACTAAAACATTTAATTTTTTACCTCAAAATCATTGCTGATAACCTCTCATAGGAATGACCTCGGTAAGCTTATTCCAATGAGGTGTCGTAAGTTCTGTTTTGAAGAAAAATACATTTATTGTGAGTAGCACTGAAAAGATATATCCGAAACATTAGCTAGAGTTCAGGAAAATATCACCTACCTAGTTGTAAAAAGATTTACCAAATCTTGCAGTATTTCTTCCTTGAGGATTCCCAATGTACAGATCAAATTCACCTCAACAAGATCGAATGCTGTTCACTAAGGAACATCATATCATGAACTTGGTTTCAATTAGTCATGTGGTTATCAAAGAAAAAAAGGACTTTTGTTTTGAAGTTAACAGTAGCAGGAAAAGTAAAATCAAATACCTCCACATCAAGACATTACCAGAAAGTAAATTGGTCTGAGAATTCAGTCTGAAACAAGAACTGCATTTAAAAAAAATGAATGCATTGTTTGTGAGGAGGCTGTATGATTAAATTTTTACTTATCAATTTTTATTATTTTATGGTTTTGGGGTCCTATTTTAGGAATAAAACAGAAGTTGTATACTACAGTTTAGAAATACTGGTCCAATTTATTAAGTTCTAAAAGGGAATTTGCTCTTATTGCCATCTTGTTTTCTATTGTTATTATTATTATTATTTATTATTTATTGCGGTTTAATGATACTTTCAACACCTAGGGTCATCTTGTGACAGAATTTTTTACGTGTGGAGAGAACCACTGAGCAACAGTAAGCAACTGTCAGACTCCCCAACATACTAACTCCATATAAGCATGTGGGCAATTGGGATTAAGTGCCTTGCCCAAGGACACAACATTGTTGCCGCAGGTGGGATTGAAACCGAGGATCTCTCGGCTTGCAGCCTGCATCTCTACCTACTGAGGCACCACGCTCCTGGTTTTTATTGTTTATCTGCCTAAGTAGGAGCAAGATGGCACTGTGTGACAAGGCATACTACACGTCAACAGTACACAAGCCTTCAACCAGTGCAGTGTGGGGAGGGGGGGGGGAGAGAATTTTTGTTTGCCTCATTTTAAAGCTGCTCTCTCCCCCCACCTACTTCCCAGGGATCCAAGCAGCCTGATGGGCCTCATTTGAACAAACATTAATATTAATCTTATCCACCAACCTATACTTTTGCTTAAATTGGAACATAATCTGACAACTCACTCGTGGGCAGTTTTCATTTAAACAAACGAACAATAAATCTCCATTGTGTTCTGTTAAATTTTAAACCCTCAGGTGTCCTTAAAATCAGTCAAGCATAACACTCTGAACAAACTTTAATCTTGTAGTCATTTTAATGCAAAATATTAAATATCAAAAGATTCTACCTGGTGTAGTACTGGAAGCCCATACTTAGGCTTTATTCTGAAGTGCAGGTACCACAACTTGAAGGATCATATTCAGTGGATGTGCTCTGTATTATCTTTGAAGTGATATTATTTAGTCTGTAAGGGTTTGCCTTGTTACAATTCGATATGCTCCCATAAATTGTAACAAGGCAAAGACATGTGTACAAGATTTGATGGCCCAAATCATTGAGCACTCATTGAGCTCTCTACCAGTTAAGAATATTCATCATATCACACAGTTAAAATTCAGTCTCCCAGAGGGAGCCCAAATATAAATCCTGCAACTTGAGTTGAAAAAACTTGAATATGATCCCTCTAAGGATGCTAAATATCAAATAACAGATGGTGAATCTGAAAAAGATCTATGAAGAATACTCCTCATATTGCACTGAGATAAACTTTGCCAATACAGACTCCAGATTTGAATCTAACCTCCTACCCCCAAAACCAGCCCACAAGGATATCGAATACCAAATATCAAAATATTCTAATTGGTGGATATAAATAAGATATTGTGACAAATGCCCCTTTTGGTGTCCATTTTTTTTAAAATTCACCTATTTTTTTTTATATATGTTCCCATCCCTAGTATTTTTTTTTAAGTTTGTTTAATCCCATGTAAACATTTCAGTGGATTCCAGTGTTTAGGAGTACCGGTATATTCTTTAACCTGATGTAAGTTGGGAAACGTCATTGTGGTAATCAATGCATACCGTAGGTTATAAATTCTTATCTGTTGGATGTTAAGCAGTAAAAATGTTTTGTCACAACTCCTTCTGCCAGTAAAATTATCGACGACATAATATAATGTTGGTTTCGTAGCTTTATTGGTTCAAATTCACTCATCTTTATTTTAACATGTGAGCGTAAATTTTATACTACAAGAAGTCAAGGACGTCACTGTCGTAATGCCTACTGGGAAATCTTGACCTATAAAAGTTGACTTGGAATTTCCAAGTTTACCTGAGTATTCTGTGATGTAATTTTCTCATTTAGCGATTCATTAAAGTTTTAATTAGTGGTAATATGCTTGATTTGGGGTAAATACCGTTGCTGGATTATGCCAGCATCGGCGTTTGTCTCACACAGACATTATTTTACGTGCTAATGGTCTGTCGGGCATTTGGTCTTTGGCAGAATTCCGCAGGGTTCAAAGTCCAACCTTTGCGGAATTCTGGCAGAAGTCATGTGACCCGGCGGAAAATTGACACTATAAAAGCAGAAGACCAGGGGAAAACGGGGCTGAATTCCTGAAGTGGAAAGCCATTATTGGAGAACGTTCCTAATAACACTGTAAGTGTTAGGCCATCACTTTAATTTTTATTATTTTTCCGTTTCTTCTGTTTGATTATGAAGCCAGAAGTGGCAGAAATAATATTTTATTTTATTTTAACCCCGAAAGGCTAGGTATTTGGAGTCAAAGCCAGAAGTGGCAAAAGGCTCACGTTTATTTTATTTTGACAGAATTTGGCAGAATTATATTTAGTTTAGGCCTGAAGTGGCCATAGATTTATTTTATTTATGGAAATATTGTTTTTCTTCTCAGTAATGGAGTAGACCCAGTTTCTGTTTTATTTCTCTTTGGCATTATATCATACTCCCCCCCCCCCCCCCCCCCATCTTTTTCTATTTTCACCACCACCTTCCTCTTTTCAGACATATATTTTAGTACTATCATTTGCAAAGTGTAATAGTTATATTAAAAGCCACAAATTCTATAAAGCACATAACATCACTTGATTTGTCACTCTGAACTGTCTGGGATGATCCCAACACGGCTCATTCCAGAGAGTTACAGTGTCACAGATTTTGTAGGTTATACGCCTTTTTGGTTAAGAATTCATATTTTGTAGAAAAATAGTCAATAACTTGCCATATATTTAGTTGTGCGTAATTCTCCATTAACCCCTTGTTGGGTTGTCTGTAGTTGATTATGACCCTTGCCCATAATGTTTAATACCGTTTCCTTTGCTTAGGTTAATACCTTCAAGTATTAACCATGGTGAAGACTGTAGGAAGGAGCTTGCACATATGGCTCTTTCCAGCTGGGTCCACCATGATTATTCAATGTGGGTATACTATCTCTATTGTTAAGTGTAATTTAGTAATTGTCTTTAGAAGGACATAGGCTCACTTTTAGAAGTTATGTAAAATTGTCCATATAGCCCCTTTGTTTTAGCCTGACCATATTTCTTGGAAAGCACCCATTTCACTTTGCTCAATATTCTTCCAAAGCCCCGGGTGCCTATAAATAGACCTTTTTAGTGTCATTTCACAAATGTGAAAAGTTTGAATAAATTTTTATATCTGAGTAACATCAAGAGCCTGAAGGGGCCAGAATGTGTCGGATATCTTTCAACATCAGAGTCTGAAGAGACCAGGATGTTTCCTATGGGTACACCAGAGCCTGAAGAGGCCAGAATGTATAAAAGTCATATGACATCAGAGCCTGAAGGGGCCAGAATGTCTTGTATATCAAAGCATTTAGTTTTAATGCTTAGGTGATATCACCATAGGTTTGATATAGTTACTTAAGTAACAATGGTTTCATATGTCTCAGAGCCAAATGTGGCTTTAAACTAATATACCCCTTGTATGAATGTGCATAAAATTTCCTTTCGTATCAAAACAACAGTGATTGAATTAGGGCTCGGAAAACCTAGTCAGTAATTAGGTTTTTCTCTATTTCTGTTTGTCATTCCTGAGTACCGTACTTTGTCCTTCATGAAAGTGAACCTGGGATTACTATTCGAAATTTGGAAGTTTGCCCCATCGTAAAATCAGATTTTGTTATATTCCAGCCCAGCTTGATGTGTTGAGTGGCATTGGAAAGATCTCATCCTGTGGCTCTTCCCAACCGCACACAATACCTCAAGCTCCACTCTGCCCATATGTTTGTAAAACATATACCTATATGGTAGTCCACCACAGTTTGATCTGTTGTATGGTGTTGGCAAGATCTCATGCTGTGGCTCTTTCCGGCGCCATACAACTGCACAAGCTCCCATTAGTAAATACCTTTTGGAAGATACATGCTCAAATGGGTATTCATTTCACCCTAGTTTGGTGTGTTGTATGTCGTTGGAAGGATCTCATTGTATGGCTCCTTCCGACTGCATGCAACACCTCAAGCTCCACTTGCAAGTATTTTGAAGCACGCTGTAAAATAAATACAGTGTTTTGCCATCCGTGTAAATTACATTTGCCTTTGTGTGACCCATCATCAGATTAACCCTGCCCACTTGTTTGTCCGGTAGTTATTCAATGGATTCATGCTATAGTTAGTCATCATGTGCAGTTCTGGAGGGAGTTGGAAAAGGGGCTCTTTCTAGCACTGCATAGAGTGATGGTAGTTAAAGGTTGTGTCTGTGTTAAAATATTGACTTAACACAATTGTTTGGGTTGTATACTCAAATGGGAGTATACACACAGATAAGCTGAAGTGTTTTTGCTTCAGTTGTGTCTGGTAAAGTATTGTTATAGTATTTTCAAGCATATCTGCCATAGTTTAGAATATGAACACTATGTGCAGATAATGCATTTGCCTGCCTTGGGGCATTAAATTGGTGTAATCCGGGATTACACCAGTTTCGTAGTCAGG